>CM060920.1:388267557-389524700 GCA_030737875.1 Allium sativum | reverse complement strand
ATCACAATCATGAATATCAATGACCAAGTAAATTTGGTTCAATCACATTTTCTGTTTGGTAATTTAATTACCATATATTCATTCACAATCTAATTAAAGATTTATTTGAACTCCAATTGGTTTCAATCTCTAAAATCATTTCTTATTGATTGTTCAACTTTCTGGAAATTAATCCTGCTTTTACTCAGGTTAAAGAACTAATGTCATTTAAACACAGTTCACGGCAAACACAAAATCCAATTTGATATTAAATACAAGCCTCTAAATAGAAAATAATACCGGCTTATATTTAAAATTAAATTCTGAAATCAACAAATATTGTATTGGGTACAACGATATATATATCTTCCAAATCCCTCCATAATATCCATATAATCACGGAATCCAATATCAAAATATTCCGAAGATAATTTCGATTCAAATCAGTTCCAATTCATATATTGGAAATTCTGGTTTTTTAAAGCCATTTTCAAACCCAATTTATTTATTTTTGAAAATAAATAAATTATTATTTAAGTTAATAACTAGTTCATTTCGATAAAAATATATTTTTATCTTTTCAAAACCTGAATTTTTCATTCCAATTCTTCTCGAATCATCTATTATGATCTTACACAAATTATCAATATTTTTAATAATTTTATCAAGGTCCGTACAGTCGGTTTCCAATAACGGCCACTGAACTACACTTACAACGACCTTTCCTGAATTTGATTTGGACATATCTCCAAATTTTGCCATTATATTTCAAATCTCTAATATTCATTGGAAATATCTTTTCGATACGAACCCAACGGTTCCGGTTTTAGGAGAATCCGATAGTTGGATCTCCCGTAATGTCCGTTCGAATCAATGGTCGAAATTCGCGAACTACCGCGGTGCGGCGCGTTCTATTCAGGTCATTATATTCATATAATATATATATTATATATTTTGTCAATTTCCATTTAAAACGTATTTTATAAATCGTTTTAAATTCGTTTTCAAAACGATTTCAACTTCATATTCAATTTCAAATCAAAATTGAATATTCCATATACATGACAATTTTATACAGTGTATACATATGTTAAAAATTATATTTTTAACAATCAAATAATTTTCACATTTCATATATATATATATATATATATATATTGATTTTACATTTTATATATTTATTATTTTCACATTTCATATATATATTATTTTCATTTCATATATATATCATTTTCACATTTCATATATATATTATTTTCATTGCATATACATATCATTTCACACTTCATATACATATATATATTATTTTCATACTTCATATATATATATTTTTCACCTTTCGTATATATATTATTTTCATACTTCATATATATATTTTTCACCTTTCGTATATATATTATTTTCATACTTCATATATATATTTTTCACCTTTCGTATATATATATTTTATTCACATAGCACATATATAAAATTTTCACATCGTAATATATATATAGCTTTCCACTTTGTATATATATTATTTTCATTTCATATATATATTATTTTAAATATATTATTTTCATTTCATATATATATATTATTTTCCACACTTCATATTTTTTTTTCACATCACAATCACCACACAATACAATCAAATAAATCGTCCATGGTCTATGGACAACAAGGAGCAGTTCATATGTGCAGTTATAAAATAAATAACTGTATAGAAATAATTTTATAGTGAGTGGTTCTCACATTGATCGGATTCGAAATTGTTAATCAACGATTGATTTAACTGAACTAAATGACGCACTCAACTCAGTCAAAATTTGCAGCTAGCTCCATTCTTCCTCTGGTCTATTTCATTGCGTAGAGTTCTTCAACACGATTCCAACGGACCTGAAATCATCGAATTTCGTTTTTGTATGACCAAGTTATTGCATTCTAAACATTATCAACTTAATAATTAAAAGATTATAAACCTTAATGACCTTTTTTAATCGTTAATCCCTTAATTAGGGTATAATCCTTTCTTCCTCCAGGTATTCACGATGGGAAAAGAAACCCATCGTCGCCGTCTTTTATCCCCTGCGCGCTGCCACCAGAGATGAATGGACCCTCATCCACTGACAACACCCGACGCGGCTTGGACAGAGCTCCACCCCGGTGGCCACCATTAGCGGCGCGATGGCCTGAAGTCCCCAAAAATTGACGACGAATGGCAAGGGTTTGAGCCTAAATTACAAGCAAATCTAACAACAAAACTTCATCACCCCCGTTAATTGTAAAGATCAAGAGATGGTCTTCGATTTTCCCTTTGGAACTTCCCTAAATTGTTGAACGGGTTTGGATATTTAGGGGGATTAATTTCTGAGATTTACAGCCGTCAAAACGAGGGACGGCGACTTCTAACCACGGGCTAGGGTTTGGGATTAAATGGGGGGGCATTTATACTATTTTTAATATTATTTAATAATTTAATTTCAAAAATACTTGTTAACCAATCCAAACTCCAAATCGAACCCAACGACTGTCGCCCTTAGTGTAATACCCCCATTTCGAACACAATGGGATATGTTTCGCAACCCAATTCGGCCGTTATGATCAGTTTCCACTAAATTTGGAATATAATTCTTTATATTTTAAATTCAAACGAACATTTTAATTTACTGGGGCCACATGCGGACTCCAAAAATTCCAGAAAAATAAATCTGGCTATATTTTGATGATACGGTCCTAACAAAACTAATTTCGTTAAATTTGGTGACCGTTTGAAAAACGGTCATTTATGGTTGATCCAAATTGACTAAAACTGTCAAAACACGTTTTCTTTTGCCACGCTCACATATTAATCCCAAAAATTATGAATTTTTGGAATCTAGCGATAATTTGACATTCCGGATCCAACAAAAGTGGTCTCATCTAAAACGGAGGTCGTTTGCAAAATCGCCATTTTTAAGGGCTATATTTCCATAGCGACTATTCTAAATTTTCAACTGGACTTAGCTTTTTATTCCCGCAATGAAATTTGGATTTTTTAGATTCTTCCGAAAGATATTTTCAAATAGATTCTAATATTTTTGGTTTCACTAAAATCCAGTATATTTTGAATCCTTTATGTTCATTTGAAATTTGAAATCGAATTTTCAAACTACCGCGCCATTTTCAATTCCTTTTATAATTAAAATAAATATTTATATTCTAACTTCGATTCAAATAAGTATATATGTTCTAATTATATTCAAAATAAATTTTTAGTCATTATTATTTAAAATAAATAATTTTAAATATTCAAAATTCATTAAAATTGCCAAAACACAAATTTTAAATTGGTTCTAATTTTCCGGGTTGTTACAATCTCCCCCACTTAAAATATTTTCGTCCTCGAAAAGGAACGGAGCTAAAAGTTGTTTAACTAACCAATTCAACTTTCATTCTGGCTTTCGTTCTTCAACTTTTCAATTTCTAAGAATTTTCCAATTCTTCAAAAATTGGCTAACACCCTAAATTTTCGAAAAAATTCGCATAACCTCCTTTGTACGGGGAGCATCGGGAAAATCCCCAAACCGCCACACAGCCCCTCTCATCTCAAAAAGAAAAAGAAAAGGCCAAGCGGCTAGCTAATCGGCTCATAAAATCATCCAAACCCAAGAAATATAGTAAAAATGTACCTATTTGTCGGACATACAATTTTATTCCTCTTCTTTAGCCTCCTTGTTATGACCTGTTCAATGTATATGCATGTATATGCATGCAATTGCAATCAATTTTCAATATTCGACACAATGTGGTTACATTTACCATTCATGTTCATATTGATTTCATTATTCTAATTAGTGAAACTATATTCAAACAACACAAACCACAATCAATTAGTTGATTAGATTTTCAAATATATAACTTTATATATAGCCCAAAATCATATTTTAGTGCTAAATCACAAAAACGTTAATTATAAACTTGTCACTCTCAACTCATTCTAGGGCATTTCTAACCTCAGCTCTAATGAGTCACTCATTCTAGAATGCTACTGATTCTATCTCTAATGAGGATTCTTCTATAGGATATTACTAATCCTACCTCAAATGAGTCTTTTATTCTGTTCTAACGAGTTGTACCCTAAAGATTTGAGTTAACCAAAGCTCTGATACCATATGTAACGATACAGATTTCGCTCGGACCTAATCGATTGCTAAACCGACTAAGACTGTTCGAATCCCGCATACGCTAACTCTGGGCGCATAACACATCAGAACAAATAACAGAAGACTTTTATAAACATCATAATAATGTTACATCAGAGTACAGAATATATCAGAGTATATCAAAATATAATATACACTGGAAGATAAATTTACACAAATGTAATACAATGCAGCGGAAATAAATAAATAACACTGCGGAAGACTATCAATGTTCTGGACACAGCTTTAAGCTTCAATCCAGAATCCTGCTCAAAATAAGTATCTGCAAAACAAACTACTCGACTGCCCATATGGAAAATAGGGGCACCCGAGTTTGCAAGGGAAAAGCAAACTACGAGTCAGTCATAGGACTGGTGTGAGAAACTCTAAACAGTTATAAACTTATATAAATGATAAGACAAATCACAGGACCATGCCGCTAACGCGGAACGGGTTTACCCCCATGAACACCAGTGTATAAACAACAATCAGTAATATAGAAATGGACCCACTATGCATCAATCAACATGCAATATCCCAATCTATCCACTTAGATTAAACACCACTCTTAGATTTTCCAAATCCAATTCAATTTACAGAAATTATTCCTTTGGACTTAATTTCCCGATTTCTATTTCAAATCATTTGAAATTCATATCTATCTTTTTATATCAAAGTAGATTTCACTTCGGGATCTCAAACCAAATCGTTTGGAAATATGAATTCCAAAACATAACAATGCATACAAATAAGTTTGCAACAAAATATCAGGAATATTCCCTCAGACCGGGCAGTAAGCGCCCCTCTAACTTGATATATATATATATGTATGTATGTATGTATGTATGTATGTATGTATGTATGTATGTATGTATGTATGTGTGTGTGTGTGTGTGCGCGCACCTCCCACGCATGGAGTAGGCTACACTGCTGACCACTCAACCTAAGGAACTGGATCCAGCCCATACTTTTAGTCGTTATCAGGTCCCCCAAGACTTTAGTCACACACTAAACCATTTTATATCCCGAAGTATGGAAAACTATTTCACAACATAATAATCACATGTACTTTCAAACTATAGTACTTCACATCAGCAATTCACCCATATGATCAGTCATTATTAATCACATAACCTTTGAGCTCGTACATCTCAAAGAAGGGTGTTAAGCAAGAGAATAAATTCTCCGCCACCAAACAGATACATCATTAATAGCAACTAATCGAATACGCGATGAACTACAATATAAAACCATAATATATTCCTAGATCATTTCGAAATCATCGGGTTTTAGCCCTCGAAATCCTTTCTGTTTTATAAAATATTTTTATAAAACATTCCTTGTCCGAAATCGGGAATATTGTTCTTTTCACTTAAGAAAAATATCATTTCAAAATCATTCATTAAATTTGAAATGAACACCACAACATCGCTACACACCTTATCATCAAATCATGAAGTGTTTCACAAGGTGTTAGCATACCAGTATTTCTACCCAACCCAATGCTAAATGTAAAAGCATATCTTGAGCACAATCCAAACAATCAATCAATCACAATCATGAATATCAACGACCAAGTAAATTTGGTTCAATCACATTTTCTGTTTGGTAATTTAATTACCATATATTCATTCACAATCTAATTAAAGATTTATTCGAACTCCAATTGGTTTCAATCTCTAAAATCATTTCTTATTGATTGTTCAACTTTCTGGAAATTAATCCTGCTTTTACTCGGGTTAAAGAACTAATGTCATTTAAACACAGTTCACGGCAAAACCAAAATCAAATTTGATATTAAATACAAGGATCTGAATAGAAAATAATATCGGCTTATATCCAAAATCAAATTCTAAAATCAACAAATATCGTATTGGGTATAACGATATATATATATATATATCTTCCAAATCCCTCCACAATATTCGTATAATCACAGAATCCAATATCAAAATATTCCGAAGATAATTTCGATTCAAATCAATTCCAATTCATATATTGGAAATTCTGGTTGTTTTAAAACCATTTTCAAACCCAATTTATTTATTTCTAAAAATAAATAAATTATTATTCTAGTAAATAACTAGTTCATTTCGATAAAAATATATTTTTATCTTTTCAAAACTGGAATTTTTTATTCCAATTCTTTTCAAATCATCTATTATGATTTTATGCAAATTATCAATATTTTTAATAATTTTAGCAAGGTCTATACAGTCGTTTTCCAATAACGGCCACCGAACTGCACTTACAGTGACCTTTCCTGAATTTGATTTAGACATATCTCCAAATTTTACCATTAGATTTCAAATCTCTTATATTCATTGGAAAGCTCTTTTCGATACGAGCCCACTGGTTTCGATTTTACGATAATCCGACGGTCGGGTCTCCCGTAATGTCCGTTCGAAATCAATGATCGAAATTCGCGAACTGCCGTGACGCGGCGCATTCTATTCAGGCCATTATATATATATATATATATATATATATATATATATATATATATATATATATATCGTCGATTTCCATTTAAAACGTATTTTATAAATCGTTTTAAATTCGTTTTCAAAACGATTTCAACTTCATATTCAATTTCAAATCAAAATTTAATATTCTATACACATGACAATTTTATACAGTGTATATGTACGATAAAAATTATATTCTTAACAATCAAATAATTTTGACATTTCATATATATATATATATATATTGATTTCACTTTTCATACATATATTATTTTCACATTTCATATATATATTATTTTCATTTCATATATATATCAATTTCACATTTCATATATATATTATTATCATTTCATATTCATATCATTTCACACTTCATATATATATATATATATATATATATTTCACCTTTCATATATATATTATTTTCATACTTCATATATATATATATATATATATATATTTCACCTTTCATATATATATATATATATATATTATTTTCATACTTCATATATATATTTTTCACCTTTCGTATATATATTATTTTCATACTTCATATATATATTTTTAACCTTTCGTATATATATATATTTTATTCACACAGCATATATATAAAATTTTCACATCGTAATATATATATATATATATAATTTTCCACTTCGTATATATATTATTTTCATTTCATATATATATATATTATTTTCATTTCATATATATATTATTTCCACACTTCATATATATTATTTTCATTTCATATATATATATATATATATTATTTTCCATACTTAATATTTTTTTTCACATCATAATCACCACACAATACAATCAAATAAATCGTCCATGGTCTGTGGACGTCCGGGAGCAGTTCATGCATGCAGTTATAAAATAAATAACTGTATAGAAATAATTTTATAGTGAGAGGTTCTCACATTGATCAGATTCGAACATTAATCAACGATTGATTTAACTGAACTAAACGAGGCGTTCAACTCAGTCAAAATTCGCAGCTAGCTCCGTTCGTCCTCTGGTCTGGGGTAGAGTTCTTCAACACGATTCCAACGGACCTGAAATCATCAAATTTCGTTTTTGTATGACCAAGTTATTGCATTCTAAAAATTATCAACTTAATAATTAAATTATTATAAACCTTAATGACCTTTTTTAATCGTTAATCCCTTAATTAGGGTATAACCCTTTCTTCCTCCACGTATTCATGATGGGAAAAGAAACCCATCGTCGTCGTCTTTTATCCCCTGCGCGCTGCCACCAGAGATGAACGGACCCTCATCCACTGACAACACCCGACGCGGCTTGGACAGAGCTCCACCCCGGTGGCCACCATTGGCGGCGCGACAACCTGAAGTGTAACAACCCGAAAAATCAGAAAAAAAATAAAAAAAAATTATCATTTCATTTATATTCTTTAGAAAGTTAGGTTAGGTATGTTCCTATTTACTTCTTATTTAAATCGCATAACAATCTAAATTCATAATTTAAGATAACTGCAGTTATAGAAACCAATAGTAATAAGATATTCATTTTATTGGAAAGTGCGCAATACGGCTAAATCCCTATTTAATACTAGTCCATGCATTTATTTCTTTTTATGCTTGCAATTATGCATTCCATTTTCTTTTTCTTACAAATCAAACTATGAAAATATATTTCTTTTGCCTAAATAACCAAACTAGGCTATTCCCACCTTCTAATTTTTATAGGCATATACAAATTCTTGTTTCTTCCTTTTATTCCCCAAAATTTGGTATATTTCCTATAAGTTTGAATGCAATTAGTATTTTCCCTTATTTCCATTCCAATATATTTTGACATATATCCAATTGAAATTTTGATTTTAAAAAAATGGTGGCAACGACTCAAAGAATCTTATGAAACAAAAGTTTACTTGCATGTGATGAAAGTATTGCACCTTTATTCATAATTAAGTATGTAAATTTTCAATCAATAATTTTATAATTAAGTATGTCAATTTTCAATCAATAATTTCATTTGTGCCAATATGTATTTATGAGTTTATGGTTTGACTTGATTGGGATACCATAAATTCTAAAAATATTTAAGTAGAAAAAAAATGCAATATATGGTTTATTGAATACAACAAGTTAAGACATGCCAACTTTAATAGAGGGATGATTACCTAGACAAATATGATATTATTGACACTTAATTAGTTTTATTTTACCAATTTTGCTGCAACCTTAAACTTTATGGTTCATAAAACAATTATTTCAATGGACGTTATTTAAGAAAATATATGACTATATATAGTAAACGAATAAAAATCATGCATACTTCTAACCATTTTCTCTCTTTTATTTTGGTAGTCCAATTTAATATATTCCTTTAATTATGATATTTTATGTTTTGAAATTTAAAAAAAAAAAGACACACACAAACATTTTAACCATTAGCGTTAAACAATTAATGACGCATTCATTTCTTTCCGCCATTTGCTTTTGAAATTTAAATGAGAAATAAGGTGCCACCTCAGCCTTAGTCAACAATTTATTTTCCATTGTAACATACAACGTATGGAGTAGCGGGCCTTTTAGGGTTAAAGAATAAAACAATAAGTCAACCCTTTATTTTTTCACTTCCTTTTTCCTACAAATATAGGATTAACAAAACCCTAATCTCATTCTCTTTTCTGAAGCCGCCGCCTCCATCTTCTTCTCTTCAATGGCAGCTGCCATTCTTCCTCTCTGAATGGCTCAATCCTTCCTGCTCAAATAACTCTCCATTCTTTCAACAAAATTCAAAGCTTCTTAAGGGAATTCCTCCACCTTCAAGCATATATAAATCAATGTGAAGTTTCTTATTTTAAAATTAAAATCAAAATAAATTGTTATGCGTTGGAAATTTTTTTTATTCGCTGTTATGGTTCATAGTGTTTATTGTACGTGATTTGATTTGAAATACCTTGATTATGTTGATATATGGTATACACATGAAATTGTTAGAATTTACTATACAATAAAAATATTTCTTTTTATTGTATATATAATCATGAAATTGTTAGAATTGTACGTACAAATAAAAAAAAACTTTTATTGTATATGTAAATAACAGAAATTTGTTATACAAATGAAACTCTCATTTTATTGTGCAAATGTAAACATAGAAATGGTTATAAACATAAATTATCCTTTTTATGTTAACATGTGTATTAGAATTGTTAAACATAAATTATCCTCTTTATGTTAACATGTGCATTAGAGTTGTTAGACATAAATTATCCTCTTTATGTTAACATGTGCATTAGAATTATTAAACATAAATTATCCTCTTTATGTTAACATGTGTATTAGAATTGTTAAATGTAAATTATCCTCTTTATGTTAACATGTGCATTAGAATTGTTAAACATAAATTATCCTCTTTATGTTAACATGTGCATTAGAATTGTTAAACATAAATTATCCTTTTTATGTTAACAGGTGTATTAGAATTGTTAAACGTAAAATATTCTTTTTATGTTAACATGTTTATACATTAGATTGTATATAAAATTAGGATAAACATTTTTTGTATCATGTTTATACATAAGAATTGTATGCAAATTAGAATAGACATTTTTGTGTCATGTTATTGTGAAACATCATTTTATTTAGAATTGTCATGTTAATATGAAATGTCATTTTATTTAGAATTGTCATGATATTACAAAAACATCATTTTTGCTAAAATTGTCATTTTAGATAAAAATAACATTCTTGTTATAAAAAGTTATGTTAGAGAAAAAATGTCATTTAAGTAAAATATGTCATATTAGAATAAAATTGTCATTTTAGTTAAAATGTCATGATAAATTAAAAATATCATTTTGTTATAAAATGTTAAGTTAGATTAAAAATACCATTTTGTTAGAAACATGTTATGCGAATCAAAAATGTCATTTATGTTAGAAAACATGTTATGTGAATTAAAATATCATTTATGTTAGAAAACATGTCATGTGAATTAATATATCATTTATGTTAGGAAACATAATTTGTACCTAAATATGTCATAGTTAGAATGTGCTTTTGTCATATAAATATAAAACATCATTTTCTAATTAGAAATATTTTGTTAATATATAAAACATCATTTTTTAGAAATGTTTTGTTAATATATAAAGACACCATTTTCAGTTAGAAATGCTATGAAAATAAAACATGTTTAACATTAAAAATTCCATTTTTAATGTAAAATTAGAATATATGAAAATTGTTCATGTTTTAAGAATGAAAACATGTTTACATTAAGAACCTTGTTTTTAATGTAATAACACATTAAAAATTACATTTCTTTTATGAAAGAACAGAAAAGATTACATTTTTCTATAATGTAATAAAATAAAGAAAATATTACATTTTTCTATACTGTAATAAAATAAAGAAAGGATTACATTTTCCTATAATGTAATAAAAGATTACAAATGATTACTTTTTTTCCTAGAATGTAATCAAAGAAATAAAAGATTACCCTTTTTCTATAATGTAATAAAAGAATGAAAGTAAAAGGTTACATTTTTAAATGTAATGAAAGAATGAAAACATGATCATATTAAAACGTTAACATTTTTATATAATGTTACTTAAAATAGAAAGTATTCATGTTTAGGATTAAAATATGATTACATAAAAAGTTAACATTTTTAGGTAATGTTATAAAAATAGAAAAGATTCATGTTTTAGGATTAAAACCATGATTTCATAAAAAGGATGACATTTTTTTGTAATGTTATAAAATATAGCGAAGATTCATGGTTAGGAATTAAAAAAGGTTTACATAAAAAAAAATTACTTTTTAATGTAAGATTTGAAAACCAGGAAAAACATTCATTTTTGTCATTTTAAAAGAATGAATTGAAAACATTCATTTTTATCATTTAAATTAAAAGTAGACAAAAAGATTCATTTTTTTCTAATTTAAAGGATGAAACTAAAAATTCATTTTTATCATTTAAATTAGAAGCAGACAAAAATATTCATTTTTGTCTAATTTAAAGGATGGAACAAGAATATACATTTTTGTCAATTAAAAAGGATTAAACAAAAATAAACTAGAACTGTCATCAAAAGTATAAAATATCACTTTTACTGTAAATGCATATATTGGAATTTATATGTAAGTATAAAATATCACTTTTATTGTAAATGCATATATTAGAAATTATTGTGTAGATAAAATGTTTCAAGCATTAAAAATTACATTTTTAATGTAAGGGTAAAATATATGTAAATATTCATTGTATAGATAAAATGGTTGAAACATTAAAATTCGCATTTTTAATGTAAAGAAGGAATTATGTGAAGTATTCGTAGTTTGGGAAATAATGTGGGAACATTAAAATTTACATTTTTAATGTAAAGCATGATTCATGTAAAATGATCACTGGTTGAAATAGGAAAGTTTAACAATAAAAGTTTACATTTTTATTGTATATAGAAATGATGAGAAATATGCATAGTTGAAATATGTAATAACCCGGAAAATCCGAACCAATTTAAAAAATTTATTGTGGTAATTTTGATGAATTTTGAATATTTAAAATGAATTATTTTAAATAATTACGACGAGAAATTTATTTTGAATAGAATTAGAATCAATATATTTATTTGAATCAACATTAGAATAAATCTATTGATTAAGATTTAAAAGAAGAATTACCAATTAATTAACATTTAATTGGAATTGAAAATGAAATGTAAATTGGGTTTGTCGTGAACTGTGTTTAAATGACATTAGTTCTTTAACCCGAGTAAAAGCAGGATTAATTTCCAGAAAGTTGAACAATCAATAAGAAACGATTTTAGAGATAGAGACCAACTGGAGTTTGAATAAATCTTTAATTAGATTGTGAATGAATATATGGTAATAAATAAATTACCAAAACGAGATTGAACCAAATGTACTTGGTTGTTGATATGGATTGGGCTAATTGATGGTTGATATTGATTCTTATTGATTGACTGACTGCGTGGATGGTGCTCGACCAGTTTATGAGTAGAATATGCTTTTACATTTAGCATTGGGTTGGGTAGAAATACTGGTATGCTAACGCCTTGTGAAACACTTCACGATTTGACTAGGAGGTGTTAGCGAAATTGTTGAGTTCATTTCAAATTTAATGAATGATTTTGAAATGATATTTTTCTTAAGTGAAAAGAAATGTATTCCCGATTTTGGGCACGGAATGTTTTATAAAAATGTTTTATAAAACAGAAAGGATTTCGAGGGTTAAAACCCGATGATTTTGAAATGATTTGGAAATGTATTATGGTTTTACATTGTAGTTCATCACATATTCAATTATTTGCTATTAATGATGTATCTGTTTGGTGGCAGAGAATTTATTCACTTGCTTAACACCCTTCTTTGAGACGTACGAGCTCAAAGGTTATGTGATTAATAGTGACTGATCATATGTGTGAATTGCTGATGTGAAGTACTATATTTTGAAAGTACTTGTGATTATTATGTTGTGAAATGATTTTCCCTACTTTGGGATATGAAATGATTTGGTATGTGGCAAAAGATTTGGTAACCCGGTCTACTAAAAGTATGGGTGGGATCCAGTGCCTTAGGGTGAGTGGTCAGTGTGTAGCCTGCTGCATGTGTAGGAGGTGCATATATATATATATATATGTATGTATATATATATATCGAGTTGCTTAGATGCGTGCCCTTTGCCTTGTCTGAGGGGAGCCTGATATTTGGTTGCATACTTGTTTGTATGCATTATTATGATTTGGAATTCATATTTCCAAATGATTTGATTTGAGATCCCGAAGTGAAATCTACTTTGATATAAAAGCTAGATATGTATTTCAAATGATTTGAAATAGAAATCGGGAAATAAATTCCAAAGGAATAATTTATGTAAATTGAATTGGATTTGGTAAATCTAAGTGTGGTGATTAATCTAAACTAGTAGATTGGGATATTGCATGTTGATTGATGCATAGTAGATCCATATATCTATATTGATTGTTGTTTGTACACTGGCATTCATGGGGGTAAATCCGTTCCGCATTAGCGGCGTGATCCTATGATTTAAGTTTATAACTGTTTAGAGTTTCCCACACCAGTCCCATGACTGACCTGTAGTTTGATTTTCCCTTGCAAACTCAGGTGCCCCTATTTTCCACACGGGCAGTCGAGTAGTTTGTTTTGCAGATACTTATTTTGAGCAGGATTCTGGATTGAAGCTTAAAGCTGTGTCCAGAGTATTGGTAGTCTTCCGCTGTGTTATTTTATATTTCCGTTGTGCATTGTATTACATTTATTGTAAAATCATCTTCCGCTGTTGTTAGACCAAAAATTGGGCCTAACACCCAAATGCAGATCACAGATCACAGAATGCAGAAAAGAGTAAATAAAGAGGAGACACACGAGGTTTTTATAGTGGTTCGGCTGTAGATGTAGCCTACATCCACTTTATAATCTTATTGTTATACTGACAGATTACAAGAATCAGTTACATGCAGGCACACAATCCGTGTGTTAATTGAGATTACAAGGGTTTATAAACGTAATCCACGTGTTAATTGTGTAGAAAAGAGAAGAATTTGACTGTAGGAAAGTGCAAAGTCCTTGCACCTCAGTAATGGTGGAAGCAGTGAAGAAGAATGGCCAAAAGTCATTGAAAATGCCTTCGAATGGTGTATTTATAGCTGTTTACAGCAGGCGGATCGTGGGACACGTGGCACGCATCCCAAAAATCTCAAAAGAGGTGGAAAACGTCCAAAAATCGTCTCTGAATCGTCATATGACATGTGTAATAAGATCCATGCAAGTTGGAGTGAAAATAGCCTTGAGAATAGGTCAGAACAAGCTGCGCAGGAGCAAGTGTGGGGATCGGATCGTAGTCCCCCTGTGCACCACGAATAGGGTGACGATCTAGATCGGTGAGACCACGAACGAATCGTGGTCCAGGTGCCCACCATGACCGGGTCGTGCTTCAAGGGGCGAGTCCAAGGGGGCGATCCGACCAGGGGTGCCACCTTCTCTAAAATCCAAGTTCTCGGTTCCGAGTGCATTCACGAAAACGGGCATATCTTTCAAACCGTAAGTCCGATTGAGCCAAACCAAAGCTCAAACTGAAGCTAACTCAGAGATCTACAAAAGTTATAAAGCTCAGCTCCATAATCGCTATTTTCGGGCCCAAAAAAGGTTGTTTGATAGGAGTTTCTGGCCTTTCTTTGTTCATGATGCGACTTTGACCAAATCGCTGCCTGTCTTCTGATGTTGTTTCCATCGCTTGAGCATGTTATCATTCAGGAATTCCATGTGTGACAGCTTTTACCAAAAAATGTGTCAACACGTTTGCCCCCCAGAACATATCTTGCTGGTTGAAGGAAGATGTGTTCTTGATAATCTGAGAAATCCAAGTCCAGAATGCGACGATCACGCCGGATCGTATTAAGGCCAGAAAACCGACGATCACACGGGATCGTATTAAGGCCAGAGAAATCCAAGAAGACCAGGAATTTGTACCTGCAATAAGATAAAACAAATAATGCAAGAATATTTCCTAGATGGCCTTACCGGAGTAAAACATCCAAGGAGATGTTAGAGGGGTTCCAAGACGGCCTTTCCGGGGTAAGACGACCAAGGAAATGCCATGAAAGTTCCAAGATGGCCTTACCGGAGTAAGACGACCAAGGAAAAGCACATGAGGTTCCAAGACGGCCTTACCGGTGTAAGACGACCAAGGAAATGCCATGAAAGTTCCAAGACGGCCTTACCGGAGTAAGACGACCAAGGAAAAGCACACGAGGTTCCAAGACGGCCTTAACGGAGTAAGACGACCAAGGAAAAGCACATGAGGATTTGTTTATACTGGACAGATCCAGTTCGGAGCCGGAGCTCAATGTTTATACTGGACGGATCCAGTTAGGAGCCGGAGCTCGATGCTTATTACTAATTCCTGAAAATGTAGCGGTCGTTTGCCGGACACGACTGGAGACCACAAGTCGGTTCCATGCGTGTGGGCTGATGTGACGGCTCTTATTACATGCAGGGAAAACAAAGAGGGGCGAAGAGTCGCCTAAAAACCTAAAAACATGAACTATGGACCGGAGTCCAGCAAACTGAAGAGATCCGCTGAGTGAGATCAGTTAATGATAAACCCGCGATTGCTCGATCCGGGACCGTTCCCTCTCCGGGGAGTCGGTGGTGGTTGCGCAGGTGTGGGCGTTGTTGGTTGAGCGACGTACTCGGGTAGTTCTCCTCGCCTGACCCGGTCCTCAATAAGGTCACGCAAATGTCTGCAGTCATCAGTGTTGTGACCATCCATGTCATGAAATATGCAGTGCCTTCCAGAGTTGAGTTGTGCTACTGTTGGCTCCCTCTTGGGAGGCCTTGGATAGGAGGCGGCACCCCCTGTATCTACGTAGATATTGCTCAGGGTGTCATTCAGTTCAGTGTATTTGTCGTATCTGGGCCCTCTCTGGGGTGGAGCATTACGATCATTCTTTGCATTGGTTGTTCCTTTGCCTTTTCCAGAATCAGACGGTTCTCCATCTTTGAGCATGTTGACTTCGAGGGTTTTCTTCTCGGAAGTTGCATCTTCTTTGCACAGAAATCTGTCTGCTTCATGGTAGAATTCGCTGAGATTTCGTGGTGGGTCTCCATACAAAGACTTCTTGAATTCCGTGTTATCTAGAACGCCAGATACTGCTGCCATCAGTACCATTGATTGTTCAGGGCGATCCACTGATGCTGCTGCAACGTTAAATCTTTCTAGCAATGAATGCAGAGTTTCTCTGGGCCTCTGCTTGATTGTGGTGAGTGACATGACGTTCGTGGATCGTGCGATGTGGACCCAAAACTGTTCAAGGAAGCGAGCGACCAACATATTCCAGTTGTTGATCGATTCCGTTTCTAGCTGCCGAATCCACATGGCTGCTATATCAGTCAGAAAGAGGGGAAAACACTTAGCCATGACATTTTCGGACGCCGATTGAACTTCCATATGTTGTTTGTAGCGCATGAGATGCACGGTAGGATCTGTCCTGCTGTTGTATGGCTCCAGTTGTGGGAGTTTGAAATCCGGGGGATTGCAGGAATTCCTGATTTCCTGAGTGAACGGGTTGTGATTGACGTCATCCACGTCATTCTGGTAAGTGCGGCCTCTCGATAAGCGTTGAATCAGATCAGCGAGTCGATTGCCTTCAAAAAGCTGTTGTATGTTGCCAAGATCATAGTTGGTGCCCCCAGCATTGAGTGCAGGAGAGAATGGAAACTGTTGGTGAGCTGCTGGGAGCGGATCGCAGGTCGCGGATCGTGGACCATGAGGGGCGATCCGATCCGTTCGTGAATCAGGGAAGTCATCTCGCGAGGTAGGTTCGTGGAGCGGGGGGCGATCCGACTAGGATCGGCTCTTGAGCCTGATGGTGCACCACGATCCGAATCGCGGTCCAGAGGTGTATCACGAGATGGTTGATGCTGTTGAGGAGCAGGAGCTCGCAATTCGGTGTTCATATGGTCTGGAGCTGAAGTAGATCGCAGTGCATTTCCAATGGGGAGGAGGTTGCCCCCGAGCACTGGTGCTGGAGGGTCGCGGGTCGCTGGGATCAACCCGACCCGGTCTTGATGGGTTGTGCGAGCTGCTTCGGTGGCTTGATTTCCAGCGAGTTGTTCGTTGCCGCTCGGCCTGCCATCCATCCGAGCGAAGAATTCATCCATCATTTTCTGTTGTTTTTGGAGGAGATCGTCTTGCCTTGCCATCTGATCTCTCAATTCAGCGAGAGCGCCGTCCATCTCATCTCTGGTCAAGTATGCAGAAGGATCTCCATGAGAGGAAGCTTCCTGGCTTGCCTCATTCCTTGTGCCTTCAGCATCAGCATCATTAGCATGAGTGGAAGTTCCAATCTTCTTCCTTTTGTTCACCATTGATCCAATAGCCAAAAAATCCAAGTTGAAGTTGTCGTGTGCCCCCTACCTGGCGCGCCAAAATGTTAGACCAAAAATTGGGCCTAACACCCAAATGCAGATCACAGATCACAGAATGCAGAAAAGAGTAAATAAAGAGGAGACACACGAGGTTTTTATAGTGGTTCGTCTGTAGATCTAGCCTACGTCCACTTTATAATCTTATTGTTATACTGACAGATTACAAGAATCAGTTACATGCAGGCACACAATCCGTGTGTTAATTGAGATTACAAGGGTTTATACACGTAATCCACGTGTTAATTGTGTAGAAAAGAGAAGAATTTGACTGTAGGAAAGTGTAAAGTCCTTGCACCTCAGAAATGGTGGAAGCAGTGAAGAAGAATGGCCAAAAGTCCTTGAAAATGCCTTCGAATGGTGTATTTATAGCTGTTTACAGCAGGCGGATCGCGGGACACGTGGCACGCATCCCAAAAATCTCAAAAAGAGGTGGAAAACGTCCAAAAATCGTCTCTGAATCGTCATATGACATGTGTAATAAGATCCATGCAAGTTGGAGTGAAAATAGCCTTGAGAATAGGTCAGAACAAGTTGCGCAGGAGCAGGTGCGGGGATTGGATCATGGTCCCCCTATGCACCACGAATAGGGTGATGAGTGTAACACCCCGCCTCCGCTAGGGTCACTCGCAAAAGGAATGCACTAGCTTTAGAGGGGCATTATTGGTAAACATGCACAGAAATATCACAAGACAGAACATATAAAATAGCGGAAGTAAAATCAAACTTTCATAACATGAATAAATAAGGTCTAAAGCCTTTTACATCAGAGTACATCAAAACCTGTCTTGCAATAGTAAAGAAGCATAAAGACATTTTCATAAATTATTCCCCAAGTAAAAACAGTAAAGTAGCCATTAGCCAAGAAAAGTCCAAGCCATCCATGATAACCTTCAAGCAGAAGAAGTCCGAACTAAACAACAGTATTTCCTCCCTGTAACCTGGGGGGAAACGGAAGAAAAGAGGCGAAACAAAACGGGTCAGTCAAAAAGACTGAGTAAGCCCTATCTACTATTAGCATAAAAACTAGTAAAGTTAACTGACATGAGAAACTGAGATGAACATAAGCATGATAACAAGATAGATAAGCTAAATCAAAATAACAGGATGAACTACTGAACTCAGATAAACTAAGGTGTCATGATAAATTACGATGTCAAGATAAAACAAGGGATCACATCGTCAGGTTTCTATCAAGTATAATATCCCCAAGATATCTGTCACGTATAACTCCCCGTGATATCTATCCTGTATTTTAGCTCTGCACCTACCGTACTAGTATCCCCACCGTGTCATGTGTTAACCAAGAATGACCCTCACTCAAAAGTCGTGTAATGGTCCATGTCAACCTAATATATCGCATATATAGGTTACTCAACTTGTATGTTTTATTCCATGTAAATGTTTAATCCCTTGCCGTAGACCATACGGGCTTTCCCATGAGATTCTATATTACTTTAACATCGTTCCATGATCCTTAAGATCGGTTTGGACTGTTACCCTAAACCTAGCCAGGGTCTTCCAACATGAATTATCGTTTGTACAACTAGGACTTATGCTACCTAGGGCTACTAGGGATTATGCTTACCTATTGCACGTTTTCGTATCTCGGTTTGGGTTCAACCACCTAGGGCCACTAGGGATTACGCTAACCGCCAACCGCGCCCTTTTTCCCACGCATATATCGTGAATCGTTTTTCCATGACTGTATGCACATGTATCACATCGTGCCATCCGAGTCCTGTCACAGGGCAGACCAGGAAATACAGGACTCGGTCGGGAGCTTTCAATTTATCTGCCGATGCAGATGCTAAGGTCTGTTTTTTCCTATACGTGGCTATGGTCCCACGAGACCACTCCCTCAACTAGTGAAAGACAAGACAGGATAAATCCTGTATGAGAACACAACACTGGCCAACCCACATCCAAGCCTTACCGCAACCATAATTAGATAGCAATTATGGTCTATTGGGTGTTCTCTGCCTTTCCGTACGTACACGCTTGACCAAAGATGGTAGGTAGCCTGACGAAATGCTATCTAGGGTACGACCGTGTATCGTCGACTATCCCCTATCCATCCCCGTCTTTAGGTCGCTCGTATAGCAACCAAGGCATACTCTTGGTTCTTCTAACGCAGACCTTAACCTCTCATGAGCCTAGTATAATCACCTGGCAGCTCATAGAGGGATACCAAGAATACCCTCACGTTCCCCGAAGCCGCTGCTTCGTTACCCAGTTCGCTGGAGCCTTTATCCAAATCAGATACTTGCTCCTACTCGTATACTTAAACGATGACCTACCGTATTAGGTTACTCATCTATCTATGAACTGGTCTAAACTTCCTTGACTAAGAATCATTACTTAGTTATTCTTCAACTAAGGTTTACCACTTAGCATTGCTCCCGTTATCCTTGTTAACTACGGTTATCCACCTAATCCTCAGAACTAGGGTTTACATAATGGATTAAGTGTCACTTAAGTTCATGACTTAACCCGTCTACAAATCCTGTCAAAATTGGCTAAGTATCCAAGTTCAAGGCTTAACCCTACAAACCATGCTCAAGTTGGTTAAGTATATTAAGCAATTCACGACTTAACCTCGTCCAATTATCATTCTAGATTGGTTAAGTATATATTAACTTGACCCTATCAATTTACTTAGTCAAATCGGTCAAGTGTATTCAAGCGATTCGTGACTTAGCCTTATCATGTTTTCAAGTTATATTGGTTAAGTATTGGTTAACTTAACCACAATAAATTAACGAGTTAGATTGGATAAGTATAGGTCACTTAACCACATCAATTCATCACGTTTAGATTAGTTAAGTGTTTAACTTAACCCCATTAAACTACCAAGTGGGATTAATTAAGTCTAGGCTAACTTAACCCCATCCGATTTCCATGTTTAGACTAGTTAAGTCTAATCTTAACCTCATTCGTTAACCGTATTTTTCGGTTAAGCGTCATTAAGAAAACTTACTTAACCTTACCAAGTTATCGCGTTGGATTGATTAAGTGTTGGTTAACTTAACCCCATCCACTAGTCATATAAAAATGGTTAAGTGTCATTAGGCAAATCAAGTTACTTAACCTACCCAACCTTGTCATGTTTTGTTAAGTATCATTAGCCTAATCAAATTACTTAACCCATTTGTCCATGTCATATTTGGTTAAGAGTCATTAATCAAATTAACTTAACCCTATCATGTGGCATTAATTACTTAATGCACCTTCACCTCTCACATTAGACTTTGTTGTGGTTACTAGTTAAGCCGGTCGGTTCCGGGTAGCTTTACACCACAACTTGGTCTAACCTCGGGTTCAAGCACAACATGACCAACTTCTCACATTGGGTCCTATTGTTTGCAACTACTAGTTAGGCCGGTCGGTTCCGGGTAGTTTTACGTTGCAAACTCAACCCAACCTCGAGTTGGCCACACTTATATTATCTAAGTGTCATGTCCATCATGTTTCCCAAAACATGTTACAAGTTTTCAAGCATTTGGGTAGACCTAACTTAATAGGTAAATTCCCAAAGGGTAGACCTAACTTAATAGGTAAATTCCCAAGCTTATGTTTTTATGCATACTTACATGTCAACTTCCATGTTATATTTCAAGTCATGTTTTCAAGTTGTATTTTCATGTCATTAGAAATTACCCATAACATAACCCAACGCTTTTAAACTCGCATATACGTTCGCGACAACGTAATGGATTAAAAGAAGAGACTTGGCAAAGGCATGACAAAAATGGATATTAAGCCACAAGTTAATCATGGTCGCAAATGAGGCACAAATGTGTTCATTAAATTGCATGTTACATTCTTAAGCCTCAAAACATGCATAAACCGAAACTTGGCACATAAGCGAATCATGGTGACAAAAGATATGGAATGATGACTAGTAACTCGCATATATCATCATATAAGGGTTATGACTTCATATGCAAGTTGACATAAAGGTTATGAGGGTTCTCATGTTGCCTAATGCAACATTTCAACATAAAGGTTGTAGCTTTTAGCTCACAAGATCAAGATAATGACTTCATAAACTTGCATGACATGATAGCATGTATCATACTCAATGATCAAACCCAAACTTGCAACATGAATATTTAACTTCATAGTTAATATCTAAGAGTAGGGAAAGGGCTTACATTGCTATGAAGGCACAAAAGATATGACAAAGCCCTTATGCAATCAAATGGACCCAAAATGCAAGCTCTAACATAAAAACCCTTGAGCCAAAATGATCAAAACCCTTGCTTTATGATGCAAAGATAGAAACTTGACTTGAATGCAAGCTAATGACACTCATACAAGCTTGAAAACACTTGTATGCATGGAAAATCTCTCATAGAAACCATTTAGAAATTTTATGAAGAGAGTGGAGGCCATGAGAGGTAAAATTTTGCCATAGTTTAGTTGCATGAATGAATAATGAGGATTTAGGATAGGTTAGGGTCTTATTTATAGATTAGGCAAGTGTTTTAGGCCATAGGATTAAACCTAGATTCAATCCAAGCCATCAAAGCATGTCTTGGGGAAGAAGTTAAGTCTAAAAAATGGAGTGGTGTCTTAACCAGGCCTAAAAATGGAGTGGTGTCTTAATTGGGCTGAAT
This sequence comes from Allium sativum, assembly GCA_030737875.1. Lineage (NCBI taxonomy): Eukaryota > Viridiplantae > Streptophyta > Magnoliopsida > Asparagales > Amaryllidaceae > Allium > Allium sativum. Next base: position 389,502,512 of record CM060920.1, on the reverse strand, counting down.
TTCAAATCTGTTTTCGGATTTGAATTTTCGTGAAACTTTGCGAGGCCATATCTCAGTCATACGAACTCCGATTTACGAAATTTCGGACTCTATTTCGCGTATTTTTCCGAGACGAACTCAATGGCACAACCCGTTTATCCTGATTCAGGTTTTATAATTAAATTCTGCCTTGATTTCTTGTTTTAACGTGTTATCGAAATACGGGTTGTTACATTCTCCCCTCCTTTTAGGATTTCGTCCCCGAAATCTCCAAGTTAGGAAGAACATATCCTACCATCCATCATCCATCTACTCAAAACATCATCCACAAGCAACCATTGTCCTTAGATGATTTCTAATGCTGTATGAATATATGCAAAACGTGTGTGTACATGTTCCTTAGCTAATGCTAATGGTCAGGCCTGAATAATCTTTCTAATGCAAAATATGTATAGTGCCATGAATCCGACATGTATGCAAATAGTCCTAGTCATATAGATACTATATGCGTGCAAAATCATTCATTCATATGCAACAATCACATGATAACACATTCAATTTCATCCATAAACAAGTATAAATACTCGTGCATATGCAATATGAAATGTGACCGAGTCGAGCTAGTATCTAATGTGTATTCACGCATCCACGAGCAACCACTTGCAACCACTTGCAACCATATCAATCATAACATGTTTCAAATACATGTTTACATCCATAGGGTTCTACCTAGGATTCCCTGAAACAGGGTCGAGAAGGTAAACAAGACAAACTCCTTACGGGGTTTGTAACAGAAAATAGGACCAAGAAGATGTCCACAAAAGATAGCTACAAGTAAGCTCTACAGAAAACAGGGATCAAGGATATACTCCCAAAAAGAGATATCATGCGCGTATCTAGTCTTTGACCATCAAAGTCGTATTTCCTCGAGCTTAATTCCATTGTGCCTTGACCGTCTTTTAACTTCGCGATTTCGTAGCTTCTTATTTCCTGTTTCCATAACAAGAGCTGGAACTCATTTCTTCGTCGCCTCTCGTTCCACTTGCACTTATCCTTTTCCTAGAATACTTGACGCAAACATGACTGCGTACTCATGATCTCATGCAAGCTTTCCAAAATTCACTAGTGAATCTTGGATCTCGTTTATATACTATAAGGTATTCCATGTAGAAGAACTTTCTCTTGAAAGTAAACGGATGTTAACCAGGTTATCAAGCGCACTTACTAGGGTGATCTCTATAACCCATGCATAAATGAAGTAAACCATTCGTCTTATCGGCGCACACCACTCGATCGGGCTTCAAATTTCCAATAAAGGCATCAAGGGATTCTAAGTAACTAATCATGACAGAACCTCAAAAAGGTTACACGATACTTCGAGGGCATTACCAAGGCTAGTCAAAAGGTCTAACTACCCTCCTATCAAAACCGAGAGTGGCACCCCCTACTGGATAACCACTTCATCCCTAGAATCCATCCATAGCTTATAAACATAAGCATTATTTCCAAATTCAACACTTGGCATAAACATTCTCAAATCCAAACAGGTCATGTATAAATGGATTGATTCTCCAATAGGACTTTGAGACAAAAATGGGATCTTCTATTACGCTAGTACTTAAGGTGCAGAGACTCAACTACCGAAGCGGACTTAAATGATGCGGGGATCAAAACAAAGTCTTGGCGGGATGATAGAAAAGAATAACTAGATCTTCAACAAGGATGTTATCCCCCTACTCAGGTACTCTAGTGAGGGTATACAATTATCTTCACGATGATCTTGTCCTTGTCCCACAATACTTAACTATCCGTCCCGTTTCACCATACCAAAGATACTTTTTCGTTATGGGTTGAGCCATACCAACAAGTTGCTCATCCTTAAGCTCGTATCTTTTATCCTCTTTCTCACTATCCTTTCTTATAACGCGGCCACTGGTCTCTCGAGAACCACCTCCATCGCATGGAAAGCACTTTCGTAGATAGAAAAGACTAGTCGCAGTCAAAACCACTGTGACTACAGATGGAGGAAAGAAAGGAGAAGAGATTCAATTAAGGAAACAAGGATAGTGCTAATGGCCTTTGGGGAATAGCCTTTTTCTTTTAAAAGAAAATTTTCTTAAAAAATGCTTCTTTGTAAACGGTTTTCAAATAGTTTTCAGAAGGTCTTTAAAAACTTTTGCCCAGTCTGGTAACCTTCTTCTCTGATACCAAATGTAACACCCCGCCTCCGCTAGGGTCACTCGCAAAAGGAATGCACTAGCTTTAGAGGGGCATTATTGGTAAACATGCACAGAAATATCACAAGACAAAACATATAAAATAGCGGAAGTAAAATCAAACTTTCATAACATGAATAAATAAGGTCTAAAGCCTTTTACATCAGAGTACATCAAAACCTGTCTTGCAATAGTAAAGAAGCATAAAGACATTTTCATAAATTATTCCCTAAGTAAAAACAGTAAAGTAGCCATTAGCCAAGAAAAGTCCAAGCCATCCATGATGACCTTCAAGCAGAAGAAGTCCGAACTAAACAACAGTATTTCCTCCCTGTAACCTGGGGGGAAACGGAAGAAAAGAGGCGAAACAAAACGGGTCAGTCAAAAAGACTGAGTAAGCCCTATCTACTATTAGCATAAAAACTAGTAAAGTTAACTGACATGAGAAACTGAGATGAACATAAGCATGATAACAAGATAGATAAGCTAAATCAAAATAACAGGATGAACTACTGAACTCAGATAAACTAAGGTGTCATGATAAATTACGATGTCAAGATAAAACAAGGGATCACATCGTCAGGTTTCTATCAAGTATAATATCCCCAAGATATCTGTCACGTATAACGCCCCGTGATATCTATCCTGTATTTTAGCTCTGCACCTACCGTACTAGTATCCCCACCGTGTCATGTGTTAACCAAGAATGACCCTCACTCAAAAGTCGTGTAATGGTCCATGTCAACCTAATATATCGCATATATAGGTTACTCAACTTGTATGTTTTATTCCATGTAAATGTTCAATCCCTTGCCGTAGACCATACGGGCTTTCCCATGAGATTCTATATTACTTTAACATCGTTCCATGATCCTTAAGATCGGTTTGGACTGTTACCCTAAACCTAGCCAGGGTCTTCCAACATGAATTATCGTTTGTACAACTAGGACTTATGCTACCTAGGGCTACTAGGGATTATGCTTACCTATTGCACGTTTTCGTATCTCGGTTTGGGTTCAACCACCTAGGGCCACTAGGGATTACGCTAACCGCCAACCGCGCCCTTTTTCCCACGCATATATCGTGAATCGTTTTTCCATGACTGTATGCACATGTATCACATCGTGCCATCCGAGTCCTGTCACAGGGCAGACCAGGAAATACAGGACTCGGTCAGGAGCTTTCAATTTATCTGCCGATGCAGATGCTAAGGTCTGTTTTTTCCTATACGTGGCTATGGTCCCACGAGACCACTCCCTCAACTAGTGAAAGACAAGACAGGATAAATCCTGTATGAGAACACAACACTGGCCAACCCACATCCAAGCCTTACCGCAACCATAATTAGATAGCAATTATGGTCTATTGGGTGTTCTCTGCCTTTCCGTACGTACACGCTTGACCAAAGATGGTAGGTAGCCTGACGAAATGCTATCTAGGGTACGACCGTGTATCGTCGACTATCCCCTATCCATCCCCGTCTTTAGGTCGCTCGTATAGCAACCAAGGCATACTCTTGGTTCTTCTAACGCAGACCTTAACCTCTCATGAGCCTAGTATAATCACCTGGCAGCTCATAGAGGGATACCAAGAATACCCTCACGTTCCCCGAAGCCGCTGCTTCGTTACCCAGTTCGCTGGAGCCTTTATCCAAATCAGATACTTGCTCCTACTCGTATACTTAAACGATGACCTACCGTATTAGGTTACTCATCTATCTATGAACTGGTCTAAACTTCCTTGACTAAGAATCGTTACTTAGTTATTCTTCAACTAAGGTTTACCACTTAGCATTGTTCCCGTTATCCTTGTTAACTACGGTTATCCACCTAATCCTCAGAACTAGGGTTTACATAATGGATTAAGTGTCACTTAAGTTCATGACTTAACCCGTCTACAAATCCTGTCAAAATTGGCTAAGTATCCAAGTTCAAGGCTTAACCCTACAAACCATGCTCAAGTTGGTTAAGTATATTAAGCAATTCACGACTTAACCTCGTCCAATTATCATTCTAGATTGGTTAAGTATATATTAACTTGACCCTATCAATTTACTTAGTCAAATCGGTCAAGTGTATTCAAGCGATTCGTGACTTAGCCTTATCATGTTTTCACGTTATATTGGTTAAGTATTGGTTAACTTAACCACAATAAATTAACGAGTTAGATTGGATAAGTATAGGTCACTTAACCACATCAATTCATCACGTTTAGATTAGTTAAGTGTTTAACTTAACCCCATTAAACTACCAAGTGGGATTAATTAAGTCTAGGCTAACTTAACCCCATCCGATTTCCATGTTTAGACTAGTTAAGTCTAATCTTAACCTCATTCGTTAACCGTATTTTTCGGTTAAGCGTCATTAAGAAAACTTACTTAACCTTACCAAGTTATCGTGTTGGATTGATTAAGTGTTGGTTAACTTAACCCCATCCACTAGTCATATAAAAATGGTTAAGTGTCATTAGGCAAATCAAGTTACTTAACCTACCCAACCTTGTCATGTTTTGTTAAGTATCATTAGCCTAATCAAATTACTTAACCCATTTGTCCATGTCATATTTGGTTAAGAGTCATTAATCAAATTAACTTAACCCTATCATGTGGCATTAATTACTTAATGCACCTTCACCTCTCACATTAGACTTTGTTGTGGTTACTAGTTAAGCCGGTCGGTTCCGGGTAGCTTTACACCACAACTTGGTCTAACCTCGGGTTCAAGCACAACATGACCAACTTCTCACATTGGGTCCTATTGTTTGCAACTACTAGTTAGGCCGGTCGGTTCCGGTTAGTTTTACGTTGCAAACTCAACCCAACCTCGAGTTGGCCACACTTATATTATCTAAGTGTCATGTCCATCATGTTTCCCAAAACATGTTACAAGTTTTCAAGCATTTGGGTAGACCTAACTTAATAGGTAAATTCCCAAAGGGTAGACCTAACTTAATAGGTAAATTCCCAAGCTTATGTTTTTATGCATACTTACATGTCAACTTCCATGTTATATTTCAAGTCATGTTTTCAAGTTGTATTTTCATGTCATTAGAAATTACCCATAACATAACCCAACGCTTTTAAACTCGCATATACGTTCGCGACAACGTAATGGATTAAAAGAAGAGACTTGGCAAAGGCATGACAAAAATGGATATTAAGCCACAAGTTAATCATGGTCGCAAATGAGGCACAAATGTGTTCATTAACTTGCATGTTACATTCTTAAGCCTCAAAACATGCATAAACCCAAACTTGGCACATAAGCGAATCATGGTGACAAAAGATATGGAATGATGACTAGTAACTCGCATATATCATCATATAAGGGTTATGACTTCATATGCAAGTTGACATAAAGGTTATGAGGGTTCTCATGTTGCCTAATGCAACATTTCAACATAAAGGTTGTAGCTTTTAGCTCACAAGATCAAGATAATGACTTCATAAACTTGCATGACATGATAGCATATATCATACTCAATGATCAAACCCAAACTTGCAACATGAACATTTAACTTCATAGTTAATATCTAAGAGTAGGGAAAGGGCTTACATTGCTATGAAGGCACAAAAGATATGACAAAGCCCTTATGCAATCAAATAGACCCAAAATGCAAGCTCTAACATAAAAACCCTTGAGCCAAAATGATCAAAACCCTTGCTTTATGATGCAAAGATAGAAACTTGACTTGAATGCAAGCTAATGACACTCATACAAGCTTGAAAACACTTGTATGCATGGAAAATCTCTCATAGAAACCATTTAGAAATTTTATGAAGAGAGTGGAGGCCATGAGAGGTAAAATTTTGCCATAGTTTAGTTGCATGAATGAATAATGAGGATTTAGGATAGGTTAGGGTCTTATTTATAGATTAGGCAAGTGTTTTAGGCCATAGGATTAAACCTAGATTCAATCCAAGCCATCAAAGCATGTCTTGGGGAAGAAGTCAAGTCTAAAAAATGGAGTGGTGTCTTAACCAGGCCTAAAAATGGAGTGGTGTCTTAATTGGGCTGAATTTCAAATCTGTTTTCGGATTTGAATTTTCGTGAAACTTTGCGAGGCCATATCTCAGTCATACGAACTCCGATTTACGAAATTTCGGACTCTATTTCGCGTATTTTTCCGAGACGAACGCAATGGCGCAACCCGTTTATCCTGATTCAGGTTTTATAATTAAATTCTGCCTTGATTTCTTGTTTTAACGTGTTATCGAAATACGGGTTGTTACAATGAGCTAGAGCGGTGAGACCACGAACGGATCGTGGTCCAGGTGCCCACCATGATCGGGTCGTGGTTCAGGTGGCGAGTCCAAGGGGGCGATCCGACCAGGGGTGCCACCTTCTCTAAAATCCAAGTTCTCGGTTCCGAGTGCGTTCACGGAAACGAGCATATCTTTCAAATCGTAAGTCCGATTGAGCCAAACCAAAGCTCAAACTGAAGCTAACTCAGAGATCTACAAGAGTTACAAAGCACAACTTTGTAATCGTTGTTTTTGGGCCCAAAAAAGGTCGTATGATAGGAGTTTCGGGCCTTTCTTTGTTCGTTTATTCGACTTTGACCAAATCGCTGCCTGTCTTCTGATGTTGTTTCCATCGCTTGAGCATGTTATCATTCAGGAATTCCATATGTGACAGCTTTTACCAAAAAATGTGTCAACGGCTATATTGATTATATTTCGATATAGTCTGATATTTTGTACTCTAATGTAACATTATTATGATGTTTATAAAAGTCTTATGTTATTTGTTCTGATGTGTTGTATGCCCAGAGTTAGCGTATACGGGATTCGAATGGTCTTGGTCGATTTTGCAATCGATTATGTTTGAGCGAAATCCATATCGTTACAAAATAAATTAGTTAATCAATAAAAATTACATTTTTATTGAATGTATGATTCGCTAGAACAATGCATAGTTGAAATAAATTAGTTAATTAATAAAAATTACATTTTTATTGAATGTATAATTTTATCAATAAATGATTTTGAAGTCGTCGAGCGAATTATATATATATATATATGTATATATTTATATATATAAATTAAAATTAAAATTAAACGAATTGCGCACGGTAGTTCACGTTTCAAAATCGTAACTTTAAACAATTATACCGAAAGATCCGACCGTCGGATTTTCCCAAAACTGGAACCATTAGGACCGCTTTGGGAAGATCTTTCTAACGATATAAATTTTGTCAAAGTCCAATAGTTAGATTTCGAGATATGTGTAAATCAAATTTTGATAAAAACAGCGCCAAGGCCGCCTTTCGACCCAAAGCGTCGTTGAATTAATTTAGCTATTTTTATATAAATAAAAATAGCGTTAAATCGTTATAAAATATTATTAACGATATGAAATGGTTTAAAATTATAATTATACAAGAATCACTTGAAAAGACCAAGTTCAATCTCATTTCAAATGATTATACGACGATTTAAGTCGAAGATATTGAAAACGGTGATTGAAGACCGACGATCTTCACATCGAATGGACGACTATTGATGTCCGACATTGTGTAGCTCCCGGTAAAGGGTTAAAAGTGGTAGTTTGTCCGGATGTACTTGTTGATTCTCCGGATACGCGAGCACCTCACTTCTGTATATGACATACGGGACGAGGAATAAGGTGACTTCGGTTTCGTTTAGACCGAGAACAGACTTGTAAATGGATGTGTGTCTGACATTGAATTTCATTCCATGTAAATTAAATTGATTTCTATTTGATATATATCCATTTGGTGGTGGAGAATTTAATCTCTTTCTTAACACCCTCAGAGGGTATATATTGGTAGTTATCGATTGCATGGCGTGAATTGTCAATGTGACACGCCAAGATGCTAATGATCAAGGCTTTTGTTGAAAAGCAGGGCCTTGTGGTTGATGATCAAAGCATAGCCTGTTTAGGTGTAGCTTTGTGTATAATGTGACTTCACGAGCCTCACACCCCGGTATGAGTCAAAAACGGGATCAGGACTGCAGGGAGTGCACACGTTGCTTTCTAGCTAGAAGTGGTGTCAGCGACTTACCAGCCCTGACATTTTTATTTATGTGGATGATGGATTATAAGGTACCTCGGATTTTTATAGGTCGGAAGTGGTCATATTATAGGTTCAAAAGGACCGGGAAGCGTGTGTTCAGGCATAACTAATCCACTAACGTTATTTGTGGACCGGCCCTGAAGATCCAAGGGTTCACTACGGGGAATCCTAAGGCATTTGCTAGAGAGTCTCGAATTGGAGAGGACGATCCGTAGCCTCGACTCATGATGGAAACCCAATTTCCAATACAACACCATGCGGTTTTGATTGTAGAACTAGTATGACGACATAGTAGGATGGGATACTATGCCGTCTATGATTGATACATTATGATTGAAATGTTGTGAAAACATACATACACTAACAATAATATCAAATTCGTTTTTATCGTATCAAGCATTTTTGACTATTACAAGGTAAAACTCTGTCCTTCGGTTTGCGTTGCATTGTGTGATGGGACTTGAGTCTTATAACGGTTTCATTTTTCTAAAAAGCATTGTGTTGTTTAACGATTTACTTTATTTTATGCACTGGCAGTCCAATGGAGTAAACCCGTTCCGCGTTAGCGGCATGGTCCTGTAATTAGCCTTATTATTAGATTAGTTAAGTTTGATTTCTCATACCAGTCCCATGACTAACCTTTAGTTTGTTTCACTGGCAAACTCGGGTGCCCATATTTTCCACACGGGCAGTCGAGAAGCTTGTTTTGCAGATATTTATCTCTTGAGCAGGATTCTAGATTGAAGCTTAAAGCTGTGTCCAGAACATTTATAGTCTTCTGTTGCAATGTATTGAATTTATTGTAATTTATCTTCCGCTGTATTATTATATTATTCGATATACTATGATATTTTGTACTCTGATGTAACATTATTATTATGTTTATAAAAGTCTGCTGTTATTTATTCTGATGTGTTGTATTCGCAATGTTAAAGTATTCGAAGTTTTCCAACTTTTGGATCAGACCTGTGTGGTTTATGGTCGATTCAAACGGTGGGGATTTTCGGGTCTTTACAGTTGGTATCAGAGCTCTGGTTAGCTCAAATCTTTGGGGTACAACTCATTAGAACTGAACAAAAGACTCATCAGGGATTGGATTAGTAATATCCAATAAGAATACTCATTAGAGATAGGATCGGTAGTATCCTAGAATGAGAAAACTCATTAGAGATGGGGTTAGCAATGCCCTAGAATGAGTTGAGAGTGGCAAGTCTATAATTAACATATTTGAGATTATATATAATCCGATTTTAGAAAATATTATTTTTGATATATAAAAGTTATATATATTTGAAAGGTTAATTAATGAATAAAATTATTGAAACCAATAAAAAAATATCAAATTGGTTAATTAAACAACTTTTAGTTTCGTTCCTTTTCGGGGACGAAAAGATTTTAAGTGGGAGAGATTGTAACAACCCGAAAAATCAGAAATAAATAAATAAATTATCATTTCATTTATATTCTTTAGAAAGTTAGATATGTTCCTATTTACTTCTTATTTAAATCACATAATTATCTAAATTCATAATTTAAGATAATTGCAGTTATAGAAACCAATAGTAATATGATATTCATTTTATTGGAAAGTGCGCAATACGGCTAAATCCCTATTTAATACTAGTCCTGCATTTATTTCTTTTTATGCTTGTAATTATGCGTTCCATTTTCTTTTTCTCACAAAGCAAACTATGAAAATATATTCCTTTTGCCTAAATAACCAAAATAGGGTATTCCCACCTTCTAATTTTTATAGGCATATACAAATTCTTGTTTCTTCCTTTTATTCCCCAAAATTTGATACATTTCCTATAACTTTGAATGCAATTAGTATTTTTCCTTATTTCCATTCCAATATATTTTGACATATATCCAATTGAAAATTTGATTTAAAAACAATAGTGGCAACGACTCAAAGAAGCTTATGAAACAAAAGTTTACTTGCATGTGATGAAATATTGCACCTTTATTCATAATTAAGTATGTAAATTTTCAATCAATAATTTTATAATTAAGTATGTCAATTTTCAATAAATAATTTCATTTGTGCCAATATGTATTTATGAGTTTATGGTTTGACTTGATTTGGATACCATAAATTCTAAAAAGATTTAAGTAGAAAAAAAATGCAATATATGGTTTATAGAATACAACAAGTTAAGATATGCCAACGTTAACAAAGGGATGATTGCCGAAACAAATATGATATTATTGACACTTAATTAATTTTATTTTACCAATTTTTCTGCAACCTTAAACTTTATGGTTTATAGAACAATTATTTCAATGGACGTTATTTAAGAAAATATATGACTATATATAGTAAATGAATAAAAATCATGCATACTTCTAACCATTTTCCCTCTTTAATTCTTGGTAGTCCAATTTAATATATTCCCTTAATTATGATACTGGATATTTTATGTTTTGAAATTTAAAAAAAAAGACACACACAAACATTCTAACAGCGTTAAACAATTAATGACGCATTCATTTCTTTTCGCCATTTGTTTTTGAAATTTAAATGAGAAATAAGGTGCCACCTCAGCCTTAGTCAACAATTTATCTCCCACTGTAACATACAACGTATGGAGTAGCGGGCCTTTTAGGGTTAAAGAATAAAATAATAAATCAACCCTTTATTTATTCACTTCCTTTTTCCTGCAAATATAGGATTAACAAAACCCTAATCTCATTCTCTTTTCTAAAGCCGCCGCCTCCATCTTCTTCTCTTCAATGACAGCAGCCATTCTTCCTCTCTGAATGGCTCAATCCTTCCTCCTAAAATAACTCTCCATTATTTCAACGAAATTCAAAGCTTCTTAAGGGAATTCCTCCACCTTTAAGCATATATAAATCAATGTGAGATTTCTTATTTTAAAATTAAAATAAATTGTTATGCATTGGAAAAAAAATTATTCTCTGTTATGGTTCATAGTGTTTATTGTACGTGATTTGATTTGAAATACCTTGATTATGTTGATCTCTTGTATACACATGAAATTGTTAGAATTTAACGTACAATAAAAATATTTCTTTTTATTGTATATATAATCAAGAAATTGTTAGAATTGTACGTACAAATAAAAAAAATCTTTTATTGTATATGTAAGTAACAGAAATTTGTTATACAAATGAAACTCTCATTTTATTGTGCAAATGTAAACATAGAAATGGTTATAAACATAAATTATCCTTTTTATGTTAACATGTGTATTAGAATTGTTAAACATAAATTATCCTCTTTATGTTAACATGTGCATTAGAATTGTTAAACATAAATTATCCTCTTTATGTTAACATGTGCATTAGAATTGTTAGACATAAATTATCCTATTTATGTTAACATGTGCATTAGAATTGTTAAACATAAATTATCCTCTTTATGTTAACATGTGCATTAGAATTGTTAAAAATAAATTATCCTCTTTATGTTAAAATGTGCATTAGAATTGTTAAACATAAATTATCCTCTTTATGTTAACATGTGCATTAGAAGTGTTAAACATAAATTATCCTCTTTATGTTAACATGTGCATTAGAATTGTTAAACATAAATTATCCTCTTTATGTTAACATGTGCATTAGAATTGTTAAACATAAATTATCCTCTTTATGTTAACATGTGCATTAGAATTGTTAAACATAAATTATTCTTTTTATGTTAACATTTTTATACATTAGATTGTATACAAAATTAGGATAAACATTCTTTTTATGTTAACACCACGATTGGGGGTTGACCGTCACTAGTGACCAGCTTTTGACATCAACAGTGTGTGTGTGTGTGTGTATTCCGATCGTTCAGTTGTACCCCAAAAGCCCATTGAATTCCACAGTGTCATTAAACACCCCTCTGTATATATATATATATATATATATATATATATATATATATACACATATATATATATGAAAATCAGTGCACTTTATTACAAATTAACAATCATATACTTTGCTTATATGCCTCATAAAAACCTTGTGCTCCCCTAATCTAAATGGGTGCGACACAAGGAAAAAGAGTACATGTAAACGCTATATTTTAACGTTACAATCACGAGAAATCAAAACGTAATAATTAATAAAAAAGGACTAAAACAAATTTAAAACAAATAAACTACTTCAGCCTGCACTGAAAGCCTATCCATGAAGCCCATATACTGTTGTATCTAACGATTCTATGATTTTTGTTTGATGATAAAAAACATATACTTATTATTATAAATGTTTTGTAATTGTACTGTTATACTACATCACAGACAGAAATAAATACTTATATTTAAATAGAATACTTCTGCACAATAATTGAAATATTCAAACAGTATTTTATTTGAATATAATATTTTTTTCAACATTTCAACCGTTCAAATTCATAAGCCCACTATTTGTACAACACATTGTAATTCAGTAGATTTAATTTTAATTTCATTTGTTACATTGTTCCTCAGCTACAGCACTCAGTTATACAGACACTCATATACACTGTTGCCACACTACATTTCTCTCAGTCACTTATACATTCATTGATACCTACACTAACACTGTCTCTTTTCGTCTTGTCTTCACTGCTTCACTATCAGTCCAATCTTCTGCTTACCTGTCACAAAAGAAACACCTAGTAAACTATAATAAAAATATTTTATATTCTAGTAAATATAATTTTTATTTTAAAAATTTATTTGCCTCAAAACCTGGTGTGTTTCTCATCATTTTTCATGACTTGATCTGATTTATAGGAACATCCATCTATGTCTAGACAACTTGTAGTATTCATAATGATACACCATAAATACCACAAGGTAGACAGTATTTCTAGTGCTCACATTTATATATATATATATATATTGTGCACTATACATGTATACACATATTTCTATGCAGCGACAATTCAGTCAAACATCATGAATGGACATGAACCAAGAAATCCAGTACATATGCAGACACAAACATACACACACACACACACACATATATATATATATATATATATATATATATATATATATACATATATATATATATGTATGTATCAACACAATAGGAACAGTGGTTCAACAAGCTCAAATACCCGAGTGTACAACAATGACATGTCGGCATGCATCATGGCAGAGCAAATATGACAGTGCAACTCGAGATGGAAAACACAAATGGACAGTGCCGCTGTTTGTACACAAGTGTGTTCACATACAAGTACAAGGAACATCTCAATTTCAACATACATGGCTCACCCTAAACAAAGTGTTCACTGCAATTACATGTGTAAGCCAATATACATGGATGGTGTAGCTCAAGTCGTGCACAAATGACAAGGTAATGTGCAAAGCTTGGTGCAACATCTCAAATGCAAGCCTGGTTCAAATTCAGGTTCACAACAAAAGAAAACGAACACGGCATTAATTGATGTGACGGCCTGCCCTGCATCAGCCGACATTTCCAATGAAAGTGCGATGTGCCAATGTCCAACCAGCACGGGACGGTCGTCAAAGAAAGGAAAGAAGGGAATTTGAACTAATAAAGAACCTATAGAATGTCTCACAGCGCATGGAATAAAATATAATAATAACATATTTGACATAAAATAGGTGAGACAGTGCATAAGATGAAAACTAAACAATCATAGCTGCGGAAAATCCAAAATACAGCTTATGTTCCACATCATCATTATTACAACTTTTAAAACTGTCTCCAAAGCAAAATAAGAAAGGTACAATACTAATGCCCAAAGTAGTGACCAGCAGCGACACAGGGAGAATAGCTATATATATATATCATACGTGGAAGCCTCCTGCTCGTCTCCGGCACAGCTACCCATGCATAATCACCTGACTTGTCTCTAGTCAGCCCATTTAAGAGCATCCAGAGTAATAAGAAGAGTAATAAAACTCTGGGTCAGACAAAAGTCTGGTATAAGCGATAAGCAGCAAAACAGAACAATAACAGGTATACTAAACCATATCTGAACCTGGACCTGCACGAAAGAGTTAGCACAACAAGATGTACAATACTCTAAGGTGACACTAACATATGGTGTAAAGAAATGGGGGTGGAGGTGTGCATGTCATAATGATGGCAAACAATCAAGCATAGCAACCATCCTCACTTCTCTCACTCAGTGTGTAAAGCATACGATATCCACCGCTTTGATCACCCAAATCCTTGCTATGATCACTTTGTCACATGGAGTCAAAGCGACTCCACTGCACTAATCCACAGCCACTAGTCCTTGCTATGTCCACTCTGCCCTCATGAAGTCATGACGACTTCACTACACTAGCTCATAGCCATGCTACGTTCACTCTGCCCCATGGAGTAATAACTATCCCACTGCACTGATCCGTAGCCTAACATCTGTCTTGGTGGTGAATCAAAGTTATGGACGTCGATAACCCCTTAGCACATGTCCTGCAGCAAAGTCCAATTCAAGAAGTTAACCCGTTGGTTCCCATCTGGATCCTGAGTTCTACTTCCTATTTGGACTTCCTTTGCATCTTGGGTTTTGATCGAATTGGAGTTGGTCTTCAGAAGAGTCATCGCGTAGTAGAGGTAGAGGTCCAAACTTGGTTCGGTTCGGTCTATCCAGTTCGATTCAGTATGTGGTGCTCGGGCTCCCCATTCGTTTCAGCTTAAATCCCCCTCCTTCGGTTCGGTTCGGGTTCACTTCCTCCATGCGGTTCTGTTCGGTGCTTTGCTTCTTGGTTCCGTTCGTCCCTCCTGCTCTAGCTTGCTTACTCCAATCCGATCTCACGTTCCATTCCAACCCAATCTGATCCTCAACCAAACACCAACCCTTTGCAAGTGGCCTTCCTTCTTGCCAAGCCTTCCCTAGTGCCAAGTTCCGATCCGAATCAAATCTCTTTCCCGGTCCTCATATCCGACCCGAGCCCTATATTCGATCCGATCCGAAACCCTGCACATTTCCTGCAACTTTTCCAGCGAGTGTTTTACGTCATACAACGACGTTTTCGACCAGTCTAACTCTTCTAATCAATCACAAAGTATACCATATAGTCATAGCAACGTAGAGAATCAACCATAAACACCAAAACAACAATTTAATATGTAAACATGGATCAAACATACCCAAAAACCTATGTTTTCCCCTTAATCTCCCTTAATCATGTTTAAGCATACAATTAAAAAACTTATCCAAATTAACCCAAATTTCTATCAGAGCCCTACAATAATATTTTAGAATTTTACAAACTTTTCTAGATTTTTCTGAGTTATAATTTCGCTAATTATCACTACTCACCCCTAATTAGCTGTAATTAGTGAAAAACAATGCAAATCACTCACCTTAGCCACAAATAAAACTTAGATCTGAAAATATCTCCGATTTAGGTTGAATCTCTATGCAACACAACAGCTCTATTCCCAATTTGGCGCTAATTTGCCTTAATTAGATGTAAATTTGGCTAAAACTTGATTAAATGGTGATTAGAAGGTGATTTGGGTGTTGGAGGCCATTGTTAGGGTTAGGAAAATGTTTTAGGCAGCTGAAAAAATGAAAATAGATCGTTTTCCTACTGTTCTCAACCTCCCCATAACCCTAACCCAAAATGGATTATGGGCCCTCTTGCTAATCACCCTAATTAGGCCCGGTTAAGCTGTTTTTCACCTTTTAAACCTTGTTTCAGCCATATCTCCCAAACGGTGAGTTCGTTTGGCTAATGTGACCACTCTACGGAAAGGTAGACCATGATCCAGATCTAATGGAATTGGTCTCAAGTCAAAACTCCTTACCAATCAAAAGTAATAGCCGAAACAAGATCAGCTAGGGGTAAAACGGTCATTTAAAAATCGGCAAAAATCATGAACATGGGAAATAACCCCAATAGCCGTCTCCCAAAGTTACATGGCTATATGACTTTGCATGAAAAAGAAATAAATATTTTACGATCCCCTGATGCATAGAATGTGGGTCGTTACATTCTTCCCCCCTTAAGAAATTTTGCCCCCGAAATTCCTTAACTAAGAAACAAGTAAAGGATCCCGCATTCCTACCAACTGCTCATAAAAATCAAACATACAAAACAACAAACAAGTCTATCCTAGCATGCGGAAGACTAAATTGCAATTAAAACCTTACCAGGCAAAGAGTTCTAGATACGTCTTCCTAATGCTCTCCTCTGTCTCCCAGGTACAGTCATTCTCATTCTCGCCCCACTGAACTTTGACTAGATCCACCACTTTCCTTCGAAGTTGCTTCGTATCATGCTTGACAATACGAATCGGCATGCGGTTCCCAACCGCCTCGGGTTCTACTTCGATATCATCCAACTGATTAGGTGAAATAGTCATATCGGGGTCATGCACGAATTTCCTTAACTGGGAAACATGAAATATGTTATGAACTCCTGCCATCTTCTCTGGTGATTCAACCTTATATGCCAAATTCCCAACTTGCTCAAGGATTGGGAATGGACCAACAAATCTTAGTGCTAGCTTTCCTCTCCTTCCAAATCGAATGACATTCTTTAATGGAGAGATCTTGATAAATAATAGGTCGCCAACGGAGAATTTCAAATCCTTTCTCCTCTTATCAGCATAACTCTTCTGCCTATCTTGGGCAGCCTTCATTTGCTGTTGAATGATCTTGATCTTGTCTGAAGTTTATCTTATCACGTCTGTTCCAAGCACAAACTTCTCACCAGTTTCTAACCAACATGACAGTGAGTTGCACGGTCTTCCGTACAAAGCTTCAAATGGAGCCATACCAATACTGAATTGATAACTATTATTATATGCAAACTCTACTAGATGTAAATGGTCATCCCATGATCCACCAAAATGCAATATGGAAGCTCTCAAGAGATCTTCTAATATATGATTTACCCTCTCTGTTTGACCATCAGTTTGAGGATGATACGCGGTACTGAGATATAATTCTGACCCTAGAGCCTCTTGTAAGCTCTTCCAAAACCCACTAGTAAACAACGGGTCTCGGTCACTCACAATGCTTTTAGGTATTCCATGAAATCTCACTACCCATTTCATATATAGTTCCCTTAACTTAGCTGCCGTTCTATTCGACTTGACGGGTATAAACCTTGCACTCTTAGTCAGTCGGTCCACAATCACCCAAATGCTATCATGACCCGATCTAGTCCTTGGCAACCCATCAATAAAATCCATTGAGACTTGTTTCCATTTCCATTTTGGAATTTCTAATGGTTGCAACAAACCACAGGCTTCTTTTGCTCAGCTTTAACTAGCTGGCAATTCATGCATTTGGATATAAACTTCCCAATGTCTCTTTTCATCCCTTTCCACTAGTAGGTCTGCCTCATATCTCGATACATTTTGTTACCACCGGGATGGATGGTCAGTTTCGAGTGATGACATTCTCTAAGTACTTCATCCCTCAATCCATTGACATTGGGCACAACTAGTCTTCCATTCTTTCTAAGCCATCCATCTCGATCAAGCCCATACTTGTTCATCTCCTCGTCGATACCCATCTCTAACTTGGAGATGATTTCCAATAGGTTAGGATTGTCTCTCTGACTAGAACCAATCCGCTCAATCAAAGTGGGTCTGATCGTCAAACGTGCTAATACTTCTGGATCCAATTTGCATTTTGGTCTGAAATCATACCCAGCGATGTACTCCAGTTGCTTCCATTCTAGAAACATAGCCCCTAAACTGGCATGTCTTCTACTCAATGCATCAGCTACCGCATTGCCCTTCCCTGGTGTACATGTGGTATCGAAATCATAGGAAGCCAAGAATTCTAACCATCTTTGTTGTCAGAGATTTAGATCCTTCTGAGAGAAAAGATACTTTGACAATTTATGATCGGTAAACAACTCGAATCTTTCTCCCAGGTGATAATGTCTCTACATCTCAGTGCGAACACAATCGCTGCCAGTTCCAAATCATGAGTAGGATATCTTTTCTCATGCGGTTTTAGTTGCCAACTAGCATAAGCTAAAACCCTACCTCCTTGCATCAATACAACACCTAGTCCGGTACCACAGGCATCTATGTATACCGTCATCTCTTCATTCACTTTAGGAAAGAGTAACACTGGTGCACATATCAACTTTTCCTTTAGACTCTTATATGCATTCTCGCACTTTTCGTCCCAAACAAAAGTTTGATTTTTCTTGGTTAACTGAGTCAATGGTGCCGCTATCTTGGAGAAGTCTTGGATAAACTTATGATAATATCCAGCCAATCCCAAGAAACTTCTTATGTCTATTGCATCCTTGGGCCTAGACCAATCTTGTACCGTAGCCACTTTCGCAGGGTCCACAGCAATACCATTTTCTGAAACAACATGGCCCAAGAATCTCACTTCCCTCCTCCAGAAGTGACATTTAGAAAACTTTGCTTTCAATTGGTGTTTTCTCAACACCTCCATCACTATCTTCAAATGTTCCTTGTGTTCTTCCTCTGTTCTCAAGTAGACAAGTATGTCGTCCACGAACACAAGAACAAACTTATTCAATTGATCTCGGAATACTCTATTCATAAGATCCACAAAATATGCTGGTGCATTGGTCAACCCGAATGTCATGACCAACCACCCATAGAATCCAGATGGCGTCCAAAAGGACGTTTTAGCTATACTCTCAGCTTCAACCCTAAGCTGATGAAAACCTATCGCGAGATCCAACTGGGAGAACACTCTCGTGCCACTCAACTGATCAAACAAATCATCTATCTGCGGTAGAGGATACTTATTCTTCTTCGTCACCTTATTCAACTCGCGGTGGTCCACACACAATCGAAGGGAATCATCTGCCTTGGTTGCAAACACAACTGGTGCTCCCCACTAGGAGACACTTCTTCTGATAAATCCCTTCTTCAAAAGATCGCTTACTTGCACCCCGAGCTCTCGCTGTTCCCTTGACACCATACGACGAAGTGGCATCACTATAGGCCTGGAATCTTTCACTAAATCAATACGAAACTCAATCTCTCGGTGTGGTGGAAGTCCGGTCACTTCCTCGAAGAAGTCCGGATACTGGCCAGCCATGGGCACATCTGATAACTCATCATGCAGGATGTCGAGGGAATTTAGAAAACTAGCCATTACCGCATCACTAGGTAGACGACCAAACACTACCCTCCGCCCATCATTCGCTCTAACTGTCACCAAAAAGCCCTCACAGTCTACCACCACACCGTACCTTTGGAGCCAATCGACTCCTAAAATAATGCCAAACCCAGTAAAGCCCAAAACAAAGCAATCACAAAAAAACATGCATCCATGACTCGATAAGACCACATTACGAAAAATCATGCTAAGGCTTGTCGAACCACCGGGTTCGTCACCTCTAAAGGTCTATCAACTATCTCGGGTTCCAATCCCAACTTATCTACCAGGTCACTAGATATGAAGGAATGGGAAGCACCGGTATCAAATAATACTCGAACAGGAACGTCATAAACAGAAAGCATACCTTAAATGACGACATTCTTTCCTTTCTCCGCCGTAGTTGGGTCATTCGACGAAGAAGGAACAGCATTAAGAGCATAAGCTTTCACAAACTGCTTCTCTTTAGGGGGTTGCAGACATTTATCCTTGTGATGTCCCACTTGGCCGCAGTTGAAGCACTTCGCTCGACATTCTTTAGCATAATGGCCATTCTTGCCACAGCTAAAGCACTCCACATCTTTCTTATTCTTATTCTTTTTCTTCTAGCCATCCTTGGTCTGATTCTGCTTTTTCTTATTCTGAGAACCATTCTTGCCTCCATCGCTTGCTTGCGGCTTTGGCTCCTCTGCAGATGCAACAACGACTTCAGTCTTAGGCTTAGGATAAAGGCTCTCTGACCTCGGTGCTTTCCCAACAATTGATTCAAAAGTCTCATCGATGTGGTTTATAAGCCTTTCCCCCGAGTACTGATCTAAGCCTGTTATGAACTTCTCATTCTTCTTCTCGGGAGTGTCAATATGAGATAATCCATACTTCGATAAAGTATCAAACTCAGCAATATACTCCGAGACTGCCCTACCATTCTGCTTAAGCTCCAGAAATTTCCTAAACAATTCTGACTTCTGGGCAGCTGGGATGAACTTATCGCTAAAGTGGGTCCTGAACTGATCCTAAGTAACTTGGTCCTCAGGGGTAGCTGCCCTAATAGCATTCCATCAATTCATTGCCCGTCCGTGCAGCTGATGGGATGCTAGCTTCCTCTTCATCGCATCTTCGATACCCAAGTTTTTGAAGATACGCTCACAACTATCCAACCAATCCTGAACTTCTGTAGCCGATTCCGTTTCGTCGAACGGCTTCCCACCAAGACTAGGGTAATCCTTGCAAAGCTTGGCGAAATCGGCTCTAGGCGCCTGCATCGCTGCACCACCACCATTTGCAGCATTGGGAACTGCTCCTTGCACATTTCTAAGCAACTATCTAATGAAGTTAGTGAACATCGTCCTCATATCAGGAGCATTCCCATTATTAGTTCCTCTACCAGTACCCCTAGCATATCGGCTCTTCGTTCAATCTGTAAGGAGAAAATGATTAACCATCTCTGCAATGGTGCCAGTGCAGTGCGACTTCATCCTTAAATATACTTATAGTATATATGTATATATATAGTGCTTCTGAAAACCAAAATATCACAAATACGCGCTCTCATATATGTACTATCTCTCTCTGGTGTCTTCCCTAGGTTAACTACGCAACTTAGAGCTCTGATACCAAATGTGACGGCCCGCCCCGCACCAGCTGACATTTCCAATGAAAGTGCGTTGTGCCAATGTCCAACTAGCATGGGACGGTCGTCAAAGAAAGGAAAGAAGGGAATTTGAACTAACAAGGAACCTGTAGAATGTCTCACAGCACATGGAATAAAATATAATAATAACGTATTTGACATAAAACAGGTGAGACTGTGCTTAAGCTGAAAACTAAACCATTATAGCTGCGAAAAATCCAAAATACAGCTTATTTTACACATCATCATTATTACAACTTTTAAAACTGTCTCCAAAGCAAAATAAGAAAGGTACACTACTAATGCCCAAAGTAGTGACCAGCAGCGACACAGGGAGATAATATATATATATCATACGTGGAGGCCTCATGATCGTCTCCGGCACAGCTACCCGTGCATAATCACCTGACCTGTCTTTAGTCTGCCTGCTTAAGAGCACCCAGAGTAATAAGAAGAGACATAAAACTCTGGGTAAGACAAAAATCTGGTATAAGCGATAAGAAGCAAAACAGAACAATAACAGGTATACTAAACCATACCTGAACCTGGACCTGCAACCAAAGAGTTGGCATAACGAGATGTACAATACTCTAAGGCGACACTAACATATGGTGTAAAGATATGGGGGGTGGGGGTGTGCATGTCATAATGATGGAAAACAATCAAGCATAGCAACCATCCTCACATCTCTCACTCAATGCGTAAAGCATACGATATCCACCGCTTTGATCACCCAAATCCTTGCTATGATCACTCTGCCCCACGGAGTCATAGCGACTCCACTGCACTGATCCACAACCACTAGTCCTTGCTATGTCCACTCTGCCCCATGAAGTCATGATGACTTCACTACACTGGCTCATAGCCATGCTACGATCACTTTGCCCCCATGGAGTAATAACTACCCCACTGCACTAACCCGTAGCTTAACATCCGTCTTGGTGGAAAATCAAAGTTATGGACATCGATAACCCCTTAGCATACGTCCCACAGCAAAGTCCAATTCATGAAGTTAAACCGTTGGTTCCCATCTGGATCCTGAGTTCTACTTCCTATTTGGACTTCCTTTGCATCTCGCGTTTTGGTCTAATTGGAGTTGGTCTTCAGAAGAGTCATCGCGTAGTAGAGGTAGAGGTCTAAACTCGGTTCGGTTCGGTCTATCCAGTTCGATTCGGTATGTGGTGCTCAGGCTCCCCATTTAGTTCTGCTTAAATCCCCCTCCTTCAGTTCGGTTCGGTTCGGGTTCACTTCCTCCATGCGGTTCGGTTCGGTGCTTTGCTTCTTGGTTCCGTTCGTCCCTCCTACTCCAGCTTGCTTACTCTGATCCGATCTCACGTTCCATTCCGACCCGATCTGATCCTCAACCCAACTCCAACCCTTTGCAAGTGGCCTTCCTTCTTGCCAAGCCTTCCCTGGTGGCAAGTTCCGATCCGAATCAAATCCCTTTCCCGGTGCTCCTATCCGACCCGAGCCCTATATCCGATCCGATCCGAAACCCTAGACATTTCCTGCAACTTTTCTAGTGACTGTTTTATGCCAAACGATGGCGTTTTCGACCATTCTAACTCTTCTAATCAATCACAAAGTATACCATACAGTCACAGCAACATAGAGAATCAACCATAAACACCAAAACCACAATTTAATATGTAAATATGGATCAAACATACCCAAAAACCTATGTTTTCCCCTTAATCTCCCTTAATCATGTTTAAGCATACAATTAGCAAAGCTTATCCAAATTAACCCAAATTTCCATCAGAGCCCTAAAATAATATTTTACAATTTTTTCCAGATTTTTTTGAGTTATAATTTCTCTAATTATCACTACTCACCCCTAATTAGCCATAATTAGTGAAAAACAATGCAAATCACTCACCTTTGCCACAAATAAAACTTAGATCTGAAAATATCTCTGATTTGGGTTGAATCTCTATGCAACACAGCAGCTCTATTCCCAATTTGATGCTAATTTGCATTGATTAGATGTAGATTAGGCTAAAACTTGATTTAATGGTGATTAGAAGGTGATTTGGGTGTTGGAGGCCATTATTAGGGTTAGGGAAACGTTTTAGGCAGTCGAGAAAATGAAAATAGATCATTTTCTTACTGTTCTCAGCCTCTCCATAACCCTAATCCCGAAATGGGTTATGGGCCCTCTTGCTAATCACCCTAATTAGGCTCAGTTAAGCTGTTTTTCACTCTTTAAACCTTGTTTCAGCCATATCTCCCAAACGTGAGTCCGTTTGGCTAATGTGACCACTCTACGGAAAGGTAGACCATCATCTGGATCTAACAGAAGTGGTTACAGGTCGAAACTCCTTACCAATCAAAAGTTATGGCCGAAACAAGATCAGCTAGGGGCAAAACGGTCATTTAAAAATCGGCAAAAATCATGAACGTGGGAAATGACCCTAATAGTCATCTCCCAAAGTTACATGGCTATACGAATTTGCATGAAAAAGAAATAAATATTCTACGATCCCCTGATGCGCAGAATGCGGGTCGTTACATTCGAGCAGACAAGAATTCAAGCTAAGATCAAATAAACAATACAACAAGTATTAAGGTCAGCCCTGACTCAAGCAACAAAAAGGAGAAAGGAACTTAAGTGCATCGGTGTGCATAACAATGACATAATCTGTTCAAGAAATGGGGAATAAAAGCAGTCGAGAAACGTATACATTCACATACAGATGTGAATATACATGCAGCAATTTTCAAGTCAACAAGCCAAAGTGATCAAGCATGCGACAAATAATTTTCCAGCATTTCCAGTAGTGTATATGGGTCAGCTACAAATCAACGTGGAAATTATCCGAATATGTAATTGGTCTAACAAGGAATTTTTTATGCACAACATTAGGCATTTCCTTTTGTTTCAGATTTTTTTGGCAAACTGTTGTGGCAAGTAACGTCTTTGGCAACAGTTTATTAGGGGTAAAATAAATTGTTTGTCAGTTTTTAACAAATCTTGGGAACGAACAATTAGGAAATTAATTTCCAGTTTTTTCTAATATACAATATGGCAAGTGTTCAACTTTTTAATGTGTCCAGAACGATTCAATTTTTGGCAAGAGTTGTTTTCCAGAAAATAACAAACAATTGTTTTGGTAAGAATTCATTCAAGAAATATACTGTTTTGGACAATTTTTTTAGATTGAAATCATGCAAAATTTCAGGAACCACAATGGCAAGAAATTTCCTTTAATCGAATCACCAAGTCTGTAGTTCACGAGTTTGAAGAATTTGGCACCAGAATTAAATCAGATAATTCAAGGCAATAATTCAAGAATCATGCAAGGGGAAATTCAAGGGGCCATAAGATAATTTCAGATGTTTTCAAGAATCACGCAAGGGATAATATCAAGGGGCCACAATTCAATTGTTTCCGGTTTTTCATCCACAAATTCGCAGCAATTTACGAGTCAAAAATCACGCAACTTTCAACATTCACGTTGCATTAATTTGTTTCCAGAAAAACATAGTAACATTTTGGGTAAGAATTCACAAATGTTTTTCCTGAAATCAAATCAATTATTCATGGAAAGGTTTCAATCACGCACGCACAAAATCAGATCATCCATTCATGGAAATCAGAGAGTAAATTAGGATTTTATAATACCATATATTACACACAAATCATCAATAGAAAAATTAGATCGAAACAGGCAACAATTTGAAAGCAATTCAAAGAAAAATAATTTAGAGAACTCACAAGTATTCACGAGAGTTTCGATCGCAACAACCTAAATCGCCAAGCATCAACAAATTTGAAGCCATAGGAGAATCAAATCATCAAAAATCGATCAAGATTTGGGGATTTCAGAGAAACCCTAATATCATTTTAGTCGGCTAACATTAAACAAGAAAGCAAAGCCAAAGTGATAATAAGAAAGGAAATGGGCTGGTCTTGTTTATTTGTGTAAAAACGAGTTTTATTTTTTATATTGTTTTGCTTTTACTTTTTGTAAAATCATCGTATTGGTATTCTTGTTTTACTGTAAAACTAGGTCATCTAGTTATAGGGTTTTAACTAGTAGTTTTCTAGTGTCTGTAATAACTTAGATTTACTAGCTACGAGTTTGTAGCTAAGGGAAAATCTGATTTCGGGGACAGAAATCGGGGCAGGGTTTTGAGCGTACGATTAGAACAGTTGTGAGCGGGTGTCGCGAGTTTATAGGGATTTTGTAAGCATAAAGATTGTTTTAATTATAATGAAAACCCTTGGGGAATGCAACAATAGGCAGGGCTTGCCGATGTTGGGTAAAATCTGTGTTATTTATTTTCTGTATTTATTTTATCTCTTACAATCTGTTTTGTGATATTTTTAATATCTCGAATTAATTTAATAAACCCTATTTATCCCCTCTATAGGGTTAATCTAGATCCAACAGTGGTATCAGAGCTTGGTATTTTATTAACTCTAGAGATGGTGTTCCTTAGCCGTCCGTATAGCGAGAGTCAATCCGGTGATATTCCAATTATTTTCAATGGGACAGCTTTTTCAATTTGGAAATCAAAAATCAAATTCAATTTAAAATCTGTTAATTTTGAGTATTGGAATATTATTGAAAATATGGGAGATATGCCAGATAAGAGGAACAAGGTTTTTAACGCTCATGTTATGCATATTTTGTATTCTTATCTTAGTAATGATCATCTTAATCTTATCTCCCATTGTTTGACTGTGCATGAAATTTGGAATACTCTCGATACGAAGTTGTGTTTCTAATCATTTTTCATGACTTGATTTGATTTATATGGACATCCATCTGTGTCTAGACAGCTTGTGATATTCATAGTGATACACTATAAGTACCACAAGGTAGACGTGTTTCTAGTGCTCACATTTATACACACACACACACACACATATATATATATATATACATATATATATATATTGTGCACTATACATGTATACACATACATGTGTATGTATATGCATATTTCTGTGCATAGACAATTCAGTCAAACATCGTGAATGGACATGAACCAAGAAATCCAGTACATATGCAGACACAAACACACACACACACACACACATATATATATACACACATGTGCATATATATATATATATATATATATATGTATGTATATGTATGTATGTATCTACACGGTAGTAACAGTGGTTCAACAAGCTCAAATATCCGAGTGTACGAAAATGACATGTCAGCATGCATCATGGCAGAGCAAACATAACAGCGCAACTCGACATGGAAAACATAAATGGACAGTGCAGCTGTTTGTTCACAAGTGTGTACAAATACAAGTATAAGGAACAACTCAATTTCAACGTACATGGCTCATCCCAAACAAAGTGTTCACTGCAATTACATGTGCAAGTCAATATACATGGATGGTGCAGCTCAAGTCGTGCTACAAATGACAAGACAGTGTGAAAAGCTTGGTGAAACATCTCAAATGCAAGCCAGGTTCAAATTCAGTTTCACAACAAAAGAAAATGGACATAGCATTAATTCTAGCACGCCAGAATTCAAGCCAAGATCAAATAAACAATACAACAAGTATTAAGGTCAGCCCTGACTCAAGCAACATAAAGGAGCAAGGATCTTAAATGCGTGGATGTACATGCAAATGACACAAACATATGAAGAAATGGGGACAAAAGCAATTGAGAAATGTATACATGCACATACAGATGTGAATATACATGCAACAATTTTAAAGTAAATAAGCCAAAGTGATCAAGCATGCGACAAATAATTTTCCAACATTTTCAGAAGTGTATATGGGTCGGCTACAAATCAACATGAAAATTATCCAAATATGTGATCGGTCTAACAGGGAATTTTTATGCACATCATTATTTTTTGGCAAGGAGGCATTTCCATTTATTCCATATTTTTTTTGTCGAATTGTTGTGGTAAGTAACATTTTTGGCAACAATTTATTTCGGAAAAATAAATTGTTTTCTAGTTTTCAACAAATCTTGGGGAAGAACAATTAGCAAATTAATTTCCAGTTTTTTCTAATATACAATATGGCAAGTGTTCAACTTTTTAATGTGTTCAGAACGATTCAATTTTTGGCAAGAGTTGTTTTCCAGAAAATAACAAACAATTGTTTTAGCAATAATTCATTCAAGAAATATACTGTTTTGGACATATTTTTTTTGGACCGAAATCATGCAAAATTTCAGGAACCACAATGACAAGAAATTTCCTATAATCAAATCACCAAGTCTGTGGTTCATGTGTTCAAAAAATTTGGCACCAGAATTAAATCATAGAATTCAAGGCAATAATTCAAGAATCACACAAAGGGAAATTCAAGGGGCCATAAGATTATTTTAGATGTTTTCAAGAATCACACAAGGGATAATATCATGTCATCACAATTCAATTGTTTCCAGTTTTTCATCCACAAATACACAACAATTTACACGTCAACAATCACGCAACTTCCAGCATTCACGTTGCATTTTGTTTCCAGAAAAACATAGGAACATTTTGGGCAAGAAGTCACAAATGTTTTTTCAGAAATCAAATCAATTATTCATGGAAAGGTTTCAATCACGCACGTACAAAATCAGATCAGCCATTCATGGAAATCAGAGAGTAAAATAGGATTTTATAATCCTATATATTACACACAAATTATCACTGGCAAAAATAGATCGAAACAAACAACGATTCGAAAGCACTTCAAAGAAAAATAATTCAGAGAACTCACAAGTATTCATGAGAGTTTTGATCGCAACAACCCATATTGCCAAGCATCAACAAATTCGGAACCATAGGAGAATCAAATCATCAACAATCGATCGAGAATTGGGGATATCATTTGAGTAGGTCGACATTAAACAAGAAAGCAAAGCCATGTGAAAATAAGGAAGGAAATGGGCCCGCCTAGTATATTTGTGTAAAGGAGGGTTTATCTTTTATGTTGTTTTGCTTTTACTTTTTGTAAAATCATCGCATTGGTTTTCTAGTTTTTCTGTAAAACTAGATCGTCTAGTAATAGGATTTTAACTAGTAGTTTTCTAGTGTCTGTAATAAATAGGGTTTACTAGCTATGGGTTTGTAACTAGGGGAAAGTCTGATTTCGGGGACAGAAACCAGTGCAGGGTTTTGAGCGTAGGATTAGAACAGTTGTGAGTGGGTGTCGCGAGCTTACAAGGATTTTGTAAGCGTAGAGATTGTTTCAATTCTAGTGAAAAACCTTAGGGAATGCAGCAGTAGGCAGGGTTTGCTGTAGTTGCGTAAAATCTGAATTATTTATTTTCTGTATTCATTTTATCTACTGCAATCTGTTCTGTGATATTTTTAATATCTCTAATTAATTTAATAAACCCTATTCACCGCCCCATTAGGGTTAATCTTGATCCAGCATATACTAATTTCATTCTTCCAGAACAATTACACATCCAAACTAACCAGTATCAACCAAGTCGATCCCCTAACTCCTCAAAAAAATCTGTGTTAATATCTGTTCGATTAGTATTAATACCATTATCTTTCACCAAAAAATAAATGTCCTTCTCAGTCAACTTAAGTCTCATTCCCTGCGAAACCTTCTTGTTCTTAAACACTCTTATATTTCTTTCATTCCACAAATGATAAGCAGAAGCTGTCAAAGCTGCACATGACACATCCACACACTAATCCTTTACTTTGAACACATTACAATCTTATCTGCCTCATTCTCCGATGAACCAATCAAATTATATTTATGCCCAATTTAATAGCTATTGATAGCCATATAAAATGTTAATATTCGCATTCAAAAAATAAACGCGGAAATGTTTCACCAAAAGATCCACATAACACATAACTGCTTTTTGAAATGATACCAAAATTTCTCAAAACCTTATTTTTGTACTTAATCTATCGATGATAGCCAAATAAGTAATGAATGACATCCTATTAGATTTTTTAGAATTTCATAGTACCTTATAGAAGTTCATAGTAGGTTGTTTATCTCTAATTTTCTCCCATGGTTTCTTAAAAAGAAAAATTACCTCCATTGCCTCATTCATATACATCATCACTTATGCTTTGATTCACTACAACCTCGAAAATTAGCTGGTGCACTTCTTTGGAAGCTGGATGTAGATTAGAATTCAAGCTTCCATTTTGCATAATACAAGAGACCATCTGATTTTTCCTGCCAATTGTATTAAATCTTGACATACCAATTAAATAAACTAGATACTTGTTAATATAGGGTTCAAAGCATAAAAGAGTTGAATTAACTGAACATATTGCTTTGTTGAATAACTGCTTACCTATTGTTCTTAGCCTCAAAATTGCTTTCCAGGTACATAAAGAATTATTGTAAGTATTCATGTTCCAAAATAATTTTCTTGTACAATATTTCGACTTCATCCAATTACTCCATAAAGAATTGTTTAAAAGGTATTTGCACATCAACTTTACACATGCAACCTTCTTTATATCATTGAAAGATTTCAAACCAATCCCACCTTCTGATTTGGTTGAACACAATTTATCCAATTTTACTTTATGTGAATCCCCACCCTAAAGAAAAATATGAACATAAAGATTTTAGCTTCTTTATTGTATGTTCAGGCAATTGATACACAAATAATCATTATAACACTGTTGGTGTTATCACAGACTGGATCAACTCTTCCCTATCCGCAAACTCAACAGTTTTGCATCCCAAGCCTGAATTTTGTATTGAATCTTATGTAGAGGAGACTAGCAATCATTATAATGAATATAATTAGAAGATAAGGGTACTCCTAAATATTTAACTAGGAACTGGCCTATTTGGAAACCCAGAATAGCTTCAACTTTATTTGACTGTCGTGCATGTGAGCTAAAATGAATTTTAGTCTTGAATGAACTAATGGTTAATCTACTGACTTGTTTTAACCTATCAAACACTCCTTTTAAATCCTCTGCACAACTAGAGGAACACTTGCCAAATACCACTAGATCATTGGCATACAATAAATATGTGATAACTGGCTCAAAGTTAAAAACCGGAACAAACAACCCTCATAACAAGACCTTATTCATACTATATGTGAAAAACTCCGACTCTGGTATCCGCATCCCAAAATATCGCATCACGTTGATGCAACTCGCTCTAGTTTGTTGCCCCGACAATTTCTCACAATTCACATAGCCCACATCACTCTATACCAAGCTCACATCATGGCTCCATCGCATCCCATGCATCGCACCACTTTGCCTTGCATAACCATGCCTCGTATCACCTTGCCTCGTATCACCGTGCCTCGCACCACCGAGCCTCGCATAACCATGCCTCGCACCACCGAGCCTTGCATCACCATGCCTCGCATCACATAAGCCTCGCCTTGCACCACTCCTCTCTACGTCGCATCCTATAGGATACAATCCCATTGCGTCTAGTGGGATGCGATCCCATCGTGGATCGCATCTAGCAGGACGTGATCTCATCGCATCTAGCGGGACGCGATCCCATCGCATCCAGTGGGACGCGGTCCCATCGCATCCAGTGGGACGCGGTCCCATCGCATCCATCGGATGTGATGGCATCGCATCCATCGGACGTGATGGCATCGCATCCTTCAGGATGTGATGGCACCGCAACCCTCGAGACGCGATGGCATCACATCAACCGGGATGCGGTGCATTCACCATCCCTCTTGGTATGCAAAATTCTCATTCCTCCCTGGGTTGTGAAATTTTGCATCTCAAACATGGGATTCAAATTTCTGCTTTCCTACTCCTTTTTATCCCTTTTCCCACTTTTTTTTCCTACTCCCAAATCCTACCTACTCCCACCTAACCTTTCCGCGATAAATACTCCATGCTCATTCATTACAAGGGTTGGCATTTCCTTGGCTTAAGAGCTTAGGTGGACCTTAGAGAGACCTTTAATGGCAGCATAGCCTTATGGTAAGAAGATGACTCTGGACCTCCGGATCTCCTGATTCACCCCGGACTCCGAATTTCACGATACACTTTGAACTTTCACATTTCTCGGTACATCCCAGACCTCCTAATTTCCAAGTACACCCCAGACTCCAAATTGTCCTGGTACACCGCGGACCTCGGCAACTCCCGACACCTTCCGGACCTCGGCGACTCCTGACACCTTCCTAACCTCGGCAACTCTCGACACTGCTCGTACCCTCCAACTCCGACTTCCTCCGGGATACTTCATACTTCCTATTCGGATACTTCCTTCTTCCCCCGGGATGCTTCCTTCGGGATACTTCATACTTCCTTTGAGGTACTTCATACTTCCTCCAGGATACTTCCTCATTCCTCCGGGATACTTCATACTTTCTCCGGGATACTTCATTCTTACTCCGGGATATTTCCTCCTTCCTCCGGGATACTTCGTCTGGGATATTTCATACTTCCTCCGGGATACTTCATTCTTCCTTCGGGATACTTCCTCCCTCCTCTAGGGTACTTCCTCCGGGATACTTTCTTCATCCTCCTAGATACTTCCTCCTCCCTCCGAGATACTTCATACTTCGTCTGGATACTTCGTCCTTCCTCTGGGATACTTCTTTCGGGATACTTCCTTATGGATACTTCCTTTGGGATACTTCATCCTTCCTCTGGGATACTTCCTCCGCGATGCTTCCTCCGGGATACTTCCTTCGGGATACTTCATAATTCCTCCTGGATACTTCCTCCTCCCTTCGGGATACTTTATACCTCCTCCAGGATACTTCCTCCCCCCTTCGCGATACCCCGAAAACCTCTCGGACCCTCCGACTCCGACAACCTCTCAGACCCCTCTGACTCCAACAACTTCTCGCTCCCCTCCAATTCTGACTACCTCTCGGACCCCTTCGACTTCGACAACCTTTCGAAGCCTTTCGACTCTAACAACCTCTCGGACCTCTCCGACTCCGACAACCTTTTGGACCCCTCTAACTCCGATAACCTCTCGGATCCTCCCGACACCTCTCGAACGTCGGAACTTCCCGACTCACTCTGGACCACAGGAACTCCTCGACTGCTCGTGACCAGCAAGGAAGCTCGACAACAAGGATTAGTCGAACATCGTTAATTATTGTAATTTCCTGTAATGATGTCTTCCATTGTGTTTTCTCAATAGTGAAATAAAAGTAACAAAGCCTTCAAAGTAGACGTAGGTTTAATCCGAACCGAACACTATAAATAACTATGTTGTTTACTTTCCCATGTACACCATCTCCCATACTTTTCCTCTTTGGACAAAAAGTTTCAAATTTTTAGGACTCTCGAATGTTGACAATAATTTTGGGCGTTAACATTTTGGCGTGCCAAGTAAGGGGAAAGTAAAGCGTGCATATATGATCGACTTTCTGTCACTTCTTTCGAGGAATCGAAACCTCGCTTATCCTCCTACACAATCACCGAGACTTGGGACACTACTTAAGTTTTTTTAGACTTACCGATCAAGCCTATTGACAATGGTGAACAAAGGGAAGAACCCCATGGTCGAACATTCCACTATCGATCCTGATTCAAAATTTTCTCCCCAGCCTCTCCTTGAATATCCGACCAACCTTAGTGCTCCCAACCTCGACGCATTCGTCGATCAAGCCCAATTCGATGAAACAATAAGAAAGTTTGGTGAGACTCAATGATGCTTTGTCGACAAAATCCATAGAACATCGGATTAACACAACGGCTTCAACCATATGATCAATGAGACATTCTCCGCCTTCAGGTATACTTGGGTGCTCAACCTCCATCAACCAATACCTTCACTCAAACTCAACGAAACTGACTTTTCCCATCGATTCTCAACCACAAATTTGTTTGTGCTATTCGGACTCCATCTTGTTCACTGAGAAAACTTCTCGACAATGGCGAACAAGGGAAAAATCTATCCTTGGCAGACCACCTATGATAATTAAGGGACTCTGGTTCATCAACGACCTCTTTCCAACATCTTAGCCACTGCTGACGTGGCACTACCTCCGGCCCCGAGGCCATAGTCTCTCAAGCGCAGCTTTTCATGCTTCCCAAAAGATTAGAAGAAACCGAGCGACGGCTCGAAGCCCAAGCCTAGAAAAACTGGGAGTTTATCAAGCGACATGCTCAACGAGACATCGCTTATTTCACGGAAAGTAAGAGCGCATCCAACCTTCTCTGAAGCATGTCTTCTCGAGCCCCACACTCGTCTCTCCTCCAAACAACTGAAGCCCTCGTCATAAAATCAACCTCGACATTGTTGGGATTACCATTAGAGAGGAGACATGCATCCCGGTCGATCCCAGTTTGAATCTAATCTCAACCAAGGGAATAACGCTCGAGCCCCCACTAGGCAGACACAGACTACCATGAGTCCGGACTTGTCGCCTACGCTTCTAGCATCCAATTGGGTCCAAGTTCACCTCAACCAACCTCCATGGAATCGTGCAATCGAGGTTAGAGACTCACTGAACGATGAAAACCTTCCATTGAAAAATGCCCAAGGCTCCAAACTCCTCAACTGGATCGTGATTGTCGTAGTACGGCAGGAAGCCAACCTCTGATTCCTGCCGACATGATCCGTAGGATTGTAAGGGAATCACCGGGGTACGTCGACAGCGTTTGGGAAACCAGTGCGAGGCGTAACCCCTTTACTCCAGCTATCCTCGATGCCGAATGGCATAAGCATTTCAACACACCAAAACTCACCTCTTACTCAAGGAACTCTGATCCTCGAAACTTCATTAACCACTGTGAATGGCACATGGATTCATCACACGCTACCAATGCCGTAAAGCGCAAATTTCCATAAAGTGCAAGTGCTTCCCCGTCTTTATCCAAGACATCTCTCTATCATGGTTCTCTCGACTCGCATTGGGAACCATCTCAACTTTTGACCAACTCACCAGGAGTTCGGTCACGCAATCCAGGGTACACGTCGCAATGCTCAAAGATGCACTCACAGTCTCGAACACTTACGAAGGCACCTGTGAAACTCTTAAAAGCTACCTCAAAAGATTCAACACTGCCTTGGTTGAAGTCGAGGAGCTTACCCCTCGAATCATACTCATCCAACTCACGAAGGGCATACCACCTGATTTCGAATTCAGTGCATGGGTCGATCAAAAGCAACTGAAGATTATAGATGTCTTATACGAGAATGCCAACCACTTCCTACGCCAAGACTTGTCACAAAGGAATCGAGCTTCTCACCTCAACATCTTGCCTTGAGATGAAACCCATAGCTCTAATGACTCAAATCACATCGCTCTGCGCAATCTTGCTCACACTGGCAACGTCAAAGGTGGTCGCAACAGTAAGAGTAAACGTCTTCGATTTCCGTTCCTCCACAATACACTCCTCTTAGTGACACCCTCGAGAACATCTACCTTGCAACCTGTAATTCCCAACCATGCAAAAGGCCAAGGCCTAAAGGTCCGACGAGCGCACCAAGGGACTCTATAGAATACTATAGTTTCCACAGCTTCCATGGACATGACACAAACATATGTCGCCACTTACAGCACAACATCGAGAAACTCATCCGCAAGGGCCACCTCGAGCAATACCAATAGGGTCTACCGCATGTGATCTTTGAGCCACTGAATGTTCTCCAACGACCCCAACTAATCAGGACCTCAACTGGCAACTAAGCTCCCCGAGATCACCGCGTCGAAATCAGCCCGACTCGAGTCTCTTGAGAGTAGGGTTTCAACCAACTCAACCCTGAATGCAATGCCAAGTCAAGTCACTCGAGAACTTGGGACCACCACCTCCATGATGCGGTGATCCCCGAGGTGGTCATCAGAGATATCGGTTCACGACTCATTCCCACAACTTTACCTCCCTCGTTGGAGGCGAAACGAGAATAGAAAGCAAGCCTTCTTCCTCGAAGGACGCCTTCTCGTCACTATGCCATGGACATTATCATCCACCTAATGCTCTGGCCACCCTCTGATTTGCTAGGGGTATGTTGGGATGCACTACTGGAGGCACGATCGGAAGTAGGCCCGAGGGCACCGGTCCTCCACCAGTCCTTCAACCACCCTATATGACGCAGGATTCTCTGAGGTCATCATCAAAAGTGTCAGCTTGTGGCTCGTGGCTCATTCACACCTTAGCCTCCCTTACCGAAGGCAAAGCGGGAATGGAAAGAAAACCCTCTCCTCCGAAAGAGGCCTCTTCTTCGCCACTTCGTAACCATCTTCGTCCTTCTGAGCTCTAGCAAACCTCCATTTACTGGGGGCACGATCGGAAGCGCTATCAGAGGTCCACTCGAGGGTAGGCCCGCAGGAACCGACCCTTCACTGGTTCCTCCATCCTCACCACTAACATCTTCCCCGCTGCTGCGGAGCGACCTTTCGGGAGAAAACCCACCGTGCATGGAGGATGGCCTGAAGCCGAATTCCTAGCACCACAGGAGCGTCCACAACACCACCCGACGTTAGGATCATCACATAAGAACCCTATAGCACGATGACAGCCTTAAGTTTTAACAACTAAAACCATAGTCACCGTCGACCGTTATTGCGACACCTTGGTCAAATTGTGATTACGACACGATTGGACCAAGAGCCAGGCCGTTTAGACTGGCTACTCGCCCCACCTCCATGCAGGTGCGTTATGTCAAGCCAAGTGGCTCTTCTTCTCAAACATTATGCCATTCAGCTGCGTTATGTTCGGCTTCAAATCCGATCCAATCATGCGACATCGTGCGACGACCCAGACTTGCTAAACAAAACTGGAAATCGAGGAAGACTTGGCAAGTCCGCGGGCCCGAGGTAATCACACGAACACCGGATTGGCACCCCGAGCACGGGAGCCAGCACCGCCACTCGAGTCTCGAACCAACGACGAGACCGAGTATAAATAACACCACTCAAGTCTCAAACCAATGACGAAAACGAGTATAAATAACACCACTCGAGTCTCAAACCAACGACGAGACTGAGCATAAATAACACCATTTTAGTCTCGAGCCCGCGACAAAACCGAGTCTAAATAACACCACTTGAATCACGAACCAATGACGAGACTGAGTATAAATTGATTTGTTCCCAAGTCTTTGGACTTGGGGCAGCCCTCAACCAAGCTAGTGTGATACCGACCACTCTCGCGGCTCCATCCGACCCACCGAGTTAGGATCCGGGTATCTCTCGAACCTCGAACCAACGACGAGACCGAACATAAATCGTTTCGTTCTCAAGTCTCCGGACTTGGGGCAGCCCATCAGCCAAGCTAGTGTAATAACTGTTGGTAATTTCAGTGCAATTCATTTCGAATAAATGACATTTAACCAAAATAAAACAAGATCTATAGAGTAATTTGTAAATCGAGTTTCATACCTTTCGTCGCCTTTATGATTTTAGGAGATTGAATTAGTTCTAGAATTCGAATCGAACCCTAGCGTGGCTGAATGCCCCGCCTCTACAGGTATCCATAAACGATTATCTTCAACGATCATCATACAAATCGATAAAGAAGAATTGAGAGATGCGGTGCTAGCCGCTATTCTAATTTTTAGGGTTTTGGAATTATGTTTTAGGTGGTCTAATTTTAGATCTAATCTAATCTTTCTTATAGACGGTATGTATATAAAAGAAAGATTACCTTCGTTTATAACCAATGTAATCCATAAAATTAGGAACCCATCCAAATACGTGTTCCAACTCCAAGTAAAATATCAAGATATTGTTATTTTATTTGCCTAAAATAGTTTCTCCTTTTAATTGTTCTATTGTGTGACCCTATAGGTTATCATAACGTTTTCAATAATTTAAACAATATTTAAATCAAAAACAGTGAGCGGTATCTAGCAACACATCGCTGTTACCCAAGCTATAATAAGATCAATGATTCAGTATTACCTTTTGTGACCAGTGTCTCAATGTAATATAATCCTTTTAACCAATATATCCAGGATTAAACTCGAGGCATGGATCGTATCATCCTCGTTCTAATTTAATCTGTTTTTCTTGATCGATGAGTAGACTATTTAAAACAAATCAATATTTGAGCATGGTCATGCATTTCACAGTCTCACTCAATCAAGTGGCCCTTGGATATCACTATAAATATTTTGTAGGGTTAAATTCCATTTAGATCATTCATAATTTTCATTCAATTTGATATGTATCCAACAATCACCGTTATCGTCTACTCTGTTACAAGTAACTTTAGATGATATTAAAACACAAACATCCTCGAATAAAATTATAATGATTTGAGGTCTGAGGATCATTACATAACTGTCACTGTGTGAATAACTTACGATATTTTTAATTATATTCCATGTAGTTTTCTCACGGTAGGTCAGCCCAATACGCTTCTCCAATGCGTACTTATGTCTTGACATTAATATCACGTATATTAATGATCAATGAGATGTGATCATCAATCAATATACTAGTCTCAAGGTTTTATTGTTGTCCCATATTAACAATAAAACTTGACTAGGGACATTTAAGAATTATAATACTTAATATATTATATAATCTCAAATTCAAGTCTTACACGAACTATATAATTCCGTATTATTATTCTAGGGACTTATATTATGTTAATATTTATATTACGCAGTAAATATAACATAACAAAATATGTTTTATTCCAAATTAAACAATAACATCAACAATGTTATCAATTTTATCGAATGTATTGCCTCTAGGGTATAAACTCTAACAGTCTCTCACTTGCACTAGAGTCAACCATTCACGTATCATATACTCATGAAACTAGTGTGACTAATAAACTTCTGTTGCGACATAGTTTAACTTAGTAGTCTACAACATTTCAACTTTTGCAACTTTGCACATATGTTTATTTCCTACGTGAACAACTTCACATAAGGATTTATATTTCTTAAATATATGTCTGGATCGATAATGAATTTTCAGGCCTGAGTAATAGCCATATTGTTATCGCAATGTAAATCATTGGATCAACATTAAATCAAGTTCAATTATGAACTTTCTAATCCAAACATTTTTTTAAGAATCAATGTCTATTTCTTGTTTTAATAACCAAAATTATTCTCAATAGTTAATGTGTTATCAATATAACATTAGAATTATTGTGATACTCCCACTCAATTTCTTGTCTATACAAGATTCAATAGTATTTTGTGGTTTCCGAGACATTTCAAATTCTATTTCATCCCCATTGGTATCTTAGAGACTGGCTCTCCTTTAAAGGGATACCAATTAGAGTAATAAACATTTTATTCTCAGAGGATTTATAGAAATAATATCCATTTGTTTCTTTTGGATATTCCATAAAATAGTTATCTGATTTGGATTCGATCTTATCAGAGGAAGGATGTTTAATAAACGCCTTGCATCCCAAATCTTTGCATTAGACTACTAGGACATTTCCTAGTCAATATCTTATATGGCGCCTTCCAACTCGTTTTAGTAGGATTAAAGGCAATTGTTCTAGATTTAATTTATTTGAAGATTTATATGACTTATCATTGATCGTACTATAACTTATAAGGTGCGATTTCTCCTTTCATACACACCATTCAATATGGCGTTCTAGATGGAGTGGGTTATTGTGATACCCCACGTCCGTTACTGTCACTCACAAATGGAATGCATTAAGTTTCGTGAAGCGTTATAGGTAAACAGAAATAGAAATATTACATGATAGATATAAAAATGACAGCAAAATTAAAAACTTTATTTAACATAAAGCAACATGGTCTGAAAACATCACATGTCTGAAATACATAAAAACCATTACATCATTGAAACTACTGTATTGTACTTTAAAACATCATAGTATATAAAAGAAGCAAAATTCCCTAAATAAAATAGATCCATAGCAGCAAGGATAGGAGCTTGAGCCATCCATCTAAGAAGCTCCAGCAAAATGAAAGCAGAATCACGTTCAAGCCTGAGTATTCCCACCCTGAGAACATGGGGGGAACAAAAGAAACAAGAGGAAACAAAAAGGGTCAGCCAAAAAGTCTAGCGAGTACAGTTATTTTTAGCAAGTAAATAAGTAAAAGTAGCATAACAGGCATATAAAGTGGATAAGAGAGAGATAACAACATATAAGGTTGGTATGACAAGGTAAACATGATAGAGCATATATGCTTCTCTAAAGATTTCTCTGCACTAATACTAGTATCAACAGAATGAGATGATCCCAACTATAAGATGGTAGACTTAGGCATACGTCCAGATGTATCCTAACCACTACCCTAATCGATCGGCGCCCTACTCTACGTAGACACGCTGTGTCGGCCCCTCCATAGGATGTATCACGTACTATAGTAGCAACCCTTCGCTGATATACATGGCTATATCTACAGGTGTCACAGTCGTCTTAGCCCCCTTTGCCAGGCCCATGCATGCACATGTCCCCAGTCGGTTTGCGTCGCCCATACCGTCCTCCTTGTTTGGATCTCTTACATTCAGCCAAGTAAGCGTGCCCCAACTCCGACCTAGTTTGGAGTACTAGTTTGATACCTATTAAGGGTTACTGACTGAAATGGGTCCTACACAATTTGATACAAGTTATCCCCCTTGTCTTGTATCCCCACTAGGATTTCCATCGGTTATGTACACCACTAGATGTCTTTAATTACACAACCCCATCATTTTTACAAGTTATGCTTACCCTAAAAAGGTGTCTTTATTTACATAACTCTAATATTTCCATCGGTTATGTATACCACTAGGTGTATTTAATTACATAACCATATCAGGTTAAGTTTGTGGGCCTATATGTAAGTATTACTCACCTCCCTCAAATTTACTTAACCCACCCACTGTTCAACCAAATTTACTTAACCCCAACTTAAGTTTATATTTATACAATCCCTATGGATTCAACTAGGTTAAATATTCAAGGTTTATTACCATATTTTCATTTATGGTTATGGTATGCTAGACCTCCCACATTAAGCCTACCATTTGTGAATGTTGGACATGTCGAGCGGGTCCGGGCAGACTTATTCCACAAATTGGGCTTAACCTCGTGTCTTAGCACGTCTCGTATTTGTGTACCTAGACCTCCCACATTAGATTCACCACTTGTGGTCGCTGGATATGCCGGGCGGGTCCGGACAGACTTCCACCACAATTGCAATCTCACCTCATGTCTAGGTGCAATTATAGTTTCTAATTACTGTAATCCTAGGCATTTCATTATTAGCTAATTTTTCCAATGTCGTTATAGGTTATACGTTTCATGTCCCTTTTCCCCAATTATGTTCATAGTGAATTATATGTCCAAATTTATATACATAAACATTATTCAAATTATACCAATTCCCACCTTTTTAC
Organism: Allium sativum; assembly: GCA_030737875.1. NCBI lineage: Eukaryota > Viridiplantae > Streptophyta > Magnoliopsida > Asparagales > Amaryllidaceae > Allium > Allium sativum. The sequence continues at coordinate 389,462,403 of CM060920.1, read as the reverse complement.
CAATTATGCCCAAATTCCCAATTCACAAGATATGCCCAATTTCAATGTTTTTCCCCTCGTTCCCAAACTAACGTATTCGCATAATTTAGCGGCATGCCTAGGCCCGAAAGTAGCCTGGCTATATAAAAAAAAGGGAAAGGGTGAAGGGAAGATGATAGAGATGTTTATTCTAACAAACTGACATAAGCATATGATGGCATAATGATCGGATGGACATACAAGAACAGATCGGTGAACTTGTGATAATAAAACAGGTTCTAACATAGCAGGGATGTCATAATAGGCATGATTAGATATAAAAAAAGGTTTAGATGTCCAACTAATGACAGATCTAAATTAGTCACAACATGATAAGCATAAGATGATCCAAATATCCAATTAGATCCATAATTAAAAGTAAATCTGACATGATAAGGGTTGATCCATGTCATATTCAATTCAAAATATCATAGATTCACAAATTACAATAGATCTAATATGATTCAGCCATAGGCATAGATCCCAAATTACAATATCATGGATTCATAAATTACAATAGATCTGATATGATTCAGTCACAGGCATAGATCCAAATTTACAGTCATATCATGTTTACTTTTATTTATTTAAATCTAAAGGCAACTGAAACTCACAACGTTTGGATCTAGAACAATAGAAGGAGAATAAAATAGTTGATGAATCTCATATCTATGCTTGAATCTCTAAATTTGATTGCAGAAGAAGAAATAGTTTTGGTTTAGTCCAAGCACCAGCAACACTTAGACCTCCATTGATTTTCAGTGAAGAAAACAAGAGAAATGAGCCTGTATTTATAGCTGTCAGCCTCCAAATCGACTTAGCCACATCAGTCCTAGGGGGGTCGACCCTGGTGTCGACACCCCCCTTGGGGGGTCGACTCCCCTGGGGGGAATTTTCCCGCTTACCCCGAATTCTGGAATTTGAACGATTTTGAACTTTCTGGTACTGATTTTGAATTCTTGGAACCAATATATATATATATAATTATCTCGTGCGTATACAAACTTCAAACCCTCATAACTTCTTCATACGATGTCCGTTTTACAAAATCCAAATGTCTATCTTGACCAGAATTTCGAGACGGGCGCAGTGGCGAAGTCTGTTCCCCTTAATTCTAAATATTAAATTAATTTTAATTTATCCTCTTTTAATGTTCTTAAAATACGGGGTGTTACATTCTCCCCTACTCAAGGGATTTCGTCCCCGAAATCTCCAAGTTAAGAAAAATGTGTATCCTACCATCCATCACCCATCTACTCATCCATCAATCACTGCCATCCATTATCCTTAAAGACTTCTAATGCTTATATGAAAATATGCAAAGATGTGTGTATATGTCCGAGCACTAATGTGAAAATCAGGTGATCTACTGATCCAGTTGATCTCCTCAATGCAATGTATGTTAGTGCCATGAATCCAATATGTATGCAAATAATCCTATTATAACATGTAAGTTCTATATGTGTGCATAATCATTCGTCCAAATGCAACATCCGTATGATGATACATCCATTTTCATCCATTAAAAGAAGAAAAATGCACACACATCCATATGCAGTATGAAAGTTATTGAGCCGATCTAGTGCCTAATGTGTGTGTATATGCATCCACGAGCAACCATTAGCAAACACTTGCATCCATCAAACAAAACATGTCTCAAACACATGTTTACATCCATGGGATTTCTACCTAAAGGTCAAACATTCGATCATAGGATATACTTAAATGATAGAAACAAGCATAAAGAGCTTTGGAAAAGAATTTAAGAACATAGCCTCAAAAATAAAAGGGTACGAAGCATGAATCTTGTCTTCGGTCTCTCAAGTTGCATCCTTTGGGTTATCTCTCCACTGAACCTTCACCAACTTGATTTCTTTATTGCATAGCTTCTTAACTTCCGATCCAAGAATACATGAAGGAACTCGTCTGACTGTCGCCTCACGTTCCACCTCTACTTCCTCCAATACACTTGTCTCAACTACTTTTGTTGTATCATGCAAACACTTCCACAAGTGAGAAACGTGGAAAACATCATGAACACCGGATAGTCATTCTAGCAGCTTTACTCTATAGGCCATTTGGCCAGTCCTTTCTGTTATGGAAAATGGCCCTACGGATCTTGGTGCCAACTTCCCTACAGATCCAAAGCGAACCACATTCCTCAAAGGTGACACTTTAATGAAAACCATATCTCCTGCTTTGAATTCTATGTCAGTCTTTCTCTTGTCTGCGTAGGATTTCGGCCTATCTTGAGCAGTCTTCACTCGTCGTCTAATAAGATCAATCTTCTCAGACGTTTCTCTAACCATATCTGGTCCAAGCAATAGCCTTTCTATAGATTCCCACCAACAAGTTAGTGATCTACATGGTTGTCCGTACAATGCTTCGAAGGGTATAATGCCAATGCTAGCTTGATAACTATTGTTATAGGAAAACTCCACTAAAGGAAGATTCTCTTCCCAAGTCCCTCCGAAATCTAGGATACACAATCTCAAAAGATCTTCTAGAACTCTGTCCACCCTCTCCGTCTATCCATCGGTCTGAGGATGATAAGCGGTGCTCAAACGTAACTGTGTACTTAATGCTTTTTGCATACTCCTCCAAAACTCACTAGTGAAGATGGGGTCACGATCACTTACGTTGCTGGAAGGTACTCCATGAAGACGGACTATCTCTTGAACATGTACTACTACCAACCATGTTGCCGTCCTCTTACTCTTAACTGAAATGAAATGGACGCTCTTAGTAAGTCAATCTATTACCACCCAAATACTGGTGTTGCATTTCTTTGATCTAGGAAAACCATCTATGAAATCCATAGAGATGCTCTCCCACTTCCGCTGTGGATCCTCCAAAGGATGAAGTAAACCACCAGTTTTCTTTTGCTCAGCTTTGACTTGCTGACAAACTAAACATTGAGAAACAAACACTGCCACATCTTTCTTTATCCCAGCCAAAAAGAAAACCATCTTCATGTCCTTATACATCTTATCATCGCCTGGATGAATAGTTATCTTAGAATGACGGGCTTCTTCTAGGACTGCCTTTAGCAAACTTCCAGTTTGAGGAACACAAAGCTTTCCATCTCGTCACAATCACCCTTTTTCGTCAATGGAATATCTATTTAGGTGACTAGAAGTCTCCCCTTTACTGAGCCTATCCAAGATGTCTGAAGTCTGCGGATCATATCGCTATGAAGCTCCTATCTGATCCATAAGAGGAGGTCATATCTCTAGCGATGCATACAAACCAGGCAAAATCTCGGTGGAGGGTCTAAAATCAAAGGTCGATATGAACTCCAAGCTTTTCCTTTCCACAAACAGAGGACTTAAGGCCATCCTCGGCCTACTCAGTGCATCTGCCACCACATTACCCTTGACGGGGGTATAAGCAACCTCAAAATCGTAAGAAGCTAGGAACTTCACCCACCTTTGTTACCTTAAATTAAGATCCTTTTACGAGAACAAATACTTGAGAGATTTATGATCGGTGTACAACTTGAACCTCTCTCCAAGAAAATAATGAAGCCATATCTTAAGCGCGAATACTATGGAAGCTAGCTCTAAATCATGGGTTGGGTAGTTCTCCTCATGGACTCTTAGTTGTCTTCCTCCATAACATACTACCCTTCCTTCTTGCATTAGAACCGCACCAAGCCCCGTACCACATGCATCGGTGTAAACTGTAAACACCTTGTTCCCATCGGGCAAGGTCAAGACTGGGGCTGTTGTCAGAGCCTACTTCAGTCGTTGAAAAGCAACATCACAATCTATTTCCAATGAAAACGCCAAATTCTTATTTGTCAGCCTGGTAAATGGGGCTGTTATTTTTGCGAAGTCCTTAATGAACTTCCTATAATAGCCTACTAACCCCAAAAAGCTTCTCACTTCTGTTGCATTCTTTGGAATCTTCCAGTCTTGAACTACAACCACCTTTGCGGGATTTACTGCTATCCCTTCTTTAGAAACCACATGCTCTAGGAATCTCACCTCCTTTCTCCAAAAGTGGTCTTAAGCTGATGCGCACGGAGAGTTTTCAAAAATTCCCTCAAATGTTGGGCATGCTCTTCCTCACTCTTTGAGAAGATCAAGATATCATCAACAAAGACCACGATAATTTATCTAGAAATTCACGAAACACCCTACTCATCAGACTAACAAAATAGGCGGGTGTGTTCGTCACCCCAAAAGGCATTACGAGCCATTCAAAGAAACCATCTGGAGTCCTAAAAGCGGTCTTATCTATACTGTCCTCAGCCACTCTCAACTGATGAAAGCCCGTGGTCAGGTCTAACTGAGAAAATACCGAGGCACCAACAAATTGGTCGAACAAGTCATCTAACCTTGGAAGTGGGTGCCTATTCTTCTTTGTAAGTTTGTTCAACTCTCTATAGTCTACATACAAATGAAGCGAATCATCCGCCTTTGTTGCGAATACTACTGGGGCACCCCGTTCAGATATGCTTCGCCTGATAAATCCTTTCTCAAGTAGCTCCCCTACTTACTTACTTAGCTCCCTCTTTTCCCTTGGAGCCATATGGCACACAGACAATGCAAATGGCTTTGCATTATCTACCAAATATATGTGAAAATCTATCTCATGCCTTGGGGGGTAAACGCCTAACCTCATAAAAAACATCAGAATAATCTCGGACTACTGGAACAGATTGCAAATCATTGATAGATGCATCGAGAGACTCTAGGAAACTAAGCATAACAGATCCTTGTGGGTCGCAAGAAATCTCGAGGGTCCTCCCATGACAAGTCAGAAACCAAACGACCCTTCTCTCACAATCCAGAATGGCACTATATATGGTTAGCCAATCCATCCCTAGAATCAAACCGTAGCCGATAAACCCGAGCACATAGGCGCCACACTCAAACTCGATGCCTAAGATATATATCCTCAAACCCCGACAAATGAGCCGAACCATTAATGGGGTTTGAGAAAACTATGGGATCACTACCATACTAGTATTTAAGTGCAGAGATTCAACCACAGAACTAGATATAAATGAATGTGAAGTGCCAGAATCAAAAAGAGTTCTAACTGAATGACTAGAAAGAGAAATCAAACCTTCCATGGAAATTTTCCTACCTCTATCCGGAGCACTGATCGCGTGAGCATGTACCTACCCTCCAGAAGCTCTTACCCTTTGACCTTGTCCCTGTGGTCCCTGTTTCTTCGGGCACTCCCTAGCAAAGTGTCCGACCTCTCCGCAATTGAAGCAAGTATTCTTCCTCCTTTTACAGTCTTTGACCAAGTGACCCTCTCGCCCACAACTGTGACATTTCCTCTTATCCTTAGCCTTGTCATTATTTCCACCTTTCTTTTGTTGTTACTGTTGTTGTTATCCCTTCTTACGCTATACCTTCTTATTTTGCGTTGTTTCCTCAGCTTTTACTTCCTTCTTTTCTCCCTTGTCTTCCTCGTGCATCAGGGCCATATCAACATGACTTTCGAAAGTAGCTCCTATTGGAATGTGGGACATAGCTAACCCATGAAGGGGTCCATTTAGCAATTTATCAAACCACAAAGCTTTCTTATGTAGAGTATCTACCAATTCCAATCCAAATCTTGCTAGCTGGTTGAGTTTGTTCACATATTCTTTAACAGTCATGTTTCCTTGTTTGAGCGCCAAGAACTTCTCCATCTGCATGCTTTTCTCAGCTTGGGAAAGAAATATCATTTCAAATTTTTTCCTAAAATCATCCCATGTCTCTACCGAGCGTCCAGCTTGGGTAACTTACTACCAAAACGAAGCTTCGTCTTTTAGTAGCCAGGCAACTAACTGAATCTTCCTTCGATCCTCTACTTCAAAGATTACGAACAAGTCCTCGGTCTTCTTGAGCCAATTCCTTGCCTCTATGAATGTCTCGTTTAAATGGAATGGCTTTCCTCTCATAGCACGGAAATCCTTGCAGATCTTAATGAAATTATCTGCTCTAGGAGGAGGAACGACGGGTGCAGTTGGGGGAGGAACGTTTCCTTGGCCTTCGGCAGGCGCCGTAGCCTCTAGATACCTAAGGAACCAATCAGGTATCGTAACTCCCTCTGGAATGTTAGGTTCCCCAAACATGCTGAAACAAAAATGAAAGAGATTAAGATAGAAGATTGAAGGATATTACATATGGCTTTGGGGAATATGTTTTTCAAAACAGACTTTTCTTTTTGAAAAATGCTTTCTTTTAAAACCTTTATGAAAATAATTTTCAATTTTTTTTTTCTAATCTGGTAACCGTCAACACTGATACCAAGTGTGACACCCCACATCCGTTAATGTCACCCACAAATGGAATGCATTAAGTTTCGTGAAGCGTTATAGGTAAACAGAAACAAAAATATAATAAGACAGATATAAAAATGATAACGGAATTAAAAACTTTATTTAACATAAAGCAACATGGTCTGAAAACATCACATGTCTAAAATACATGAAAACCATTACATCATTGAAACTACTATCTTGTACTTTAAAACATCAGAGTACATAAATGAAGAAAAATTCCCCAAATAAAATAGAGCCATAGTAGCAAGGAAAGGAGCTTGAGCCATACATCTAAGCAGCTCCAGCAAAATGAAAGTAGAGTCACGGTCAAGCCTGAGTATTCCCACCCTGAGAACCTAGGGGGGAACAGAAGAAAGAAGAGGAAACAAAAAGGGTCAGACATAAAGTCTGACGAGTCCAGTTACTTTTAGCAGGTAAATAAGTAAAAGTAGCATGACAGGCATATAAAGTGGATAAGAGAGAGATAACAACATATAAGGTTGGTATGACATGGTAAACATGATAGAGCATATATGCTTCTCTAAAGATTTCTCTGCACTAATACTAGTATCACCATAATGAGATGATCTCAACTATAAGATGTTAGACTTAGCCATACGTCCAGATGTATCCTAATCACTACCCTAATTGATCGGCTCCCTACTCCACTTAGACAATATGTGCCGACCCCACCATGGGATGTATCACGTCCTATAGTGGCAACCCTTTGCTGATATGCACAGCCATATCTACAGGTGTCACGCCCGTCTTAGCCCCCTCTGCCCGACCCATGCACGCACGCGTCCCCGGTCGGTTTGCGCCGCCCACACTGTCCTCCTCATTTGGATCTCTTACATTCAGCCCAATAAGCGTGCCCCAACTTCGACCTAGTTCGGAATACTCGTTTGATACCTATTATGGGTTACTGACTGAAATGGATCCCACACAAATTGATACGAGCTCTCCCCTTGTCTTGTATCTCCACTGGGATTTCCATCGGTTATGTATACCACTAGGTGTCTTTAATTACACAACCCTATCATTTCTACAAGTTATGCACTTATGCTTACCCTAAAAAGGTGTCTTTAATTACATAACTCTAATATTTCCATTGGTTATGTATACCACTAGGTGTCTTTAATTACGTAACCTTATCAGGTTAAGTCTGTGGGCCTATATGTAAATATTACCCACCCCCTTAGATTTACTTAACCCATCCACTATTCAACCAAATTTACTTAACCCCAACTTAAGTTTATATTCATACAATCCCTATGGATTCAACTAGGTTACGTATTCAAGGTTTATTACCATATTTTCATTTATGGTTATGGTATGCTAAACCTCCCACATTAAGCCTAATATTTGTGGATGATGGACATGTCGGGCGGGTCCGGGCAGACTTAATCCACAAATTGGGCTTAACCTCGTGTCTTAGCAAGTCTCATATTTGTGCACCTAGACCTCCTACATTAGATTCACCACTTATGGTCGCTAGATATGCTGGGCGGGTCCGGGCAAACTTCCAGCACAAGTGCAATCTAACCTCGTGTCTATGCGCAATTACAGTTTCTATTTACTATAATCCTAGGCATTTCATTATTAGCTAGTTTTTCCTATGTCATTATAGGTTATAGGTTTCATGCCCCTTTTTCCCCAATTATGTTCATAGTGAATTATATGTCCAAATTTATATACATAAACATTATACAAATTAAACCAATTTCCACCTATTTACCAATTATGCCCAAATTCCCAATACACAAGATATGCCCAATTTCAATGTTTTTCCCCTTGTTCCCAAACTAACGTATTCGCATAATTTAGCGGCATGCCTAAGCTCGAAAGTAGCCTGGCTATATAAAAAAAGAAGGGAAAGGGTGAAGGGGAGATGACAGAGATGTTTATTCTAACAAATTGACATAAGCATATGATGACATAATGATAGGATGGATATACAAGAACAGATCGGTGAACTTGTGATAATAAACAGGTTCTAACATAGCAGGGATGTCATAATAGGCATGGTTAGATCTAAATAAAGGTTTAGATGTCCAACTAATGACAGATCTAAATTAATCACAACGTGATAAGCATAAGATTATCCAAATAGCCAATTAGATCCATAATTAAAAGTAGATCTGACATAAGTGTTGAGATCCATGTCATAACCAATTTAAAATGTCATAGATTCGCAAATTACAATAGATCTGATATGATTCAGTCACAGGCATAGATCCCAAATTATAATATCATGGATTCATAAATTACAATAGATCTGATATGATTCAGTCACAGGCATAGATCCAAATTTACAGTCATTTCACATTTGCGTTTATTTATTTAAATCTAAAGGCAACTGAAACTCACAGCTTTTGGATCTAGAACAATAGGAGGAGAAGAAAATAGGCGATGAATCCCAGATCTACGCTTGAATCTCTAAATTTGATTGCAGAAGAAGAAAGAGTTTTGCTTCAGCCCAGGCACCAGCATCACTTAGGGCTCCATTGATTTTCAGTGAAGAAAACAAGAGAAAAGAGCCTGTATTTATAGCTGCCAGCCTCCAAACCGACTTAGCCACGTCAGCCTTAGGGGGTCGACCTAGAGGTTGACACCCCCCTTAAGGGGTCGACTCCTCTAGGCGGGAATTTCCCCGCTCACCGTGAATTCTTGGACCCTATATATATATATATATACACACACACACACACATACATACATATATATATATAATTATCTTGCGCGTATACAAACTTCAAACCCTCATAACTTCTTCATACGGTGTCCGTTTTACGCAAACCAAATGTCTATCTTGACCAGAATTTCGAGACGGACGCAATGGCGTAGTCCGTTTCCCTTAATTTCGAATATTAAATTAATAATTATTTAATTTATCCTCTTTTAATGTTGTTAAAGTACGGGGTGTTACAGTTATGAAACAATTTCAAACTCATCAGGAAAGTCATTAAATAATTGGTTTAAATATTCTCTTTGATCTATTTGAAGAGAATTTATTTTCTATTAAAATTGGTTTTGAACTTCATTTTTGAATTCTTTGAACTTTTCAAAGGATTCTGGTATGTGTTTCATGAGATACACATATCTGTATCTATTGATGTCATCAGTAAATATAATGAAGTAATAAAATATGCCTCTAGCTTATGTATTCATTGCTCCATATACATCATTACATACGAGACCCAATATTTATCACTCATTCACTGTGTCAAGTGAAAAGTGATTCAGTTATTTTGCCTAATAAACAAGATTTGCATTCTTCATATGATTCAAAATCAAATGATCTCAAAATTCCATTATTATGGAGTTTTGATATACTTTCTTATTTATATGGGCTAACTGGCAATGCTAAAGGCATGTTGGATTTAAATCACTAAATTTAATCCACTCATTATTTATGTTAAGTACATTATTATTAATGATTTATAAAGATTATTAACTATTTGTGAAACTTCATAGCTATTTCATTTAAATAAAATGAATAACAATAGTTCTTATATTTACAAGTGAAATTCTAACTTGTCTAAACAAGATTCATAATAACTTTTATTTCATATGGAATTTCATAATAATAATTATTTATTTATTTAAGCCAGTATATAGAACAAGAATCAACTTCCGATGGATAATCCAGTAACATTAGCTTCATTTCCAATCATAAGTCCACTTGTCCCTTTATGAGATTTCTACTTATTTTGCAATTACTGTTAACTTACATACATTTATGTAATTCATATCTAGTATCCAATACTAGAGATGTGTAAGTAGATTGTAATAACATTTATTTCTTATTCGGTTCAAGTCATACTTCAACTCACTTTTATATCTTCTTTATGTTTCTAAAACAATTACGTTTAATTTGTTTGAGGACAATCCCCAAATTTAAATGTTAGTCAAGAAATTTGATTTAATTCAATTAATCCTTCTTAAGGATTATTTTAAATTATTGGATGTTATTTAATATCTACAATAGATAATAAATAATAACTGATGCTATAATATAAATGCAAAATTTTGACAATCAAAATTTATATTTATATTAATGTATAATCTTAAACTAAAATACACTCCCACTCAAATTAACATCCCTTTGTTTATATATATGTATCAGTGAGTGTATGTGTGTGTGTCTATATATATATACATATAACGATGTTCCAAGATCCATATTTAGTCATGCCTTGTCCTAGCTTTGGCTAACACCCCAAAACATGACCTTTTAGGTTGACATCTTATGTCAATTATATCGTATATATAACTCTTGGATCGCATGATGAACATTTTGTTCAGTACTATTCATTTTCTCAAGATATAGATTAGTTCATGCTATTGTCTCTAAGGCAATAATCCTATTATGCAGCTGTAACACCCCACGTCCATTAATGTCACTCACAAAGGGAATGCATTAACTTCCATGGAGGTTTTAAGTGAATATAGAACAGAAAAATTACAACAAGACAGATAATAAGTAGTACTTGGAAATCTAAAACTTTATTTTATTGCAGCGGAAATTAAACATGTTTGTTACATCATAAAACCATAAATCAGAGTCAAGTACAATATCCATCTTGATAAAACAAAATACATAACCCCATTACATAAATAGCCATTAAAGAGGATAACAAGCCGGACTTTACTTCAGCGGTCCAAGCTTTCCAAAAGAGAGATAAAGCAATCCAATCAAACTCCGCTAGAGCTGGGCCCACCCTGAGGACCTGGTGGGGGAAACAGATAGAAATGGAGGGGGGTCAGACATAAAGTCTGGCGAGTATGATAATTCTAACAATACTATTATCAAAATAACTAGACTAAGGCATAAGCTGGAAAACAAGGAAATGTCTATGAACTATTGGGTATGGAAGAGCAGATAAAGATAACGTTAAAGGCACACCTAATTACTAACGAATAACTACTACACTGCACCACACTAGTCACTCTAAAGGTTGATCCCACTTGCTTTACTTAGAAATTATATAAATAGCTTCATGTACCCCTAGCTGACTACATAGGTGCTGCATGCCCCTATCTCCGCTAGGTGTACCCCACTACCCACTTGCGATCGGCTCCCTACTCATAGATACCCGTGCTGGCCCCACAGTGGGGTGTATAACTCCCCTAAAGTGGCAACCCGATACAACTTGAGGATGCACGGCTTATACCTACACGATGCAACAACGTCTTACCTACCAGCCCGGGTCCACACACGCATATGAAACCCGTTGGACTTGCGTTGCCACCGCTACCCCGTTTGGCCTCTTATAGTCAAACCCAGTATGCATGTCCCGTCCTCGACTTGGGTCGAGCCCACAAAGATACGTTTGGGTTACTGGTTGAAATGAGCCCCCACAAGCTATCCACCTAAGCTTGTCCCCACTAGTATATCCCACTTAACCCTCTTAGTCATGTTCATTTACATGTGTTTGGTTAAGTCTTACTAATCGTATTTCAAATGCCACTAAGGGCACCCACTAGATTCCTCATGCCACCCAAGGCACCTACTTAACCCACATGTCCCACCTTACATGTTTATTTGGTTAAGTATTTCTTAATTCATTCAGGCCATAACCTCATAAAGACCTCTCACATTAGACTGACATTTATGGAAGTTGGATTCGCCGGGCGGGTCCGGGCAGTCTTACACCATAAAAGAGTCTAACCTCGTGTCTTTACAACTATTATGCTTTAGTTTGGCCTAGGACCTCTCACATTGGGCTGACATTTGTGACTACTGGATTTGTCGGGCGGGTCCGGGCAGGTTTACGTCACAAACGAGTCCAACCTCGTGTCCTAAGCATTGATTATCACTTATAACCTTTTACCCCAGTTTTAAATATATCCCTATTCAAATCATTAATTACTTCCAATTTTAATGATGTCCATAATTGACTCAATTATGGCCATCCACTTATGGTATGCAAAATCATATCAATTGCACCCCAATTTCTTAATATTAAATCCTTAATATTTCCCCTACCCCACGTTATACGTTCGTTTATTCAACGCAGAATATACGTTAGACTCGAATAGTCTAACTCATAGCATAAAGATAAATTATCACAACATATAGATAAATAAAATAGACCTAATCATAATAGGGGTGAAACTTGCATAAAACTACACATGTCATGGATCTAAAGGTGTCAACTTGTTTGGTAAAATGTCACAATTTACATAATATGATCATAATCCAAATTCATGTAAGAACTTGCATATGTGGTTTATGCAACATAATGATGGTGTGAACTAGCATCTAACACATAGAACTCACACGTGTCATAGCACATTTCTAGATCTAAATAGATGTCATGGCATATGTTCATAATCTTTACTAATCAATCTAAACTTGCATACATGATTTTTCATATAGATCAACATAGCCCAAATAATATCAACCTTATGATTTGATTAACATGAACTAATTAGCATAGATAATAACATCATGACTTTATAACATGTATGATTTATCACAACTTAGCATAGAAAATTACAACCTATACAATGTCATCATAGCATGATTTACAACATATAGGATATCATCATCACATAACATAGGATTTACAACATACATGATAGCATAAGGTTTACAACAACATATATGACAAATCACATCATTTTCTTATGATCCAGATCACATCTTAATCTAATTAGTTTGCTAATAATCTTGTTAAGATCATCATACTCACAATTAGAGAAGAAAGAGAGTCTTGATTTGCTTTAGAGTTGAGTAGAAATAGAATTTTGATTAGCTTTCTTCCTTCTTAGTAGGCGGCGGCTACACTGAGTTCCACGGCGATGGCATGACAGCGGCTATTCTATTTTTTATGTGAATTAGAGTGAGAGACTACCTAGGAATATATAGAGTTTAGAGTTTATTTAGGCCGTCAGATCAACTCAGAACTAACCTGAACCGTTTAATTTGCCAACTCAGCCCTAAAGACACATCAGCAGCTCAAGATTGGGCTTAGTCAAACCCTAGCCGCCTGGACCAGGTCGACACCCAGGTCGACTGCGCAGTCGACCTGGTCCCTGGGGTGTCGACTGCCCAGTCGACTCCCCAGTCGACCTAGGTGCTGGGTAGGAAATTTCCCGCCTAGCCTGTTTGACTCCGAATTTTGAATTTTAAATTTTCTGAAATCTGTTTTGAATTTTCTGAAACTTCCGATGGCCATATCTCCTTCATACGAAGTCCAAATCACGCAAACTCGGACTCTATTTCAACCAGAATTCCGAGACGAACACAATGGCACAACCTGTTTCCCACAATTCTCACGTCTGAGATTAGTTATTCTTTAATTTGTGAATATTAATATTAACAGAATTACGGGGTGTTACATTCTCCCCTCCTTAAAGGATTTTGACCCCGAAATCTTCAAGTCAAGAAGAATGTATATCCTAACATCCAATCGTCCATCTACTCAATCATCAAACACAGGCATCCATTGTCCTTATAGACTTCTAATGCTTTCATGTTTAAATGCACAGTGTGTGTATATGTCCATATCTAATGCAAAATCAGGCGGTCCACTGATTCAGTTAACCTCCTTAATGCAAATCATGATGGTGCCATGCGTCCATTATGTATGCAAAAGTTCCTTAATGCTACATATTATCTCTATATGCGTGCACAATCATCATCAGAATGCAGCATCCATATGATAAACAATCATCATACATCCATTTTACTAAATACATCCATTTATATGCAATATGCAATATGAAGTGACTGAGCCGATCTAGTGCCTAATAGTGTGTGTATATGAGTCCTTGAGCAACCACTAGCAAACCCTTGCATCCACTTTGCATCCATCATACATAACATGTCTCAAACACATGTTTCAACCATAGGATTATCCTAACTAAAGGTCAAGGATACTAGCGAGAGGATACTCTAAAGATAAGATAAGTACAAGCTAAGCGATATAGGAGAAATTAAAAGACATACCATCAAAAATAAAAGGGTACAACGAACGCATCTTCGCTTCTGCCTCCCAAGTGGCGTTGCTCTCATCATCTCCCCATTGCACTTTGACTAGTCTGACCTCTCGATTCCTCAACTTCTTGATCTCCGACCCAAGAATGCGCGTAGGAGCTCGTCGAATCGTCGCATCACGCTCTATCTCCACCTCTCTAAGCAAGCTCGGCTCTACCACTTCCGCAGTCTCGTGCAAGCACTTCCTCAGATGTGACACATGGAATATGTCGTGTATACCACTAAGTCTCTTAGGCAACTCCACTCTATACGCCATCTGTCCAATCTTCTCCTTAATAGGAAACGGCCCTACGAACCTTGGTGCTAACTTCCCAACGGACCCAAAGCGAACGACGTTTCGTAATGGAGACACTTTGACAAAGACCATGTCCCCAACATCAAACTCAAGATCTGTCCTCCTTTTGTCTACATAAGATTTCTGCCTATCTTGCGCCGTCTTCATCCTCCTTCGAATCAAGTCGATCTTTTCCGAAGTCTCTCTAATCATATCGGGCCCAAGTAAGATCTTATCTGTAGATTCCCACCAACATGTAGGTGAACGACAAGGTCGTCCATAAAGAGCTTCAAAAGGTGCCATGCCAATGCTAGATTGAAAACTGTTATTATATGCGAACTCTACCAACGGAAGATGCTCTTCCCATGTACCCCCAAAGTCTAGGATACATAGCCTCAAAAGATCCTCTAGAATGCGATTCACCCTCTCGGTCTGGCCGTCCGTCTGAGGATGATATGCGGTGCTCAAACATAACTGAGTCCCTATCGCCTCTTGCAAGCTCTTCCAAAATTCGCTAGTGAAGATAGGATCGCGGTCCTTACTATGCTAGAAGGAACACCGTGCAAATGAACTATCTCTCGAACGTATACAGAAGCTAACCATGGAGCAGTCCTCTTACTCTTCACGGGAATAAAATGGGCGCTTTTAGTAAGTCTATCTACTATAACCCAAATCCCCGTATTACCCTTCCTTGATCTTGGTAATCCATCCACAAAATCCATCGAGACACTTTCCCACTTCCATAGTGGAACCTCCAATGGGTGAAGCAACCCACCGGGTTTCTTTTGCTCCGCTTTTGGCACACCAAGCATCTAGCGACATACTCGGCCACATCTTTCTTCATGCCGGCCCAAAAGTAAACTCGTCTCATGTCTTTGTACATCTTGTCCCCGCCGGGATGAATGGTCATCTTCGAACGATGTGCTTCGTCAAGAATAGCCTTCCTCAAACCTTCGTCTCGAGGTACACAAAGTCTACTATCCCTACGTAACCAACCCTTATCATCTAGGGTATACCTACGGAGATGGCTTGATGACTCCCCTCTTTTGAGCTTTTCTTCTAACTCAACCAATTGTGGGTCGTCTCGCTGTGCCTCACCAATCCGTCCCAAAAGCGTAGGTCTGACCTCCAAGGATGCTAGCAAACCGGGTACAAAGTCAACGGAAGGTCTAAAGTCAAACATCGAAATTAATTCTAAGTTTCGCCGTTCAACAAACAACGGACTCAAGGACAGCCTTTTCCTACTTAAGGCATCTGCCACCACGTTACCCTTGCCAGGGGTATATGCTATTTCGAAATCGTAGGACGCTAAGAACTCCATCCACCTTTGCTGCCTTAAATTCAAGTCCTTCTGAGAGAATAAGTATTTTAAAGATTTGTGGTCAGTGAATAATTCGAATTTCTCGCCAAGAAGATAATAGCGCCAAGACTTAAGCGCGAAAACAATTGCGGCCAACTCTAGGTCATGCGTGGGGTAACTCTTCTCATGCACCCTTAACTGCCTTCCACCATAGGCTATTACCCTTCCCTCTTGCATTAAGACTACGCCTAGTCCTGTCCCACAAGTATCGGTATAAACAGTAAACGGCTTACTCCCGTCTGGCAGCACTAAGACTGGAGCTGAGGTCAAAGCTCTCTTTAAACGTTGGAACGCATCATCACAATCTACGTCCCACGCGAAGACTAGGTTCTTCTTCGTCAGGCGTGTCAATGGAGCTGATATTTTTGTGAAGTCTTTGATAAACTTCCTATAGTAGCCAGCCAACCCCAAGAAACTCCTTACTTCGGTAGCATTTTTAGGGACCTTCCAATCTTGGATGGCCACCACCTTCGCGGGATCCATGGCTATCCCTTCTTTGGAAACCACGTGCCCTAAGAATCGCACTTCCTCTCTCCAGAAGTGACACTTAGTAAATTTAGCTTTAAGGTTATGCGCTCGTAGAGTCTCCAACACTTCCCTAAGATGTAGGACATGCTCTTCTTCATTCTTAGAAAAGATCAAGATTTCGTCTACAAAGACCACCACGAATTTATTAAGGTACTCCCTAAACACCCTACTCATCAAATCAACAAAGTATGCGGGGGCGTTTGTCAAACCGAAGGGCATCACTAGCCATTCATAGAAACCGTCCGGAGTCCTAAAGGCAGTCTTGTCAATGCTATCCTCAGCCACTCTCAACTGATGGAAACCAGTGGCTAAGTCCAACTGCGAAAACACTGAGGCGCCAACTAACTGATCGAAGAGATCGTCAATCCTCGGCAGTGGGTGTCTGTTCTTCTTAGTAAGCTTATTAAGTTCTCTATAGTCCACACACAGTCTAAGGGACCCATCCGCCTTCGTGGAAAATACTACTGGAGCACCCCACTCCGATATACTTCGTCTTATGAACCCCTTCTCAAGTAACTCCTTCACTTGCTTATTGAGTTCCCTCCTTTCACGAGGAGCCATGTGGCGTACTGGCAAAGATACTGGTTTTGCATTATCCACAAGATATATTCGAAAATCTATCTCCCGCTTCGGAGGCAAGCCCTTCACCTCCTCAAACACATCCGAGTATTCTCGGACCACTCTAACAGATCGTAGATTTTCCACCGACGCGTCAAGCGATTCTAGATAACTTAGCATAACAGAATTTATGGGATTACAAAAGATTTCGAGAGTGTTACCAAGGCGAGTCATGAGCCTAACTACTCTCCTTTCACAATCAAGAACGGCCCCATTTCTGGATAACCAATCCATTCCTAAAATTAGCCCATAGCCCGTGAAGCCCAAAACATAAGCATCACATCTAAACTCAATGCTAAGTATAGAAATTTTCAAATCCAAACACATCATGGACAAATAAGCTGAGCCCCCAATTGGATTCGAAACAACTAAGGGATCCTCTACTAAACTGGTGTTTAAGTGCAGTGATTCAACTAATGATGTAGAGATAAACGAATGCGATGCGCCCGAATCGAATAAGGTACGGACATGATGATCAAACAGAAAAACTAAGCTTTCAACAGAAATGGTTCTACCTCGTTCTTGCAGCGGTGGGACCGCGAGAGCCTGAACTTGTCCCCTTGCCTGCCCTGGTGCCATAAGAGCCTGCACCTGTCCTCCCGAGGTAGCTCCTGCCCTCTGCCCCTTCTTTGGGCAGTCCTTCACTAGATGTCCCGCTTCACCACAGTGAAAACAGCCAGTCTTCTTTTTCTTTCTGCAATCCTTGCTGAGATGGCCTGGTGTCCCGCAGTTAAAGCATTTTTTCTTTCCTTTGCCATTATTGTCTTTTCCACCCTTCTTCTTTTGCTATTGAGGTTTCTTCTGATCCCCTTTCTTCTCGAGTGCCTTATTAGCATTAGTGCCTTTCTCCTCGTGCATGAGTGTCATGTCTACTAGCTTCTCAAAGGTGGCCCCCATAGGGATGTGGGTCATAGCCAACCCTTGCAATGGCTCATTCAAACCATTAACAAACCTCAGAGCCTTCTTCCCCGGCATGTTCACTAAGTCCAAGCCAAACCTTGCTAACTGATTAAATTTGTTGACATATTCTTTCACTGATGAGATTCCTTGCTTTAATGTCAAGAACCTTTCCATATATAGATTCTCTTCTGCCCTTGAGAGAAACTTTGCCTCAAACCTACGTCTGAAATCCGCCCAAGAATCAACAGGACGCTCCCCATTAGTGACCTCCCACCAAAACGAGGCCTCTCCCTTCATTAACCAAGCTGCTAATTTGACTTTCCTCCCTTCTTCTACTTCAAAGATTTCTAGCAATTCTTCCACCTCCTTAAGCCAATCTCTAGCTTCCACAAACGTTTCTGACCCTTGAAAAGGTTTTCCACCCATAGCCTTAAATTCCTTGCATGTCTTTGCAAAAGTATCAGCGCGAGGAGGAGGAGGAGCGGGTGCAACTGGTGGTGGAGGAACATTGGCTGGACCTGCAGCGGCCATAGCCTCTAATAACCTCCTATACCATCCTGGTATCGTTACACCATCCGGAAGGTTAAGATCTTCAGCCATGCTGAAACGAAAAAGGAAAGATTCAAAATGGAGAATTCGAAAGATAAAGATATATGGCTATTGGGGATTATGTTTTTCATAAAAACTTTCCTCTTTAAATTACTCATCAAGACATGTTTTTGAAAATACTTCTTCCAAAAATACTTTAGAAAAATAGTTTTTCTAAAAAAATTATCTGTTCTAGTAACCTTAAGCTCTGATACCACATGTAACACCCCACGTCCATTAATGTCACTCACAAAGGGAATGCATTAACTTCCATGGAGGTTTTAAGTGAATATAGAACAGAAAAATTACAACAAGACAGATAATAAGTAGTACTTGGAAATCTAAAACTTTATTTTATTGCAGCGGAAATTAAACATATTTGTTACATCATAAAACCATAAATCAGAGTCAAGTACAATATCCATCTTGATAAAACAAAATACATAACCCCATTACATAAATAGCCATTAAAGAGGATAACAAGCCGGACTTTACTTCAGCGGTCCAAGCTTTCCAAAAGAGAGATAAAGCAATCCAATCAAACTCCGCTAGAGCTGGGCCCACCCTGAGGACCTGGTGGGGGAAAAAGATAGAAATGGAGGGGGGACAGACATAAAGTCTGGCGAGTATGATAATTCTAACAATACTATTATTAAAATAACTAGACTAAGGCATAAGCTGGAAAACAAGGAAATGTCTATGAACTATTGGGTATGGAAGAGCAGATAAAGATAACGTTAAAGGCACACCTAATTACTAACGAATAACTACTACACTGCACCACACCAGTCACTCTAAAGGTTGATCCCACTTGCTTTACTTAGAAATTATATAAACAGCTTCGTGTACCCCTAGCTGACTACATAGGTGTCGCCTGCCCCTATCTCCGCTAGGTGTACCCCACTACCCACTTGCGATCGGCTCCCTACTCGTAGATACCCGTGCTGGCCCCACAGTGGGGTGTATCACTCCCCTAAAGTGGCAACCCGATACAACTTGAGGATGCACGACTTATACCTACACGATGCAACAACGTCTTACCTACCAGCCCGGGTCCACACACGCATATGAAACCCGTTGGACTTGCGTTGCCACTGCTACACCGTTTGGCCTCTTATAGTCAAACCCAGTATGCGTGTCCCATCCTCGACTTGGGTCGAGCCCACAAAGATACGTTTGGGTTACTGGTTGAAATGGGCCCCCACAAGCTATCCACCTAAGCTTGTCCCCATTAGTATATCCCACTTAACCCTCTTAGTCATGTTCATTTACATGTGTTTGGTTAAGTCTTACTAATCGTATTTCAAATGCCACTAAGGGCACCCACTAGATTCCTCATGCCACCCAAGGCACCTACTTAACCCCTATGTCCCACCTTACTTGTTTATTTGGTTAAGTATTTCTTAATTCATTCAGGCCATAACCTCATAAAGACCTCTCACATTAAACTGGCATTTATGGCAGCTGGATTCGCCGGGCGGGTCCGAGCAGTCTTACACCATAAAAGAGTCTAACCTCGTATCTTTACAACTGTTATGCTTTAGTTTGGCCTAGGACCTCTCACATTGGGCTGACATTTGTGACTACTGGATTTGCCGGGCGGGTCCGGGCAGGTTTACGTCACAAACGAGTCCAACCTCGTGTCCTAAGCATTGATTATCACTTATAATCTTTTACCCCAGTTTTAAATATATCCCTATTCAAATCATTAATTACTTCCAATTTTAATGATGTCCATAATTGACTCAATTATGGCCATCCACTTATGGTATGCAAAATCATATCAATTGCACCCCAATTTCTTAATATTAAATCCTTAATATTTCCCCTACCCCACGTTATACGTTCATTTATTCAACGCAGAATATACGTTAGACTCGAATAGTCTAACTCGTAGCATAAAGATAAATTATCACAACATATAGACAAATAAAATAGACCTAATCATAATAGGGGTGAAACTTGCATAAAACTACACATGTCATGGATCTAAAGGTGTCAACTTGTTTGGTAAAATGTCACAATTTACATAATATGATCATAATCCAAATTCATGTATGAACTTGCATATGTGGTTTATGAAACATAATGATGGTGTGAACTAGCATCTAACACATAGAACTCACATGTGTCATAGCACAATTCTGGATCTAAATAAATGTCATGGCATATGTTCATAATCTTTACTAATCAATCTAAACTTGCATACATGATTTGTCATATAGATCAACATAGCCCAAATAATATCAACCTTATGATTTGATTAACATGAACTAATTAGCGTAGATAATAACATCATGACTTTATAACATGTATGATTTATCACAACTTAGCATAGAAAATTACAACCTATACAATATCATCATAGCATGATTTACAACATATAGGATATCATCATCACATAACATAGGATTTACAACATACATGATAGCATAAGGTTTACAACAACATATATGACAATTCACATCATTTTCTTATGATCCAAATCACATCTTAATCTAATTAGTTTGCTAATAATCTTGTTAAGATCATCATACTCGCAATTAGAGAAGAAAGAGAGTCTTGATTTGCTTTAGAGTTGAGTAGAATTAGAATTTTGATTATCTTTCTTCCTTCTTAGTAGGCGGCGGCTACACTGAGTTCCATGGCGATGGCATGACGGCGGCTATTCTATTTTTCATGTGAATTAGAGTGAGAGACTACCTAGGTATATATAGAGTTTAGGGTTTATTTAGGCCGTCAGATCAACTCAGAACTAACCTGAACCGTTTAATTTGCCAACTCAGCCCTAAAGACACATCAGCAGCTCAAGATTGGGCTCAGTCAAACCCTAGCCACCTGGACCAGGTCGACACCCAGGTCGACTGCGCAATCGACCTGGTCCCTGGGGTGTCGACTGCCCAGTCGACTCCCCAGTCGACCTGGGTGCTGGGCGGGAAATTTCCCGCCTAGCCTGTTTGACTCCGAATTTTGAATTTTGAATTTTAAATTTTCTGAAATCTGTTTTGAATTTTTCGAAACTTCCGATGGCCATATCTCCTTCATACGAAGTCCAAATCACGCAAACTCGGACTCTATTTCAACCAGAATTCCGAGACTAACACAATGGCGCAACCCGTTTCCCACAATTCTCACGTCTGAGATTAGTTATTCTTTAATTTGTGAATATTAATATTAACAGAATTATGGGGTGTTACAGCAGC
The DNA here is from genome assembly GCA_030737875.1 of Allium sativum. NCBI lineage: Eukaryota > Viridiplantae > Streptophyta > Magnoliopsida > Asparagales > Amaryllidaceae > Allium > Allium sativum. Next base: position 389,440,638 of record CM060920.1, on the reverse strand, counting down.
CTTAGTTAAATCAGACCCAATAATACAATCGAAGCACCACAATTACTCCTACCGCATATAACCAAAATAAAAGGTGCACAACGCTTTGGCGTTAGTTACATCCAATGAGACTGGCATTGATGGGTGTACAATAGGAAGACTTCACCATGATTTAATATAGCAAAATTTATTTTAAAGGGAATTTATAATTCGTAGTGGGAAACGATATTAGTTTCATTCACATATAACAAAATATATGTTTTTTACACATATACATATGTGTATGTGTGTGTGTGTGTCTATATATATATATATATATATATATATAAAGTCATTATAGATACAGGTCAGATTGAAGCTATATTACATAGAATCAAAACAATTGTTTTTCATATCATAAATTTGGTTGTAACAACTATTGATAGAATATAAAGTGATTCCAAATTCATTAGATAGATTCATTCCAGATCTATAAACTATAACATAGTAGGCGATAATCATTTTATTCCAGAAGAAATAATCAACATTGTTCAAGAGATTCAAATCATATTTTATATCATATATAAAATATTTTTATAACGAAACGATTTTTATAGCAGTGTTCATAATACTTGTTTTTCTCTATGAATCCAGCATACAAAGAAGAAACCCTAATTAAGCTCAACCTACAAATTTACAAAAACTAGGCTCTGATACCATTGTTGGTAATTTCGGTGCAATTCATTTCGAATAATTGATATTCAACCAATATAAAACAAGATCTATAGAGTAATTTGTAAATCGAGGTTCATACCTTTCGTCGCCTTTATAATTTTAGGAGATTGAATTGGATCTGGAATTTGAATCGAACCCTAGCATGACTGAAAGCCCCCGCCTCTACAAGTATCCATAAACGATTATCTTCAACGATCGTCATACAAATCGACGAAGAAGAATGGAGAGATGCAGTGCTAGCCGCTATTCTAATTTCTAGGGTTTTGGAATTATGTTTTAGGTGGTCTAATTTTAGATCTAATCTAATCTTTCTTATGGACGGTATGTATATAAAAGAAAGAATACCCTTCTTTTATAACCAATGTAATCCATAAAATTAGGAACCCACCCGTTCCTACTCCAAGTAAAATATCAACATATTGATATTTTATTTGCCCAAAATAGTTTCTCCTTTTAATATTTCTATTGTGTAACTCTATAGGTTATCATAACATTGGCAATAATTTAAACAGTATTTAAATCTAAACAGTGAACGGTATCTAGCAACACATCGATGTTACCCAAGCTATAATAAGATCAATGATTCGATACTACCTTTTGTGACCAGTGTCTCAATGTAATATAATCATTTTAACTAATATATCCAGGACTAAACTCGAGGCATGGATCATACCATCCTCATTATAATTTAATCCGTTTTTCTTGATCGATGAGTAGACTGTTTAAAACAAATCAATATTTGAGCATGGCCATGCATTTCATAGTCTCACTCAATCAAGAGGCCCATGGATATCACTAGAAATATTTTGTAGGGTTAAATTCCATCTAGATCATTCATAATTTTCATTCGATTTGAGATGTATCCAATAATCATCGTTATTGTCTACTTTGTTACAAGTAACTTTAGATGATATCAAAACACAAATATCCTCGAATAAAATTATAATGATTTCAGGTCTGAGGACCATTACATCACTATCACTGTGAGAATAACTTATGACACTGTTAATTATATTCCATGTAGTTTTCTCACGGTAGGTCAGCCCAATACGCTATTCGCCAATGCGTACTTATGTCTTGACATTAATATCATGTATATTAATGATCAATGAGATGTAATCATCAGTCAATCAATATACTAGTCTCAATGTTTTATTGTTGTCCCATATTAACAATAAAACTCGACTAGGGGCATTTAAGAATTATAATACTTAATATATTATATAATCTCAAATTCAAGTCTTACTCAAACTATATAATTATGTATTATTATTCTAGGAACTTCTATTATGTTAATGTTTATATTACGCAGTAAATATAACATAACAAAATATGTTTTATTCCAAATAAAACAATAACATCGACAATGTTATCAATTATATCAAATGTATTGCCTCTGGGGCATAACTCTAACAATAATGACCACTCCCGCGGCTTCGTCTGACCCACCAGGTCCGGATCCGGGTACCATTTGGCGAACAAACAACGCCCTCGAGCTTTAAACCTGAATGAACAACGGGAGAGTCGAAAAGGATGAATTCACGACATCTATGCCATCTCACGATTTAGGACCAACGAACTCTGAGCGGTCCAAGAGAGAGGGAACCTGACCTGGATTCCACCTGACCCAAGACTCCTGAACAAAGGAAAACCCGAGAGTGCAATCAACGTAGGACCTCCGCACGACTGGGGGCACCCCCCCCCCCCCCCAAGGCGGAGTCTCGAATCACATTTCTTTAACTGTAATAACAAGTATGCTTGTGCAAGTACAAGACGTTGGAAAGCATAAGACGAATATCCAAACACTTAAAATGAAATGCGATGTAAGAAGAGTTAACTGATACTACTCATCCTTCTTCTTTCTTTCTTTATCTTACAAATTCGGCACTAGACGGGTCGCCACCCATCATGGACCTCCTCCTTCCAGAGGCGCTTCCTCCTTTCCCTCCTCTGCCCTTCGTGGGAGTGACAGACTTGTGAGACACCGAGGTACACGAGCTTGGGGGAAGCCCTCTACCAATACTTGCACTGGCTTGGCCATTGCAGGACCTGATGCAGATATCCACCAGTTCCCGCACTGGCCTCACCGTCGTCGCAACCTTCGGAATAACTATCTTTAAAAGGCACTTCCACCTCGCGAAGAAGGCGATCCAGAGCCAAAGTCCAAGCACTGGAAGTTTCCAACATTCCATCAATGCCGAGACTCCACAAAAGAAAGCACTTCGGAATGTGATTGCAACCTTTAGCCTCGAACAAACTTCAAGTGTCTGAAAAAACTAAAAGATTTATTAAGTGTCTGAGATACGAAGTCCGATCCCGTAACCTCGCATACTTGACGACTTTTCCCCGGACTCTAACTTTCGTTTCCCAAAATCAACCACTCCATGTTCTTGATTGCCAATCATGGAAACCCTCTCACTTTCCCTCTTCCCTTCTCCCAGAAACCCAACAACAACTCGGACATCCAAGGTACGAAAGAAGCATTTTGTATCCTCTACGCCTTAAGCTGATTTTCCATCCGGAGAAGAAAAGAGAGGAAGCAAGTACAACTCTGGGATCGGCATGCTCCAATGAACGTTTCGAGATCGGGATTCGGGATTGTACACTAATCTATGGTCACGGTCACTTGCCTTCGAAGCCCGGACTACCAAATCAATCCTGACTCAACAACCACTCGTGTACTCACTAAATGTCTAACCATTCGAGTGCACGTGCTTGGCAGTTGGGTTCAACTTCGCTTTGCAGGAAAATCTATGTAATCACATGCCACGACACTACCAAGTATTGTTCTTACGGTGACGTTCGCATATACGAGTTCCCGAAACTCTGACCGTCGAGACCTGTTTGGATCGTTGAATGGTTTTGTGCTTATGAATCCAAGTGATTCAGCGGGACATGCCAAACGATCAAGCTCCAGTCCAACGATGTTTCAATAGCCACATTATGCGATCACGCGTCCAAGCCACGACAATGACCACGTATACACGCTTTCGAAATCTCAACCGAGTAGACCGACTTGATTTGTTAACCGAATGTGTGCTCATAAGCCTAAATGGTTCAAGTGTGCACACCAAGCGATCAATTCCCGATCCGAAATTTTTCGAAAGCTAACTTGCGCGATCACTGGCCCACAATATATAATTTAATTTCATATTACTTATTTCAACTCAGATTGCACTGCGCAAAACCACATGCAAACGTGTGAGTGCATACGCGATTCCGCCCCGACAACAAATCATTTTCACTTCGATGCAATAGGGAGTTGACGACTAACGTTTAATTTCTTGAATCGACAGAGATTAGGTGCCTCAAATAGGTTCCAGCCCGAGCGACAAGGTTCAAGCGAGTCAAGACCCTCAACAATGCTGGAATCCTAACTCATACCAACATTCTTCAACAATGCGTCTCGACCGCTCCGTAGCAGTGCGCTCCCAGCGTACAACTCAACGGAAAGGTCATGCTAATCGCTACGCATAGCATGGAGATCTTTCCACCCATCTCCAGACTTATCTTACTTCAAAGCATGTCCCATCAACACAAGACATACTACGGGGGGCAAATGTTAACCGTCATTTTGGTCTGGTTACTAGAGGTAGTCCAGGCCCACACGACTCGTCCTATCACGTGGTTCAACGGCCCAGAAGTATTGCCAACATCCTTAGAAATCAAGCTAGGACAGGGTCACTCAGGAATAATCGTCATGGCAAGGCAAACTGCTCTCGAACAATACAAGTCACAGATCAAGTGAACGCGCTCAGAACTGTGTGATCGTATCAAGCAAATCCTGGTTCTGGCACCAGAAGACTCGAGTCAGGCCATTGGCAGAATTTTGTATCCCTCGGATGCGAAATTCATCAACGTTGAAGATTGCTCCCCCAGCACGCGTCGATCACATCCAACGGCTCAGTAGCACAGCCCGATCATCTCAAAGGCATGGATCACCACATGCGGATAACCTCATAATCTTACCATGGCAACATCCAAGATCTTGCATCCCCTTCACTCTGCCTCCGGTATCTTCATCCTAAAATATCGCATCACTTTGATGCGATCCGCTCTAGCTTCTTTCCCCGGCAACTTCTCAGAATTCACATAGCCCGCATCACCCTATACCAAGCTCACATCATGGCTCCACCACATCCCATGCCTTGCACCACTTTGCCTCGCATCATCATTCCTCGCACCACCGTGCCTCGCATCACCATGCCTCACACCAACGTGCCTTGCATCACATAATCTTCGCCTTGCACCATAACACTTCAGGGTGTTATCAGTATACAGTTCCATTAGAAAAATCTCATCATTTGGAAGTTGTCTCATCAGAGATCCAAGGATCTCATCATCTGAATTCCTGTATTCAGATCATTATACTATTATTTTATTCTTACCTTATGTATTATACATATTAATGTGTGAAGCAAACACAAAGTAAAAAAAACAGACATATAAAAATATATATCGCATTTACTAAATATCATGGGTCTAAATATCAAATATAAAAAGGGCAACATGTTAACCTATAAGATAGAGAAATATAGCGATGTTATGGATGGATACCCAATATTGTAGGAAGGAAAACAATGGTGGGATTTGAAGTACCAAGATCGCCGAAATCAAGCTACAACAACCCGATCCCAAGCATGAGGAAGAAGCTCAGGATCCACCACTCGTTCCACCGCACCTGCACAACTCTCTTTTAAGCTCACATCGGCAGCCACCAGACCAGTTCTCTGCTTCAATTCAAGGAGAAGTGATGAGCTTTTAGGCGAACATGTGAAACATCAGCAGCCTACATCTTCTCAGAGAAATGGCGCATACATCTATTTTCCTATAGCGGTAACATCGTGAATTTCAGATCTCGACTATAGGAGAATATTAGCCGATAAATGCTTCGGAAACAGCAACTCTAGTGTGTTAAGGTGAGACTTCTTTGAGGGAAGGAAGATGATCTATTTTGATTTAGGGCTGGGATTGATTTCGATTTTGGGCGAAACTTTGTTGGAGGAAGGGGATACGAGGAGGCCTACGTGAGGGAGTGATAATCACGTGAGTAACTTTGGAGCCCAAATTTTCCCATCCCGCCTCATTTTCCTGTGAGAGCCCACCTAACTTTCTTACGTGGTAGAACAACATTTATAAAACTGGATGTCATAAATTATGCTTATTAATAAATGAATATTTATAACAAATATGATATGAATTTCTGAAAATTAATTTTACTACTGAGTATTATTTCTTAATTAATATCACTTTTTATTTCTAAGTTATAATTGAATATTAAAAATTAAAAATTAACTATCATGTATATATTAAGAATTATTAATTACTGAATATTTATTAGTAATTATTAGAAGCTAATTACTATTTATTAATTACTACTTATTAATAAATTGTAAATTTATTATTAAATAATTAATGTTTTTTAATTTTTTATAATTTACTATTAAATATTAGTTACATAATTTTATTAAATATTAATATACAATAGTTGTTACAAGTGGCAGAAAAAATAGTTGTTAAAAATATGCATCTATTACAGCTCACAAAGAAGAATACGCGTAATAGACATCTATTAATAAGTAGTTAACATACATTACCTATTAAAAATAAATTACTACTTATTAACTATTAATTATTTAATAATAATTGATAAATGTTATCGATTCCTATGTTTATTATTAAATATTAATGTACTTAGTTATTGAATATAGATATTATAAACACGAAGTTTGTAATAGGCATCTATTACAACTAATAAAATGAAAAGTTGTTAAATATATGTTTATTACAACATTAGAGAGCTGCCAGTTGTAAAAAAACATTTATTACAACTGTGTTTTTCGTACTGTTGTAAAATTAAAGTTGTAATATGGTGTTTTTGTTGTAGTGTTCATACTTTCTTCGGGATACTTCATTCTTCCTCCAGGATACTTCCCCCTTCCTCCGGGATACATCCTCCGGGATACTTCCTCCGGGATATTTCATACTTCCTTCGAGATACTTCATCCTTCCTCCGAGATACTTCCTCCGGGATACTTCCTTCGGAATACTTCATCCTTCCTACGGAATACTTCCTTCGGGATACTTCATAGTTCATACATCCTCCTTCCTCTGGGATACTTCGTACTTCCTCCAGGATACTTCCTCTTCCCTTCGGGATACTTCATACCTCGTTCAGGATACTTCCTCCTCCCTTCTGGATACTCCGACAACCTCTCGGACCCCTCCGACTCCGACAACCTCTCGGACCCCTCCGACTCCACAACCTCTCGGACCCTTCCGACTTCGAAAACCTCTCGGACCCCTCTGACTCCGACAACCTCTCGGACCCCTACGACTCTAACAACCTTTCGGACCCCTCCAACTCCGACAACCTCTCGGACCGTCTCGACACCTCTCTGACCTCGGAACTTCCCGACTCACTCTGAACTCCTCGATTGCTCATGACCAACAAGGAAGCTCGAGAACAAGGATTAGTCGAACATCGTTAATTATTGTAACTTCTTGTAATGATGTATTCCATTGTACTTTCTCAATAGTAAAATAAAAGAAGGAAAGCCTTCAAAGTGGACGCCGGTTCAATCCGAGCCGAACCACTATAAATAACAGTGTTCTTTACTTTCCTACGTATTATTACTGCATCTCCCATACTTTTCCGCTCTAGACAAAAAAATTCAAATTTTGGAACTTTCGGATGTTGACGACAATTTTGGGCGTCAACAGTTAATAATATAGGATGATTGGAAAGAAGGAAGCTCCATGTTTGTTGAACCATTGAACATAGCTTGAAAGTAATCAATTTCTGCAGTTGCAACTTCCTCTGATTTATATATAAGATCACCATCAGAACTAATTAAGGCTTTCAAGTTGTTAGTATATCTCCTAGAGGACATCTTCGAATGGAAAAATTTAGAATTAGTATCTCGTTCTTAAAATCAAGAAACTTTTGCTTTTTGTTTATATATAGCTCCAGAATTTAATTTGATTTTGAACCATGAAAGCAAGTTTTGCCTCTAGCATCTGTTCATACAGTAGCAAATACTCAGGATCAAGATCAGAAGCAATCTACTTTTCTTTGAAATCATCTTCAGCTTCCATTAATAATGAATCGTCTTTTGGCCTTGTTTTATTCCATCCTTTTAGTTCTTTCTTACAGGCAGCTATTTTTTGTTGAAATGTATTACTAAGAAATCCCCAAATCGTAGCTTGTAATCCCCTAGAAATACAATCACTATATCCATCTTTACAGTGCCAATCATTGGAGTATCAAAATGGAATTCCCTTGCTTGAAGTAGTAGAAATAAAATCCAAGAGCAATGGATTATGATCACTAGAGAGTTGTGACAAAGATAAAACTTTAAGCTCACTAAATTTTTGCAGACATGGATGGTTAAAAAGTACCTTATCAATGTTATTAGCCATTCCTTTGCGTCTCCAACTGTATTTAAAACCAATAGCTTTAGTTTCCATCAATCCTTCTTGAGTTAGACAATTATTAAAAGCCCTCAGTTGTTGAAAAGGTACAGGCAACCCACCTTTTTTTATATCAAAATGTGATGATGAGTTATTAAAATCACTCACAAGAAACCATTCCCCACCCAATTGAGTTGCCTCTTGCACTACGTGTTGCCATAATAATGTTTGTCGTGGAGGAAATTGCTTGCACATATCACGGTAAGAAAAATGGAAAGACCACCTACATTATTCGCTTGGATTGTTAAATGCTGATTTAATGAAGAAACATTCACAGTAGACCAAACTTCACTGTTCCAAAGTAGCAAAATTCTACCAGCAAAGGGAGCATTATTCACAGGTATATTTCCAATTTCTTGGAATTGAACTATCAAATAACTTCACATTTTCTCTATTAAGTTTGTTTTCTACCAAACCAACAATAGTTGGTTTGGCCTTAGTCATGAGAGATAACACTTCACGCATACGACGTGGAGTGTTCATCCCCTTGACATTCCACGTTGTAACTATCATTTAATCACTGAGTTGCTCCTTAATTGCCTTTTAGGAGGAGCATTAGAAAAAGCAACATCCTTACCTTTCTCTTTCAAGTATACTAAATATTCAGAATTTTTGAAACACCTTCAGACACATCTCTAATATCCTCAACAACTGGTTCTTCAGTCAAATTATCAGTTATATGGTTTAAATCTTCATGAAGAATATTATGAGTTAGCTCATAATCTGGAAAATCCAGATCAACTGCCACATTATTCTTATCAGAAGCTTCTGGGATAGATGAATTTGCTACTTACTCTGACTTAGAAGAAGAAGCTTTATACATATTCTGCTTAGATACCCAGGTAAGACATGTAACAACTCGATGAACATCAGATTTGTGTCCAAACATTTTGCATTTGTCACATCTATAAGATACAAACTCATATTCCGCTGATATATCCTTATTTGAACCATTATGTAACAAAATAGGCATCTTACTGACTAGCTTAGAATCCAAATCAATTTGAATCAGAACTCTAGCATATTTCATGATTTTTTTATTTACAATATTAGCATCTTTTTGAATATGTTCTCCAATGTAACTAGCAATAATCGACAAAGCTTGATTAGTCCACATTTCCATGTCTATATTAATCAACTTAGTCCAGATCCGAACTTTCTTAGGACCAGTCAGATTAAATTCATAAACCACTTAAAAACCATCAATAATTGACCAAAATAAGAATAAGTCGTCGATTTAAGAACAACCACACAATCTGAAGCTTCTTCAAATTGGACAATAAAATGAAATCCAGGCACTATATGAATCATGTAATTACCATTCGGTTTCCATACCTTACCAATATAATCCTTCAATCTGACCACTGAAAGTTTGAATCCAATTGGATGAAAAGCAATAGTACCATGCCATGAATCAGTTGAAAGTTTAAAAATATTTTCAGGAATGAACACATGATTTTTCGATTGTTTTACAAGTTGAAGCAAAGTGGGATCTACATCCTTATTGGATTGGAGTTTATTGTTGGATTCGAAACCGACAGAGCCGACTTCGATCTTGGAGGAGAAGATTTAAGTGGATTGGTCGGTGTTTTAGGCGGGACACTAGAAGAAGAGTCCGACAGAAAAAAATATACTTACACACACACACACACACACACACACACACACACACACACACACACACACACACACATATATATATATATATATATATATATATATATACAGAGAGAGAGAGAGAGAGGAGCATTCAGGGGAACCCCTCTTTTGCAACATCCTTACCATACCGTGAACTACACTAATCTGAATCCAACAATATTTTGTAGATATTCAATCCACATATATATTATCATCTATCCAAAATTTGAGCTCGTTTTGACATTCGTAACATTTTCAAAATCTTAGCTCAATTATTCACCGTTCAGACATTTATTCGCACTGTTAAATTTAAACATCAAATATATTATTTTACGAATGTCGGAACAAACTCAAATTTTGATAGATGATAATATATATGTGAATTGAACATCTATAAATTCTTAGTAAATTTGGATTAGTGTAACTTGCGGTATTGTAGATGTGCTAAAGCGGTGCTATAAAACAGGAGTGCCCCAGAATGCTCATCACACACACACACACACACACACAAACACACACACACACACATATATATATATATATATATATATATATATATATATATATATATGAGCGACTATAGGGATACAAAATTGGACATAAATTTATGTACACAAAATATGTGTCTTTTTGTGTGATGTGGAATTCGGGGGTGATTTAATGATTCAAATTTTTTGTGTTTGATTTTGTGTCCATTTAGACTTTCTCTCTCTCTCTCTCTCTCTCTATATATATATATATATATATATATATATATATATATATATATATATATATATATATATATATATATATATCAAAAACACTCAAAATTGTGCAGCATTCCTATGGTTCCTCTAATTTGCACCACATTTTCGTTTCTCTCATCGCCCCATTCACTTATTTAATTATAAATAAGCGAAAAGAGATGCCACGAAATAAGTGTGCCATTTAACCTTCTTCTTTATATATACACGCACATACGCTTATTTTTGTATGTGTGTATGTATTCATGTATATCAACGTTACTGGCACAACTTAAAGTTCAAACCCTTATATACAGATTATAAAAATCATATGACAACTAGTTATTTTGCATTAGGGATCAACTACACTCATTCTCAACACCCTCATTGTTCTGCTTCTGCTTGAACATATTTATTATAGCCTCCTCTTTCTCATCAAGAAATTCAAAGAAATTGTATATCATTTGAGAGCATCCTCTATTAGGACACTGCAGCTTGCTCTTGTAACGTACGAACTGCCTAATTGATTTCAGAAGAAAGAGGAGGAGAGATACTGCAATTGCAATTCCACATATTATGAATAATCCCAGGAAATTACTCAAATGCAGCTGCTCAGGTATAGATCTTTCTGCTGACTCTGTATGGCAATCGGTTCCACAAAAACTATTTTCGTATATTTTCTGCAGGTCTCCGTTCTCTGAAAGCTTTAGCATAGCAGTTGAAAAATCGAATGGTAGCGGTGAACCTCTAGGAAATGCCTGTATGAGTTTTGCATAAATGATATTATAGAAAAACATTGAAGCATATCCTCTAATATAAAAAATAACACCTCCTATGTTTGTTGAGATGCATGATTTATTAAGATTTGAACATGGAGAACTTTTCAGTTTGAGTTATGCGCTATTTAACTTGTTCTTAGGTATGATATCATTTAAGATTTATATATAAAGACATACTAGGAATTGATTGTTATGAAATACACTGAAAGTAAGAGAAGTAGCAAGAAATTATACTTACAAATCCCCATCCAGTTCTTGTAAACTGTTCACCAACTTTACCGAATCCTTGAGTATTTTTCAAAAACAAATTAATAAATGGAACTTCATCGACAATGGCAGCCACCCCACCATTTTTCGGGCCTTTTTGCAAAGCTTCAATGTATTCATCAGGCGGTATAAGACTAATAAGCCTGTGTGGCCTAATTTTAAGAACATCTATCATGTATATTCGAGCAAATGACCCTTCTTGGTAGCCAATAGGACCATTGCTAGCTATTAAGCTATCTATTCCATTAATTGACGGCGGTAGCTGTTGAACTGTTAGGAATGATGTTAAACTGGCTGTGTAGCTTGATGTTATCACCAAAAGTAAGAAAAACCATACCACCATCACAAATCTACCCAAAGCACTTATGGTATTTTCTTCTGAAAAATAAAGTATAAAAAGACTTTAGGATGGGTTTAAACCTTAAATATTATTATGTGTAGAAAGAAAATGTGTTTTGACTTACGTTCCGCGTGGAAGAGCGAAGAGAAACTAAACCTGCACAAAAGTGTGGTAGAAGTCATTTAACTAGTTATATTACCTAAAATATAGAGCTAAGTTAAAGTAGCACAGAAGGCTTACAAGAATAAGAGTCAGTAGGTATTGATTTGTAACAACATACAATCCGTAGCATTACGTAACATATTCAGTTTGTACAATATCTCCTGAATTTTTTCTGTGGTACAATTATAAGTATGCTCCACAAGGCAGACATTCAGACAGCTCTATAAACTTAAGTAGTACAATTAATTTTATATTCTACTATGGAAAATTTAAAGTAGCACAGAAGGCTTACAAGAATATTGTTAAACACTGGCGTTTGGGGGACCCACGAAAATCGCTGTTCACCCTATGCTCAAGTAACCAAACTACAACTCCGACCAACAAGAAAAACGCTCCTGTCACACACCACATGCCAACAGAAAAAGGACGCAGAAAGACCCATATATTCGACTTGATACTGTTTATCGGAACCACTATGACAAGCCCGGTTGATGTATAGGGCTGAGTGAAGTCCACAATTCTTGTCCTATTTTTAAGTATAGTAAGGTCTCCAATAGCTGCATCAATCTCCTGAATGAAATATAACGACTCGCTCAAACATTATTACTGGGGAAAAACAGCTTACAACATGTTACTATCAAAAATGCACATTAACAAAGTTTTAATTGCTTACATTGTCAGCAACCATATTGATAAGTCTCCAGTAAGATGGATTATGAATACCATCTCCGAAAGGAACAAATCGATATGGAATCTCGTAAGGGATTAGTTTAACTGCAGCTTTAAATACGTCAATGGCATATCCTTGGAATGACTGATTATCTTCTGATACATTTACTATATTGCGATAGCTAAGCCTATGAGGAACTCCAACTCGAAGAGGCTTTTCATTAGTAGATGGTACCCAACCACGAGGTATTTTAACTTCACCATTGGACCAAGTAACATGACCCAGACTTTGATTTTGTTTATGATGTGTAGATCCATTTGTATGAAATACATCAGGTATCAAGGTAGACAAACCGATATTATTTGCCCAATAACCAATAGTACGTATCATATCACCATCAATGTTTATCACTTGATACATCCCACTTATGAGATTTTGAGTATGATCAAATTGAACTTGACCTGTTAAGCCAGTGAAATTTGAAAGCAGTAGTTTTTTCAGCAAGATATGCCCGCTATCAAACGTTCTCAGCTTATCAATCCGAAGATTTCCTCCCAAGTTCATGAGATCGTTATTCAATGAGAACGTGATATTTCCATTGTCATTAAAGAACCTATCAATCGCATATGCAATTGCCCATATTGTGTCATATGCATAATATCCATATGCATTAGGTTGAGAATCAGTCACACTTCTATTATGCATTTTCTCCCATTTAAACAAAAAATTGTTTTTCTGGCTCGATTCAGGAACATACTGACGAAAACCAACTACTCCTTGCAACCCACTCAATGTTTTCTGCAAATCCCATTTTTCTAGCATAGCTAAGCTAGAACACAACCAATCAGTTGCTAACCATACATAGTCATTAGTCATCATATTGAGTTCTCTAGCTACTCTAAATATCTCAAGACCAGAATCAGGACTAGCATGCACAACATATACGCGTGGTCCAAGATCTTTGGAAGCACGCATCACGTCCATCATGTATTTTCGAGAAGCTTTAAGAGGAATTGCTATTTTGTATAAGCTTGACATCTTATTGGCAAGCTCATCATCTAATGCATACATTCCATTTCTCCCATATTCGTTATCCACATATACTCCAATTGCTTTCCTCCAGCCATAGAAACTGATTAGATCAGCCATTGCTTCCATTTGGTATGAATCACTTTGAGCTACACGGAGAAAAAATGGATATTGAAGAGATGAAAGAGTTGGATCGGTCGCTGCAAATGTGACGAGAGGAACTTGAAGGCCGCTAGTAATAAAGGATATCATGTTAGCTATGGTTGAAGATTGTGGGCCCACTATCGCAACTGCATCTTTCTCGACAACCTTTAAGACTGAAAGGAATTTTTACAATCAAAAGCTCTCGATGTGTTTAGACATATAAAAATATGAGGATGCAATTTAGCCCCTCGAGTTATAATATAGTATAATGCACCGTTTATGACTTAATCTGTTAGATCACATGATCTGATGGTCTTGAATGCAGGATTATCTCCAATTTTGGCTTTTACTCAATCAGGAGACTAAAATTCATGCCAAATTAGCTTATATTCGCTAAGGCAGACAAGACAACGAACTAAATTGACTGCGCATTGCTTGTGAAGTGATTTCAACAGTGTTTACTTTAGTCTCACATCATGGGATAGGTTATATCTCAAGCTCCAGAGTTTATATACATAGAATCATGTGTAATGGAAATGGATGTATCAATTTACAATTAACAAAATTTCCTTCTCTGCTGGCTTCTCATCTTTATACATTTGTATAACATGCTATCAGCACGATGTTCTAACCACTGGTTAAACATTTTTTAAATCTTATATCTTTTCATATGTATTTCTAACAATCTTATCATTTCAGATCTCATTTTATAGATCTTATCATTTCAGATCTCACTTTATAGATCTTATTTATCATTTCAGATCTTATTCAATGGATCTTACCACTTAAGATCTCATTTTGTAGATCTTATCTTTTCAAAGCTCATTCTATGGTTCTTACCTTAGATCTCGTGCAGATCTATATATATTTTTCCTCGTTTCATTGCAATCTTTAAAGGGAATTGTTAAAGGGACTTTACTTTTGGTTAAGGGGAGTACCATTTTCAGTTTACTTTAAAATTGTTAAGGGGGTTAAAATAAATTAGCCTCCCCTTAAAATATTAATAAAATTTCCAATACTAACCCTATACTCCTCATTAATGCAACTTTAAAACATAAAAATAAAAAATAATAATACATGAAACATAAACATTATGCACACATGAAAATAACATATTCTAGCATTGTTTACTTTAGTTTTCACCATCATAGTAAGCATGAAACACAAGAACATCAAATAAACACAAACAAAACACACTAGCCACAAATGAAAAAAAAGTAACAACATACAAATACACTTAACACAACATGAACAGAAGCATAAATTCACTTAACAAACATTTATTTTAATGTTGGAATATGTACAATGTTTTAATGTAATTACTTTTGGAAAATCATCTCATAGCGAGATTGTTTCTCTTATCAACCCATAACATATTGTATTCAGTAGAACAAAATCCAAAATTTCAATGAAAAACTATATTCATCAATCGCGCAAATGAACGAAATTCATCCGCTTTCTACAAACTGTATTCATCTTTTTCAACAAAATCTAAAATTTCAAAAATGAGATTTATTAGCATTCAATTTTTTTTTCTTTTTTTCACCTTGTGGCGTGTTTGTACCGAACCGAGATTAAACTTTGATCGATAGTTTTTAAGGGGTGACTTTTAAGGGGTGACGAGGCCGGGGGTACTTTAGTCTATGTTTTATTTATTTTTAAAATTCCGAACCCCCCTTAACAAATAAAAAATAAGATGGAGTCCCCTTAAATTTACTCCCCCATTAACATAAAATGGAGTCCCTTTAACAATCCCCTCTTAAAATTTATTTGTAGCATGTACATCTTTTCCTTGTTACATCTAATTTGATATGTTTTCTCTCTACTATGGCTATTTATTGATTTCAGATCCAACTAAACTTTTAATATTGTTTTATCTTGTACTCTAGCTATAAACGATTATAATTTTCCACCAAACTAACATCGATTTGTTGCAATTTTATACCAACTTCTGCAAGAAATGATAGATTCTTGTAATATCAGTATTTTTGTACGTGTGATTCTTAATGTGAATAAATTGATGATTTGCAACAAGTTGGATATTGTATTGATTTCATTTATTACATGGCTAATTTTATCAAAATTTACTGGTCTTGTCATCGTTACATACACACTACGCGTTATTGTCAATAAATGATAAAAGTTTTAGATCTACGGCTTGCTCCTATTTTTGGATCAGCCAAATAATGTAGAGACTAATAAATATTTGAGTGTATATATTAGTAGTATTATCATACATATAAGTCACAACTTAATAAATAACACTTAATTATCCATCAAACACCTAACAACTCCATCACTACTTGCAGATCATCAACTATGTCATGTGGCATGTTAGCTCAGTTGGTTAAAGTGTCGTGCTAATAACACGAAGGTGTAAGTTCAGGACCTACATAGTCTGCTGATTTTACATTTATTTTACACCATATTTTATTAACCAACATTAATTTCGGGCTACTAATAGATACCCGAAATATTCAAAACCGCCAACATCCGTAACCGCAAAACGGGTAAATACTGAATATCCGGAAAAAATGTGAATGCAACGAACACATTCGCATCCAAAAATTATCAATCTATTTCTTTAAAGATTATAGTTTAAGTTATTTGCATTTTAGTACAATAAAAGATATTTATTTATTACTTTATTAAGTTGGAAGTTTATATCCTACACACTAAATACGTATTAATTGCTTAAAACTATTTATTATCATTATATTTTGCGGTTGCTTTAACATTTCATACTATGTTTATTTTACCACTGTTTTTACATTTCATACTATGTTAATTTTACACCAAATTTTATTAACCAAAATTAACTTAGAGGTGTCAATGGATACATGAAAAGTCAAATCCATCCACATGCGTACCCGCAAAACGGACAAATATCTGATATTCAAAAAAGGATGTGAATGCGAATACGGACACATTCACATTCAAAAATTATCCATCCATTTCTTTGAAGATTATAGTTTAAGTTATCTATATTTTAGAACAACAAAAAATATGTATTTATCACTTTATTAAGTCGAAATTTCATATCCTACACACTGAACACATATTAATTGCTTAATACTATTTATTGTCATTATATCTATTTATTTTTAGCACTTTAATAATCGACTGAATTGAAAAAACTGTAAACTAAAATTTTCCATTTATTTCTTTTAATTTGTCGATCATTAGCGAATAAGATAAGTATCCAATATTTGTTCGTATACGCAAATGTGGATATCTGATATCCGAAAAAGATTTCGGATCAATTGCAGATATGACAATATCTGCATATGAAAGCATCCATCGACAGACCAACATATATTATACTCTTATTTTTTTTAAATATCTTTCGTAGAATTTGGAAATTAATATTTGACTTCCATTTTCGTATCAAAAAAGGTTTTGTACATAAAGGCATTGCACATGCCATATACTTTCTTTAGTTGTGGTAGTTTGAATCATATGATATATATAACTGTAGGACGGTAATGCTTTCTCTTTTTCTTTCCATGGGCCGTTACTTCTACATTTTAGTGCTATGTTTATTTCACATCATATATTATTAAGTAACATTTCTTTTACTTAAAAAAACTTCTGTCCGATCTGGAATTAAATATTTAACTTTCGTTTTTGTCAAAAATGGTTTTGTACATAAATGCATTGCATATGTCATATACTTTCTTCAGTTGTAATCATGGTTCTTAATTCCATCCAGCACCCTGAAATCCCGCCATTTGGTCAGATTCCAGTGGTGACCGGGACGGAATTTGATTATAATTCCGTTTGCAGCAGCTGTTGCTGTAGGAAGGGAAAATACACATAGAATAAAAAAACTATTATTGGTACTTTATCTAGCTACATCCACCGAAACAAAGAAAAAAGAAAGTATCAAACAAATCCAAATTAACTAAAATTTAGGATTTTGCTTAACAGCAAGAGATATCAACCATGCGATAACAGAAATCGAGCGCGACGAGCGAAGGTTCAAGCTTGAGAAATGAAAACCTAACATGATGAGGAAGTAACTAATTACCAAAATAGCTTCGTATGAGGCGTAGATGAATTTAGGGGTCAACAATAATGTCTAGGCTTGCTACATAAAACGAGTTTGGTGAATAAAAGTCAAGTGCTACACGTGAATGTTGTACAGGCTAGAGCTTTTTTTTTTGGGTGGGCTCCTTTGTAACAGAAGAATGCTAGAGCTTTTTTTTTTGGGTTAGGCTCGTTAAAATGTGAATTCAGCTGGTTAAATCTAGTTACAATTCTATTTGTTATATTACAACCACAAGTAGAAAAGATTATAATGTTGATTAAGGTACCAATATGTATAAAAGTTCAAAAAAACCAAATAAATACAGAATGAAATTATAACGGAAATTCCTGAATTAGCGAAATTGTAGAAAACTATTCAAATTTTCAATCTACACAACGGAACCGGAATCTAAAGTTTTGACCTTGGTGGTAATACGTTACAATGCATGTGGCATTTTGATTTAAATTATTATACGAAATCGTCTTTTAACATTGTAGGAGGGAAACAACACTTTTTCTTTTTCTTTTTTTTATGAATAAGAGGATCAACACCTTTTAATAAGGCGTCATAAATTTTCTAACGAGCATATTATTTAAATAAATACTCTTTTCTCTTCTCACATTTTTTTCCAATTTATTTATGTTTATACATTGAGCTTCAATGCATGCATGTTATTATACTTTATGTTTATTTTTATTTTTTAAGTACTAAATTATCAGGTCTTTTCAAAAAATAAAAATAAATACTTGGATGTTAGATGTTATTCATTAGCTTTTGTAAGTGTTGCACTAACAATCCAACCAGCTTGGCATATCAAAAACATTATTGTTAACCATTGTTAAAGCTAAAAAGGGAGAAACCACCAACGTTTGAAGTTACAAATTTCTTCTATCCTATTTTGGACATGTGTAGATAATATTGTACTATTAGTTCAAGAAAAGATAGTTTAGAAGCATAAGTTACAAATAGTAAAAGTATGCCATATGATTCGAATTATACGATTTGAATAAATAAAAAATGCAACATGAATCATTTGTTCTCTCTAGAAAAGCTAAGAAGGTTAATTGGTTGTATTGAAATTTGGGATAAGAGTAGGAAATGGATATACAGTTTCTTTTGAGATACAATCAAATGATATTGCCACTTGCCATTTACAAAACAATAGTTGTCAAATAAATGATGATGATACGATGATAATGATAATAATATTCAACGTAACAAAGTACACGTATGGAAAGCTTACCTTAACCGATGATTATGAATTATGTTACTATTTATGTTTGCAAATTAAAAATATTTCACGCGACCTAGCATGTGGCATTTGCTATTACCATCTAACACGCGTTTGGAATGAGAAAAATATAGTCAAGTTTGAACATTTCTAAATGAACAGGCAACATGCACACGCATCTACATGTTAACAATAATAACTTGTAAAAAGAAAGTGATTAATTTAATATGCTCCTGAGCTACTTCACCATTGTAGACACTTCGGTGTTCTACATTGCATTGTTTTGAACAATATATTTGTTTCGGTAAAATTACGAACTATTTCTACTAATAAAATAAATACATGGATATTGTTTATTAGTTTTTATAAGTGCTCCATTGGCAATCCAACCAACCGTTGAGCATATCAGACATGTTACTATTAAAGCAACGAAGGAGAGACCAAAAAGGTTACAAATTGACTGAATATTCTTTAAAAAAAAAAATTGATGGATATGTTACTAGATCATTAGCTTAAGGAAAAACCACCAACAGTATACGTTGCTTACAAAAGTAAAATTGCACTCAATGATCTGAATCATACCATACAATCAAAAAAAGTGCACACATGACATGACATGTTGGACCTTTCTCGCATAAAGGTGAATAGTTTAAGATGGTCTTATCAAAATTTGAGGTAAGAATACGTAATTCATTTACAGGTTTCCTTTTCAGATACAAATCAAAGGATATTGCATTTTGTAACATATAAAAGATGTAAAACAGTTACATAAAATATACACAGTATTTAGTAAACTGAAATAATATCAAATATGCATGACATAGATCTGTCTAGGTGTAAAACAGGACTCAACATAACATGGTATGATTTCATATTTTCAAGTCTTAAGCTCAAAGGAAAAAAGTGACCTGACTAGATAGAATGGAGAACGTGCAGGTGAGTTTAAGCACGTAGAAACAAACAAGCTATGTAGAAGTGCTTCCATTACACAAGACTTCCTTTCGTAGATACATCGTGTACTGCTTATATTTATTTGTACGTTAATTTTGTTCAAGCTACAAGGTCGCTAATCTTTTCAAATATAAAATAAATACCTAAATGCTATCTATTAGCTTTTGAGGGTTATATGTTGGTAATCCAACCTAT
Source organism: Allium sativum (assembly GCA_030737875.1). Taxonomy (NCBI): domain Eukaryota; kingdom Viridiplantae; phylum Streptophyta; class Magnoliopsida; order Asparagales; family Amaryllidaceae; genus Allium; species Allium sativum. The sequence continues at coordinate 389,420,311 of CM060920.1, read as the reverse complement.
TCGGCACAAAAATGTTATTACCAAAGCCAAAAAGGTTAAACTACTAACAAAACAAGTTATAAACTGCTTGAATATTTTATATTCCATTATTGGAGATGACATTGTAATATCACTTTTTTTTAATAAGGTTCGGAAATCTTTACTGCTATATAAAGTGCAAAATTATATACAAATTGAAAAGGTTATATAGAAATACAAGGCACTGTACTGTCACTTTAAGAAAGATTAAACTACCAGCTATTGTTCTGAATACCAAACTACAGATCAAGCCATGTTGTTCTAAGATTGATCAAACTATCAAAACAAAGTTGATTCTGTGTTATGGCTATGGTTCAAACATACAATCTTTCTCTAAACGTTTTGGTGCTTGGACTTATCATCAAAATTTCTAGTGTAGCGCAGAACTATTACAATTAAAGACAGCTTTTAACTAATATACACACACGCGCAGGCAAACAAACACAGCATTTACAAACCTCTGCAGTCGTATAAATTTTGAGGACTTTATTTCATTTTGGTTTTGCAGTTTTACCCGAAAGAGCCCCAGGTATATTAGCCGAATAGTGCAAAAACCTATGTAATCAAGTTCTTTTCATTTTAATCTATAAATTGCCTTGCAACATTTACAAACCTATGTAATCAAGTTGTTCCTTTAACATTGTTTTGTTCTTTTATGTAGACTACACCTTTGTTATTTTTGAATAAAATCATATATCATCCCATTATTCTTATGTTTTATGAATTATCATGTTATAAAATCATCCAAGCATATCATTTTATCGTAGCTTATTTTACATTGGTATGGATTTCTACACAAAGTGAATAGAAATTAGTTTTCATGACATGATCATTTGTTGTGTTTTGTTTATAAAGTTAAGCACTATGTTTAGCTACTAATTCACCTAGTATTCTTTTAATGCTTTTCGAATAAATTTTATATCTTTTAATTGGACTGATGGGATTTCAATCAAATAGCATACCAAAAAAATCATAAATCGCATATAACTCTTTATTCTTAGTACTCTGGCAACAAGAAAATGTTCAATTTCCTAAGTGCAAATATATGATATTGCTTCAATGGCTTTACTATGTTTGGCTTAAAAAAAATCATTTTAGGACTACTAATAAGCAAGGTATCAAAATTTAATTTAAATCATAAAATTCAAACTTCAAATCAAGAGTTAAAATAGTAAATCACGTCAAGATTAACCATGCTCATATCAACAAAAACAAGAAACAAAATCATTCAAATATATAAATATGTTAATCACATAACTTACACACATAAGTAATAGTCAAAAATACAAAGTGTAATTCATTTACATCAATATATTTACTCTATATTGCATTACACCAATTTTTCGAAATTTATTTAGTTATTTACAAAACACTCAACAATATCACTTAATATTGTACATTTGAGTAAACATGTTTAAATTGGTTATGTGTTTTGAATTTATTAAATTCAATCGGTAAATTATTGTTGATTCATCCATTAATACTAAATGTGACTTTTAAATGTATACCATGTTCATATCAACAAAAGTGGTAAAAATAGTTTTCATTCAAATTTAAAGTTAAATAAGTCACACAATATAAACAATACATGTAAACAATAATAGCAAATTCAATATATTATTAAATAAGAAAATTTTCAACATCAAATACATGCATTTTTACTATTATTTACTCAACTTTCTCAATTCTTTCATGATATTTTATATTTAAATCCATATATTTGAGCTATTGATGAAATCTTAAATTCAAACTATTTAAATAATCTTAGTAAATATTACATTAATATTTAAAAAGGATTAATTTTACTATATACATATGCGTATGTGTTGACGTGGTATTTGGTTCTTCCAAGTACAACACCCAAAACATATAATATAAGATCACAAAAATGCAGTAAAGGAAAGAGACACGAGATTTTTATAGTGGTTCGGCAATCACGCCTACATCCACTTAGTGTAATATATCTTTTATTATACTGTGTCATTACAACACAGTTAATTTTCTATGAAAGAAAGTGGAGAAATAAAAGATCTTTTAATGGCAGCAATGTCCTTGCTTGTACGCCAGAGAAAAAGAGTTCGATCCTTTGAGAAGTCCGGACTCCAACTATTTATATGTGATCACGGATCCGGCTCGACCAAGACGTGGCATCTGATCTGGGGTTTGTGTAGTCGTGCATTGATCATGTTTAAAAAGTTGAATGAGTCTCCGGGATATTTCCAGGGTCCGGCTCGACATAGTCAAGCTAAACTGGCTGATCCGGAAGTTGAGTTCAGAACTGGCTGATCCGGAAGTTGAGTTCAGGATGGTGGTGACGTGGCTACACCGAGCCGAGTTAGTCGATCCGAGATAATCGAACCGAAGAAATCGATCCGAAATGAGATGAAGTGCTAAGCCGATCCAGCTTTGCCGACCCGGCTTCCAAGTATTATTTTTGCATGTCTTCGAGAGATCTACCACTTCGATTAAGTATATTCGGGTTTGCCTAAGCCCATGTCCAAATCCTGAACACTTCGATGGTCATAAATCCAATATGTAACTGCCTTGTAAAAAGACAGGTCAACACTTGCCCATCGAAACATGTATTTTTGTGGAAGACGTGTCATGGAAAACCAAAGAAATCCGAATAGAAATAGAAATCCAGTATCCGAAGACCAGAAATCCACGATCCATCAAATCGTAATAAATAGAAAATCAGAAATCTACGGTCTCGTCGGGCCATATTAATAGAAATTCACGATCGCTCCATATCGTATTAATAGGAAGGCATGATCACTCCGGATCGTATTAAATAAAAGACCATGATCACTTCAGATCATATTAATAGATAATCATAGATCCAGAATTCCAATGAAATCTCACGATCTCTCCGGATCGTGACGATAATAAAAAACCAATGGAATCCGATGATCTCCCCGGGTTGTATAATAAGAGAACTCTAAATCCAAGAAATTTGAAACTCATGGCTTTGCCGAGCCTATCCAATGCGAGTATAATCCATACCCTGCAAATAAACAAAGCGAACTGTTTTGTCAAGTCATGACAAAATCGTTCAATCTCTTCAAGCATAGTCCATGCTTAGAAATCCATACTGAGTATAGTCCATACTCAAGCTACAATTGAATTATCTTGCCAAGTCCTGACAAGTCAGTTCAACCCTTTAAGCATAATCCATATCTAGAAATCCAGATCGAGTATGGCCCGTTCTCGAACCATGACCAAGCGATCTTGCCAAGTCACGACAAGATAGTTAAATCCCTCAAACGTAATCTATGCCTAGAAATCCACGATCAAGCGATCTTACCAAATTCTGACAAGATAGCCCAATTCTCCAAACACAGTCGATGTATGGAAATATCCATTTATTAAAATCCATAATCCTTACAAAGTCAAACAAAACATAACGATTTATCATTAAACGAAAAGCACGCCTAAGGGTTAAGTCCCAATCCCGTACGTAAGTCAATTTACCCATTTCAAAGTGGACGGTTTATTGTCTGCAAAGAGCATGCTTAGGGATCTCGTCGGTTCCCATGTATGGATAGACAGACGCATCTGAAAAACCAAAAGCAAAAGAAAATAAATTCCCAAAGAATCCTACAATCCAGTGAGACATGTATCCATGAAATCTAGATCAACTGATGATCAATGCACGTGAGCCTGATCCAAGCTCGTTCCCTCTTCGGTGAGCAGTAGATGGCTGCACTGGTTCCACTGTGGCAGTCCGATTTCTAACATACGGTGTCATCTCTCCACGTCTGACATGCTCTTCAGTTACATCACGCAGGTGTCTGCATTCGTTTGTGGTGTATCCATCCATTTCATGAAACAGACAGTACTTTCCGGACTCCCGTTCTTTTTGAGTAGGCTTCCTCCTGGGAGGATTCTTGAATGGAGCTATCTCATGAATATCGATATAGATGTCATTTAGCCAGGAATTGAGTTCAGGTTCAGTATATCTGAAAAACTTGAGTTCTCTTCGAGATTTAGCATTTCAGCCATTCCTGACCTAGGCTTTTTTTTGGGCCTTTATCCTTTCCTTTTTCAGATTTGGACGGTCCTTCATCCTTAGCCATATTAATTTCAATAACATCCTTCTCGACTCTTGCATCTTCTTCACGCAGAAATCTATCTGCTTCAATGTAGAATTTGCCAAGATCTCTCGACAGACCTCGTTGCAAAGAGATCTTAAAATCCGTCATATCCAAGATGTCGAATACAGCAGCCACGAGCACCATGGACGGTTCTGGTCGATTTACCGCCGCTACCGCTGCATTAAATATTTCCATAAAACAACGTAAAGTCTCTCTAGTACTCTGCTCAATAGAAGTAAGAGTCATTACATTTTTGGATCTGGAGACATGGACCCTGAATTGCTCAAAAAATCTCACGACCAAAGCATTTCAACCGTTGATCGGTTCCGATTCTAACTGCCTGAACCACATAGTAACAATGTCAGTTTGGTAGAGTGGAAAGCATTTAGCCATGACGTTCTTCGACGTCGATAACACTTCCATATGGCACATATAACGCATCAAGTGTACGGTAGAATCCCTCCTACCATCATAAGCCTCCACGATGGGCAACTTCCGTGACGGCTTCCCCCAGCCATATCCGGTTCGACATCTAAACCAAGTCGAGCTGGATTTGCCATCGAGCGGGGTTGCAGCAAAGTTTCTGGCGCGTTGCTGCAATATTGTTGGGTCTTGCCCCAGTGACTAAGTTCTGGCCTCCTGGCCTTCCAACTCCATCGATTCTAGCGAGGAAGTTTTTCATCATTTCCTCTTGTCTACGAAGAAGCTCATCATGTTGTTCCATGCGGGCTTGTAATCCCTTAATGACCTCGCCCATCTCATCCCAGGTCAAGTAATTGAAGGGATTACCAACAAAGGAAGCCTCCTGGTTTCCTTCATTCCCTGCGCCTTCGGCATGTGTGAAAGTTCCATCTTTCTTTCTCTTAAACCATCTTCAAATTAAGTATTGATTTTAATATAATAAATTTAATTAAGAAAAAAGTTGATTTTACGATTTAATTTGTTTAAATTAAGTGAATGGAAAGATTTAGATAAAAAAAAATGACTTGTTGAATTAATAAATTTTGAAGTTGAGAATTTGATTTAGGGAATTAACTTTATAATTAAACTTTGAGTATTGTTTGAAATATAATAAAAAGAAATGAATTTAGAAAATTAGTTTAAACCAAAGTGAATTAAAGGTTTAGAATTGTAATTCTAATTTGTAAACTAATTTAATTAGAAATTTACACCAGTTAAATTTAAGTTGATTTGAGCGGAAATTTGAAATCTGAAATGATTGATAAGTCGAATTTTAAAATGTAGATATTTGGTTTGGATAGGTTTTATATATTTAATTTATTCTAAACTTGTACTATTTTATATTAAATTATTTTATAACTATTTAAAGCTAAACCATATATCTACTAGAATTTTATAACTATTTTTAATAAAATTATTTTATTTTAAATTTAATTATATATATATATATATTAACTATTTTAAATTAAACTATTTTTAAATATATTTACTATTTAAAATAAAGTCTATTTTCAATCCAAGATATTGAATTTATTTAAAATATGATATTGAAATATAAGGGTCGAACTTTGAACTTGATAATGAACCATTTGATAATATGAAATTCGAAATTCAAAATTGAATCTGATACTTAATAGTTTTGAATAAATGATAAATAAATCCATGTTTGAAGTAAATATATTGAAATATGATTTTCAATGTAATGACCATGGTGTGAAAAAATATAAGCGTTTGACTGTTAAAAAGACTGGGACGAGATATTGTCATACTCCTTGTCAATACCAGGAATTATTTTAACAACTGTGCATGTGGTGGAGAATCCAGATCGAAGTAGAATGAATTTGGCGAACGCTACTATATGAAGTAAGAGAACAATGATGGATAACACTGAACTTCAAGTCATAATTAAAAAGACTAAAAAATGAGCTATGTCGAAGCTAAGTGAGTTAGTTATTCCTATCGGGCACGCATCTTCGATACAATCTCTACTGCTTTGTGATTGATTTAGGTGCAACCCTTTATCTGAGAGTGCTATTCGAGGTGGACAATACTTATGGATACACGTTACCACCAGCCAGAGCCGGCCTAGAGGGAAGCCCACCAAGCCCTCAGACTGGGGCTGCCCACTGGGCCGGGGCGGGGTTATAATTTCTTTTTGTTATGAAAAATTAATATGTATAAATTATAAATTTAGAATTTTACTAAGTGGTTGTTAATTCAGTGGTTAGGCTGAGGCTAATGGGCAACCTAGAGTCGGGTTCAATCCTAGCTAAAACTGTTTCTTTTTAATACTCGACCTTTACTTTAAATTGTTTTTGCGGGTTGGGCATCCAAAGTTGTGGGCCGAAACTGCCACCAGCCTAGCTATGTGTTACCATCAGCCTGGCTCTGCAAAACGGTAGAATCCTACCTTAGGTATTGCTTTGAGTGTCTTGTCATATTATCCTGACCACTCCTCCCCATGATTTTAGATTTGACGTTGTCAAGGTTTTAAATCTCGGATATCGGTCGCGTTTCGTCTCGGGGATTTTATAGACTCGGTCTCGTATCAGGGGAGATCTCGGACGAGATGAGTCTAACTCGGGAGTTTGTCTCGGATTTTCATCTCGGGTCTGAAAGTTCATATCGGAACAATCTCGGGGTACATGATATGTTAAAAATGATAGTTTAACAAAATGATTTTTATGAATGCTATAAAAAACGTGGTAACTTAAACTTAAAATGCAAAATAACTTTATTATTCTTTATTTTGTGAAAGATCATTCATACTCTAAATCGTAACACGCTTAAAAAAGAATATTGTTAGACAGGAAACATTAAAGGATCCAAAACATTAATAAATTTAGCATAAATAGACCATAAAATACATAATTTCATTAGTAACATGTATGTAGAAAGACGAATATGAAAATCATAAGCATTGTAAAACATATACGAACATACAATACAGTCATTTAACATGCAAAATGTAAAATAACAAAAGATTGATATGGCTAGATTTGAGTTTTTTTAATTATAGTTCTAGTTCAAGCACAAATTTAAATTTTAACCAAAAAAACGAAGATCTCGGACGATATTCCAGTATCTCGTCTCGGACGATATATCGTTCGATATTGCAATATCTCGGGCGATATATTCGAAAGGAAATTTAGAGTGATATTTGTTGTTTTGTTTCGGAAGGAGCCCAAAATGAGATCTCGGAGGAGATCTCGGACGATATTTGCGAGATTTGAAACAGTGGACGTTGTCGTGTCACGGCGTATCTCTATCCACTGATCGTTTACTAGTGTTTTATATGCAAATTGTACGATAATATTGATAAACAGTGTAAAGATAATAGTAATCTCGCTTACGCTATTTTCAATAGTATATTTATCATAGACATTGTTATAATAGTATATTGTATTATATGTATATATTTAAATGGATCCTTAAAGAATGAATCTCAAACGTTCTTTAAGTTACTTGTGCATTTATGTAACATTTCAACTGAGTTAATTTATTTATATGAGAATGTTAATCCTGACTCGAGTGTTTTATTTTGCATGATGCTCGGGTTAACCTGAGTACTTCTGCCTTGAAAACTTATCTTAGTGCTTGAGATCTATTGAAGCTTTAGCCACCTATCTGCTGGTTTATCTCAGTTATTTACATTCTATTAGTTTGCTAATGTATTAGCGGACACCTTTGTATCAGGGATTTCTATTGTACTTTCTTTTATGACTATGGTGTTGTGTATTTGCTTTTGGAGACTGTATTTCGTAGTAGCTTTTTGAACTGCTATAGTTTTGTTTTATTCCGCTGCGAGTTATTCTGCTTTTCTATGTTTGTGATTCTTTGATAATTTTATATTTAACCCCATAACAATAACAATCTGTTATTTCAAAATATTTAAGTACATTTTATTATCAACTTAAATGGTGGGAAATAGCGGGGTGTTACAATATTATAACATATATAAGTGAATATATGTTTGTACTTTAATTTTAGTTTCACATAGGATATGTTATATCTCAAGCTCCAATATTTATATATATAGAAGTTTGTGTAATGAAAACGGATGTATCAATTTACAATGAATTTCCTTCTCTCTTCCTCTAATGATTTCCCACCTTTGTATATTTTATAACAATACATATACATATATATATACACACACACACACACTTTTTTATGTAAATGCACTGTTTATCTATGAGGCACGCTCCATAACACATCTATTTTGCAGCACCTCATATACAACCCTATATCAACCAAAAGTTTCTACTTAAATAATGTTTTGAGGAGGAGAGAAAGTGTGGAAAGAGATAAAAACAGAACTTGTGGTTGAAATCAAGAGACATTTAGGGATGCTGTGTTGTTTGATGTGCAATGGAACGCTCCTCTTTATCTATAGTTTGGAGATATTAACCTAAAGTCAAATAATTAGGTTTGGCTCCAGTCTAGGTTTTCAATACGTGATTCAAAGCATAACCGCAAATTCGAACTTTAAATCAACACAGGACTCAAAGATTCCAAAGATATATGTTTTAAGGCTTGCAAAATTAATTTTAATGTTTGAAGTTCTGCGTCTAAATACAAAACTCAAATTTCTATCTTGTTTCATTTATATCTTAGAAAAAAAGTGGAATTAGAATCGTAAATCCAAATAAGTATATTGAATATATCATTATGGAGTTAATCATTTCCTCAATTGTGGTTTCAACTGAATTGGAATGCAAATCGAATTGTAAAGGAAGGGATTAAATTTAAAAGAGGATTAAAATCGCAAGGTTTATGGTAACAATGCCTCTATTTCTGTAAAGCCTGTGATTCTTCTTGTAAACTAAACGTGTAAAATTATGGTGAAAATAAATAATGCTAAAGAGCTATAAAACATATGTTTCTCTTTCTACACAAATGCATACACTCACATTCCTGTATAATGTATGCCCAACATATATAATTAAGTGACGGACGTATCATCTATGACTGAAACACAGATAAATTTGTATCCAGAACAAAAATGTGTAAAGTTTTCAGTTAATGTAGCATACTTCAACAACTGAGATGTCCCAAATTTTCAAAGTGTTGTGTCGAACAATTAAATAATGAATATAACAAATTAATGTTTGTTCTTAACATATATTAAGTTGACGCAAAAATTGTAATTATACAAAAGCTAATTGTATCGGAGTAATCAATTCCCACGTCTAAGTTATCACGATATCATAAAACTCTATACCCAAAACAAACAAATTTTGGAATCACTATATCAGAATTACCTTCAATTGCTCCAATAAAAGCATTACAATCATCATTCTGCATTATCAAGTTCAACTTAGTCCCAGCAAGAACATTTTTATCCAAATTAACATCCTCAACAGCAGCCTCAATCGCAACTTTTGCAACTCTGCCAATGACTGAATCATAACTCAAAATTGCTCCAATATTAACAACATCTGGTCTTTCACCATAAACAACACAGCTTAAGCTCAATATAAAAGCACAAAACAAACAAAGATTTGCAAAACCAATGTAAAAGCTATGCAAAACCCTGCTGCAAAATTGCATTTTCTCGTAAAAACTCAAAGAGCTAACTTTACGTTGCCAAAACCCTAAGCATAGATAACCAAATTACAAAATTCAAAGATTTAGCGGTAAAGATAGCTCAAAATTGAATATTTTTAATATCCAACCATCATATTGCTGAAGAATCGGAGTAAGCCCAATTTCATAAATTTTACTAGATTAAAAGAAATAAAAACAGAAAATAATAAAATAACAACAGTTAAGAAAAGCGATAAGGAGGGGAAAAAATATGCTGAAGAGAAATCTTGAAAAATAATGACCACACACGAATTAATGTTCGATCAATAACGATCATGTCATGATAGCGAAAGATCATGGTATATATTTAGGATTTGAGAATGACAATAAATGTGGGAGCACTTCAGGAATAATGCGAAGTTGAAAAGTGGCGTTGAAGTTTCGGATTAAAATTAGAAAGTTCGAGCGCTCAGGATAGTGGAAAAGTGAAACGGTGGGGTTCAACGTAGCTCAATGTGGTCGGACTTTTGAACTGGCAGACTGGCAGTTCAGTAGGCGTGGAAGAAAGTTGGTTGACGTAGTACAAAGCGTTGGACAAACACTACATGTTGGATAGAACCCGCTACTTGTCTTCTATAAATGCCTCGTCCTTTGTCATTCCCACGTCACTTTTTCCCCACCTCGTATCATTCTTGCAAATATTACTTTTATGGGGTGAAATCAGCTCGATTCAAATTTGGTTGATCCTTAGGACCTAGCCAGTTGGTGCTCCTGATTTCAACCATTTTACAGTTGAACCCCTAAAAGAATGTGGGTTTAACTGCAAAAAATTGAAATCAAGGGGTCCTGGTTGACTGGATCCAGAGGATTAGCCAATTTTAGGTCCATGTGATTTCAACCCAACTTTTATTATCAGTTTCGAAAATATTTTGTCCGTTATATCAAAGGTTACGATTTATCTATTTGTGTGACCGATAATACTCTTACAGTCTAACGACTGCAAAAAAAAAAAAAAAAAAAAAAAAATGTTGTTACCCGGCTTTTCAGCCAGTCCATTTCGAAACGTGTATACAAGTTTGACCGAGCAATCGATAGCCTAATAATCAATGACGATGGTATAAATATAAAGCTTAGGATACTACTAAGTTAACGATCATCAAAAGCTCAAGAAACTCCTAAAGTGTACACCTCGGTGATTCAAGTGTACAAGCTAAAAATCAACTCAAAACAAGTTTGTGTCGTTCAACCTAGACGTGAAGAAGACTACCGAGAAAAAGAGACAGTTGAGATATAAGAAATGGGAGACGTACGCTACTATCTGGATCACTGCAAAAGCTCACCGATCCAGATCTGTAACGACCAGGCTCGGATAAACTCGACTGATCTGGATCACTGTCGTGGTAATGTTATAACGAACCATAATTTTGACCGGTTTTAGAATATTAAATTATATGAAATTTTAAATAAAATAGTTTGAGATTTTAAATTCTATGATTTTTTAATAGAAGTAAGTTTGTATTATTAATAAAATTTAGATCAAATTGATTATAGTATTTCGGTTAAAAGAAACAAAGATTTAAGTTGTTGCGTATTTTGATGCGTTAAATTGAAGTAGCGTTTAATTGAAATTTAAAATGATATTCGAAGGAAAGTAAATTTTAGGTGTTCATTCGGAAGTTAATTATAATTTTATGAAAAGAATGAATCTGAATTTTAAGACGACACTTTACACTCATTAAATAACAGTTGTAACCATACCGAACGGTTTTTGAACGTTAAAACTTAAAACTAAAATTCTGAGTTTGAAATCGAGTTGTGTGTGTTTAGTTTAATTTAAATAAATTGATTCGATCGTCAATAAAGGAAATTGATTTAATTTTAAAATATTGTTGTAATGTCAGTTAACTATAAAACGATTAATATTGATTTCTCAAAATATAAATATTTTATCTGAATTCGATTTCGAAATTTTAGTAACGAAACCTCATTATTTCATCAAATTCTGATTTTGCCAACTTCGTTCAAATCGTTTTATATAAATGGTTAACAGTTATGGTAATGTATAACGTAAATAATAAAATTTCATACATACAATAAAATATAAATTTTCAGCGTGTTATTATATTCATGTTACTCGTCGAACACGACGTTATATTTTTCTTTGTGTGCTCGGACATTCGTTTTGGATTGCAAATCGGTTAGGATATTGTTTATGAGTATATGATTACACTGGGCCTACCCGTTCCAAATAAGCTGACATGAAATTAAATTTAAAGCTAAACTTATGGGATGAATTTGTAAATGCTTTACCTAGTCTCATAGCTACTTTTTTGTTGGTACAAGTTGAAGGGAAATCCCATTCAGATTTACCTTAGATATTAATAGTAACCGTCACTTTCGAATTTTATATACATGTCAATGTCCCTTTTCTCTCCTCTACCTATTCTTCTTCGTTACAACATCTGCAGCTTTCTCTCTTCTCATATATGTCCTCAAACTCCACTACATTTTAAAAAATGGGAAAGTTTCATATATAAAACCCTCCAAAGTGCATCAAAGCCTACTTCTCTTTCTTTCTACTATTCCTTCTTCTTCATGAACTGCTATGTGTATATAATATTAAAAAAAACTTTAAAACTTCGGAAACCCCTTGCCTCTTACCTCAAACTACCTAGATCCTCCGACCAACGCACTCGCCGACTTTTCCTTCTCGTTGAACTGCACCACCACGTACTCCGACCAGCCTTAGATCTACCTCCACGCCAGCTCGGCCCGTCCCCTCGATCGAACCGCTGCCTCAGAAGCCGCCCTCGTCACCGCCACTCTTTTCCTCTACTCCGACCATCCATCACCCTAGATTCGTCAACACCTCTCCACGTCACACAAGAAGTCACACGCTTTTGTTTTTTTGCTCCGACGAATCTTCGCAAAACCTACATCCACGCTGCAGCTTCGAGCACCGTTCTAGTCAGCATCATCACCAGACCTCTACCATCCGCCTCAACTCCTCCACCATTCACCGGTATAGAAGCTTGTGTGGTACAACACCTAATAAGGAGTCGTGAATCCATTATGTTATGGAAAACGTGGAGAGCAATTGTTTTTCTGTTAGAAATAAATTTTTAAAGCATACTGGAGGAGACAGGAAATCGGTGGAAAGTGAGTAAGCAAGCGGTAGATTGAGCGTGGCTACATCTATTATCATGTGATTTTTCTTATGTTGAATCAAGCATGGAGCATCCCACACAGCCCTAGGTTGTAACGAGGCATGTTCGAGTGCTGGTCGGTGTCGCATGATGTCCGTCGTTCGTCTTTGAATTCGCAATTTCGCCACAACGGAGAAAACTGAGTGTTTAACTTACGGTTTTATATTCTTATGCTAAGTAAAAAAATTCGAATTCACGATAGATATGTTGCTATGCTAGTTAGTTGATTATGTGATGGCCCGCCTTTTTGTCCGATTCAAATCGATAGTTAAATCGATCAACAAGACGTATCGCTAAGGGGCTACAGCTAATAAGAACTGAACAAAATAACCTTTTTAATTATCGTTGCAATAACTTTTACATTAGAGTACAACTTACATCAGCGTACAATAATAAATACATTGAACAGCGGAAATAACTATACCAGAGTATAACATGTACATAGCGGAAAACCTAAACTCTCAACGAAAGAAATGAAATGCTTTGGACACAGCTCTAGCTTCAATCTAGCACTTGTTCTATAAAATATCTGCAAACCAAAACTACTAGACTGCCCGTGTGAAAAACATGGGCACCTAGAGTTCAGGTGGAAGAAAAATAAACTTTGGATCAGTCATGGGACTGGTGTGAGAATTAAAACAGTTATTTACTTTATTTAAAAGTTGGGTAAATCATAAGACCACGCCGTATAACATGGAGCGGGTTTTCTTCACATGAATACCAGTCATAAAACTACTCGCAATGCTTTTCGAAAATGAAGCTACCATAAGACTCGCATCTCATCACACAATGCTACGCACACCAGAGGAGCAAGTTTTGCCTTATGATAACCAAATATGTTTGGTGCGTGAAAGTCTCTTTTATTATTACTAGTGCATAGTGTGGAAATCACTTTCGAAAGTAAATGTATAAATCATAGAAGACGTAGGTACCTATATATTATGTATTACGTCTACATACATAGAATACAATTAAAACCGTAAAAGGTTCGTATTGGAAGTTGGGTTTCCAATGACCAAGGCAAAGGATCCTCCTTAACCGCGATTCGGAAACACCTGTAGTAGGATGTCTCAGGATCAAAAAATGCCCCTTCTGTATTGGCAAAGCCGACCCACCTATACCAGGTATAGTTTGGGTTTCTCTTGAACATAACGTCCCCCGGCCATTACCGACCATTATCCAAGGCGCCTCGATCTGTCATCCACTAAGCAAATTTCTTGGGCTCCATACCATGACATCACTTTCTTAACTGGAAGGAAACATTAGTTCTTAACTCTGTAGTACTTCATCCTGTTTCGGCTCATTCCGTGTAACAACCTGGAATTTTGGCGATATAAATTAATTATTAGAATTTTAAGAATAGGAATTTCTGCAAATGATGGAATTTGGCCATGAGACTTTAACTATTTCGTTCGTCTCGGAATTCTGGTCAACTTTCATGCTTGGAGTTTCGCGAACGGAGTCCATATGGAAAAGTTACGGACGAAAAATAAATAAACCGGAATTTTTAATTAATATATTACCTAAATTAACCAAGCCAACCTGGGCAATTTGGTACACAGGCGGTCGACCGCCCAGGTCGACCTACTGGGCGTCAGATCGCCCAGTGGCAGCTAGGTTTTGAAGGGTTAGGTTAAATTTTTATATGTAACGAACAGACGAATATAACTTAAAACTAATCCGACGGTTCTAGGCCATTTCCACCCCTATAAATAAAGGGGTAGAGCCTCATTCTTTTCCATTCAAATCTATAGAGGCAGTGGAGCTCTGCCATTTTTCTTCCTCTTCTAACCTAAATTCTAAAATAAAAATATGTTCATACATATCAAGTCAAATCAAATTCATATGCAATTGGGAAGATTATTAGATTCAATAGAGGAGGATGCTCAACGATAGATTCTTCGCTCTCTTTCCTTTTTCTAACCTTTCTATAGATCTAGAATTTTCCCCTTTCTAGATAAATTGTAGATTTATAAGGATTGGGGATTGTAGGCCTAAAGGATTCAAAACTTAGAATTTGGAAGCAACATTGTGAGTGGGAAATTTACTAATACAGTTATAATGACTTATCTATTTCATTTGAATTAAATCCATGTTTTATGTCTATCAGATTTGTTCATTTAAATATTGTGAATTTATTGGCAACCATCATATCTGATTATGAATATGGTCAGAGTTTGTAAATGATAAGTTGTGGTTATGTATAACATGAATTGTAGGATTCTTAAATATGTTTCCCACATATTCCTACGGTTATGTCATGAAATATGTTGTACATGTTACATAGCACTGTGCATATGGAAATCAGTTCCATTAAACATAAATTAGTTGTAGATGCATACCAGATCTTTAGTTCAGTGTTGAAAAATGAAATATGTGAATTTGGGTAAAAAGATGAAACTGGTGAATTATGTGATTGTAAGAATAAAAGAAATATTCCTGTTTATATTCAATATTGTTGGGTTTGACTTAAGCATTGTAAAACATGTCGTTTTCCTCCTTTTTAATAAAGAGGCATTATTTTGAAATCACAAGAGGTATGATAAAAATGATTAAAAAGGAAAAGTGGTGCAAAGGTACATATAAATATAAATACATATATTTGTGTGTAATTTGCATCGACTACTCCAAAACATATATTTATATATATTTATTGTGAGTTATTTTATCGTACTCTGATTATGTTCCTGCTCATTTATTGCAGGTACCAGATATACACGCTGCATGCTCGGATGTGCTCAAGTTTTGATTTTTGTCCAAATTTGGGTGTAGAAAAGTGTGGGGTGATACATTTGGTATCAAAGCCTAGGTTAAATGATCAGAGGAATTAGTTATATTAGGAACCGTGAGAGAACGTAATTCAATTTTCTTTTCTGCTTTTCTTCGTCTTTCTTACTCGGCTTTAATTTATTGCAACAATGAAATTAGTCGTGGGCCAAAATATATACACTGGGCTTTGCGCGACTAAGAGTTGAAATATGCTGAGTTCGGGTTTCTAGCCAATTCTGTCTTACCCCATAGTTTGTTGGCAATCTCGTCGTAAAGAACATGACGACGACATATGGTGGATTCCATTGATTCGAGATTTGAAAAATGGAATAATATATATTAATATAAATTCTAGCTACAACTGAGATAGTCATAAATCCCTGATTTGGTTTCGTTGGTAGTTCCAGTTAAGACCATTACTCGATCCAAAATGGGGAAAACGCCCACGTTAATATGTCGTATCCATTTTGGAAATATAATTATGAGGTAATCCATTTGTTACTTCGTTAAAATTCTAAATTACCTTTGTTGAGATATTCACGAGTTCTTGGTCATGTATTCGAGGAAATTTATTTTTAAATTTATTTTAAAATAAAAATGGATTTCAACGGTTTTGAAATACAGTTTTGGAAAATGGTTTGTGAAGATATGGTTTTAAAATTTAATCTATTCGTGTTTCAAAATTTTAAGAGCTATTGTGTAATTTTAATAAATATAGTAAGATCGGTAGGAAAGATGGAATTAGGAAGGACACGGAACATGCCACTAAACATGAAAACAATAAATATTTATTCCTTGTGACTTTTAGTATCCATTTTCCTATATATATTGGATAATTTATTGAAATTACCACGGTTAACCCTTAAAATTCTAAAGTCCTAACATTTTTGGACATGAAAAGGTTTTTCCAGTTTGAAATATAAAACTGGAATATAACTAATAATAGTGATAATAAAATGGATTTATAATTACTAAACCGTTAGCTTATAATAAATTCCATTTTTGGAAAAAGTTTTAAATTTTTCTTCGAAAAGGCTAAGAAATTCCTTCAATCTTATTTTGGGGTATTTGAACTTGAATCGTCGGTTTGTTGTCAGCTAGGAAAGGGGAAAATCCATTTTAATTTATATTACGGATTTCTAGCTGAATTGTTTTTGGAATTTATTCATTCGTTGTGTAGTCGCAGCATCGTTGTTTAGACTATAAATCCTTAGAGTTGGTTCGGAGTTTAACTACGGTCTCCATATACAGCGGTGATGAGGATAATTATTTTTGGGATCGCGTTGAATCTTAAAAGATGACACGGGACGATTTATATTTTAATCCGGCCTAATAAGGTCAAGGTTCAATCTTTATCCAAAGCCAATTCATAGCTGACCGTTTAGTGTTATCACCGTTTCAAATCTCGCAAATATCATTCGAGATCTCCTTTGAGATCTCGTTTTGGGCTTCTTTCAAAACGAAACAACAAATATCACTCTAAATATCCTTTCGAATATATCACCCGAGATATTGCAATATCGAATGATATATTGATTGAGACGAAATACTAGAATATCATCTGAAATCTTAGTTTTTTTAGGTAAAATTTAAATTTGTGCCTGAATTAGAACAATAATTAAAAAAAAATCAAATTCAGCCATGATAATCTTTTGTTATTTTACATTTTGCATGGTAAGTGACCATATTGTATGTTCATATTACAATGCTTATGATTTTCATATTCGTCTTTTTTACATACACGTTACTTATGAAATTATGTATTTTATGGTCTGTTTATGCTGATTTTTTTTAATGTTTTGGATCCACTTAAGTTTTCTGTCTAACAATATTTTTGTTTTAAGCATATTACGATTTAGAGTATGAATGATCTTTCACAAAATAAAGAATAATAAAGTTATTTTGCAATTCAAGTTTAAGTTACTATGTTTATAATAGCATTCACAAAAATCATTTTGTAAAAATATCATTTATTTAACATGTCATGTACCCCGAGATTGTTCCAATACGAACTTTCAAATCCGAGATGGAAATCTGATACGAACTCTCGAGTTATACTCATTTCGTCCGAGATATCTCATGATACGAGATCACGTCTATAAAATCCCTAAGATGAAATGAGACCGATATCCGAGATTTAAAACCTTGTGTTATGCAAGAAGGGTCAACTAGTTGATGAGTTTTGGTACAACTTGGAGCTAGGACTCAACCATAAAAGTTGCGTCCAAATTACCCCCTTAAACTCCTTCTTTCGTCCATTTCTTCCTCATCTAGTCGAACCATATCTCTATTCTTCTTTTATTTCCTTGTCATTGCCTCGTCTCCTCCTCTTCTCGCTTGTTGGCGCATTAGATCTTGCTTCACTAATACTCCAAGATCTAATTTCTTCTCTCTGACCATTTCTTGGCCTATAATACCTAAGTTGCAATATTCGATCTTACTCACACCATTTAAGTCTCCTCCTTAGGTAGAGGTCATTTGGTTGGATCGGAATGAGCAAAAAAGGTCTCACCGCTTTAAGGCTAGGAAAATTTGTCGAGGCAATTGGACTTGCATCGGTCCATTGCTCGAGATCTTAGAATAGGGTTGTTGTTTGTGCAGCATCCATCATTGTTATACCTCGTTAGAATAGGTTCTTTCAAAGGCGATCGTAGTTTCAGAGATGAAGATTAAACTATTTTTGGATGGTTTTTCTGAGGAGAATCTCGATGAGAGTTTTAGATGCACCCGCGTTTTATGTGGACTTGTATGGTCTTTTGTTTGACCGGCTTTGGAGATTTTGCAGCAAATCTCTTTTTCTTAGTATCGGTTTTTGTGTTCGGGAATCTATGTTCGAACTGCCCATGCAGACGTGTGACCTATTTAGCACATCGTCCTATAAATGGGAAGTTATGACTGGATTTGTCTCATGATGCGGAAATCTATCTTTTTCTTGATCGGTGGTGTAACCATTATTTAGGGTCACATCATATTCGGTTCAGTTTGTTATGCTTGTGTGTTGTCTCATGGAATTACTTTTTGTAAATTCACCTACCCACTTTGTCTTTAGACAATATTAGGTGGGTTTCCATAAGAAAAAGTTTTTTGGTAGGTTTCTTTTCCATATCATAAATTCTCTCTTAGAAGAGATGGTAATGTGGGAACCTCCAACAACACAAGCAATGTTTGTAACACGAGATTTAGCATTATGTTACCAGGATATGGTTAATTAAAAGATCGTAGAAATTGGTTTTAGCTCCAGCTGCGGAGCAAGACATCTCGTTGTTTATAGCCATTGTTTTGGGAGTTTGGTGTTGTTTTGTCGTTGTCTTTGTTGTTATCCCTTCCCTGCATATGATCTTGGTATTGTGGTGATTCGTGCTTGTAACTGTTAGTGTTGTTTAAATCGCACGACTTAGGTTAATAAGGTTTCTAAGTTTGGAAATGTTTATGTCATTCATGCATGCCTGTTTGAATGAAATCTCAATTTTCTTATTTAAGCTAATAGTTGTCCTAGGGCTGGAAAGAATATAATTCTGTGTTGGATAAATTTTAGGAAAGGGTCGGTTCTACATCATGGGTATATAAATAAATAAATCACCATTTCTTATTAAAGCTAAAATTTATTTTGGTCTTTTGTGTGTGATTTCAGTTTTCGCATTTTTGGCGTAATTGACTTCCTTCTTCGTCAATATGTGACTTGAATAGTTTAAGTTTCCGCAAATTAATATTTTTGAAAGTTTTTAGAAAATGTTGTCTGAAAAAAAAAACATTTTTATTATTTTCTTATTTTATAGGAAAGTGAAGCAGTTTTGGAAAGAAAATTTCAAAACAAACATGACAAGTTTTTAAGAGGAAATTTATTTTTGTGAAAAATTTTGATTTTTGGTCACATGAACGGTGTAAAGAAGATTTTTGGATGCTTTGTGTACGCATTGTAGCCGTGCAATAAGTTCAATGATACGATAAAAACGTCAATGGTAAAAAGGAAAATGTTGTTTTAGCCTTCATAACGTTGTTTCCATACCTTGTCAACGATGCGCGCGAGCTATTAATTAACTCGTTTTACATTTTAGAACTTGTTTTAAGCCTACTTTACAGTCTACAGTTGGATATTTTTGGGGTATTTCGGGTAACTGAGGTGAAAATTCCACTATTGGATGGTAAATGGAATATTTGGAAATGGAGGAAATGTTAAAAAAAATCTTCGTCTTAATTTCTTTTTTCCGGTTTAGAAGAAGTTAAATAAGAAACGATTAGATTGCGTACGTTTTGGATGGTAGGGTTTGGATGCAAAATTGGTTGCTTCACAATTCTATTCGTAGTTCTGTGAGGGTTATAGATGAATTTTTTGAAGGGTTAGGTTAAATTTTTATATGTGACAAATGGACGGATATAACTTAAAACTAATCTGATGGTTCTAGGCCATGTCCACCCCTATAAATAAAGGGGTAGAGCCTCATTCTTTTCCATTCAAATCTATAGAGGCAGCGAAGCGCTGCCATTTTTCTTCCTCTTTTAACCTAAATCCTAAAATAAAAATATGTTCATACATATCAAATCAAATCAAATTCATATGCAATTGGGAAGATTATTGGATCCAATGGAAGTGGATGTTCAATGATAGATTCTTCGCTCTCTTCCTTTTTTCTTACATTTCTACAGATTTAGAATTTTTCCCTTTCTGGATAAATTGTAGATTTATAAGAATTTGGGGATTGTAGGCCTAAAGGATTCAAAACTTAGAATTTGGAAGCAATAATGTAACACCCCACTGCCGCTAGGGTCACTCGCAAAGGGAATGCACTAGTTTTGGAGGGGTATTATCGAGATAACATCACAGAATTAGCACAAGACAGAACATAAATAAATAATTAAGTAAACAGCGGAAGAATTTTTGAGAAAAACAGAACTTTATTTTATTCCAAAGTAAACCATGTCTCTTACAAACATTTCAAATAACAACTTCATTACAACTGTCTTGTAATAATAGCCAAAGAAGCAATAACTTAAAAAAACCAGCTTATTCCCCAAGTGCAGTAAAAAGAAGCAGCCATAGCAAACCGTACGTGCTGAGCCAAAGCAAGTGATATCCAGGCTAAGAGCTAGTGTTTCCTCCCTGAGAACCTGGGGGGAAACGAAAGAAAAAGAGGCGAAAGGAAAAGGGTCAGTCATAAAGACTGAGTAAGTCCTAGTGACTTTCAGTGTAAAAACGGTTAAAACAACCTGTCATGTATGAACTGGAACTAAACTTAAGAATGGTGTCAAGGTGAACAAGATAGACTAAGGTGATCAGGATAAGTCAAGACAAGTCAAATAAAGCATCACATGTTCGAGATTCGTTGTATCGACTGTACTAGTATGCTAAGTCCATGTCACAAGTTAATCATGAAATAAATCCCACGGCCCAATATCATGAAATGACCTTGAAACGGGGTCTGACCCAAGTACGGGGTCCTACGGAGGGATTATCTAGTCGATCGGCTCCCTACAAGTTCTAGCTCGTCAAGTGTCCGTGTCATACGGCTAATCACGAATGTAGTCACCTGTGCTGGGTCCACCTTCGGGTGTATCAGCCCTAGGGTGTCTACCCCTGACACGATTCAAGATGCACAGATAAATCTACGGATACCCGGTGTCTGCCCCGGAATACGTGCACGACCGTAGCCCACCGAACCTACACCGGCGTACCCCACTGCCGTCGTTCACCTCTTACAATCAGCCCAGTAATCGTGCCCCACCCGGCCTAGCCCCAGGGTACCTTGATACATCTAGAGGGTTACTGCTGAAAAGGGTCGTGTCTAGGGTTTCGCCTACAGATTAGGTCATGTAATTCGTGACCTAACCCGCCTAACCGATTAAGTCATGTAATTCGTGACTTAATCCTTTTCCAGTCTAGTCATGTCAAGATGGTTAAGTATGTCATTTAAATTCGTGACTTAACCCGCTTACGTGTCATGTCAAGTTGGCTAAGTGTTGTCGTTTCAAGTTCATGACTTAGCCCTACAAATCGTGTTCAAGTTGGTTAAGTTGTCTTTTCATGTTCATGACTTAACCCTAATTGGCATTAATTGATTCGTTAATGCACTGAACCACTCACATTGGATCCTATTATTCGTAGCCACTGGATTTGCCGGGCGGTTCCGGGTAGGTTTACGCTACGAACTCAACCCAACCTCGGGTTTCAAGCGCGATACGACCAACTACCCACATTGGATCCTATTGTTTGTAGCAACTGGATATGCCGGGCGGTTCCGGGCAGATTTACACTACAAACTCAACCCAACCTCGAGGTGGCCACTTTCTTGTTTTCTAAAGTCATGCCCATGTTCTTATCAAATTCGTGCTATTTTCATAGCATGTTCATATGTCAATTTCGTGCCCAACTAAGGCATGTTTCAAGTCAAGTTATGGCATGTTCAAGTCGAGTTTTCGTGCCATATTTCATGTTCTACTTATGCCAAATTTCACGGTTTATGATTATAATCAATTCAAGTTTTGCCTATTCTACCCAATCGTATCCCCAACGTATATAAACGTACTTCGTTCGCAAGCATAAACAATTCAAGAGATAAAGAGGAATAACACCAAACATGTGATAGGCATATGTGACAATTCCAACATCACTTGCATAATAAACAGGCTATAACATATCACATGGTTTCAATACTAACATGATGATAACTTGGCATAATAATGGTTCCAACTTGGTTTAACATGATGATTTCAACTTTACATCATAGGCATAATAATCCTTGCGGGCATAATAATCATTTTATTACAAACATGAAACATTAAAGGCATGGTAATCCTAATAGGCATAGTGGATTCCAATTTAGCATTTTTAACATAATGATTCTCATCTAGCATTATAAACATAATAATTCCAACTTGTCATCGTAACCTAGCAATTCCCAATTTGTCATTAACATGATAGGTATATTAACATCACATGCATAGTTTCATTAACATCATAGACATGGTTTAATTAGCATCATATGCATGGTTTAATCAACATGAGGATTTCAATGAACATAATGATTCCATGGACATGTATTAGTTCAACTTGCAATAATATTAAGCCCAAGTGATTCATAACAACATCAACATCATGATAAGTTTAACTTGCAACATTAACATAGCAACATTCCCAAATTTTGATTCAAAGTTAAACAATATAAACATGGATTAACAATAGTTCCTAAATCCGGTTTCAATTCATAGCATGTCCATGTTATTTTAGCGTTTTTGCCTAAAAAGTGACATAGAACTTACAATATGAAGCAAGCAATCCAAATCAAAACTTTAAATCAAATAGCCCCAAATCCGTTGTCTAAAGCGTCGTAGTTGTTGTAGCTTCTAGTTGTAGCCTTCAAGAATCATCCTTCGTCTTCTTTAATTTTGTTCTTTGTATTTTTAATTTAGAGTTCTAGGTTTAATGGCGGCTGCATGAGGCTAAAATGAAATAGTATGATTTAAGCTAGGTCTTAGGGTCTTTTTATAGTGTTTAGGATTAGTTTTAGCCATAGGATAAACCCTAGGATAGATCTGAGCCATCTAAAATCGTCACAAGCCCCCAAAACAAGACCCAGGAGCCAAAACAGGTGCACCAGGCCGACCTGGCCGACCAGGGAGGTCGACACCCAGGTCGACTCCCCAGTCGACCTGGGGGGGGGGGGGGAGGTCGACCCCCAGGTCGACTCTAGTGTCGACCTGGTTGGGGGGGAGGTCGACCCTAGTGTCGACCCCCCCTGTCGACCTGTCTGGGTGGGATTTTTCCCGCCTACCCTGAATTCTAAAAATTTTGAATCTGTTTTCGAATTTGAATTTTTCGTGAAACTTTGCGAGGCCATATCTTGATCATACGGACTCCGATTTACGAAATTTCGGACTCTATTTCGCGTATTTTTCCGAGACGAACGCAATGGCGCAACCCGTTTTCCCTGATTCAGATTTTATCATTTAATTCTGCCTTGATTCTTGTCTTAACATGTTGTTAAAAATACGGGTTGTTACAAATAATGTGAGTGGGAAATTTACTAACACATTTATAATGACTTATCTATTTCGTTTGAATTAAATCTATGTTTTATGCCTATCAGATCTATTCATTTAAATATTGTGAATTTATTGGCAACCATCAGATCTAATTATGAATATGGTCAAAGTTTGTAAATGATAAGTTGTGGTTATGTATAACATGAATTGTAGGATTTTTAAATATTTTTCCCACGTATTCCTACGGTTATGTGTGAAATATGTTGTACATGTTACATAGCACTGTGGATCTGGAAATCAGTCCCATTAAACATAAATTAGTTGTAGATGCATTCCAAATCTTTAGTTCAGAGTTGAAAAATGAAATAAGTGAATTTGGGTAAAAAGATGAAATTGGTGAATTATACGATTGTAAGAATAAAAGAAATATTCCTGTTTATATCCAATATTGTTGGGTTTTGGCTTAAGCATTGTAAAACATGTCGTTTTCCTCCTTTTTAATAAAGAGTCATTATTTTGAAATCACAAGAGGTATGATAAAAAGGATTAAAAAGGGAAAAATGGTGCAAATGTACATATAAATACATATACTTGTGTGTAATTTGCATCAACTATTCCAAAGCATATATTTATATTTCTTGTGATTTGAAAATATGTCAATACCACAAAATAGGCACGATTTACAATGATTACGGCTAACGGTCCCTTGTGAGACTTAAAACCTTTTGGAAAGTTTGAATATAAAAAGGAAATGTTTGGTAAATTGATTAGACCTAATCATTAATTTAAAAAGAAAAATAATAATAACTACGATGACCGCATGAAAATATAAAAAACCAATATATGCATATTATCCGTCCAAATCATCGCAAAACGATAAAATATACATTGTATGGAATGTTTGAATGTTTGGATAAGGTTCAATTATGGAATTATCTGTAAATATAATCCATTTTGAATTATTATATTTGTGGTGATCATTTGTGGTAATCAATATAATCAATTGCCATAAATGAGATCGCAAATCAATAAATAACCATTGATACCAAATGTGATGACCGCCCATAACCCATGCACTAAACTAGAGGAATAGTGCGCTGAAAGGCGTGTCAGGCAGCTATGGACGATCATCAAGGTATGATAACACAAGCGGAACATGTCGTAAATCTCACAGCGCAAGGATAAAATATAATAGAACATATACAACAGGTAATATTAGTGAAGCGTATTTGGGTAGGAATTTCAAACTTTCTAAAACAACTAGAAAGTATATCCATACTCAATGACTGCAACGTATGTCTATACAAATTTGCCTCGCTACAGCACTAAGAGAAGAATAACAAATAGCAGAAATCCAAATACTATTTAGGAAGAAAGATAGTACGCCAGCCTCCTGCTTGCCTCCAAACCGCTACATCGTCCTCACTAAGCTATCACCTATCACCTGCCACCTGGTCTGCCCATCCAAAATCGGATGAAAAGCCCAAGGTAATAAGACGGAAATATAAAACCTTGAGTTAGACAACAGTCTTAGTGAACGATAGAACAACTTCTAACATCATCAATAAAGTATATGAGAATGGGTAAATAAAAAAAAACTAATCTACCCACAACACCAAAGAAGAACTCGACTCCCATCTTCCCCACATCGGACAGTGATAGCCTTTACATCAAACATTTCAACCATACATTCATGGAAATCAGAACAACCATTTACTCACGACAATTAGAAACAATCGTACAAAACCACTTATAGCATCTAGATTATATATCTCACGTAAATCACCCTAATCGAGTTCAACATCCCTTAATTACAAGCCCCAAAGGCCTAAACCAATATCAGAAAAGCACCGAAGGAACATCTCCTTCGATGTTGGACAACCTACGTGAGATGGTACAAACCAAGCATCCAATCATTCATGACAGACTCTGTCTATCACCGCCAATCCTGTTTTGAAACTAACGTTAATCGTATGACTGGCCATATCATACTGCCATCCATCAAGGGCTAATGGTAACCCTAGCTCTAGAAAAAAACCCATACGCCTTTCAACGATACGTACCTAGGCCTTTCAACGATATCCAGGGTACTCGACCTACATCCGGTCTTTTAGGTGCCCCTATTATACTCCTGCTTTGAGCCCGCTATAACCTACGATAACGATGATTTCTCGGCCCCACGTATCTCTAGTCATCATCAACGACGACTATCTAACCATTATCAACAAACTCAGAACACCTTTTGAGTTGTCATCACACCCGTTGCATTACGACTAGCAACGAACACTTCGCATCACTTCGACATTCCCCATTGAATTCACTTCGAAGTCACATCATCACAGAAATGTCCGACCAGAAATGTCCCACCAGAAATATCCGACAAGGCCCACTTTTGGTGCCGACCCGCTTTGGTGCCGACCCACTTTGGTGCCCACCCATTTTGGTGCCCACCCACTTTGGTACCCACCCATTTTAGTACCGACCCACTTTGGTACCCACCCATTTTGGGACCGACTCGCTTTGGTACCCACCCATTTTGGGACCGACCCACTTTGGTATCCACCCATTTTTGGACCGACCCACTTTGGTACCCACCCATTTTGGGAGCAACACAATACCTATACAACCCAATTCAAATCCAATTTCGACCAAAACTTCGCTAATCGACGAAATATACTCATCTAATTCATTCAACGCAATCATAAGCATGTTATGAAACCACCAACAACATGAATATGATAATTATCACTAAAATTATGCAAACTTCACCAAAATCATGGTAAATGAGCATATGAATAAAATAATGGATCTAACTTGCATAAACATACGAAATTACATAGAAATTATTGGTTTTAAGTTGCTAAATTAGATCCTATGGCGATTAATATGAAAATAATCTTACCATGGTGTAGATCTAGGAGAAATCGATTCAAAATGATGAAAATATATGCATACAACTCATATACTTGTTTGAATCCGTGTGAAAGATGCATACCACTCACCAATTCTCCAAAACAACTCAAAAACCTAGATCTAGATCCGAACAACGAAGAATTTGATCCAAACTCTTCAATTTGATGAACTTCCTCTTTGATTTGAGTAGATCTAGCCCTAAATGATGCAGATCTTCAAATACCCTAAGCTTTAATGGTGGAAAGGTGAAAAGAATGGAGAGATGAAGGAGCTCTCACTCTTTCAAATGAGAGAACGGAAAAAGTAAACTATTCTCCATGCCTTCTACCCTCTATTTATAGACTCCCACCAGCCCACTAATGGGCCTCTCCAAATCAACCTATTATGGCTACAATACCTAAACATCCAACTGTTCAACCTCAAAACAACGATTCCTCCCAAACCGTTGAGCCAAATCTTTAATATGACCACTCTACGAAAAGGGAATCATCATTTCCTTTCCAATGGCACAGGTCTCAACACCTGATTCAATCCAAGTCGAAAGTTATTCCATTGACAGGGGCAAAATGGTCACAAACAAAATTAGGAAATATTATGGACATGTCTCACATCCTCATAAGCAACATATTAAAATATGAGAATGAACCAACCCTCAGGGAATAAAATAAAAATATTTTACGATCTTCCGATACGTAAAATGCAGGCTGTTACATTCTCCCTCCCTTAAGAATTTCGCCCACGAAATTCCAACAAACACAAACAACCAAAACAATTTTGCATGCCTATCATCCATGTGTAGCCAATTCTATTATCCAAACTCGCAACCATCAAGTAATGCATCCATATCCCTATCCTAACACATGGAATTTTAAAAACAACAATAATTACAAAAACAATAACAACAAACAATCACCTTCATCCTCACCGTCTTCCTCCTAAGCTATTTCGTGTCATTTTCTACAACACGAAGTAGCTTACGAGGTCTCGTAACTGCGGCCTTGACTTCTAGGTTTTCATATTGTTCCAGAGATACTACCACATCCGGATCATGAGCATATTTCATAGAAACGATTAACAAAAAGTATTATGCACACACGACATCTTCTCGAGTAACTCTAATCTATATACGTGCTTTCCAATTCGCTTGACTATCCAGAACGGCCCAACAAACCTCGGAGCTAACTTCCTTTACTTCCAAATCGAACAACATGATTTAGCGGCGAAACCTTTACAAAAACCATGTCACCAACGTCGAATTTCAAATCTTTTCGACGTTTATCAACATAACTCTTTTGACGATCTTGGGTTGCCTTCATTCGTTGCCGAACGATCTCGATACAATCCGATGTCCATCTAATCACCTCAGGCCCAAATATCAACTTGTCTTTGGTTTCTAACCAACAAGCCGGAGAGTTACACGGTCTTCCATACAACGCCTTGTATGGTGCCATCCCAATGCTTCTTGCAACCTTTTGCAAAATCCACTCGTGAATAATGGATCTCGATCACTTTCTATGCTCTTAGGGATAACAATGAATCGAACTATCCATTTCACATAAAGTTTAGCCAACTTTGATGTCATCCTAGTCGACTTGACATGAATGAACCTTGCACTTTTGGTCAAGCGATCCCTAATGACCCAAATTCCTTCATTTCACGCCCCAGTTCCAAGTAGTCCATCGATGAAATCCATCGATATCTGCTCCCACTTCCATGTAGGAACTTCAAATGGCTGAAGCAATCCACTCGGCTTCTTCTGTTCAGCTTTTACCAACTGACAGTTCATGCACTTGGAAATGAACTTTCCAATATCTCTTTTCATCCTTTCATGGTAGTAGACTCGCTTCATGTCTTGATACATCTTATTACCACCGGGATGAATTGTTAACTTCGAGTGATGTGATTCCCTTAGGACCTCATCTCTCTCAATCCGTCGATATTAGAAACAACCAATCATACTTGATTTCGAAGCCATCCTTCTCGATTGACCTCAAACTCTTTATTTTCTGGATTCGGCTTCTGAATAAACTCGAAAAGCTTTACATCTCGCTTTTGGATTTCGCCAATCCTTTCGATTAGAGTAGGTCTTATTGATAAGCTTTCCCACAATTCAGGTTCCAACTCACACCGTGGCCTGAAATCAAACCCCGCTAAATACTCAAGTCACTTCCACTTCAAAAACATCGCTCCCAAACTCGCATGTCTTCGACTTAACGCATTTGCAACTGCGTTCCCTTTTACCAGGAGTATTGGCTATACCAAAATCATAAGATGCCAGTTACTCTAACCACTGTTGCTACCGAAGATTCAAATCCTTTTGGGAGAAAAGATGCTTCAACGACTTATGATCCGTAAGCAACTCGAATCGAACTCCCAACAGATAATGTCTCCACATCTTCAGAGCAAACACAATCGCTGCCAACTCCAAATCATGAGCTGGATAATTCCTTTCATGCAGCCTTAGTTGTCGACTTGCGTAGGCCACAACCTTATCCTTTGCCACTCTCAACTAGTGAAATCTCGTTGCCAAATCCATCTTGAGAAAACACTTTGGCCTTGTGAAGCTGATCGAACATGTCATTGATCCTTAGCAACGGATACTTGTTCTTCTCGGTCACCTTATTCAGTTCACTATGGTCTGCACACAATCTCTACGAGCCATCAGCCTTGGTTGCAAACATGACTGGTGCACCCCATTCGGATACACTCCTTCGAATGAATCTTTTTTCTAAAAGGTTACAAACTTGCACCTCTAACTCTCGTTGTTCCTTAGGCGCCATCCGCTTAAGTGGCATAAAGATAGGTCTAACACCCTCGACCAACTCGATTTTGAACTCAATCTCATGTTGCTGCAGCAAACCTTTGGCTTCTACAAAGACATCATCGAACTCACTTACGATCAGCACCGATGAAAAGTCTTCCCGTGGAATCGCAAGCGAATGTAAATAACTTGCGAAGACACCGTCTTCGACCTAACCATTCGCCCTTCCACATCCCCGGCTATCACCTACAGCTTCTCGCAATCCACTTTTGTCGCACACCCCTTGAGCCAATACATATCCCTAAACAATCCCAACCTAGCGACAGTCACAACAAAACGATCGTTCATAAAAACAACCATGACTAAATGAACTAGACCACGACAAGTCCTTCAAAGAGTAGATAAATCCCACACTGGATTAGTTACAATCAAAGGTCTATTACAACTTCAATTTCCGAACCCATTCTGCATACAATCTTACTATAGGTAAAAGAAGACGATTCTCTAGCACCGAATAGAACTCAAACAAACTTCACCGGCAGAAAGCATGTCTAAACTAACACTACTAATTCTCATCAGGAATGCAATAGGAAATCGGAATAGCTTCCGAACACATGCTTCCTCCGGTTGTTTATCCTTCAGAAAATCCGGGTAGTCTTTCTTCTTATGCCCAGGCTTGTCGCATTAAAAGCAATTCCCTTCGGCTCTTGGCTTCTTACAAACTTTGGCATAATGGACCTCTAGCTGACAGTTGAAGCAAATGTCATTCTTCTTGGGTTACTTCTTTTTCTTATTCAGCTTCCTTATTCTGCTGGGGCCAGTAAAAGTTTCTTCTTGAGGCTCGTGCCTACTTCTGAAAGCCTCGTCCCAAGCAGCACTGATCCTTTCTTCTCGCTCCTTAACTCGGCGTTGAAGTTTCTCCAAAGCCTTACTTCTTCTTGACTCATCTTCTTCATCTGTAGGAGTATAATCCCTCTATCGCTTAGCGGAGTCATCCCTAGGTCCATGCACAGGAATACCACGCTCTATTGCCGCTTCTGGAATGGGCATCCTTAGTAGGACTTGGATTGTTGTCATCATGGCTCCGAACATAACCAAACATTCTGGCATAACAGCTGAAGCTCCTAGCTGGTTACCATCGCCTACCCTTCTAGTCGCAGGCTCATCCCTAGAAGTGTTTCCTGAAATTTGACAACTCATTTTGAATGTAAAAATAGAATGATTAGTCCACATATGAGATAACTACAGAAATGAAATCCGAACACTATTATACTATACAATACTATATAGTATACACCCAACAGAAATCTACAAATACGTCTCTCATATGTGATTACATCTTCGAACTTTGGTTAAGATCGATAACCAGAGCTCTGATACCAAATGTGACGACCGCCCATAACCACTGCAGTAAACAAGAGGAACTGTGCACTGAAAGGCGTACCAGGAAGCTATGGACGATCATCAAGGTATGATAACACAAGTGGAACCTGTCGTAAATCTCACAGCGCAAGGATAAAATATAATAGAACATATACAACAGGTAATATTAGTGTAGCATATTTGAGCAGGAATTTCAAACTTTTCAAAACAACTAGAAAGCATATCCATACTCCAGGACTGCAACATGTATCTGTACAAATTTGCCTCATTACAGCACTCAAAGAAGAATAACAAACACCGGAAATCCAAATACTATTTAGTAAGAAAGATAGTACGCCGGCCTCTTGCTCGCCTCCGAAATGCTACATCGTCCTCACTAAGTTATCACCTGTCACCTAGTCTACCCATCCAAAATCGGATGAACAACCCAAGGTAATAAGAGGGAAACATAAAACCTTCAGTAAGACAACAGTCTTAGTGAGCGATAAAACAACTATCTAACATCATCAATAAAGTATATGAGAATGGGTAAATAAAAAAACTAATCTACCCATAAAACCTGAGAAGAACTCGACTCCCATCTTCCCCACATCGGACAGTGACAGCCTTTACATCAAACATTTCAATCATACGTTCGTGGAAATCAGAACAACATTTACTCACAGCAATTATAAACAATCATACAAAACCACTCACAACATCCAGATTATATATGTCACGTAAATCACCCTAATCGAATTCAACATCCCTTAACTACAAAACCCCAAAGGCCTAAACCAATATTAGACAAGCACCCAAGGAACATCTCCTTCGATGTTGGACAACCTACGTGAGATGGTACAAACCAAGCATCCAATCATTCGTGACAGACTCTGGCTATCACCGCCAATGCTGCTTTGAAATCATCGTTAATCATATGATTGCCATATCATACTGCCATCCGTCAAAGGCTAATGGTAACCCCGGCTCGAGAAAAAACCCATACGCCTTTCAATGATATGTACCTAGGCCTTTCAACGATACCCAGGGTACTCGACCTACATCTGGTCTTTTAGGTGCCCCTATTATACCCCTGCTTTGAACCCGCTAGAACCTACAATAATGATAATTCATCGGCATTCAGTATCTCTAGTCGTCATCAACAGAGACTATCCAACCATTATCAATAAACTCATAACACCTTTTGAGTTGTCATCACACCCATTGCATTACGAATAGCAACGAACACTTCACATCACTTTGACATTCCCCGTTGAATTCACTTCGAAGTCACATCATCACTAGAAATGTCCGACCAGGCCCACTTTTGGTGCCAACCCACTTTGGTGCCGACCCACTTTGGTACCTACCCATTTTAGTGTCGACCCACTTTGGTACCCACCCACTTTGCGACCGACCCACTTTGGTACCCACCCATTTTGGGACCGACCCACTTTGATACCCACGCATTTTGGGACCGACCCACTTTGGTACCCACCCATTTTGGGACCGACCCAAAACCTGTACAACACCAATTAAAGTCCAATTTCGACCATAACTTCGCCAATCGACGCAATCGACGAAATATCTCATCTAATTCATTCAACACAATCATAAGCATGTTATTAAACCACAAACAATATGAATATGATGGTTATCACTAAAATTATGCAAACTTCACCAAAATCACGATGAATGAACATATGAACAAAACAATGGATCTAACTTGCATAAACATATGAAATTACATATAAATTACTGGTTTTAAGTTGCTAAATTAGATCCTATGGCGATTCATATGAAAATAAGCTTGTCATGGTGTAGATCTAGGAGAAATCGATTCAAAATGATGAAAATATGTGCATACTACTCATATACTTGCTTGAATACGTGTGAGAGATGCATATCACTCACCAATTCTCCAAAAGAACTCAAAAACACCTAGATCTAGATCCGGACAATGAAGAATTTAATCCAATCTCTTCAATTTGATGAACTCCCTCTTTGATTTGAGTAGATCTTGCCCCAAATGATGTAGATCTTCAAATTCCCTAAGCTTTAATGTTGGAAAGGTGAAAAGAATGGAGAGATGAAGGAGCTCTCACTATTTCAAATGAGAGAATGGAGAAAGTAAACTATTCTCCATGCCTCCTACCCTCAATTTATAGCCTCCCACCAGCCCACTAATGGGCCTCTCCAAATCAGCCCATTATGGCTACAAAACCTGAACATCCAATTGTTAAACCATAAAACAGCGATTTCTCCCAAACCGCTGAGCCAAATCTTTAATGTGACCACTCTACGAAAGGGAATCATCATTTCCTTTCCAATGGCACAGGTCTCAACACCTGATTCGATCCGGGTCAAAAGTTATTCCCTGTACAAGATTGATAGGGGAAAAATGGTCACAAACAGAATTGGGAAAAATTATGGACATGTCTCACATCCCAATAAGCAACATATTAAAATATGAGAATGATCCAACCCTCAGGGAATAAAATAAAAATATTTTTAGGATCTTTCGATACGTAAAATGCGGGCTGTTACAAACCAATATTGATTAGAGGAAAATAAATGTGATAGGAAAATGGTTACAATTCCTAAAGTCAATTAGGACAAATGTTGTAAGCCCCAATTAGGAAATTTGAATTATAACCGCATTTAGACACGAGATTAAGCTCAACTTGTGGTGTAAGCCTGCTCGGAACCAACCGGCAAATCTAACAACCATAAATAATCAGCTTAATGTGAGAGGTCTAATGCATAAATATAATCGTATTATGGTACGAGGTTAAGTTTACGTGTGGTAGAAGTCTGCCCGGAACCAACCGGCAAATCCAGCATCCACAGGCAGTCAACTTAATGTGAGAGGCCTGGTACACACACACACACACATATATATAGCAGTCAACCAATAAATAAATGAACAAGAACAACAATTGTCCGTTGGGGTACAACAAATGGATAACTTGGGACTGATAAATAGTTGCCTTAAGTAATATGATCGTTATAGTCATAAAGGGAAATAAAAAGGAAATAAAAGGAAATGGGTGTCATAAGGGAATTTATGATTATCATTTAAGTACTAAGTCCAAATTAGGGAAGAAATCAAATAAATGTCCTAGGGAAAAAGGGAATATATCCTTCCTTATTTATATTAATGAAATAGAAAATATAGTTGGACTTAATAGGTTAATATAAATTATTATTAACCATATTAACTCGTGATGATAATGAATGGTGTATGTATAGCATTTCTATATAGAGGGACTAAGCGGGAATGACTTAATAACGTAGCCCACCATATCCCAAATAGGGAAAGGTATAGAAGGCTAATGGGGGTACGAACTAATAACCTTCGCGTATAGTCTGCTTCCTGGGTCCTAAAAGACTAAGTGACTAGGGCTGAAGAGTCCACCTGGGAATAGGTCTTTCAGTTTAGGGGTATTAAATGGCAGGTGCGTGTGGGCCTACCCAAACCTGGAAACTAAAACTTCCGATATGGCTACCTATCCTACGGGAAGTAATAAGCGACTAAGGAGGTTATCTAATAAGGTCATCTAGAAGGTATTACGAACGATAAAATACCATCACTCACCTTATGCGGGCTAAGGGTATATAAGTGAATGATAGAAGCCTTAACTAGTAGGTACCGTAGCTAATGCCCTCTAGTGCATGTTAGCATTACGTAAATTATCGAGAAATAATAAGTGACCAATCGGTCTGCCTAGGGTCTTAAGCGATCAAGAAGAATCCACCCTATCTATCATTGATAGTGAGGCAATAAATGAAGAAAGATGAGCGAACGAAAGTATATGGATATAGAAACACCTTAATTAGGGGTCAAATCTCGATATAGTTAACCAATTAAGCTCTAGTATAAAGGCTTCACAAAAATATGTGTAAATGTCCTATCTCGGTAATAATTTGGGAACACTACTTTGGGAAGAGTAGTAGAGTCGTGCGTGAACATTAACAAGGTTGGTTTAGAATCACTAACCTTATTAGGCATATAGCTTGGGTTGAACCAAACAGAATATTTCTGTGTTATAGTCTGTGCTGTACATTCCTTAGTCACCAGAACTTGTTGTTCTGACCCCCTCCTCATTACAACCTCCTAGGTTTCCTAGAAAAGGTCGGGTTCTCACAGATGATTAAGTTTGGCTTTCGGTTCTCGTTCTCTCTCATGCTCGGTATTGGCAAAGTGACTTACTTTGAAAAAGGTAGTTACTTGAGCTAATACTAGTTTATCTATTTTGTTTCCGCTGTGATTTATTTTATCGTACTCTGATTATATTCATGCTCATTTATTGCAGGTACTATATATACATGCTCATGCTCAGATGTGTTCAAGTTTTGATTTTTGTCAAAATTTAGGTGCAGAAAAGTGTGGGGTATTACATTCCGGTTGTGAGGCCCTGAAGTTAAGCTTCCATAAAAAGCTCGGCTTTTCAATAAAAAGCTTTGATCATCAATATCTCATCACTTAACATGTCGCACTGTCACTTCACGACATATAATCGATGTCTGTTAATATATAACCCTCTGAGTATATAAGTCTTCGAGGAGGGTGTTGAGCTAAATGGCTAAATCCTCCGCCACCATCTGATATATCATCAATATAAACAAATTGGTTATGTCGTAAAATACAATGTTAGAAACACATCCACTTAAAAGTTCATTCAAGGTTGTGAAGGAAACCGAAGGCACCTTATTCCTCACCCAATAAAGGAGAGAGACCTTTTCATATTCAGACAATCA
This sequence comes from Allium sativum, assembly GCA_030737875.1. Classification (NCBI taxonomy): domain Eukaryota; kingdom Viridiplantae; phylum Streptophyta; class Magnoliopsida; order Asparagales; family Amaryllidaceae; genus Allium; species Allium sativum. Next base: position 389,384,960 of record CM060920.1, on the reverse strand, counting down.
ACAAGTACTTCCGCACAACTGCCACTTATAACCTCATCTTGGGTGTACACCCCAATTGAGACATTAACAATTAATCCAAACGATGTGAAGATCCCCGATCTTCAGCCATCGTCTTCAGTATCTTCAATACCCGTCGTATTGTTATTCAAAATGGGTCGAAACCAGTCTTTTCGAAATAACTAGCGCATTTGTAAAACTAATTTCGATATATAATCATATCATGAGCCTCATTCCATTTTGGAATATTCTTTTACTCAAATCATTCTTTATATGTGGTATAGCCATTTAAATCTTATCAAAGATTTACTTTCTTTAAACTCTTGTTTAAATATTTTCTTGGAAATCATTTCAATTGATTGTAAAATCTTATTTTACTAACTCAACTCAAATCAAGTTTTCTATGCTTTATCGAGATTATTAAATCTCATGATAAAGGGTAATGTCTTAAATCATTATAACATTCACATCCTATTCATCCCATGGAGCAAAACTGGCGGTACTCTATATCTAATACCCCTCGTATTTCAGTAATTTCGATTACCTTCTTTCATTTCAAATCTAATTAAAGATTTCAATTATCCTTATAGGAAAACACATTTACCCAAATGCAACCCATTCATTGATCATTGATTGGGGTTGATTACTTTATCTTCCTTTGATTCATATCTCTGACCCAAAATCTTACTTATGATTTCTTATTCATATCATTAGGGAAAACCATTCATTAACCAAAATTAGATCTCGATTGCACAATGCCAAGGGAATAATCTATCAAGTGTATGACCCTAAAGGCCTAAACCAACATTAGACCAAACACCCAAAAGATCACCAAACGCCCAAAAGATCACCCAACTCAACGATAAACCATCAAGTTCCAACTTCTTTCTTTAAATCTTTATATTCAATTTAAATAAAGATTTCATTTCAACTAATCTCGAGAAATCATCTTCTCCTTTAAATGGGTTAAAGAACAAATGTTATTTAAAACAACGTTCATGATAAATCCAAGATCATTCTTTCATTCTAGATGAAATCTTCACGGAAATTATATCATCTTATAATCGGTATAACTCGACTCGAAATCCCTTGGATTCAAATAAAGTCATGCTTAAATTATAATTTGAATCATGTCTATTTAAACCGTATTTGAATTAATTTTGTGTATGTGAATTTATATTTTAATATTGGAATTTGAATGGTTTGTTAAAAGTTAAACATTAGTTCCATTTTTGAATACATTGTTTGTGAAATGAAAGATTTTTTTTTTAAATTTAAGCATGACTTTATTTTATCTTATTTAGTTGAATTTTGGTTTTAAAAAAATATATTTTTGAAATGTATTTGAAATATAAAATATACATGTATGGTGTTTGTATAGTATATGGTATGTATATATTAAGACAAATGTTAAATTTTGATTTCTAAATTTAGTTTGAGATTTACTTATTTAATTTTTAGATTTGAATTTGGTTTTGGAAAATAAATTCATCTTTTATTTGGTGTATGTATATGGCATAATAAATAGTGTATACTCTATTAAATTTGTTTAATATAAGTTTTGCCACTTGTGAGATCACTGAACCCTTAAGCAAACACGTATCAGAATTTATCAGAGAAATCAATGCGTGTTCTCTCCCCTTTCTTTTACTCCCGTCCCTTTTCATTCGTTTATCAGCCGACTATATCAAAACTTTTTCCCTTAAATTGGAAGCAATGGTCGTCGTTCACCCTGAGTGTCGACCACCGCAACGTCCTCCAGCGTGTCTTCCTCACAAAGCAATCTCCCCGTTCTATTGAGAATCGCGCAACTACCTCGGGCGAACTCATCGCGACTCCAAATCACCTCAGTCAGAGACCACAACCATCAGCTGCGTCGCTCCACTTCGAAAGTCGTAGCCTCCTTCTCTCCTCTCAAGTGACCGTCGCTCCCTCATTCTTCCTCCTCCCTCAAGCTCTTTTTGTCCCCGCTCCACCCCTGGTTCAAGCCAAGCACAACCGCGCCTTGCTATTGAGCCCCGTTTCTTCCATCGTCGACGCAAGGTGAGTATTTTACTCACGATAAATTTTTGGTTTTCAAGTAATTTGATTTCAATATGAATTAAGAAAAATAGTGAAATCTTGGTTGCGATTTGTGTGTGTCAATTCCTGTTGTTGTTTGCCTTGGGTTCATCACTAACCAGCTTGTTTAAATGCTTATATTAACTTAATTTGGTGCATTCGTTGGCTTGAAAACTGCTAACCTGGGTTTTATACATATTGGTTGATCCTGCTTATACAAATTATTTTGTTCTAAATCCAAAGTTGTGGCTTTACATGTTAATTTAAGGGTTACATTAGGCCTGGTTTTGTAAACTTGATGTACTACCTTTACAACATACTATATATAAATATATATATATATATATATTACTATTCTGAGACAACCCTGTTTTAAACATGAACCATTCTGGAATTCGAACAAGTTTTGTTTTGAAATAAAATCCTAAACCACACTAGAATTATAGTTATGTATTTTTGATGATAAAATAAATAGTCTGTACGTTTCCAGACTTCCATTTATTTCCAGTGTTGCACTCATTCGAGTTATGGATGATCGAATAGAGTTAGTATGACACATTGTTTCTATTAACGATAAGCAGCTTTCCGTAAGTTGTAACAAAGAACAGTTGAACCTTTTTTTAATATTAAGTGATAGTATTAGACGATAATTATAAATATCAAAATACAATTTGCCTTTCCCTTTTTGATGATAGGTGATGTATTATGAATTACATAACTGGATATGTCAGTGAACAACAATTTTTTTTTGTTCTCAATGTTTTACCCCAAGAATGCTTTCACAACATCTTATAAGAAACACCCAATTTGAAGTACATCTTTAGACATATATTTTGCTGTAGTTATGTGTGGTTCCCATGAAAAAAATGAAATAAATAAATAAATTTTGTGTGTGGTCTGGGCACTATCTTCCTTGGTACTTTGTATTTTGCCATGCTTGGCTCTGGCTTGTTTGTTCTTGGGCACTACCTTGCACAATCTTACCTCTTTTGATACACAATTTAATTTGTATACCCATGGGACATTCAGTTTAGGCTGGTTCGAAGGTATAAGCTTGTTGTGTTGGTGGTTTATATATATATATATATATATATATATATATATATATATATCCTCGACCTATATATATATACATATCCTTGACCTAAATGTCCAAACTTGTATATCTACAGCACAAATATTGTGTTGGTTTGTAGTAAAACCATGTATGTAGATTGTCCTCTTATTGTCTTTGTCTGCACCTTATGTACCATGCAATTTTGTGTTGGCCTTGGAATTATGAACCTATGTGTATTTTAGATATACACCTGGCCCAAGTAATTATTCTACTTACCTTGTTGTGCTATGACACGTCCATATGGTTCTACAGTTAACAATCACTTATCCAAAAATGGAAAAATGAGCTTAACATTGAAACTGGTATGTAAACTAACTGTAATCACTTGCATGTCGAAAGTTGACTTATGTTTTGGTTAAATGTTAAAATACTTGTATTTCTTTAGTCATTTCTGGAATTAAATGATACGCACTCAAATTGTCTTGGTTTGAAAATAGTCACCATCTCGGCTAGCTCTATTGTTGGTTGAGATATTGTGTTGTGTTCACACATTTTAGGTCTTCATTCTTTTGTCCATTATCATGTTGCATTTGCACATATATATGCTTTGGATTTACTATGGCCTGAGTTTGAAAACATGTCGCACTGTCCACTTTGTACCCGTACCCATTTGTAGACATATAATTTATTAAATTTATTAAAACTTATTTATTACGCTTCATTATGTGATGATTTTATATTTCAGTTCTTATTGAAGTTAATTTACTTGAACAATGATTAATCCCGACTCGAGTGTTTTATGTTTTTGCATGGAACGCTCGGGTCAGATACGAGTGTTGCAGATTTTAAAAGTTTCCGCTCGCCAATTGAAGACGACATGCAAAGACGCATGTACATGCGCAAGCCCGACCAAAACTGTAAACTTTTATTCTATTTAAAATTATATATATATTTGTAATCTTCCGCTGTATAATAAGTTTTACTTTGCAAACTCTGATATTTTTGTATATAAAATTCCGATGTTATTTTCTATGTCTGTGATTCTGTGTGATTTATTCTGTTAAACGAGTAAGCTAAATAACTACCTGTCTTTGTGAACGGTTCGAGTTGGTTTAAATACCGACTTGAAGCGATTGAAATGGTAGGTTGTTACAGAATTTTTCATTGATTTTACAATAATTTATATCAGAGTACAAGAATGTCAGAGTGCGAAATTTTTTTTAGTGGAAATAATAATAAGACAATAAAGTAAACTACATAACAGCGGAAATGTTATATAAATACAATGTAAATAACAATGCAGTGGAAAACATCAACTAGCACAACTTAAGGCAATACACAAATAAAGAGCTTTATGAATATAGCTCCAACCGTAATCCAAGATCCTGTTAAAAGAAAATAATATGCCAACCAAAACTACTGACTGCCCGTGTGGAAAATATGGGCACCTAGAGTTTAGGTAGAAACAATAAACTCCGAGTCAGCCATGGGACTGGTGTGAGAGCTAATAACATTTATTAAAATTTTACTTTCAAATAGAGTAAATCATGGGACCACGCCGTATGTCATGGAACAAGTTTACTCCATGTGAGTACCAAAGCTTGGAATAAATAATAAACAATGCAATGTTTTTTGAAAAATGAGGTAATTATAAGACTCAGGTCCCATCACACAATGCAACGCAAGATGGAGGACAAAGTTTTACCTTATAATAGCCAAATATGCTTGGTACGTCTAAAAACAAATATTTTTTATATTCATATTAGTGCATAGTGTATAAACAACTTCGAATATAAATGTATCAATCATAGACGACATAGTACCCCATCCTACTATGTCGCCGTATAGGTTTACAACTAAAACCGAAAAGTCGCGTATTGGAAATTGGATTCCATCTATGAGTCTAGGCAAAGGATGTTCCTCACCAGTTTTGGGTCATCTCTAGCGAGATGCCCAGGATCAACACACGTGACTCTTGGATCTTGTACGGCCGGTCCATACTTACTTTTGTGGGTTAGTCATTCCTGAACAATACGTTTACCGGTCCTATCAGATCTATAACATGGTTAGTACGTCGACCATATGAGCCTTTTATGGGTCTATATCCTGAGGGACCCCGCTATCCATCATCCACATAAGTATAATGTCTAGGCTTCATACCATGACATCACATCTAGCTAGAAAGAAGCATATGCACTCCCTGTTGTTTCTAACTCTGTTTTTGACTCATATCGAGGTGTGAGGCTCGCGAACCAACGCTATACACAAAGCTGCGCTATATTAAAGTCATGCTTTGGTCATCATCCACAAGGCCCTGCTTTTCAACAAAATCCTTGATCATTGCATCTTAGCATGCCACATTGTCAATCCATATCATACCATTGATTTCCACCAAAATATAACTTCTAAGCTCGTATGTCTGAGAGAAGGGTGTTAAGCTAAGAGAATAATTTTTTTGCCACCAAACAGATACACATTTAGCAGAGATCAACAAATACAATGCGAAGTACAATGTCACACATACAATTCATTTGCAAGTCTGTTCTGAGTCTGCGCAAAACTGAAGGCACCTTATTCCTCATCCCATATGTCCAATACGGGAGAGAGGCCCTCGCATATCCGGTCGATTTCCAAGTACGTTTGGACGACCACCACTTATTACCTTGTCTTGGGTGTACGACTCAATCAAGACATCAGCAATAGCCCAAACAATGTGAAGATCTCTGGTCTTCAACCACCGTCTTCATATCTTTGAATTTTAATCGTCGTAATAATTATTCAGAATGGGTTAAACCCGATCTTTTCGAATAATCCGTGTATCTTTATAATTGTGTTATAAATACACAAAGACATCATTCATTTCATTCTAATCCAAAATATTCCTTTAATCAAATATTCATATATTCTGGGAAAGATTCCCATTAATTTTATCAAAGATATTTTTTTAAAACTTATTGCTTGATCAATTCCTCATAAATCATTTCAAAAGATTTTATAACATCTCTACATTTCAAAAATCCTTACTAAATGATTATTTATTTTTCAAAAATTAATTCACCTTTACTTGGGTTAAAGGACAAATGTCATTTAAAAACATCATGCACAATAAACCCCAAATCGACATGATATTTAATATAAGATCTCAAATGGAAATCATGTCGGTTTCTATTCAATACCAAATTCTGAAACCAACAGATATCGTATTAGAATAACGAAATCAGTATCTTCCAAATTCCTCAACAATATCCGTGCAATAACGGAATCCAATACTGAAATATCCGAAGATTATTTCCCATTCAAATCCCTTCCAAATTATTTGTTGAAAATCCTTGGTTATATTAAAACCCCTTTTTAATCCAATTTGTTATATTCAACCATTGAATTTTCCCCGTAGTCGTAAAGCAACAATTTTAGGTAAAAGTAATATTTATCTTTCAAAGTTGGGAAGATTTAATCCAAACCCTTTCTGAATGATTTATTTTGATTTATCATAATTTATTTATATTTTTAATAATTTTATTAAGGCCTTTTACAGTCGGTTTCCAATATCAGCCACCGAACTGCATCCACAACGACCTTTTTCAAAACTGATTTGGACATATTTTAAGATCTAACCGTTCATATTTAAACCACTTATATTCGTTTGAAAGGTCCTTTCAATACGAATCCAACGGTTCTAGTTTTAGGAGAATCCAACGGTCGAATCTCCCGCTACGTTTGTTCGAAGTTACAGGTTGATGTTCGAGAACTATCGCTACATGAAGCGTTCTATTCAAGTCCGAATCGATTTATAAATTTTAAATAAATTGAATCACTTCCAAGCTTCCTTTATTAGTTATATATAACATAAATAATTACCTTTGAAAATTTGTTTCAATCGTTTATCTTGGAAATCAAATATCTAGTCGTTTGGTCTATCTTTCCATTATTTTAATGAATAAAATAATATTATTTTTTGAAAGCCGTCGTTTTGAGCTCAAAATTTCCTTACAGTTGTAATAAAAATAAACAAAGAACTTCAAAAGAAAATTTCTTTTCAAACATTCGCTACATACCCTAACCAAACTTCACTTTGAAAAGTTACAATTCATTTTAAATTAAAACTTCAACTAGCCATAAATATATTAAAAATACTTCAAAACCATTCGCTACTGTTACAAATATTCATCGAATTGGTCCAAAATCGAACATCGAAATTTAACTTCGGTTTTTCACCACATAATATATTATTAAAATATTCTTTGTTATTCTGGAATGGAATAAAATTCAACCAAACATCATGAAATTCCATTCATATGAATTCCATATATCCAACAATAGTTACGAACAACTATTAAACTTTGTGATGGCCGTCTCTAGTAAGCCTAGTGAAGTTGTACCCACATAGGCATGATCTGTATGGTTCCATCTGGTGAGTATGCCTTGGCTGCATCTTTGATGGTGGGCAGTCTAAAGACTGATCAGGATGATTCGGTGGCTGCCTCAGGGTAGGAGGCTTCATGGTCTGGACCTAACAATGGATAGTAGGTCGTTGGATATCTGTCATCGTCAGTCGGAGCGTGTGTGGGAAAGACTGGAGCTAAGCCAAGAGGCCAATGACCTTTTACTATAAGATCATTGAATGATGGACCACAAGTTTGCTTAGATTGGATGTTAGGGCGATCATTTAGCTTTTTGAATAGTCTTTCATTAGTTTGGGGGTAAGCTGGGTGGGGACTTGGAGAGCCACCAAAAGGGACAAGACCAATCTTTGGATATCTGTAATGCATGCCTAACGAAGCAGTCCTTTACAGATATGTGTAAAGCCCCCAACCGAGTTCCGCGGGGGAACTCAAGAATTAGAGTACTCCTGTGGTGCAGCAGTAGAGGCTTATTCGTTTTCGCAGCGTAGTCTAGTAAGATTTCGTAGCATGGAGATGGATGAGATGACCCGAACTTCCCGGCCGGCCTAAACCGAACAAGAAGACAGATTGCTTTGAGAACACAACGCATCAGAACATAGAACAAAAAAGCATTTCATTGCTACTACAACAATTTACATAAGAGAATAAGATATCAGAGTACAAATAAATAATATACAATGGAAAAAAAATCAGAGATTAACAAATTACAAAACAACAGAATTTAAATACACAAATATAATGTGTAGTGGAAACATCAACTATCACAACTAAAAGAAATACACGAATACAAAGCATCCCAAAGTATAGCTCCAGCCATAATCCAGGATATTTTGAAAATAAATATCTACAAAACCGAAACTACTGGCTGCCCATGTGGAAAATATGGGCACCCAGAGATTAGGTGGGAAACAATAAACTCTGAGTCAGTCATGGGACTGGTGTGAGAACTAAAACAGTTATTATCCTTATTTTAATGTTCGGTAAATCATAGGATCATGTCGTATAACACGGAACGGGTTTTCTTCCAAGAATAACATTAAACAAACTCGCAATGCTTAAAGGAAAAACAAATTATAAGACTCAGGTCCCATCACACAATGCAACATAAGACGGAGGATAAAGTTTTACCTTATAATAGCCAAACATGATCGATACGTGAATTTATCTTTTATTATTATTATAAGTGTAGAAATCAATTTCAAATATAATTGTATCGATCCAATGAAGATTACGTATGTGCTAATACAGTACACACGGATCATGTAATATGGTGTATAACCCACAGATATATAAAGATATTTCTAACAACTATAAAAGAAAATATAAGATGATATAAATATCAGCTAATCACAGATATGTATAGTAAATGTAGTAAAAATAGAAAAATCACACCAGGGATTTTTATACTGGTTCGGAGCACCGTCCTACGTCCAGTCCCAGACTTCTATCTGCATTTTCACTAACAACCACCTCACTTCACCCGTAGGAACAGGTTTACAACACCCGAACGGACGAACGGGATCTCACGGCTCTTAACAACACCGAGGACTTCAACACGTGCCTCTTATAACACCGAGGACTTCAACTAAGATGAATACAATTGTAACAACCTGGAAAATCTGAACCAGTTTAAAAATTTTAAATTGGCTATTTTAGTGAATTTTAATTATTTAAAATAAATATTTTAAATAATAACGACGAAATGTATGTTTGAAAATAAATATAATTAATTTCAATTATAAATAAGGCCTGAAATGGCGTGGTAGTTTCAAAATTTGAATTCGAACTTTGAATGACTGTACCGGGTGCAAAATAAAACGGATTTTAGTGAAACCAAAAATATTTAAATTTGTTAGTGAATATCTTTCTAACGAATCTGAAAAATTGAAGTTTCATAGCGGGAATCAAAAGTTATGGCGAAATGAATTTTCAGAAAGGTCGCTATAAAGAATATATAGCCCTTGGAGTGGCCATTTTTCAAACGGTCTCAGAATTCGACGAAACAAGTTTTGTTGGGACCGTATCGTCAAAACATAGCTAGATTAATTTTTCTGGAATTTTTAGAAGCAGTATGTGGCCCCAACTTAAAATGTACGTTCAAAACAGAATTTGAATGTTTTATATTTTAATTTGAAGAATAACTGACTGTAACAGTCGAATTGGCCTACGAAACATATCCCATTGTGTTCGAAATGAGGGTATTTAGCTAGGGACGACAGTCGTTGGGTTTGGATTGGAGTTCGTGAGTGGAAGGGGGTATTTTCGGATTTTATAAAATTAAATAAATATAAAGAAAAGGGGCCAATCACGTTCATTCTCTCTCCCCGTTTTTATGCCCGATAACCCAAATCGCGCACGATGGATATACTTGAGCCCCTTCTCTCTTCATTTCTGATCAATCCACGCCAAATTAGATATAGGTTCTTTGGAGTTATTTGTAGAGCTTGAGGAGAGCTTCAAATCCATACCAGCTAGAGAATTTATCGTGCAGTATTTTGGGAGAATCACCTCGCCAAAGTCGGTGACTTCAGACCGCCGCCGCCGTTCACTAGCGCCACCGAACTGGGCCCCACCTTCGGCGCAGATGCGCCTCCCCTAGCTCTTCGGCCTCATGCAACCCGATTCCAACCTAGCTACCCGGATTTGAAGATAAATGGGACCCTAGTTTTGAACATCGAAACTGAGGTAATAGCTGATGGATATTCAAACTGTTTTAACACTTTAAAGTGTCGCGAAATTCGGTTAACTTCTAAAAATCATATCTTTTTCGTTTGTGGTTGAAATCCAGTGAAACAAGAGACACCGGGACCGTGAGGACGTCTTCTACATTCTAGAAGAGGCCGCGTATTTTTCTGAGCCTTCTGCAATTTTTGGAGGAGTGGAACCTAATTTGAGATTTCTGGATTATAAACAATATGGAAAACAACGATGTATAAATTATATAGTCGAAGTATGAGTTATATAAGCGTTGTACACCTTATGTATAAGCGTTGTATAAGTTGTATGTTCGATGTATAAGTTATATATGCGTTGTAAAAATGATATGTGCGTTGAAATAAATTGAAATGATATTGAAATGAAATCGAAATATAGTTATATACGTATATCTATATATATGTATATACTCCCCTCGTCCACAGACCATGGACGATATATATTGGTTGTGATATTGTTTGGATTATTGGTTGATGTGAAAATTTGGTGAATATCATGAATGGTTGATTTGAAATGATTGATTGTGGTTGAAATCCCAATAGGATTAGTATATGGGAAAATTCATCTGCGTACGAACTAGATAATGAAAATCCCCATTGTCAAAAGCTGCGAGGCTTTAAGGTAGAGCGAGGAGCCGTACTAGGGACGGTCCCGGTTTTAACTACCCTGCCGTTATGCTGCCGAAATTTTCTAAAATATTACTGTGTTTGATTTAAATTCATGTGTTGAATAGAAATTTATGTGTTGAATAGAAATTCATGTGTTGAAATAAAAAAATCATGTGTTGAAATAAAATTCATGTGTTGAATGGAGTTCATATATTGAATAAATTCTTTGAAAAATAAAAATAACATTTTTACCTTATATATAAACTATATAAAATAATCGTGTTTTGAAATAAATTGTTTTACATTAAAAATCACATTTTTAGGATATATATAAACTATAAAAAATAATCGTGTTTTGAAATAAATTGTTTTACATTAAAAATCACATTTTTAGGATATATATAAACTATATAAAATAATCGTGTTTTGAAATAAATTGTTTTACATTAAAACTCACATTTTTAGGATATATATAAACTATATAAAATAATCGTATTTTGAAATCGAAACTTCAAACGATTGTACCGGGAGATCCGACCGTCGGATTTTAGCAAAACTAAAACCGTTGGATTCGATTTGAAAAAATCTTTCTAATGATATAAAATTTGTGAAGATCCAACGGTTAGATTTCCAGATATGTGTAAATCAAATTTGAAGAAAAACCGAGCTACGGCCGCGTTATGGCCTGAAGCGTCATTTGAGTGAATTGGCTAATTTTAAGTGAATAAAAATAGCGGTAAATCGTTATAAAATATTATAAACGATATGGAATGGAAATAAACTGAATTTACCCGGTTTATTGGATATTTTGTGGTTGAATGTGTTTGGCGTGAAAATTACATTTAAAAACAGAATTATTGATGTTGAATAATTTAACCATTGAAATGAATTGATTTGAATTCTAAATATACGTGAATTATTTGAAAAGGGCAAGTTAAATCTCATTTCAAATAGTTGATCGGCGATAAGAAGTCGATGATGAAGACGGCTGTAACGACCTAGAAAATCTGAACCAATTTAAAAATTTTAAATTGGCTAAAATAATGGATTTTTAAATATTTAAAATAAATATTTTAAATAATGGCAATGAAAAGTGAGTTTGAATCGACAATTGAAAACGAATATAATTAATTATAATTATAAACAAGGCCTGAAAAGGCGCTGCAGTTTCGAAAATTGAATTCAAACTTTGTCGGACTGTACCGGATGCAAAACAAAACGGATTTTAGTGAAACCAAAAATATTTAAATATGTTAGTGAATACCTTTCTAACGAATCTGAAAAATCGAATTTTCATAACGGAAAGCAAAAGTTATGGCCAAATGAATTTTCAGAAAAGGTCGCTATGGAATTTATATAGCCCGTGAAATTGGCCATTTTGCGTACGACCTCGGAATTCGACGAAACCACTTTTGTTGGATCCGGGATGTGAAGTTATTGCTAGGTTTCAAATTTCATAATTTTTGAAGCTAGTATGTGAGCGTGGCAAAGGAAAATGTGTTTTGGTCAATTACAGTTAAATTAGATCGACCAGAAATGGGCCTTTTTGCAAACGGTCTCAGAATTCGACGAAACTGGTTTTGTTGGGACCGTATCGCCAAAACATAGCTAGATTTATTTTTCTGGAATTTTTCGAATCAGTTTGTGGCCCGGGCAAATTGAAATGTACGTTCAAATTAAATATTGAATGTTTTATATTTTAATTTGAAGGAAAACTGACTTAAACAGTCGAATGGGCCTACGAAACATATCCCATTGTGTTCGGAATGGGGGTAAAACACTAGGGACGACAGTTGTTGGGTTTAGATTAGTGGTCGTGTCAGAAAACCCCTTTAAAACTTCCCGACCAATCAGAATTTTTATAAAAAAGGAAAAGAAAAATACTTTCTCTCTCCCCGACGATCGAAGGCGGAAACCTATTCGCCAGTTCCCGAGCATTTTCCGGCCGCCACACACCTCGTTGACCCCCGATCCTTTGGAACTTTTTGAAGATCTCCTCGTGACCTTTAAATCCATACCCGCCTCGACTCCCCTCGTTGCCTGTGCTGCCGGAATCACCTCCTCCAACTGTCGCCGTTTCGAGCGCCGCCGTGACCACCTGGCCCCACCGAGCTGCACCTCACCACCACGTGCGCGAAGGTCTCTCGTAGCTCTTCGACGCTGTATCCTCCGATCGAGCTGCAACTTCGCAGATTGGAAGAAATCGGGCGACCTAGTTTTGAACGAAATAGTGAGTATACGGTTTATATTATTTAAACTGATTTCAACAGTTTTAAACCGTTGCAAACTTTGAAAAATCATATCTTTTTCGTTTTTTAACGAAATTCGATGAAACAGGAAACATCGTGACCGTGTGGACATCTTCAACGAATTCGTGAACAGTGTATTAAACAACACTTGTTCTTTAACCCGATAATAAATAGAATGTGACGGCCTGGAATTTCGCTCGATCCGAATCAGTCGTTAAACCGATCTAGACTGTTCGAAACCCCTGATCGTTTTGAGAACAGGACAAATCAGAACGCAGACGGAAGAACATTTCATTGTTATTACAACAATTCCATCAGAATACAAGAATATAGAGAGTATGAATAAATATAATACAACAAAGAATATCAGAGATTTAAATACAGTATTGCAGCGGAAAAATAATACAAAACACAACTGAAAGTAATACACGGATACAGAGCTTTCCGGGCATCGTTCCAGCTGTAAATCAGGATCCTGTGAATATAAATCTGCAAAACCAAAACTACTAACTGCCCGTGTCGAAAATAGGGGCACCCAGAGTTTAGGTTAAAACAATAAACTCCAGGTCAGTCATGTGACTGGTGTGAGAACTAAAACAGTTATTTAAAACTTTACTTTCAAAGAGAGTAATTCAAGGGACCACGCCGTATAACACGGAACGGGTTTCCTCCCAAGAATACTAGTGCATAGAATAAACAGCGCAATGCTTTTTCGAAAAATGAAGCTATTATAAGACCCAGGTCCCATCACACAATGCAACGCAAGCCGGAGGATAGGGTTTTCCCTTATAATAGCCAAACATGCTTGGTACGTTTAAAACAAATCATTTGATACTATAATAAGTGTATAGTGTCCAGACAATTTCAATCATAAATATAAATCATAGACGGCATGGGTACCATATATCATGTCGCCATACTAGTTCTACAATTAAAACCGCAATATCACGTATTGGAAATTGGATTTCCGTCATGAGTCGAGGCAAGGGGCAAGCTCCTCTCTGCTTCGAGACACTCTAGCAAATGCCTCAGGACTGCACACTCTGGGTAACCCTTGGATCTTCAGGGCCGGTCCTCTCTTACGTTTGCGGATTAATTATTCCTGAAAACACGTTTCCCGGTCCTTACAGACCTAAAATCGAGGCGCCTCATCCAACAACCACATAGGTGAAAAGTATATAAATGTCAGGGCTGGTAAGTCATTGACACCACCAAAGCTAGAAAGAAACGTCGTGCTCTCCCTGCAGTCCTAGTATATATATAACTAGAAAAAAGGAGATTGAAGAGTGATCAATTCTCACCGATAGCTAATCCAATACCACGACTCTTCTTATGTAGAAATCTTCGTTGTTCTCGCCTTTGGATGTCATTTCAAACCAAATGCGGCACGGCGCGTTCTATTCAGGCCATTATATTATATATAAAATATATATTTCGTCGATTTCTATTTAAAACAAATTTTATAAATAGTTTTAAATTCGTTCAAAAACATTTCAACTTCCATTTCCAATTCGATTCAAATTTCAATTCGAATTTGGTTCATATTCAATTCAATTCGAATTTGCTTTATATATATTTGATTTTTAACTAAATGAACTAGTTTTGAACTAAAATTAAACCCATTTATTTTTAAATAAATAAATTGGATTTGAATTGGGTTGTAAATAGAATTGATTTGTGGGTTTATCGTGAACAGTGTATTAAACAACACTTGTTCTTTAACCCGATAATAAATAGAATGTGATTTGGGTTTATCGTGAACTGTGTTTTAAATAACACTAGTTCTTTAACCCAGTAAAAGGAGTTTTAATGAATCTGCAATTAGATTGAAATGTGAATTGATAATCTAAATTATCAAATTTGGAAAATGAGCGAGGATGGAGTATTACCCGTTTTGCTCCAAAGCGATAGTTAAATCTTTAAATAGATTTGAACGTGAAATGGTAATTAATTTTACCGATAACACCACGGTGTTAGATATGGAGTATTACCAGTTTTCCTTCACGGGGAAGTTCGGGTCGTGTCAGTTTGGTATCGATTGGGACGACCCCAAACCCCGTATTGACGGCGGCAAGGGTAATCTTTGGAATATAACACAGAAACAGATAATAGCAGAACAGAAATAAATAAATACACCAGATAATGAACAATAGAATACACTGGATAAACGCAATCATCAGAGTTACACAGTATACAGGATCATACTTAGTACAAATACAGTTCAGCTATACATAGATGTCTACAGCGGAAACAAACAAAATATGTACAATAGGAGCTGAACAACATAAAAAGAGATAAATAATAGAATCCATCTTCAGCTCCAGCTATCCAGAAAGAACCAGCTAAACCTGAATACAAGGCTGCCCATGTAGAAAAAGGGGCACCCGAGTTTGAAAGTGAAACAAACTACGAGTCAGTCATGAGACTGGTATGAGAAATCTACTCAACACATTCAAAATATGGCTAATCACAGGACCATGCCACTTTCGTGGAACGGGTTTACTCCATCGGATTGCCAGTGCTTTAAAAACAAATCTTTCTTTTAAACATCGCAATGCTTTTCATAAAAATGAAGCCATTATAAGACTCAGTTCCCATCACACATTGCAACGCAAACCGGAGGATAGAGTTTTACCTTATAATGGCCAAAATATGATTGATACGAATAAAACAAAAGCATTCGATATTATTACTAGTGTTTATATGTTTCAAAAACAATTTCAATCATAACTATCAATCATAGACGGCATGGGTACCATATATCATGTCGCCATATATATATACAATCAAAACCGCACAGTCACGTATTTGGAAATTGGATTTCCGTCATGAACCAAGGCAAAAGATAGTCCTTACCGAATTCGTGACTCTCTAGCCCGAGCCACAGGCAAGCGCGCAGGCAAGCCTTGGAGCGACAGGGCCGGTCCACCGATGTGGATTATTATGCCTGAACAATACGTTTCCCCTCCCTTTGGGGCGTAAACGAGCCAACGAATGACTCCATCGGACCCGGATCGTCCGATCAAACCGAGGCGCCTCGCATTAGCAACAACCATACAGGTGAAAAGTATATAAATGTCAGGGCTGGTAGGTCACTGACACCACCCTAGGTAGAAAGAAACGCATGCCCTCCCTGAGGTCCTTCTTCCGTTTCTGGTTCATACCGGGGTGTGAGGCTCGCGAATTCACATTATACACAAAGCTACGCCACACAGGCGGGGCTTTGATCATCACCACAAGACTCTGCTTTTCAACAGAAGCCTTGATCATTTGCCACTTAGGCATGCCACACTAGCAATTCATGCCATGTGACTGATGTCCATCGATATACAACCTCTGAGCTCGTGCGTTTCAAAGAAGGGCGTTAAGCAAAAGAATAAATTCTCCGCCGCCAAACAGATGTATATTTAATAGAGATCAACCAACACAGAATAAAATCTAATGTCAGACACACAGTCCATTTACAAGTCCGTTCTGGGTCTGAACGAAACCGGAGGCACTAAATACCTCGCAAACCCATCGATCACCATGTATGTCTGGACGATCACCATTCATTATCCATATTTCGGGATGCCTCCCAATCAGGACCTCGGTTACCATCCAAACGAGGTGAAGATCTCCGGTCTTCGACCACCGTCTTCATCTTCGATTTCTTATCGTCGATTCAGTTATTCAGAATGGGATAAACCCGGTCTTTCTGAGCAACTCGCATATATAATAAACAAGTGCAACACTAACATATACACGCATCATTTCAATTCATTAGTCACTAACCGTCAATCAATAAGAGAACGATTTCCCAAATATTAACCCCGAAGGCCGAAACCAACATCAGATCAACACCCAGGAAACCATTCGACTTAGCCAACCTTCAGTTAATTTCGAAATCACATTCATATCGTTTATAATATTTTATAACGATTTATCGCCATTTTTATTTATTTTAAAATAGCCAATTTATTCAAAACGACGCTTCGGGCCATAACGCGGCTGTGGCGCTGTTTTTCTTCAGATTTGATTTACACATATCTGAAAATCTAACCGTTGGATCTTTACAAAATTTACATCATTAGAAAGATCTTTTCAAAACGAATCCAACGGTTCCAGTTTCGGGAAATTCCGACGGTCGGATCTCCCGGTACAATCGTTTGAAGTTTCGATTTCAAAATACGAACTACAGCGTCGTTATTCGATTAAATATAATTATATTTATATATATATATATAAATATAATCGATTCTGGCGCCGTTTTTCTTCAGATTTGAATTAAACATTCCAGACAATCCAACCGTTGGATTTTTACAAAGTTGGTGCCGTTGGAAAGATTTTTCCAAAGCGAACCCAACGGTTGTGATTTCAGGAAAATCCGATGGTCGGATCTCCCGTACTAATCGTTTGAAATCACGGTTTCAAAATACGAACTGCAACGTCGTTATTCGATATATTTCAATTCTATTTAAATATATATATCGATTCTTCAATTTCAAAGCTATATTCTTTTCATACATTTGATAAAAATGATATTTTTATCTAACTGTCTTCTATTTCAACACTTCACCATATTTAACAATTCATGTATATAATAAAAATGTGATTTTTATTTTAAAACAATTCATTTCAAAACACTATTATTTTATGTAGTTCATATAGGTAATAAAAATAGGATTTTTATTATAAAACAATTTCTTTTAAAACAAGGTCATTTTACATAGTTCATATAGATGATAAAAAGGTGATTTTTATTATAAAACAATTTATTTCAAAATATGAATACCATTCAACACATGAATTTCTATTCAACGAATGAATATCGATTCAACACATGAAGGTTTTCTATAGTTTATATATATAGATAAAAATGTGATTTTTATATTTAAAACACGAACACCATTCAACACATGAATTTCTATTCAACGAATGAATATCGATTCAACACATGAAGGTTTTCTATACAACGAATAAATATAGTTTCAGCAAATGAAAATAATTCAAACACATGAATATTATTCAAAATTTCGGCAGCATAACGGCATGGTAGTTAAAACCGGGACCGTCCCTAGTACGGCTCCTCGCTCTACCTTAAAACCTCGCGGTTTTTGACAATGGGGATCATGCATCTAGTTCGCACGCAGGCGGCATGTATATATTTATTTCATTTCCACAAACTAATCCTATGTGGTTTCAACCAAATATTTCTCAACCACAAATGGGTATTTTTCAACCACAATCAATCAATATCAACCACAAACAATCCCAAACAACCATTCGCTATCAATCAATTTTCACACCAATCACAACCAATAAATATCGTCCATGGTTTGTGGACGAGGGGCATATATATATATTTATATATAGCAATTCACTTCTATTTCAACACATATATAATTTTTACAACGCATATATAACTTATACATCGAACGTACAACTTATACAACGCTTATACATGAGGTGTACAACGCTTATATAACTCATACATCGACTATATAATTTATACATCGTCGTTTTCCATATCGTTTATAAATTAGAAATCTCACATTGGGTTCCACTCCACCAAAAATAGCAGAAGGCTCAGAAAAATATGCGGTCTCTTCTAGGATGTAGAAGACGTCCACACGGTCCTGATGTTTCCTGTTTCATCGAATTTCATTAAAAAACGAAAAAGATATGATTTTTCAAAGTTTGCAACGGTTTAAAACTGTTGAAATTAGTTTAAATAATATAAACCGTATACTCACTATTTCGTTCAAAACTAGGTCGCCCGATTTCTTCCAATCCGCGAAGTTGCAGCTCGATCGGAGGATACAGCGTCGAAGAGCTACGAGAGACCTTCGCGCGCGTGGTGGTGAGGTGCAGCTCGGTGGGGGCCAGGTGGTCACGGCGGCGCTCGAAACGGCGACAGTTGGAGGAGGTGATTCCGGCGGCACAGGCAACGAGGGGAGTCGAGGCGGGTATGGATTTAAAGGTCACGAGGAGATCTTCAAAAAGTTCCAAAGGATCGGGGGTCAACGAGGTGTGTGGCGGCCGGAAAATGCTCGGGAACTGGCGAATAGGTTTCCGCCTTCGATCGTCGGGGAGAGAGAAAGTATTTTTCTTTTCTTTTTTTTATGAAAATTCTGATTGGTCGGGGAAGTTTTAAAGGGGTTTTCTGACACGACCACTAATCTAAACCCAACGACTGTCGTCCCTAGCGTTTTACCCCCATTCCGAACACAATGGGATATGTTTCGTAGGCCCATTTGACTGTTTCCGTCAGTTTTCCTTTAAATTAAAATATAAAACATTCAATATTTAATTTGAACGTACATTTCAATTTGCCCGGGCCACAAACTGATTCGAAAAATTCCATAAAAATAAATCTAGCTATGTTTTGGCGATACGGTCCCAACAAAACCAGTTTCGTCGAATTCTGAGACCGTTTGCAAAAAGGCCCATTTCTGGTCGATCCAATTTAACTGTAATTGACCAAAACACATTTTCCTTTGCCACGCTCACATACTAGCTTCAAAAATTATGAAATTTGAAACCTAGCAATAACTTCACATCTCGGATCCAACAAAAGTGGTTTCGTCAAATTCCGAGGTCGTATGCAAAATGGCCAATTTCACGGGCTATATAAATTCCATAGCGACCTTTCTGAAAATTCATTTGGCCATAACTTTTGCTTTCCGTTATGAAAATTCGATTTTTCAGATTCGTTAGAAAGGTATTCACTAACATATTTAAATATTTTTGGTTTCACTAAAATCCGTTTTGTTTTGCACCCGGTATAGTCCGACAAAGTTTGAATTCAATTTTCGAAACTGCAGCGCCTTTTCAGGCCTTGTTTATAATTATAATTAATTATATTCGTTTTCAATTGTCGATTCAAACTCACTTTTCATTGCCATTATTTAAAATATTTATTTTAAATATTTAAAAATCCATTATTTTAGCCAATTTAAAAAATTTAAATTGGTTCAGATTTTCTGGGTCGTTACAACGGCGGTTGAAGACCAGAGATCTTCACCTCGGTTGGATGATAACTGATGTCTTGATTGGGAGGCATCCCGAAATATAGATAATAAGTGGTGATCGTCCAGACGTACGTGGAGATCGATGGATATGCGAGGTATATAGTGCCTCCAGTTTCGTTCAGACCCAGAACGAACTTGTAAATGGACTGTGTGTCTGACATTGGATTTTGTTCTGTGCTGATTGATCTCTATTAAATATATATCTGTTTGGCGGCGGAGAATTTATTCTCTTGCTTAACGCCCTTCTCTGAGACGTACGAGCTCAGAGGTTATATATCGATAGAAATCAGTCACATAGAGTGAATTGCCTGTGTGGCATGCCTAAGTGGAAGATGATCAAGGCTTCTATTGAAAAGCAAAGTCTTGTGGTGGATGATCAAAGCACGACCTGTGTGGCATAGCTTTGTGTATAACGTTGATTTGCGAGCCTCACACCCCGGTATGAACCAGAAACGGGAGAGGACCTCAGGGAGGTCATGCGTTTCCTTCTAGCTAGGGTGGTGTCAGTGACCTACCAGCCCTGACATTTATATTATTTTCACCTGTGTGGTTGTTGCTATTGCGAGGCGCCTCGGATAAATCGGTGACTATGTGGAGCCGATGGGGTCATAGGACTCATTTACGCCCCAAAGGGCGGGGAAACGCAGTGTTCAGGCATAATAATCCACATCGGTGGACCGACCCTGACGATCCAAGGTGCAGTTGCGGCTGTTCCTAAGGGGCGAGCTAGAGCGTCTCGAATTCGGAGAGGATGATCCCTTGCCTCGGTTCATGACGGAAATCCAATTTCCAAATACGTGACTTTGCGGTTTTGATTGTATACCTATATATGGCGACATGATATATGGTACCCATGCCGTCTATGATTGAAATTGTTTTTGAAACATATAAACACTAGTAATAATATCAAATGCTTTTGTTTTATTCGTAGCAAGCATATTTTGGCCATTATAAGGTAAAATTCTATCCTCCGGTTTGCGTTGCATTGTGTGATGGGAACTGAGTCTTATAATGGCTTCATTTTTACAAAAAGCATTGCGATGTTTAAAAGGTTTACTTGTTTTAAAGCACTGGCAATCACTGGAGTAAACTCGTTCCGCGAAAGTGGCGTGGTCCTATGATTTGCCTTGTTATTGTTGTTTAACCAGTTAAGTAGATTTCTCATACCAGTCCCATGACTGACTCGTTGTTTGTTTCACTTGCAAACTCAGGTTCCCCTCTTTCTACACGGGCAACCTTATATTCAGGTTTTAGCAGGCTCTTTCGGGACAGCTGGAGCTGAAGATGGATTCTACCGTTTTTCTCTTTTTATGTTGTTCAGCTCCTATTGTACATATTATGTTTTGTTTTCCGCTGTAGACATTTCTGTATAGCTGAACTGTATTTTGTACTAAGTATGATCCTGTATACTGTGTAACTCTGATGATTATGTTTATCCAGTGTATTCTATTGTACATTTTCTGGTGTATTTATTTATTTTTGTTCTGCTGTTATCTGTTTATGTGTTATATTCCAAAGATTACCCTTGCCACCGTCGTACGGGGTTTGGGGTCGTCAAAACAATTGTTGTTGATAGTATGTATTCTTAATAACACGAATTTGTCACTTGTAGTACAACCTTCCTATAATCTTATCCTCAAATAGAATATTTGTGTATTTGAAGATTTGTAAGTGGATATCGTATTGAATCAAAAGAATATTAAATAGATTCTAGGATTCAAACGATATGTTATTGAATATGATCAATTGAGCGCTTGAGAATACAGAAATAAGATCAAGAAATTAGATATAATAATCAAGTCAAAATTCGTTAAGATTAGTTAAATGAAATGATGATCTCATGGTGTTTATATAGAGAATAAATAGTTGTAACCCTTTGTGAAGAGTAACGAACAATAGCCATGATTATTGGTGAAGAGAAGGAGATGCAACCGTTGATTGAAAGGAAGTGTCTTTTTGAAAGGTTGTTTTCTGAAAGAAAATGGGCGACAGGTCAAAAAGAACTAGTAGACAGAAATTTGAATATATATATACGTTATATTCACATGTACATGTTTATTGTGCATTCTGGGTAGAAATGGTCGACAGGTCAAAATAGGGGCGGTCCACCGGTTTTACCCAGGTTGCACAATCACCGTGTACATATATATATATATATTTGTATATATATCGATAATTTCGAGATGTGGGATTATTTGAGGATAGATTTTAACATAAACAACACTAAAAACACCAAGTAATCAACCTCTAATCTTGAATACCATATGTAGCTCTTTGTACCTCTTCAAACCAATAAATATCTTCTTTTTGTCGATTACGGCTTATTTCTTTGTTAGAAAGCAAAACTCCATGAATTCTTGACTCGACATTCTCCCCCTTTTTGATTGATGACAACATAGTTCTGAATCTCCCTTTGTATATGATCTCACCCTGAGATTGTGCCTGTATATGAACATGAACTATATACTCTTGCATAATACTGTTAGTACCAATCTCTCCCCCTTTGTCATCGACAAAAGGGAGTAAATAAGTGAAGATATAAATGATACTATCAGAATATTTAAGCAACATAAACGAGTAAAATAGATCATGTCAAGAGTTCAAAATAATGTTACACACAACCAAAAGTCTAGTACGACTAAAAACATGGCACCTTTTAGACACAAGTGCCAAATTAAGTCTAAAAGCAAAAGATAGACATAGGTACGTAGCAAGAGAAAACTAGGAAGTGAACTAAGAAGACTTGGATTGCGACTCCATCACATCTTCTTCCTCTTCCTCTTTAACAACTTATGTTTTTCCGCGACCATGTCCATGACTATTTTCCGAGCTCGTAGCCTCCGCCGATGATGCCCAAGAAAAAGTAGGAGGAGCTGGACGTTTGCCGGGGTCTTGAGCTTGCATGGATGGTGATGCACCACACGACATTGCTTCCCATAATGTTCCGAAGAAAGACCTAATCTTATTGAATCGTTTGTCGATCTTTGTATTCATATGCTTAAGTCTTGCTTTGAGTAGAAATTGGTTGCGAGCAATGGTGTCTAGCGATTCCTTTATCGAGGAAGACGATCCTAGAAGTTTGACTTCCTCAGGTCGTGGTCGGGATGATTGTTTTGAAGCTTTTTGATGTCCATGTTCTTTCCATTTCTCAAAAGACATAATAGTGAAGTATGGATCGGGGAGTTTCATCCGTTTAATCATTGCTTTGTTAAAGACTTCAGACTTTGAGATAGGAGACTTGGGGGGTGTGATGTTACAGTCGAGCAGTAGGCGCATGATATATTCATTATAAAACAAATGTGGCCTAGTGCAATCGTTTACTTGCAAAATCTCATCAAAAATCATACCAATCCAATTGATATGAATATCCCCGTATATTGCATATAATGCCTTGAAGTTCTCTTTATAAACGGCATCAAAATTACCTAATCTTGGTAGTAGAGAGTGCATGAGAGTGTGGTGAATAATCCTTGCAGTGGGTCGTAAACCTTTGGATTTTGTGCTATCCATATCATCTTCAATGAATTCATGGCTAATACGATCACGGATATGGATATTGCAAAAGTTGTTTGAGAACTTTTCACCACTAAAAGGAACTCCAAGAATGCTTGCCATTCTAGAACACGAGATAAACACTTCCTTACCACAGACTACAGACCAAAGACATTATGCAGGATTATCGGGCTTGTACTTCTCCAAATTCAAGTTAGCGCAGAATAATTTGATCATAATATGGTTTATTTCTATATTATTTTGATCAAAATCAATTAGGGATTCAATATTTGAGTTCCTTGCTAAGTTAAGAACGTGATATTTGGAGAAATCGGAGAACTTAATGAATGAACCCGGATGGATCGTGAAGTCTTTCATATCATTCCATCTTTTAACAACAATCAGATCAACTAGCCATTTCTTGATTGAGTGGTCAATTGGTTGGGATTCAGAAGTTGAAGCTTTCTTTGATTTCCGAGGAGGATCCATTTGATTGCTATTATTGAAATTTAAAAAAAAAATCGAATTCTAGGGTTTTGGAGTTTTAGGAATAAGGAATGGTTGGAGTAAAAGTGAAGAAGTGGAATGGAGAAATGGTCGTATATGTATATATAAAAACAGGAAAACCCGACACCGGTCCACAGCTATTTTTCACCGGTCGACCGTTTCTAATCAGAAGCTAAAACAGTCGACCGGTTGAAGTATGGCCTGTCGACTGGTTGGTTTCTGAGCTATTTTTCCTGGTTTTTACTCAATTTCTGATATTTAACGGTCCATATGAAGTAGAAATTACTCAATATATATTAGTACATAAGTGATACAAGCGAATATAACCACGATATAAATCTAATGTGAAGTTGATGAATTGTGATCGGTAGAATCTTCTTTGACGTCGTTAATACGTGGTTTCCATGGTGACCAATTTTCTTTTGCTCCTTCGTTCCTATTATAGTTTCTTTCCCATGAATTCAGGCTCCTAGAAGATGAAGGCATGTTTGGCATAGGCTCGTGTACATCGTGTTTATTTGAGCCACAAAAGAACATTGCCATTCTTTCTATAAGAGATAGTCGATTTGAGGTCGGCTTTTGCTCATAATATATCTGCCTTTGAAGATCAATAGGATGTTTCTGGTAATGGTGGATTTCATCAATCTTTTCTTTGGTATCATGTGAGCAAAACAATACTTTCTTTGACAGTTTTGGAGTTGGCGTAGTGCCGGGGGTACGATTGCTTTGGTGATATCCTGATTTGTGTTCGGGAGTTTTCGGAGAGTAATGATCTCCTGTCTCAGAAATAGTGATAGAGACATTGGAATATTGAGCACATTTTTCGCATATGTGTGCCACTGATTATAGCAGAAAATAAAATATATGAACTATGAAGGATTTAGGATCAGCTTGGGAGAGATAAAAAATGGGAATTTCTGCTAAGTTTATATAGGATTTTCTATACATATATAGCCTAAACTATATACATAGTTGAGGCCAAGAATTTCCAGAATTATTTGGCCATAGGAATTATCAAAAGCTTATAATCAATTTACTCAATTTAACAATAGCTAATAATAGCTAATATATGTTTAAGTAAATAAAAAAATAGCTAATTGTCCAGTTCTTTTTTGGAGATAAGACCAATCTCTCTTCGTAACTTTATGAAATTGGATTCAAGTAGAGGCTTAGTAAAAATGTCCACTAGTTGATTATCGGTTTGGACATACTCGAGACATATATTTCCTTTTTCAATATTGTCTCTTAGAAAATGATGATGGATATCAATGTGTTTGGTTCGAGAGTGGTTCACCGGATTTTTAGATAAATTTATAGCACTGGTGTTATCACAGTATATAATAGAATTTGATAAATGAATATCAAAATCTTGAAGTATTTGTTGCATATATATTACTTGAGTACAAGCAAGATCCGCTGATATATATTCAGCTTCACACGTTGATAGTGAAACACAATTCTATTTCTTACTAAACCAAGAGACTGGTGATTTTCCAATAAAATGACACGTACCACTTGTACTCTTTCTATCCGTTCAAGAGCCTCCGAAATCAGCATCACTGTATGATACTAATTCGAATGGACATTCTTTTGGGTAGAAAAGACCGAAATCTTTTGTATTATTAAGATAACGAATTATACGGTTCACTGCT
Source organism: Allium sativum (assembly GCA_030737875.1). NCBI lineage: Eukaryota > Viridiplantae > Streptophyta > Magnoliopsida > Asparagales > Amaryllidaceae > Allium > Allium sativum. The sequence goes on along the minus strand of CM060920.1, from coordinate 389,359,206 downwards.
TGTAGGTGTGATTCCTTTGGATCCGCTTGAAATCATGCACATAGAAAAACACTCATCATTATATCGGGACGACTAGCTGTGAGACAAAGAAGAGAACCAATCATGCTTCGGTATAGTTTCTGGTCAACACTCTTACCATTTTCATCTTTTTCAAGATTTGTGGTTGTACTCATGGGAGTAGGTTTACCTGATGTGTTTTCTAATCCGAAGCGTTTGATAAGATTTCCGCAGTATTTTTGTTGATTGATAAAAATACCGTTTGGAAGTTGTTTGATTTGAAGTCCAAGAAAATATGATAGTTCTCCCATACGAGACATTTCAAATTCTTTGGTTATAATATTTGCAAACTCTTTGCAGAGTTTATCGTTTGTTGAACCAAAGATGATGTCGTCTACATATATCTGGATAACTAGAATATCTTTTCGAGAATGTTTGATAAACAAAGTTTGATCGATTTTGCCTATTTGAAACCCTGAATTAATAAGATAGCTACGTAGTTGTTCATACCAAGCACGAGGTGCCTGTTTTAGACCATACAGAGCTTTTTTAAGTTTATACACATAGTCAGGATATTTTTCATGTACGAACAAAGGGGGTTGTTCGACATATACATTCTCTTTGATAAATCCAGTGAGGAATGCACTCTTGACATCCATCTGATATAGTCTGAAATTGTGATGACAAGCAAAAGATGATAAGATTATAATAGCTTATATTCGAGCAACTGGCGCAAATGTTTCTTCATAATCGATACCTTCTTCCTGATTATATCCTTGTGCTACTAACCTGGCGTTATTTTTTGTGATATTACCTTGTTCATCGGCCTTATTTTTATAAATCAATTTAGTACCAATAATTGATTGATCAGTTGGTCTTGGAACAAGTTCCCAGACATCATTGCGATCGAACTGATTTAGTTCTTCCTGCATGGCAATGATCCAATAATCATCGATAGCAACCTCTTTTGGATTCTTAGGTTCGATATTTGAAAGAAACGCGACATGACCCATTTGATGGAGTTGACTCCTTGTTCTGACTTGTGATGTTACTTCCCCGATTATATTTTGAGTCCAATGGTCTCTTAATATTCCTTGTGGAGGTCGTAACTCACATGTTTGAGGAATATTTTCAACAACTATTTCAGAGTCAGAATCAGTATTTGTGATGATTGGTATATCAGTGACTATAGTTTCGTCATCATCTGATGTATTATGAGGGTGCTGATAGAATCTATCGAATGAGACATGAAGTGATTCTTCAATCGTTTTGGTTCGTTTATTAAATACACGATAGGCCTTGCTCCATTCCGAATAACCGACAAATATACCTTCATCGACCTTTGGATCGAATTTGTCGAGCTGGTCTTTCGTGTTTAAGATAAAGCACTTAGAACCAAAGACTTTAAAGTATGAGATATTAGGCTTTCTTTTGTTAAATAATTCATAAGGCGTATTCTTGGTGAGAGGTCGAATGGACACACGATTCAAAACATAACATGCAGTTGCAACAGCTTCTGCCCAGAAATGTTTTGGTAAAGTGGTTACATTCAATAACGTTCTTGCGCATTCTTGTATGGTCCGGTTTTTCCGTTATACAACTCCGTTTTGTTGTGGAGTTCTGGGAAACGAAAAATTATGATATATACCTTTCTTTTACCAAAATGTTCAAACTCATTATTTTCGAACTCTCCGCCATGATCACTTCATATATTTTTAACCTTAAGCCCTTTTGATTTCTGAATTCTTTTGACGAAAGATTTGAATTGTTCGAAAGTATCACTTTTGTTTTTTAGGAAAATAGTCCAGGCGTAACGAGAGTAATCATCAACAATTACAAACACATATCGACTATGGTTTATTGACTGTACCTGAGTTGGTCCGAATAAATCCATATGCAGTAACTCAAGTGGTTGTAATGTTGATATGACTTTCTTGGATTTAAAAGATGATTTAGTCAATTTTCCTAATTAACATGCATCACAAATGTTGTCAACCTTAAAGCTCTGTTTGGGTAAACCTCTAACTAGATCATTTTTGGCCAGCTTGTCAATAGTTCTGAAGTTTATATGATAGAAGCGTTTATGCCATAGCCATGGATCATTATCATGAACCATAAGACACATATCTGAACTATGATTGATATTCATATTCATAATATATATGTTTCTGTCTCTATAACCTTCGAAAACTAAATTATGGTCTCTATCTAAAATACTACACTTATTATTTGAAAAGGAAATTATAAATCCCTTATCGCATAACTGACTAATGCTAAGTAAATTGTGTTTCATATTCCTAATTAGCATGCCATTGGTAATAAGAGGTAAGTTAGATGTACCGTAATTGCTCACATCGCCTTTGCCAATGATATAGCCTTTTGAATTATCTCCAAAAGTGACGGAGCCGCCATCTGAGTATGTAATATTTGTCAATAAGCTCTTGTCTCCAGTCATGTGCTTCGAGAAACCATTGTCCAATATCCACTTTCCTCTTTTCTTAAGTGGGACGGGCAAAGAATAAGATTAAGTCCATGGTACCCACTTTTTCATAGGGTCCTAAGAGTTAGGTCATAGGAGTCCAAACCCATACGGGTCCGGTATCCCCTTTATATAAATAATTAGAATTAAGATGCACTGTATTCATGAAATGCCGAATATATTTGTTCCTAATCAAATTTTTATTTGTTTTAGGAACCCATATCTTGGTAGTCTTGACATTTTCCTTTTGAAATTTCACAACTGGTTTTGGCCTGGAACATAATAAACTAAGATTTTTCTTAGCTTCATTTTTTTGTACTACTACATCTTTTTTCTTCCTTTTATAACTGAGATGTTTCTTGGTTTCTTATACCCCAAACCTTGTTTATTTGAAGCAGATTGTGAACTCTCAATGATTTTTGTCAAATTTTCTCGACCTTTTTTGAAGTTAGAAACATTTTGAGTAATATTATCTAACTTAGTTTGTAAACTAGCCTTTTCTAGGTCCATAATTTTGATCTTTGCCTTAAGCTCATGATTTTCAGTAGTAAGAGCATCGTTTTTCTATTTTTGAGTTTCAATTTCTTGACTCAAAAGAGATAATTGAGAATCAATATTAGATGATGGTTCTTGAATTTTTTCAAGTCCTTCTTCTAATATTTTCTTCTCGTCTTTTAACATATCCCATTCAAACTCTGCTCTACTCAAATCAGCTTTGGCTTCTTTGAATTGTCGTTTCATGTCTTTATATTTAACTATCAATTCAACATTAATATCAAGTACTTCATCAAATGTAGGAATTTGTACCTCATCTTCTACTGCCATGAAACAAACATTTTCTTGTTCATTTTCTGTATGACTTTCACTTTCCGATGAAGACGAGTCTGAATCATCTCATGTCACTGAGAACACTCATTTCTTAGATTTGTCCCTTTTGTATTTGAATTTGTCATTTTCTGAATTCTTCTTTTGCTTTGGACAATCCTTGAGCATGTGCCCCTTTTTGTGGTAGTTGAAACATTCTATAGTGGATGATGATGTTTTAATTGATCCAGTTTTCTTTTTGTTATAACGACTGGCTTTTCGTTGTTTCGGGAATTTTTTGAAACCTTTTGCAATGAATGCCAGATCTTCATCTTAAGAATCTGATTCATCTTCATCTTTTTCAGCATGGAATGCCACATTTTTCTTTTCTTCTTTTTGTTCCTTTCTAGCCTGCAAATTAGCTTCATAGGACATTAGATTCCCTATCAATTCATCTGGCTTCATGACAGAAAGGTCATTAGCTTCTTCAATTGCTAATACTTTTCCTTCTCATTCACTAGTCAGAGAATGTAGGACTATTGAAACAACATCAAAATCAGAATATTTTGTCCTAATCCGATAAGAGCATGGTGAATAGTTTGAAATCGTGAATACATATCATTGATTGTCTCATTTGGCTTCATCTTGAAATTTTCAAACTGACTTTTCAGCATGGCTATTTTGGCTTGTTTTACCTTATTAGTACCTTCATGAGTGGTTTTCAGCATTTGCCAAATTTGATATGCTGTGGTATAGATACTAACACGGTTATATTCGTTTTGATCTAATGAACAAAACAACATGTTTATTGCTTTTGCATTTATAGCCGCTCCAGTTTTCTCAACCGGTGTCCATTCTGAATAATCAGTTATTGGATTCACTATTTCTTTTTGGGTAGCATTCCAGGCATCATAGCTATTTGACTGCATAAAGAATGACATACGTGTTGCCCAATAGCTATAGTTTAAACCATTGAAGAATGGAGGTCTTTGTGTCGATTGACCTTCCGTGTAAGTGGTGTTTTGAGTGATAGTGCTGGTACTTGCGTTATTTTCCATATTACACGATCCGTGTGTACTGTATTAGCACGTACGTAATCTTCATTTGGTATCGGAGCACCGTCCTACGTCCAGTCCCAGACTTCTATCTGGATTTTCACTAACAACCACCTCACTTCATCCAGAGGAACATGTTTGCAACACCCGAGCGGACGAACGGGATTTCACGCTTCTTAACAACGTTGAGGATTTCAACACGTGCCTTTTACAACACCGAGGACTTCAACTAAGATGAATACAATTGTTGTTGATAGTACGTGTTCTTGATAACACGAATTTGTCACTTGTAGTACAACCTTCCTATAATCTTATCCTCAAATAGAATATTTGTGTATATCAAGATTTGGAAGTGGATATCGTATTGAATCAAAAGAATATTAAATAGATTCTAGGATTCAAACGATATGTTATTGAATATGAGCAATTGAGCGCTTGAGAATATGGAAATGAGATCAAGAAATTAGGGATAGTAATCAAGTCAAAATTCGTTAAGATTAGTTAAATGAAATAATGATCTCATGGTGTTTATATAGAGAATAAATAGTTGTAACCCTTTGTGAAGAGTAGCGAACAATAGCCATGATTATTGGTGAAGAGAAGGAGATGCAACCCTTGATTGAAAGGAAGTGTCTTTTTGAAAGGTTGTTTTCTGAAAGAAAACGATCGACAGGTTAAAAAGAACAAGTAGACAGAAATTTGAATATATATATATATACACACGTTATATTCACATGTACATGTTTATTGTGCATTCTGGGTAGAAACGGTCGACAGGTCAAAATAGGGGAGATCGACCGGTTTTACCCAGGTTGCACAATCACTGTGTACGTATATATATATTTGTATATATATCGATAATTTCGAGGTGTGAGATTATTTGAGGATAGATTTTAACATAAACAACACTAAAAACACCAAGTAATCAACCTCTAATCTAGAATACCATATGTAGCTCTTTGTACCTCTTCAAACCAATAAATATCTTCTTTTTGTCGATCACGACTTATTTCTTTGTTAGAAAGCAAAACTCCATAGATTCTTGACTCAACATCCTAGACAGCATAGTACCCCATCCTACTAGGTCGCCATATAGGTTTACAACTGAAGTCGAAAGTCGCGTATTGGAATTTGGGTTTCCACCTATGGATCAAGGAAAGGGATATTCCTCAACCAAATTCAAGACACTATAGCCCATGCCTCAAGGATAGAACGCATCGACCCTTAGGAGCGTCAGAGCCGGCCATCCGTCGCTGGTTCGGATTCCTCCATAAATAATACATTCCCTAATTTTATCGGACCTAAAACATGGTCAGTACGTCGACCATCTTGTCGACAATTAAGGGCCTTGTGTGGCCAAATCCAAGGTACCGCGCTTTCCATCATCCACATAAGCTAAATGTCTGGGCTCCATACCATGACATCACTCGTAGCTAGAAGGCAACATATGTTCATTTCTCTATGGTCTTTCATCCCGTTTTTGATTCGTACCGAGGTGTGAAACTCGCGAATTAATGCTATACACAAAGATGCGCTATATTAAAGCCATGCTTTGATCATCTACCACAAAGCCCTGCTTTTCAACAAAAGCTTTGGTCCATGCATCTCAGCATGCCACATTGTCAATCCATACCATATCACTGATTTCCACCAATATATATAACCTCTAAGCTCGTACGTTTGAAAGAAGGGTGTTAAGCAAAGAGAATAAATTCTCCGCCACCAAACAGATATATATTTAGTAGAGATAAACGAATACAGCGCGAAGTACAATGTCAGGCATATAGTCCATTTGCAAGCTCATTCTGGGTCTGAACGAAACCGGAGGCACCTTATTCCTTGTCCCATATGTCCAATACAGGAGATAGGTCCTCGCATATCCGGTCGATCTCCAAGTACGTCTGGACAACCACCACTTATTACCTCGTCTTCGGTGTACAGCCCAATCGAGACATTAGTAATCATCCTAACGATGTGAATATCTCCGATCTTAAATCAACTTCTTTATATCTTCGACTTTCAATCGTCCAGAATGGGTTAAACTCAGTCTTTCCTAATAACTTGCGTATCTTATAATTATGTGAAATATAAACACATTATTCCAATCCAGAATATTCTTGTATTCAAATATTCATTTCTATGATAAAGTTTCCAATTAATCTTATCAAAGATTATCTCTTTTAAACTTATTGCTTAATCCATTTTTTAGAAATCATTTCAAAAGATTTTATAATATCTTTTCTCAACTTAAACAAGATAAAGGTTTATAAAACTAGTCGGGATTTACGAGCCTTACCGAAGTAATCATACATTTTATTATCCCAATCCCAACCTATTCATCCCATAGAGAAAACTGGTAGTACTCCATAACTAACACCCATTGTGTTATAGGTAAATTTAATTACCATTTAACGTTCTAAATCTAATTAAAGATTCAACTATCGCATGGAGTAAAACTAGTGGTACTCCACTATCGAACACTTTTCGAGTTTGGTAAATTTAACTACCCCATTTACATTTCAATCTAATTAAAGGCTCTTTAAAATTCCAACTTAGTTTTAATCTCAAAAACCATTACTTAATGATTATTCAACTTTAAGAAATAAATCCTGTTTTAACCGGGTTAAAGAACGAATGTCGTTTAAAACAATGTTCACGATAAACCCAAAATCATCTTCCAATTAAGATGGAATCTTCATGGAAATCAAATCAATCGTAACCAATATGAATTTCTATATCAGACTAATGCTATAAGCGAAATAACGGCAAAGCCTTTTAAATTCCATAAACCGTAACGATCTTCCTTTACAGAAGCTCATCTCGATTATTACTAAATCGAATTACATTCAATACCAATTTAATATATTAAACTTAAAAACTGCATTTTGGAAAATTTCCCTTAAATCTTAATAAATAGGTTTATAAATTCCAAATCATAACTTCCTTGTTAATGGGGTTAAAGAACGAATGTTATTTAAAACATTGTTCACGATAAACCCAAAATAAACTTCCATTTAATTCCTGTTATATTTATTAACTGGAAAACTTCACTTTTAGCTGGTTCAAGAACAGTGTTATTAAAGACACCAATCATAACAGACCCAAAATCCAATTAAATATTAAATACAAGGCTCTGAATAGAAATCACATCGACTTATATTCAATATCAAATTCTGAAACCAACATATATCGTATTGGGAATAACAATATCTATATCTTCCAAATTCCTCAACGATATCCATATAATCACATAATCCAATACTGAAATATCCGAAGATAATTTTCATTCAACTCCCATCCAATTTATATATATTGGAAAATTCTGGTTATATTAAAACCATTTCAATTCCTTTCAGTTCTTTACTCAAGTTGGTAAACAACTTATTCAAATAAAAATATCTTTTATCTTCACAAATATGGAATATTTCATCCAGAATCAGTTCAAATCATTCATTATTATTTTACATAATTTATTCATATTTTTAATAATTTTATTAAGGCCCTTATAGTCGGTTCCAATATCGCCAGCAGAACTGCGTCCATATCGACCTTTTCCAAAACTGATTTGGACATATTTTAAAATCTAACCGTTGGATTTTAAATCTCTTATATTAATTTGAAAGATCTTTTTGACACAAACCCAATGGTTCCGGTCTTAGGAGAATCCGACAGTAGGATCATCCGTTACGTTAATTCGAAGTTACGGGTTGACGTTCGCAAACTGTCGTGGCACGACATGTCGTATTCAAGCCTGAATAGATTTATAATTAAAATATAAAATTAAATATGCTTTCAAAACAATTTACAAATTAATCACAACTACCATTTGAAATTCTATTTCAATCATTTTCCTTTAAAAATCAAATATCTCATTAAATCATTATAATATTATTTATAATAGATTTAGTCAATTTCTATTCAAAACGTATTTTATAAAACGCTTATAATCTCGCTTAAAAACGATTTCAACTTCCACTTCAATTTTAAATGAAAATTGAACATCTCATATTATTATAATCTCCAAAGTAATAATATTTTCAAAATATCAGATTTTGAACTCCAATTTTCTTGATATTCATTATAATTTTATAATGTTTGTGTACATCCAAAATCCAACATCAAAATCAAACTTCAATTCTTCGCTGAATATTATATTAAATTATTCATTTTTACTCCGAAGTGAAATGAGATTCAACCAATCACCATATAATTGTAGTAATATGGATTTCATACATTGCGTGTATTGAACAATAGTTATAAACAACTATAAACATCCAATTCACATCCAGAGTGCATCTACAATCATATAAGCTTTAAATAATTAAATAACGCTTTTAATGGTCTGTCAATCAATTGATTGACATACAACTATTGACAAGGGAGATGTGTGAATTATTTATTATCTCAAGACCCGTTTGGGGTTTTCAGCCAATAAATAATCAATTAATTAATTATTTCTTTATTTCAATCGATATTACTTAAATGGGTGAACACAAACAAGCTGTTCGACTTATAAATGGGTGTTTTAATCTAGTTTCAACTACCACAAACAATCTAACATCGTTTTAACATGTTAATTATTTCAAAATCACATTCAAATCATAACACAAACAATCATTCATTCATCCATCTGGTTTGCAAACAACTGGGATATGAGCTACCATATACTGTATAACAATTTTTGATAATTAAATCAAATATGAATCAGCATAGACAATCTATATATATTCAGTTAAAAAATAAAATAACTGTACAAACAATTTGAGTGAGAGAATTCTCACTTTGTTTGTTTTCCCCAAATAACGCCAAACGATCGATGAAGTGAATCAGACGTTTTTTTGGCCAAAAATTGCCATGAGCTCTAAATTGGTTTCATTACGAAGCCCTCGTCGACACGGTTCCAACGCATCTTGAATCGCTGAATTTTGAGTTCGTATGAAAAATTTATGCATTTTACAAGTTTGAACGGTTTAAATAACATTAACAGTTAATTAGAATCCCTTAATTACAATTACCTACGTTAATTGTTTGCTCATCATCTATCTCCTGCACATATACGAACAACATACTCATGGCCATTTCCCAACTTCACAAGCTTCATGCTCCCTCTTCCATTTCATTAAAATTCAAACAAAATTGCCATTGATCTTCTCTTCTCATGCTCATCATCTCCAACCCCATAATCACCCATTCGAACTTCTCCCTTCGAACGCGTCTTCCGCTTGGAACTACTGCTCCTATGGATGGTTGTGACATTTTTTTTATTTAGTTGAACAAAAATTCCTATAAGCCCCTAGACTCCATCACGAATACAAAAATAAAAAAAAAATGCCATTTTGCGAATTTGTGCTCCAATACTTCGCGTTCCTCAGCATAACATATTAGAACCCACGTTGTAAAATTTGGGTGAACCAAAACTGATTTCAAACTACATGAAATTGGTATGAGGTTGAAGCTATCGAGTAAAGGAATCCAAATAAACTTGTTTCGTGATTTTAGGAGAAGTATTTTGGTTTCTATGATTTTTTGAAAATCAATTTGCTCACGTTTTGCATAAACTGGTGGAGGCGTGAAGAAGAAAGAAAATGAGGGTTAGGGTAAGTTAAGGATATTATACAGTAGGAGGAAAATATATATTTTTTAATTAATTTTATATTTATTTTATTCGATTATACTCAATTTTTGCCAGTTTTCATCGTAAAAAAATTCGTATGATCACATAGAATTCCGTTTTTAATAAAAATTAACAAACAGCTACTCTTTGACATTGCGGATCCAACGAAACTTGTTTCATCGAATTTCGAGTCCATTTGCACAAACAGAGACTTTTAAAGTCAAAATATTGACTGTTTTTCACATTAAAATCGTTTACGGCCACATACTGACTCTAAAAATCACAAAATTTGTAATTCTACCATTATTCGACGCTATGGATTCAATTAAAAATGTTTCTTCGAATTTCGAGGTCATCTCAATAATGTTCCTTTGTAAAAGTACTCAAATTATTACATCGAACGTTTTCATCGCTCCCGACCACATACTAACTTCGTTTGGCGCGAAATTTGAAATCTAGCAATAATTTTATATTCTGAATCCAGCAAAATTAGTTTCATCAAAAAAGGAGGTTGTTTGCAAAATATCCATTTTTAACGGCTATGTAATATTAAAATATTAATGAATTCCATAGCGACTATTTTAGATTTTCTGGACATAACATACAATTTATAATTCGAAATCTCGATTTCTTACATTCATTAGAAAGATATTATTAAGTAGATCCTAAGTCGTTAATTTTCAAAATAGATCATTTTCAAAATTTAAAATCCATTAAAATCAATTAAAAATAAATTTTAAATTGGTTCAAAATTCAGGGTAGTTACAATTTCCCCCACTTAAAACTTTTCGTCCTTGAAAAGGAAGATGAAATTGAATGTCGTTTACTTAACCAACTCAGCCTTCGTTCAAGCTCAAGTTCTTCCACCTTTCAGTTTCTAAGAACTTTCCAATTTCTCAAAATTTGGCTAATACCTTAAATTTTCGAAAAATTTCGTCATAACCTCCTTTGTACGGGTTGATCGGTACAACTATAGCTTTCCTCTCTAGGCCATCATCAATCAAAAAAGAAAATTAAAAAGTCAAGCAGCTTGCAAATCGACTCATAAAATCATCAAACCTAATTAATACAATAAATATGTACATTTGTGCTGGGCATATAATTTTATTCCTCTTCTTAGTTACACAAACTGTACAACATATATATACATTTCCAATTCGAATAAATTTTCAATTCATTTCAACATTAGATTTGATTTGGCTTATTTTACCTTCCATTTTGTATTGGTTTTATTATCCTAATATTTTTTTATTAGTTAAACTAATTAGCACACATCATAATCTCCAATCAATTAGTTAATTAATTTTCCAAAAAATATATCTTTTATATACATAAAAATCATATTTTCAAAGCTAAATCACAAACAGTAAACTCTAACTAAGTTTTTGATTCTCACACAAGTCAACTGGAATCATATAGATATCCCACTTTCGAAACTCGAACATAAACATTGATGATACTACAGTAATCATTAGAATCATCTCCGGGCGACTAGAATGTGATTCTATATCTACCTAGTTTATTCGAGACTTCGAATACATGTGGATCAGACGTATATCCAAAATCTACTTATACTTCATAGTCCAGAATCAATATCAAATAAAATATTCAAATTCCTATAATAAGATATAATTTTCAAAATTAAATTCATTTTATAAATAACACTCTTCAAACTCATTCTAGGGTATTACTTATGCTATCTCTAACGAGTCATTGTTATAGGATATTACTAATCCTATCTCTGAAGAATTCTTTCATTCAGTTCCAATGTGTCTTATTCTCGAGCTTTGTAAACCAAAGCTCTGATACCAAATGAAACGACCCGAACTTTCCGGCTGGCCTAACAGAACAATAAGACAGAATGCTTTGAGAATAGGGTGCATCCGAACATAGAACAAGAGAACATTTCATTGTTATTATAATTTTTTACATCAGAGTACAAGATATCAAAGTACAAATAAATAATACACAGCGAAAAAAACTCAGAGATTAACAAACTACAAAACAACAGAATTTAGTTACATAAATATAATGTGTAGCGGAAAACATCAACTATCATAGCTGAAAGAAATGCACGGATACAAAGCATTCCAGAGTATAGCTCCAGTCGTAATCCAGGATCCTGTGAAAAGAAATATCTACAAAACCGAAACTACTAGCCGCCCATGTGGAAAATAAGGCCACCTAGAGTTTAGGTGGGAAACGATAAACTCTGAGTCGGTCATGGGACAGGCGTGAGAACTAAAATTGTTATTAGCTTTATTTTAATATTGGGTAAATCACGGGGCCACGCCATATAACACGGAATGGGGTTTCTCCTAAGAATACCATAAAACAAACTCGCAATGCTAAAAGGAAAAATGAAGCTATTATAAGACCCATGTCCCATCACACAATGCAACACAAGCCGGAGGACAGAGTTTTACCTTATAATAGCCAAACATGATCGATACGCGAAATTTATCTTTTATTATTATTATAGGTGTAGAAATCAATTTCAAATATAAATGTATCAATCCTAGACGACATAGTACCTCATGCTACTATGCCGCCATATAGGTTTACAACTGAAATCGAAAGTCGCGTATTAGAATTTGGATTTCCGTCTATGAACCAAAGCAAGGGATCTTCCTCAACTGAATTCGAGACACTCTAGCCCATGCCTCAAGGACAGAACGCATCGACACTTAGGAGTGGCAGAGCCGGCCAGCTGTCGCTGGTTCGGATTTCTCTATAAACAATACATTCCCCGGTCCTAGCGGACTTAAAACCTGGTCAGTACATCGACCATCTTGGTTAGTATGTCGACCATCAAGGGCCTTGTGCGGCCAAATCCAAGGTACCTCGCTTTCCATCTTCCAACATCCACATAAGTAAAATGTATGAGCTCCATACCATGAAATCACTCGAAGCTAAAAGGCAATGTATGTCCATTTCTCTGTTGTCCTTCATCCCGTTTTTGATTCATACCGGGGTGTGAAGCTCGTGAATTAACGCAATACACAAAGTTGCGCTAAATTAAAGCCATGCTTTGATCATCACCCGCAAAGTCATGCTTTTCAACAAAAACTTTGATCCATGCATCTCAACATGCCACATAGTCAATCCATATCATACCATTGATTTCCACCAATATATAACCTCTAAGCTCGTACGTCACAAAAAAGGGTGTTAAGAAAAAAGAATAAATTCTCTGCCACCAAACACACACACACACACATATATATTTAGTAGAGATAAATGAATACAGCGTGAAGTACAATGTCAGACATATAATCCATTCGCAAGTCCGTTCTGGGTCTGAACGAAACCGGAGGCACCTTACTCCTCGTCCCATTTGTCCAATACAGGAGAGAGGCCCTCGCATATCCGGTCGATCTCCAAGTACGTCTGGACGACCACCACTTATTACCTCATCTTGGGTGTATAACCCAATCGAGACATCAGTAATCATCCTAATGATGTGAAGGTCTTCGGTCTTCAACCACCGTCATCATATCTTTAACTTTTAATCATCGTAACATTTTTTTAGAATCGGTTAAACCCGGTCTTTTCAAATAACTCGCATATCTTAAAATCATATGAAATATAAACAAATCATACGGCTCATTCCAATGCAGAATATTCTTTTATTCAAATATTCATTTCTTTCGGAAAGGTTCCCATTAATCTTATCAAAGATTATCTCTTTTAAACTTATTGTTTAATTCATTTCTTAGAAATCATTTCAAAAGATTTTATAATATCTTTTCTCAACTTAAACCAAATTAAGGTTTATATAACTAGTCGGGATTTACGAGCCTTACCGAAGTAATCATTCATTTTATTATCCCAATCCCAACCTATTCATCCTTGGAGCAATACTGGTAGTACTCCATATCTAACACCCATTGTGTTGTCGGTAAATTTAATTACCATTTAACGTTCCAAATCTAATTAAAGATTCAACTATCGCATGGAGTAACACTGGTGGTACTCCATTCTCGAACACTTTTCGAGTTTGGTAAATTTAACTACCCCATTTACATTTCAATATAATTAAAGACTCATTAAAATTCCAACTTAGTTTTAATCTCAAAAACCATTACTTAATGATTATTCAACTTTAAGAAATATATCATGTTTTAACTGGGTTAAAGAATGAATGTCGTTTAAAACATTGTTCACGATAAACCCAAAATCATCTTCCATTTAAGATGGAATCTTCACGGAAATCAAATCAATCGTAATCAATATAAATTTCTATATCAGACTAATACTATAAGCGGAAGCTCATCTCGATTATTACTAAATCGAATTCCATTCAATTCTAATTTACTATATTAAATTCGAAAACTGCATTTTTCCCATTAAATCTTAATAAAAAGATTTATTAATTCCAAATCATAACTTCACTGTTAATTGGGTTAAAAAACGTATGTCATTTAAAGCATTGTTCACGATAAACCCAAAATAAATTTCCATTTAATTCTAGTTATATTTATTAATTGGAAAACTTCACTTTTAGTTGGGTTTAAGAACTGTGTTATTAAAGTACCAATCACAACAGACCCAAAATCCAATTTAATATTAAATACAAGGCTCCGAATAGAAATTATATCGACTTTTATTCAATATCAAATTCTGAAACCAACATATATCGTATTAGGAATAACGATATCTATGTCTTTCAAATTCTTCAACGATATCCATATAATCACGGAATCCAATACCGAAATATTCGAAGATAATTTCCATTCAATTCCCATCCAATTTATATATTTTGAAAAATTCTGGTTATATTAAAACCATTTCAATTCCTCTCAGTTCTTTACTCAAGTTGGTAAACAACTTATTCAAATTAAAATATCTTTTATCTTTACAAACGTGGAATATTTCATCCAAAATCATTTCAAATCATTTATTATGATTTTTCATAATGTATTCATATTTTTAATAATTTTATTTAGGCTCCTACAATCGGTTTCCAATATTGACCACCGAACTACGTCCTTGGCGACCTTTTCCAAAACTGATTTGGACATATTTTAAAATCTAACAGTTGGATTTCAAATCTCTTATATTAATTTGAAAGATCTTTTCAATACGAACCCAAAGGTTCCGGTCTTAGTAGAATCCGACGGTCGGATCTCCCGTTACGTCAATTTGAATCTGCGGGTTGACGTTCGCGAACTATCACTGCGTGACACGTCCTATTCAAGCCCGAATCGTTTTATAGTTAAAATATAAAATCGAATATGCTTTTAAAATAATTTATCAATATTATAAATTATTCACAACTACCATTTGAAATTCTATTTCAATCATTTTCCTTTCAAAATCAAATATCTCAATATTAAATCATTGTAATTATGACGACCGCCCACAACTCCTGCACTTAACAAGGAAAATTATGCGCTAAAAGACGTCCCAAGCAGCTCTGGGTGACCATCAAGGTAGGATAATGTAACAACCGCCCGGAATGGGCCTAAATTTCGACCCAGAAAAGGCCCATCGAAACTTAGAACCATTCTAAACGGGTCATTGGTTCCTGTAAGGAATTACATTTGAATAGATAATATATACATACGCTTCGAATGGAAATACAACGCCGTGGAAAGAGAAATATTATACTGAAATAAGATGTACCACTTTATTTAAAATCACAGAATTCGAACACAACAGTCAAGATTACATATGCTCCATGGGTACATCAAATAATTCATTTTCAAATGTTTCCACAAGAAGTAAAGCAATAACTACTAATAATGGCATAACGACTTCGTCTTCATCTTCAGCTCCAATCATGATTCCGTCCATGAATTTCTAAAATAGAAGTTATACCTTCAAATGTGGGGTGCCCTTGGTCTTTTGGTGGTCGACTTTGAATTGGTGCTGCCTCTATTGCATAATTTTGGCCACTCTTGATAACTTTAGGCTTTGGGCATTAGTAAAATTTTCCTTCCCAATGAATTGTTTCCCTCCAAGATCCTCGAAGCTCTTACGAAAGCGAGAAAGGTCAAAGGCTACCTAAACGTCAGGAGCTGCAAACGCCGCTGGGGCAGGATTAACAACATGTACCTGTTCCACAGTACGAAGATACTGTTGAACCATTCTGGCAAGTATCAGGGCCTTGCCTGGTTACCCTGCTCAGAAGGATTGTCATCCATTCTACTATCTGAAATGAAAAGGAAGAGTCCTTTAGTGGAAACTCCTGAGATAGTATTTAAGCTGAAATGGGAAGAAAATGATAAAGCTGCCTAGTATAGATGTGTATGCTTATTGCGGCAAATGCATAAATGGGCCTAAATTTTGACCCAGAAAAGGCCTATCGAAACTTAGAACCATTATAAACGGGTTGTTACAGTTAACACAAGCGGAACCTATCATATAACTCGCAGCGCAAGATAAAATATAATAGAACATATACAACAAGAAGTAGTAGCGAAGCATAATTGTGCAGAATTTCAAACTTTCATATCATCAAAAGAATATCCATAATACCACCGGAATACATCATCAAATTCTGTACAAAAATCCTCACTACAATCACTCAGAGTATATCATTAAGCATAACAGTGGAAAACAACAAATAGTAGGTAATAGGAAATAATACGCCAGCCTCCTGCTCATCGTCGCTCAGCATCATCATCCTCATCAAGATCTACTGCCTGCTATTCAGCCTACCCATCCAAAACATGGATGAACAACCCGAAGTAATAAGAGGGAACATAAAATCTTGAGTCAACAATAGTCTTAATGAGCGGTAAAACAACTATCTAACATCATCAATAAAGTGTATGAGAAATAGGCAAATTACTCATACAATCTATCAATATCAACAGAGAAGAAACCCAAACACATCCCCTCCACATCCGACAGTGATAGCCTTTACAAAATCAAAAAACAACATAAGTAACAAATAGTACATTTAAGGCAACCAGTTATCAAGTGCAGACCATCCTAATCGAGTTCGACATCCCCTAAGCACAAGCCCTGAAGGCCTAAACCGACGTCAAACAAGCATCCAAGAGACATCTCCTTCGACGTGGACAATCTACATAAGAAAATATAAACAAAACAATCATCATCCATGACTCTGGCTATCACCGTCAATCCTACCTTGAAACCATCGTTAATCGTATGGCTGACTACATTACGCCATTCTATCAAGGGCTAATTGTTACCTTGGTTCTAGCAAAACCTCCAAACGCCATCGTGACTCGTATCTCTAGGCCCATCATGACTGCCCAGGGTACTCGATCATTCAACCGATCTTTTAGGCGTCTCTATTATACACCTGTTTTGAGTCCGGTAGAACCCATGACAACGATAATTTCTTTGCCTCCATAACTCTAGTCGTCATCACCGGCGACTCTCCATAAGCTCGAACGTCCTTGAGAGGCCATTATCCACGAGCCCAAAACACACTTGAGTCGTCTGCATATACGTTGCATTTCGTTGATCAACAAACACTTCATATCACTTCGAATATTCCTCCCTGAATTCACTTCGAAGCCACGTCCATTCTCGAACCAAAATAATCATCACTTTTGGTCGGCATTCAATCCCTAGCACTTCAGCCTTTCCGCTATGAAAAACATACCATAGCTCTTAAATTCCCATCCACAGCGTTTGTTAAACGCTGTAGTATCTTTTGCCTGATCCATAAAAAACAACCCGACTCATCAAGTCTTTGGACGATCTGACTCATCATGTCATGAACGACCCAACTCATCAGGTCATAAATAACCTGACTCATCAGGTCATAAACGAACCAACTCATCAGGTCATAAACGATCCAACTCATTAGGTCATAAACGAACCGACCTATCAGATCTTGAACGATCCGATCATGCCCTTCCAATCCATCAAGTTCCAACGATCCACAGACTTCAACGACCCATCATTGAGCGACCCGACTTCAAACTCTAGCGACTCGACCTATCTGGCACTAACGACCTGAAGACTTGGCCAACCCATCATTTCTTGGGCAATAAGTCAAACAACCCGACTCTAAATGACCCAACTCCAAACGACCTGACTCCAAACTTGACCGATTCATCTCCAATCTCAACCAATCCATCACCAAACGACAACATCGATGCAACCAAGTCATTCAAATCAATCAATTTCAACCCAAAATTAATAGCAATCATCAACACACATTAGCACAATAATAAATCATCATATAACCATATGAATTCACCAAATCATGATAAAAACAATGAATGAATTAACAAATGGGCCGAAACTTTGCATAAACACATGGATTAACATATGAATTTACCCATTTAAGTTGCTAGACTAGATCCTATGGTTATTCTAATGAAAATATACTTACCATGATGTAGATCTAGGTGAAAACAACTTGAAATGATGAAAATAAGATCAAACAACCCATATACTTGATTCAATCCATGCTAGAGATGCTTATCACTCACCAAACCTTCAAATTAGCTTGAAATCAATTAATCTCTAATCAAGATAGCGAAGAACGATCTTCAAATCCCTTAATTAGATGTGATCTTTCTTCTCTTAATGAAGATCTGCCTTCTTTGATGTGGATCTTCAATTTTCCAACGTAGATCTAAGATTTTAATGGAGGAAAGATGTATTTGATTGAGCAAGAAGGATCACGAGCTCAACCAAATGAGAAAATGAAGAAAATAAACCATTCTCCATGTCTCTAACCCCCTATTTATAGCCTCCAACCAGCCCACTAATCGGCCACACCAATTCCGCCCATTAATGACTAGCCAAACCTATACAGAAATTGTGCAGCACTAAAACAACGATTCCTCCCAAACCATTGAACCAAATTTTTAATGTGACCACTCTACGGAATTGGAAACATCACTTCCTTTCCAATGAAATCGATTTCAGCACCTGATTCGATCTCAATCAAAAGTTATGCCCTATACAAAACTGACAGGGGCAAAATTGTCATAAATAAAATTGATAAAAATTATGGACATGTCTCACAACCCCATAAACAACATTTCAAAATTTGAAAATGATTCGACCTTCACGGAATTAAATAAAAATATTTTACGATCCTCTGATAGGTAAAATGTAGGTCATTACAATAATATTATTTATAATAGATTTAGTCAATTTCTATTCAAAACGTTTTTATAAAACGTTTACAATCTCGTTCAAAACGATTTCAATTCTATTCAAAACGTATTTTATAAAACGTTTATAATATCATTTAAAAACGATTTCAACTTCCACTTCAATTTTAAATGAAAATTGAACATCTCATATTATTATAATCTCCAAAATAATAATATTTCCAAAATATCAGATTTTGAAATCCATTTTTCTTGGTATTCAATGTGTCCATCCAAAATCGGATCTCAAAATCAAACTTCAGTTCTTCACTAAATATTATATTATAATATTCGTTTTCACTGATTGAAATGAGATTCAACCAATTACCAGATAATTTTAGTTATATGAATTTCATACAACGCATTTATTCAACATTAATTATAAACAACTATTAAACATCCAATTCACATCCAGAGTGCACCTACAATCATATAAGCTTTAAATAATTAAATAACGCTTATAACGGTCTGTCAATCAATTGACTGGCATACAACTATTCACAAGGGAGATGTGTGAATTAATTATCATCCCAAGACCCGTGTGGGGTTTTCAACCAATAAATAATCAACTAATAAAATATTTCTTTATTTCAATCGATATTACTTAAATGGGTGGAAATAAACAAGCCGTTCGACTTGTAAATGGATGTTTTAATCCAATTTCAACTACCACAAATAATCCAACATTGTTTTTAACATGTTAATTATTTCAAAATCACATTCAAATCATAACACAAACAATCATTCATTCATCCATCTGGTTTGCAAACAACTGGGATATGAGCTACCATATACCATATAACAATTTATGATAATTAAATCAAATATGAATCAGCACAAACAATCTATATATATATTCAGTTATAAAATAAAATAACTATACAAATAATTTGAGTGAAAGAGTTCTCACTTTGTTCGTTTTTCCCCAAATAACGTCAAACGATCAATGAAGTGAATCTGACGTTTACTTCTACCAAAAAATTTCACAAGCTCCAAATCACTCCAAATCAGTTTCACTACGAAGCTCTCGTCGACACGGCTCCAAAGCATCTTGAATCGCTGAATTTCGAGTTCATATAAAAAATATATGCATTTTACAAGTTTGAACGGTTTAGATATCATTAATGATTAATATAACAATTAATTAGAATCCCTTAATTACAATTACCTACGTTAATTGTTTACTCATCATCTTTCTCCTGCACATATTCGAACAGCAAACTCATGGCCATTTCCCAACTTCACAAGCTTCATGCTCCCTCTTCCATTCCATTAAAAATTCAAACAAAAATACCATTGATCTTATCTTCTCATGCTCATCATCTCCAACCCCATAATCACCCATTCAAACTCCTCTCTTTGGACGCATCTTCCACTTGGAGCTGCTTCTCCTATGGATGGTTGCGACATTTTTTTATTTAATTCAACAAAAATTCCTACAAGACCCCAGACTCCATCACGAATCCAAAAATCAACTTCATTTTGTGGATTAGTGCTCCAATACTTCGCGTGAACCCACACTGTAAAATTTGGGCGAACCAAAACTGATGTCGAACTGCATGAGATTGGTATAAGGTTGAAGCTATCGAGTAAAGGAATCCAAATAAACTTGTTTCGTGATTTTAGGAGGAGTATTTTGGTTTCTATGATTTTTCGAAAATCAATTTGCTCACGTTTTGCATAAACTGGTGGAGGCGTGTAGAAGAAAGAAAATGAGGGTTAGGGTAAGTTAAGGATATTATATAGGAAGAGGAAAATATATAATTTTAATTAGTTTTATATTTATTTTATTCGATTATACTCAAATTTTTCCAGTTTTCATCGTAAAAAATTCATATGATCACATACGAATTCTATTTTCAAGGAAAATTGACATGCAGCTACTCTCTGACATTATGGATCCAACGAAACTTGTTTCATCGAATTCCGAGTCCGTTTGAACAAACAGCGAATTCTTAAAGTCAAAATATTGACTGTTTTAACATTAAAATCGCGCACGGCCACATACTGACTCTAAAAATCATGAAATTAGAAATTCTAACATTATTCGACGCTATCGAATCACTAAAAAAGTTTCGTCGAATTCCGAGGTCGTTTCAATAATGTTCCTTTGTAAAACTGCTCAAATTATTACATCTAACGGTTTCATCGTGCCCGGCCACATATTAACTTCGTTTGGCGCGAAATTTAAAATCTAGGAATAATTTTATATTTCGAATCCAACAAAATTAGTTTCATCAAAAATGGAGGTTGTTTGCAAAATATTCATTTTTAAGGGCTATATAATATTAATAAATTCCGTAGCGACTATTTTAGATTTTAAGCTGGACTTAACTTACGATTTGTAATTCAAAATCTTGATTTCTTACATTCATTAGAAAGACATTGTTAAATAGATCCTAAGTCATTAATTTTCAAAATAAATCATTTTAAAATCCATTAAAATCAATTAAAAATAAATTTTAAATTGGTTCCAAAATTCAAGCTTGTTACAATGGATGCCCAATACGTTTTCATAGTACGACGACGGGGACCAGTCAAAGAGGGTACTATGGGGAGTACCTCGATATATTGGGCATATAGCTACATATACATTATTTATTACGTTAATCTACTGATAAGTAGATGGGTACGATTTATATGGAGGAAATCGAAAGTATATTGTGGACTAAACCTGAATAACTTAATAAATATGAATCAGTGATAGAACAATATATGTAGTGTTATTTATATAAAGTATAACGTGTCCATTTACCAGAACTTTTATTCTGACCCCTCCTCATAACAAACCTACTGTTGTATTTTATTCCCTTCTGTTGTGAGATTTCTATTATGAACTCTGATGTATTTATCTTTGACTTTCTGTAGGATACCAGACAAACTACCATGAGCTTTGATAGATTTGGATTTTGAAAAAAATCGGATCTGTCGTAATTCAGGTTGTTACACAAAATGCCATATCAAATTCTTATATGCGATTGCATTATAAAAGCTAACCATGACTATAAATATGAGTCTACATGCATAGTATAAAAATCACTTCTTGTTGTTACATATTTAAAAGGAAGTGCTACCATTATATAATTATCGATAAAATCTCAAGATTGTAATTGCATTGTGTATATAAAGCAACAAGACATAGTTCAGCAACCGTACATCCATTATATATCTTTTATTATGATTCTTTGGTTTACAATCGCTGCAACAATTACAAGTGGTCAATTCGCTAAGTCGATGAGACCTTAGCTTCCATACATCTTAAAAAAGAACGATGCAATCTCTAGTAGTTATTGTTGAATGATGGATTTCATCAGTTCAGATCTATAGTTATGTTTTTGGGTAGTCCCTTGTTGTCAAGTAGTGCTTTAAGTGATCTTAGGATATGATAGATAAGGTACATTTGACTTCCAAAAAATTCCTCATTACAAGTGATGCTAGGGCTATTTATAAGTGCAAAATATTCAATTCGGCTAATTTTGTTTGATGTTTATCAACTAATTTTATTTGGTAAATTCTATTCGCGTAAACCTGTTTAGCTATTATGTTCGAGTCTGAAAAGATTCATGTCTCCTGAATCGTTTACGCGTTGACGTATTCGGACCATTGTTTTTTTCGTTATAGTTTTGTTTTATATAAATCTGCTCGACATCTAACGTAATCATCAAGGTGGATCCAGATTTCTTTATGTCATAACTTCTTCATTTCAAATCAAATTTGAAGAAACTTGAACTGGTAATTTTGGCAACCTTTAATAGAGTGCTCTGGTCCTTTCAGATGTTATATTTTGGCAACATAGGTAGTATCTCTTCGAAGTGGGCCCAAATTGATTAAGCGATCTATTTCTGAATTCCTAGATCAGATTGAGTGGCAATTTTGCACAATGTGCATTTCCATAAGCATAGTTTACAATTTGTTTGAGCCTATTCCAAGACTACCTCGGGCTTACCCCAATCTCATTTTTATATTGCAAACTGTCTTCGAGTACAATGCAAGTTGATACCTCAAGGTTTTATACTTTTATTATCAGCATTAACTTGCTTGTGCATTACAAAATGCAACTCAATTTGTACTGCTTTTTATATTAAGAATGATTTGCATTTTACAACCAATTTGTATGGTGCTTAGGTCGAATACGATTCAATACACTACCAAAACTAAATTGCACTACTATATGAGTGTTATGACACACACTTCATGCATTGCGTATGATCAAGATACGTGTTTTGAGTATGAATTATGCTTTTAGAAGAGGTAATTAGGGAGAAGGATAAACTTTGAAAAACAATTAGACCAGAAGACATTTTATTTTTAGGCTGACACTACACCAAAAAATGCTTTTAACAGCATGTCAAAAACGTTGTTACATGATATTACAGCGTTTTAATAAACGCTGTATAACGACTTGTTGTCGTAGGCCCTTTTTTTTCGTTAGCGGAAAACAAATGTTGTTATAAATTGAGTTTTACACGTTTTTTCTGAGCTGCGAATACTTTATGCACAACGTTTGTAATGAGCTGTTAATAGTTTTCAAGTGTACGTTGCTTCCATTTTCAACAACGGATTATAAACGTTGTTGCTAATATTTCACAGGGTTTTTCTTGTGCTATTATAGTGAACATACTTTGTCTTTTCATAGTTCTAACAGCATTATATAAACGCTGTCGTTAGTTCATGATATTTGTAGTCCACCATTGTCCGTTCCATTGCAATATTTATATTAATAATCTACACTCATTCATCATATTTCAACTAAACAATATACATAACATTGTATCAAACTAGAAACCGCCAAATGAAAATATAATTATTAATCATCATTTTCATAAAGTAATATGAATATAATATCCGTAGACAAAATTTACATAAATTCGTAAACAAGCATCATACAACATTAGACAAACTTATGAAAACAAACCTATTTATGATGCATGTTAAGAACATACATATTCATCCCTTCAACCTTTGGTTCTAACACATACCGCTTAAGCATGTTGTTTTTTGCTTCGTTTTAGTCCATAGTGCAGATTGTTCCATTGTTCGTCTCTTTAATGCTTCAAGTCCACTTGAGCTTCAACACTGCAGGATTGGGCAGTCTCACTATAATGAAAGAAACATGGACAGAAGCAAGCTGGTATAGTATAAGCTTAATCAATTCTCATTATTAATTATCTATTAGCGAAACAATGATGATTTCTTTTAATTACCGTTGTTATCGTCGAACATTATGCAATAGTGCACTGCACCAAAGTAATGGTGCACAGGTGCACCACTCTTGTGGTGTAAATGCACCACACAGTGGCGAGTTCACCACTATAGTGCATTTGCACCATTGCATAATGTCCGCAAAGAGATGAAAAGGAAAAAAAATCCTAACTTATGAGAGAAATGAAACTGCGTAAGAGCAGCAAACTAAAATATCTGTGTTACTAATAAGATGGAAAGGTGATACAGGCTATATACACATATATACTCATACACATGTACAACTCAAATATCTAAGTCTACAATAGCATCCCAAAACACACTAAACAGACACAATAGTATCACCTAGCTCATTTTCTTTGAATGGGGCTAAAAGAGGGTAAATGCAGATTTCACATCTGATGCAGAAACTAGAATGGAAGGGCGACAAACACAATCTAGGTGTAGCTTGTGAAAGGTGCAAAACATCAATCAATATATTTTTAGATAAGCTAAATTGCAGAAATTTTTTTACCTTGAGGAGCTTCTTTATGGCATAACAGCACGTCTCCTGATGTTCCTCTTCTTAATAAGCTTTAGCGTTCTGTCACTCATCCACTCAGATAAGTTGTATGACGAATGCAAAATCCAAGCCCTATTGCATCCACGGTTAACGATACAACATGTTAGTTGATTTCACAACATATGGTAAAACTGGTGACTGATGGTAAACAAATACTCACTGCACACTGGTCAACTCCAATCAATGTTCCAAGATATTCAGCTGAAGGTTGCAATAATTGATGGTAAAGCTCTGCTTTGCTGGATAGAGCTAATCGAGTTCGATCGAGAAATGATTTTGCATATAATGCCCAATGGTCATTATCTTGTTTCAGCATCTCCAATGCAAGATTCCATCCCTTTAGAAGTAGGAGAAAAAACAATGAATCCATGCTTCGTTGCATTTTATCAATGTAGATATTGACACTGATAAATCTTCTAAGAGAAAAATGGTAGACTATTTGTAAAAACTTATGACTTCACATAAATATTTTGGCTAACAATTCCGCACATCTTAACTCCCTTGGTCATTGCCAAAGAAATTTAATCAATTTTGCAATTCTAGTTTAAAATGGCTTGATAGGATACAAAAATATTGCATATAGAAATATACCCAAAAAAATTGTATATAGAAATATATACCTACATAATAAAAGTAAAAAACAAAAATCGGAAACCTTAAATGCAATAGCCTACCTCCTCAACCAATTGACAACTCCACCATCGCAGTTCTCCAATGCATTAACAGAATCGTCACTGAGAACAGCACTGAACGCCATCTGTATAACAATTAAAAAAAATATGTTTTACAGATAAGAAGAAGCAAAGAAAGTCCCAATTGTTAAGCATTAATTCAAGTAATTTACCTTCCCACTTGCATTTCTTTCAGTCTTCTACCATTTCCATAACTTATGAACAACATTACATGACAAAGCCAATATTGTGGATCCAGTATTAGTGTATATCAATCTGGCTACCTGAAAATAAGATGTATTTAACTGTTGAGGTATCAAGTATCTATACATTCAGATCTTTGGCACTATTTCATGTGTAGTTACCAATATGGATTTCTTTTGTTTTGTTCCCTCACCCACCATACAATGATTGTAACAACGCGTATTTTACTCATCACAAAATCAGATGTGATCATGGTTTTTGAGTAGTCATTTAAGAAGACTATTGATGTACGTTTGAATATCTGGATTGCAGCAAACTAATACATAAAAGGTTAACATGTAATTATTTCATAAGTCTTCTTGATTTTGCAAGTCTTCATGATTTTAAGTTACCAATCCAGCATTTGGTGCAGCAAAACCGCTTCTATCAGCTACTGCACTGCAAGTTCCAGCCATACTCGTGGGAAAAAGTGAGGTAGACAACAATAATAATGTGATAACCATGCACCTTGTATTAAGCATTATGAATCCATTGAAATGCTTTAAGATTCTTGTTATCTCACCTTTGTAATTGCCTCGGATGCTTTAAGATTCTTTAGATTACCTATGATATTGATGAAGCAAGAGTTGAATAGCATAAAAATTAGGAATCTTCCCAATTTTTATGGTATTCAACTTTGCCTTATCAATATCGTTTAGAGCTTATACCACAGTTGAATAAACTTATCGACTTCTGCTCCTATAATGAAAGCAGTTGTTGCATCACCGAAGATGACTCACAAATAGAGAACACATGAATGTTGCACATGAGAGGATGAACACATAAACACATAGTATATTGAATTTTTATTTCAGTAAATGGTTGGTACATAATAAATATTGGGTGCATTATGGTTGAGTGTCAAAACTGACATATTGTAATATATTGAAAACCGATATACTATAAATATTGAAAACCGGCATACGGGTTATCAACAAATTCATCTTAAAGAATGAATATTCACCAAAATATATATTATTGTAGTGGAGTAAATGTACTAAAAACAGAATTGGCCGGATTCATAGCAAAAATATATTATCGTAGTGGAGTAAATGTACGAAAAACAGAATTGGCCGGATTCATAGCAACGATATTCTTGACAGCATCTCCGATCAGTCACTCAGTATCGTAAATTTACAATAGATTTTTCACAGCATCCATAAGTGTTTTGAAAGTAACAATAAACCATATTTTAACCAAATGCATAAAGTCTGAATAAAAAAGAAATAAACACTTGCTTACCACACAAAAATGAACTTTAACATCTTGTTGTTTATTTGTACCGAAATCTTCATTTTCCTATATAGTAAGCAAATAGAACAATCAGCAATCAATTAGCGGTAAAAAATAGTTCATAGTTTGTATACTTAGTATGAACGATTAAAACTCACTAATTTTCATTGATAATTCTGTCATTACCTACTATCAACCAGTCATTTACGATTGGAGGTGCTAGAGAAGATATGATCAAACCTTTCAGCAAAAAGATTAGAAATTGGTAATAATCATACAATTGGCAAACTAAATGTTACGTTTAACCCCAAACATTCAGCTACGACTGGTAATAATCATACAGAAACAAGTGATCATGATCATAATGATACAACTAATATTTCGCATAACGATACAACTAACAATAAGAATATAGATACAATAAGTCATAAAGATACAACAACTAATGATACTAGAGTTCTTAGTCTAAAGCAGTTCTTAGTCGCCTAATCATTATAGTCAAATCGCAACCGTTTAATAACATTTTAAAGACATCTAATCTCTTATTCGAGTTTGTTTGCATATGCTATTCCCCTTGGGCACATAAGTTTATCTATCCATTCTGTGTAATTGCATCCATTCAGATAGGATGGACATTTTTGAATGCACTGACCTATAATGTTGCCTTCTGCTCGAACCAGAACTTCAACCTCATAACCGCAGTAGCAACAAACTGGATAAGAATCAACTTCCTATTCATAAGAAATTTGAACATGTGGTACTCGATATACCTTTACTTCTTGTCGTGGTTGAGCAACAAACTGTTCATACGAAAGTTGAACATGTGGTACTTGAGCTTCATGTGGAGATTTTATGTTCCCCTGTTCATACGGTGGTTCATCTTGAAGTCTCATTTGGTTTAGATGTTGGAATTCGTCCGCAAGCTCCTAAAGTCTCATTTGTTTATATGCTTGTTCATCGGAGTCTGTAGATGATGGCCAAGAAGGCATAGTTGTGGGAATGCAAAGAGTAGTTGGAAACAAAGTTGTTTGAGTGAGGTAAGAAACCTAAAAATTCAAAAGTACCGAATAGAGGAAGAGGGGCTGGGAGGTCTTAAAGTTTGCCAAGTTCACTGATTTCGTGCTTTTCTTTAATAAAGCAGTGAACATGTCATCTTTAATTAGTACGACTTGTCAAGTCATATGTTCATCACTACTTACTTCCGATCAATAGTGAATATGCAGGCGCATATGAATTAAATAGAATAGAGTTGAACCATGCAGCTGCTAAATTACCAAACAATGATATCCATTTAGTAAAGAATGATTTCACTAATCATTGACAATTAGTCAGTGATGATGTACATTTGATTCTAAAAACATTCAATTTACTATGTCAAACAGAAAGCAGCCTAGGTTATGGTTCCATTACCAAATTAAAGAGACTGAAGTTGATTTAAAAAAAAATAACATAAGCAATGTCTGCACTTTATTTGCAAATATCTCACTTTATTCCCAATAAATAGGTATGTGAAATGATCAGGGAACACAATCACTTATTTGTGAATGTTAGGTAACCCTTTTGGTGTTAACAAGCGCAATCCATATTAACCTTTTTTATCATAGTTTTCTCACAATTCTCGCCTATTTGTGAATGTTAATGATCATAGGAATGCAAATAAAACATACTGACATCTTGGAATATCTTCTGTCGTAGGCATTTAAAACTATAAGCAAAACCTTAAACCAGGTTATGCTCGTTTGGAAATGAACGACACAACGATATCGACTAATAAAGTTTTTCTTTCTTTTTTCTTTTTTCTTTTTTCCCTCTTCTTTTTCAACATGAATTGCGGCAGTGACAACAATCATTGTCATGTTAAGCATCTACGGTTAATTGTTGGAATTACCCAAATTCAGTGTAAAATGGTTTCAAGTCACAATTAATAATGTATGTTATTGTAGAACTCAAGTTTGGGCATCACTGTAAGAATCGGGGGAGCTGTGATACTAATAACAAAAGAACTGAAACCTCACTTCAGTATATTTATGGAATTGGACGCACAAAAGCAAAGCAGTTTCTTTGTTATCTGGGCATGAGTAATATATCAATGTTTTTGTGAACAACGGATCCATGTTTTTCTCCAATATCATCAGTTATTGGTATATGAAACTAATAATAATAATGTCATTTAACTTTGTAAACAATGCACACACTTAACTTTGGTGTCAACACAATGAAACTAATAACAAAACGAGTCCTTAAAAAATATTAACCAAAAAGCATTTAAAAACCGATAGCATACTACGTCCTATGTATAAAATACAAGTTAATAGGAGATAGGAAAAAAGTTAATACCCAGTTCAACCATAAGTAACAGCTAGCTTCATTGTTCCAAATCTCAAGCAAATTTGCAGCTGGCCTAAATTCCTTCACTTTATAATAACAGCTAGCTTCATGAAAATTATATGAAGAAAATCCAACTTTGATTTCAAAGTTCAATAATACATGAAAATTTTAATTTCAGACTCAAATTTGCAGTTACGTGCTTACCTATTGCAGCAACGACGAGTATAGGATGGCCAGTATGATGCAGTTAACTTCCAAGTGATATTATTAGTTGACTAATGATATCTCTCGACGCTAGTATAGTCAAGTGGCCATGGTGAGCTTCTTTGTGAGTTGCGGTTGTGATAGAGAAGAGGCATTTTAAATGATTTGTTGAGAAGAGGTAGAGATTTAGAAAAGAATCGTTTAAGAGTATTTACAAAGCAGATGTAAAGTCCTATTTAATTTAGGGTTTCGTGTTTTAGGGAGAAGAGGGAAACTAATTTCATGAGGGATTTCGTGTTTTAGGGAGAAGAGGGAAAGTAATTTCACGCGGCAATGAATTTTTTAGAGGGAATGATGTATGTATATTTACCGAATGAATGTATCAGCGTTGTGTACGCAGTCTTTGGCTTTTACTTGAGTTTTCCACTTTATAAAAAGTTCAACTACTGCAATTACCAAGTAAACGCTGTTTTAATTTGCTGTTGAAAGCAATTTTTCTTGTAGTGTGAAGGACAAGCTTTTAAAAAAATTAAGCTGAAAGAAAATGCTAAATACAACTAGCATTACATTTTGTTTTTCACTATACCGAAATGCTAGTTTCAACTAGCATTATATTTAGTTTTACGAGCTTCAAAATTCTAGTTGTATTTATCATTATCCTTTAGTCTATGTGGGCATTTTTAGTTTAGATAGCTACTTAGTTTGTTCACAAAACTAATTGGTTGATGTGAACTATAGCCTCATAGTATTTATCCAGGATCTTAGTTGAATATTTCCCGATGTGACACTTATATTTTTAACACTCCCCCTTCACGTGTGGCGTATTTTGAGCCATCTACGTGATCATCATAGTTATTTTTTTTGGATGGAGTGGCGGACATATGGCGGTTAAGAACATATGTACTATTTGAATTAGTTCAAATCCCGGGCTCCGATACCACTGTGGGCATTTTTTAGTTTAGATAGCTACAGTGGTATCAGAGCTTCGTTCGTTCGCATATTGGACGAAAAAAAATCCCAACCATTATAAGCTATGGCAAACATTGTTCAATCTCCATCAATTCCCATCCCTAATTTTACCGGTGAACATTATGATTTTTGGAGCATAAAAATGAAGACATTTTTTAGCTCTCAAGATCTATGGGATATTGTAGATGCAGGATACACTATTCCTGAAGATACTTCAACTCTTAGCCAAGCTCAGAAAAGGGAGCTAAAGGAAAATAAACAAAAAGATTCAAAAGCGTTATGTATTCTACAACAAGCGGTGGCCAACGCTATCTTTCCTAGAATAATGGGAGCTACAAATGCCAAAGAAGCATGGACCACATTATAGGAGGAGTTTCAAGGAAGTGCAAAGGTACGCGCCATTAAACTTTAAACATTAAGGCGTGAGTTTGAATTAATAAAAATGAAGGAGTCGGAGACCGTAAAGGATTATTACTCCAAAACAAAAGAAATAGTTAGCCAAATTAGAGCTTATGGGGATAATATTCTTGACAAGAGGATTGTTGAGAAAATTTTAATTTCAATTCCCCGTAAGTATGACCCCATCGTGACTACGATCGAGCAAACTAAAGATTTGTCTACCTTATCGGTGACTGAATTAATGGGCTCCCTTGAAGCATTTGAACAAAGAATGAGCAGACATGATGAAGACTCAGTTGAAAATGCTTTTCAGTCGAAACTCAAGTTATCATCCCAAAATAAAGGATATGGAGAAAATAAGAGTGATGGAGAAAATTCTAGAAATAAAGGAAATTCTAGAAATTTATCAAAGAATAAACAAGACAAATATCCTCCATGTGGAATTTGTAAGATGACAAATCACTTGGAGAAGTTCTGTCGGAATCGTGGAAAGCCACAATGTCGACACTGTAAGAAATATGGACATTTGGAGAAGAATTGCTTCAGCCTAAATAAGCATCAAGCAAATTTTGTGAAAGAGCATGACAGGGAACAACATCAATATGATCGAGATCAACATCTTTTTTATGGTACTCAAGATTCTAGTGATGAAAATGGAGGAAACTGGTACTTGGACAGCAGCTGTAGTAATCACATGTCTAAAGATGGGAGCATCTTCAAGGATATTGATGATTCTGTCAAAGTAAAAGTACGATTGGGGAATGGCACTGTCGTAGAATCAAAAGGCAGAGGCACTGTTATGGTGGAAACAAAGAAAGGTACAAAATATATCAAAGATGTTTTACTTGTTCCAAATCTAAAAGAAAATTTGTTGAGCATTGGCCAGATGATGGAGAAAGGCTATGCTCTTCACTTTGAAGGAGACAATTGCAAAATATATGACAACAACAATAAAAGACTAGAGATAGCCCAAGTAAAAATGGAGAAGAGAAATAGAAGTTTTCCAATAAGTTTTAAATATGCTACTAATATTGCCATGAAGGCACAAATTGATGATTCATGGTTATGGCATCGAAGATTTGGCCACTTCAACATTAAAGCCTTGAAATTGTTATATCAAAAGAATATGATGAGAGATTTTCCATGTATAAAAGAAAATAATGAAGCCTGTGAAGGATGTCTTCTTGGAAAGCAACACAGATCATCATTTCCATCACGAAGCACTTGGAGAGCAAAAGACTTGTTGGAGTTAATTCACACTGACGTTTGTGGACCAATGAGAACACCTTCACTCCATAACTACAGGTATTTCATTCTCTTTATTGATGATTTCTCTAGAATGACATGGGTCTACTTCATTAAAGAAAAATCAGAATTCTTTGGAGTATTCAAGAAGTTTAAGGTTCTTGTCGAAAATCAAAGTGGGAAACACATTAAAAGGCTTCGAAGTGATCGTGGTAAAGAATACAACTCCCATGAATTTGATAAATTTTGTGATGATGAGGGCATTGAGCGAAAACTTACAGTTGCATACACTCCGCAACAAAATGGAGTATCTGAAAGAAAAAATTGCACAGTCATGGAGATGGCAAGATCAATGTTGAAGGAGAAGGGCTTACCAAACACTTTTTGGGCAGAAGCAGTTTACACTGCTGTCTATATACTCAACCAATGTCCAACTAGAGCAGTTGAAGACAAGACTCCTGTAGAAGCATGGAGTGGAAGAAAGCCAACAACCAATCATCTAAGAGTTTTTGGATCTATATGCTATATACATGTTTTAGATCAAAAGAGACACAAACTAGAAGAGAAGACCATATGAGGAATCTTTTTGGGGTATAGCACACAATCGAAAGGATATAGAGTTTATAACTTGCAAACAAAGAAGCTGACGACTAGTCGAGGTTGATGAGAATGCTTCTTGGAATTGGGATGAACAAAAAGTTGAGAAAAGAAACATTTTTGTTCCAGTACTACAATCTCAAAGCAACAAAGTTGTATTACAAAAAAACCATTGAGTAATTTCTCCATCAAACTTTTTTTTTCAACTATTCAACTATTTTCCACTACTACAACTACTAACAAGTGGTATTAGAGCTACAACTATTCAAACAGATAAACCAGATTAAATATGTCGAATTTTTCAATAAAAATGATGGTTAGTGTTGTTGCTGCATTGCTTATGGTGCAAACTATGGTTTGCGTAAGCTCCATGAATCATGCTGGCCATATCAAATGCATTGAAGATTGTGTAACTTCATATGAACTATGCGACCTGAAGTGCCATAATCTCCCATCACTTTTTTGTCTGGTAAAGTGTGGCCAGAATGCACGACGATGCATCTCCAAATGTCAATCTGCTCATCCTCCTCCTGCTGCTCATCCACCTGCTGCTGCTCCTTCTGTTGATCCTCCGGCTTATGCTTTTTTATTTTCATGTATCTTCAGTTTAGTCCACAGAGAGTATTCTGTAATGGTTCTGTTTTATGTGATTGTTTAATGAGGTGAATTCCTTATTAATCAATTTCTTATTATGTAAAAAAAATCATTATATCAAAAAAAAAACTATGGGCTTTTTTTAGTTTAGATAGCTACTTAGTTTGTTCACAAAACCAATTGGTTGATGTGAACTATAGCCTCATAGTATTTATCTAGGATCTTAGTTGAATATTTCCCGATGTGGGACTTATATTTTCAACAATCTAATATTTTTCAAAGTTTGTTCTTCAGCCTAAAAAAACTTTTTTTAAAAAACCATCATCGCCGGGAGAAAAAACTTGTTGTCCTTCAATCTAAATTTTTCATAAAGTGTGTCATTGTGCCGATTTTTCCACTTTGTATAAATTGTATATGCATAACATATTTAAAAAAAACAAATTATTTGCATCAATATTTAGTTATACTTTTACATTAAAATCATGTGTAATTTGTTTAGATTTTTATTTATAAGTTGTGATATCTAATTTTTTATTAGTTTTGATTTTTATTTGTGTTGTGCATTAATAAAGAATGATAATGTAAATAAGGCTGTCTATTTATTATATACTTAAATAATAAGGATTGCTAATATGTGTAGAAACATAATTTAAATTTATAAAAATATTTGATTGTTAGATTCTATTTTTAAGTGATATATATTAAAAAATGTAACGGTATTTCTAATGGTTCGCAGTCGAACCAATAGTTTGCGCTTCCATTACAAATATTAATAAATATAATAATTCAATTATGCATTAGGACTGAGTTTCCCTTTGGACTGTTACGGTAATAGTTAGCGTTATCGTTTCACAAATATCGTTCCTATACCGTTTTTATTGGTAAGCCAAAATTGCTTACCCTTACCGTTATCGATAGACAGGTATACCCGAAGATTGGTATACCAATAATCTTGTAACCATTACACTGATAATGGTAAATTATCGCCTACCCAAAAAAAGAACTTAACGTGGATTCTAAGCATAACCCTGCATTATTATACAATTTACAGTGTTACTTAAATATAACGTTATTTCATTTAATTACTAAACTAAATTTAATAATTTGGTTGGCTAAAAAAACCAGTAATACAGCATGCTACATGAATTTATATATGTTATAAAATGACTGGTAAAATTACCATTACCGCTAGTATTGAAGAAATGGTATCAAAGATTTACCGTTAAAAATGGTAAATTTACCGTTACCATATTGATTAAACTAATATATCGATTTTACTTAAAAATGGTAATCGATAGACTGGTAATGGTAAGGTAATGGTAAATTTATCGTTACCATAACAACCCCAGTTTCACTTCATAGTGCAATCTTATTAAAATTCAATCTACCTAAGGTTGTCACTGGATGCCCAAAAAGTCAAATATTTATCTGTACTTGTATTTGAAAAACAAATAAATATCTTATATTCGAAAAAACAAATATGAGTATGACAACATACACTAAAAAGTTATCCATTCTTTTTCTCTAAAATTATGGTTTAAATTATGTGTATTTAAATATAATAAACGATATTTATTGTTTTATCATGTTAGAGGTTATATCATATGCAACAAATGTATAGTAATTGCTCAAAAGTATTTATTATCATCACATTTGTTTATTTTAACACTTTAATAATCAATTGAATTGAAAAACATTTATGTTAAACCAGAAAATTACATTTAGGTTTTTTCATTTAATGGTCGTTTGCAGATAGGATAATTATCCGATATCCATGTGTGCACGCGAATGTGAATATCTGATATTCGAAAATAATTTTGGATGTGTATACGGATATGACACCATCTGCATCTAAAAACATCCGTCAATAGCACTAAATCTCGATATAATTTATTTTATTTGTTTTTTATTCTGAATGCATAACTAAGGATTCAAATCATTTAGTTGTATTTTTCTCATTTTCAAAAACATGTCTTTGCAATCTTTCTTTGAGAATGTCCATCGTAAATAAAAAGTGAGAGAAAAACAATACTTGCCATCTTGGCTAGGGGTGAACAATTGGTTGGTTCGGCTTAAAATCGATAAAAAAAATGTTAAAATCAAAATTTCTTCTTTAATCCAAACTCTTTGTACTCTCTCTCAAAACTCTCTATACTTTCCCTTAAAAAGATGTCAAACAGATAACCAAAGCATCATTGGATTAGTGAATCAACTAGACTATTGCTGAAATGTGTCGTTACTGCATATGGTAAATGCGGTAACAACAAAAAGGGGGTTCACAAAACTATAGCGCAAAAATATAATGCTACAACGGTTGAAATCAACGTCTCAAGAGCAAATGATTTTCTGGAAATGATCGACGATGACAACAAAGTTCGGCATAAACACGATAGTCTTTGATGGAAATGAGTTAAATGAGAAAGCTTGAACAACAAAACCGGAGCTGGTTGAGATCCTAATCGACAGATTGTTTCAAGCTCGGATGAATGTTAGGATGATCATTTAAAGGTATTTTTCATAAATGTTGTTTTGTTTTTTAATAAAACCGTTACTAATTAGCAAGTGTTTTTCTAATAGGAATTTGGTCCAAGTATTATGAATTTAAAAAGACATGGCTTGAGCATTTGGATCTACAACAACAATATTTCAAGAAATGCATGCTATTGGACATATAGCGTACACGCCAACGTATATGCCTGCTTTTACTCAAGAAGAGCAGCCACAACAATTTACTTCTTCCGCGCCTGGACAGTACGCAAATCCATGGGCATTTGATGGAGTTCAAAGTCAGCTCAATGATACAGAAGAACAAGGGCATACTAGTATACAAAATTTGAATTCACCAACAAATCCTTCTTGGAATCCAAACTGCAACTCAACCCCCTGTTCAAGATACTCCCGTGCAGCGAAATCGACACATTGTGTAACACCCCACCTCCGTTAAGGTCACTCTCAAATGGAATGTCTTAACTTCGGTGGAGCGTTTTAAGGTACAAGATACTAATAAATTACAAGACAGATAATTAAAGAAGCGGATAAGAAACCAACTTCATTCCATAAATACTTGTTCAATACAACATTTCAACAAACAATTTCAATCTTCCAAATTATTACATCTGTCTTGAAAACATAAAGAAGCAATACTGAAAATAAAACTACATAAATCCCCAACATGTCTTTGACCATAGCCATAGCTCAAAAAAAGAAAGTCCAAGCCTTACATCTACGGTCTTCAAGCTTTGATTTGATCCGATGAAGCAGAAGTGTTCCCTCCCTGCGGACCTGGGGGGGGGGGTGTAACGGAAGAAAAGAGGCGAAAGGAAAATGAGTCATACATAAGTCTGGTAAGCCCAGTTATTTAATAGCATGTAAACAAGTAAAAGACTATGACATGAATAAACTGAACTTAGAATGATACCACAAGGATAGGGTAGTCCTAAAACAAGATAAGGTAAGACTTAACTAGATTTGGCTATCGCACCCACTTTTACTTCTCTGCACCCACTAAGAACTTGTTTAACTAGCAATGTATGTTCATGATAAAGTGATCCCATTCATGTATTGATCGGCTCCTACTCGCATTCCTGTATTCTCGGTGTCATGCGGCCTCATGTGATAATAAAGTACTTGTGCTGGTTCAATTATAGGGTGTGTCAAGTCCTATAATGACAACCCCTGACACGATTCTAGATGCACAAGTGTACGCCTGGTGCCCAGTGCCTGCTTTTTCCACTCCGGAGCTCGTGCACGCCCGTACTCCGTCGGAACCTACACTGACGCACCTAACCGCCGCCCTTTTTGACCGCTTATATTCAACCAAGTAATAGTGCCCCACCCTGCCTAGTTCAGGGTACCTTGATACGTTCATGTGGGTTACTGCTGAAACAGGTCCCCATTACTAGGGTTTTTCT
The DNA here is from genome assembly GCA_030737875.1 of Allium sativum. NCBI lineage: Eukaryota > Viridiplantae > Streptophyta > Magnoliopsida > Asparagales > Amaryllidaceae > Allium > Allium sativum. The sequence goes on along the minus strand of CM060920.1, from coordinate 389,322,004 downwards.
AGTCAACATGTTAAATTGGTTAAGTGTTCTTGATTTGACTTAACCCCTATCAATCTTGCCTAGTTAACATGTTGATTTGGCTCAGTGTTTTCTAAATTACTTAACCCCACCAATCTTGTCTTGTTCACATGTTAAGTTGGTTAAGTGTTTTCTTAATTACTTAACCTCACCACTCTTGTCTTGTTAAGTTGGTTAAGTGTTTCTTTAATTAATTAACCTCACCATTTCTAGCTTGATTGTTCATGAGCATTAACTAACTAATTAATTAAAGCACCAACCACTCACATTAGATAGGTGTTGTTGTGCTTACTGGATGTGCCGGTCGGTTCCGGGAAGGTTTACACCACAACTCAATCTAACCTCGGGCTTTTCTGGGCTTGATGCACTAACCTCTCATATTAGACAGGTATTGTTGTGGTTACTGGATGTGCCGGTCGGTTCCGGGCAGGTTTACACCACAACTCAGTCTAACCTCGGGTTAGGCATATTCGTCTTTTCTAGATTTACATTTTTATATATGCAAATTTCTACAAGTATTTCATGTCACATGTTTTAATTCAAGACTAATGGTATATAAATTATATCATTCATGGCCTTAACCAATTACATGGTTTTGGGCCCACCTACATATTTACATGTTTTGGTTTAATAATTACCCCCAACGTTACCCTCGTTTGTTCGTTCACATTAATCACATAAAGACATTGGGCCCGCTAATTGGCCCAATCTATAAACGAGAGATAAAGGAGGGAACATGCATAACATAGGTTCAATCAACATATATCATGTAATTTGGCATAAACATCAGTTATAGACTAGCATGTGACATAATCATGACACGTCCAATTACAAAACATGTATGATTATAACATTAACATATAGGTGTAAACTAGATCTAATAAGGTGAACTTGCATAAATTCACTTCACAAACTTGCATATAAATAAGGATCTAGTTTAGGATCTAATATGTAACTTGCATATGACACACACACACACACACATATATATATATATAGTTAGATCGTAACTTGGATCTATCATAAATTATATAACTTGCATTAATCATGTGAACCTAAATGGATCTTGACATGGATCCAATCATAAAGTTTGTAACTTGCATATGGACATATGAACATAGGCATGTGGATCTAACATAAAACTTGCAACTTACATATGAACATATGGATCTAACATAAAACTTGCAACTTGCATATGAACATATGGATCTAACATAAAACTTGCAACTTGCATATGAACATATGGATCTAACATAAAACTTGTAACTTACATATGAACATATGGATCTAACATAAAACATAGGAATATGTACATGTAAATCTTGACTTGGATCTAATATAAAACTTACAACTTGCATAAAAACATATACATGTAGATCTTTACATGAAACACATAACTTGCATATGATATTGATAGTTTCAAATAGATCTAATACCAAATCCAATAATCCACAATCATTCCAATTCATGATAAAATCATCACAATCAATCGATATGAATTAACATGGTATAATTCTAATTTCACTTTATATCAAATCACGTCTTAGATTTATTTACGTCTAAAAGATAACTGCGCTTACAACGAACGAAGGTCTTGATTTCTGGATTCTGAATTCTGGAGTTGAAATGCTCGCCTTTGATGTAGACAATCGTTGTTTTGATTTAGTTTGGTTCGTCTCTATGTTAGCTTCAAGTGGCGGCTACTCTAGGTTGTCTAATGGCAGCATGACGGCTCTAGGTTCAATTTTTAATATGATTTAGGGGTGAGCTATTAGGTTGCTTTTATAGAGATTAGGTTGAATAGGAGCCGTCAGATCATCTCAGAATAAATCAAGACCATTAAGACAAGATAGAGTTATCTAAAACAGCCAACTCAGCCCCTAATGACTCAGCAGTGAGTCATAATTCATCTTTTCTAAATTCACATATTTTCTATATATGTCTAATTATATATGTAAATTAATCTTAATTTAATCATGCCATAATTATTCTTTTAATTATGCTCACAATAAATGGTATGCCAAATATACCATTTCATGAACCAATCTATGCCAATAAATTTTCATGTTTTCCCTTGATTCTCGCATTTATAATTAAGTATTCTTTAATTTGTTATTACAACACTAATAGAAAATACGGGGTGTTACATTCTCCCCTCCTTTAAGGATTTCGTCCCCGAAATCTTCAAGTCAAGAAGAATGTATACCTTACCATCCAATCGTCCATCTACTCAACCATCAAACACAGGCATCCATTGTCCTTAAAAGACTTCTAATGCTTCATGATCATATGCACAGTGTGTGTACATGTCCTTACCTAATGCAAAATCAGGCGGTCTACTGATTCAGTCGACCTCCTTAATGCAAATTATGTCACTGCCATGAGTCCATTATGTATGCAATTTTCCTATCCAAAATTTCTACATGAGTGCACGATCATTCATACAAATGCAACGTCCATATGGTACCACATCAAGTTTCAATCCATATACAAATACACATATGAATATGAAATATGAAAGTGACTGAGCCGATCTAATTCCTAACGTGTGTGTATATGCATCCACGAGCAACCACTAGCAACCACTTGTGTTAGCCTGCTTTGTGACCAGGCTTCCCAAAGCAAAGATCATGTTGACACACCTCTGGGTAAATGCTGTCTCATATGGAATCTCTGGATAACATCGCTCTCTGGCATTGGAAGCATCGTCAGAAGACACAAGGCAGTTTGGTCAAAATAAAAACATCAGTATAAACTGGCCCGAAACCCTTATCAAATGACCTCATTTGGATCTATTCACATCATATACTTGTAGCCCTTTGAATTAGCTTCAGTTTGAGCTTTGGTTTGGATCAATCGGACTTACGGTTTGAAAGTTACGCCCATTTCCGTGAACGGGTGTAAGCTGGTATATGACCACGATCCGATCCGCCCTTGCATACACGATCCGATCCGCCCTTGCCTACGCGATCCAATCCGAACTTGCCTACGCGATCCGATCCGACCCTATTGCCATGATCCGACCTCTGGACCTGCTCACACGCAGCTTGTTTTGACCTATTCTCAAGGCTACTGGCTCACCTATTTTTCTGGATCGCCTGCCACGTACCCCATCACGAACCAGTCCTCCCAGGAGCTTTCCTACAGCTATAAATACACCTTCAGAGGGCATTTTCAAGGGACCTTTTGGCATCTCAACATCCATGACTGCTATGGCCAACACTTCTCCATGAATAACCACCATCTTCCTCAATAAATTCAATGGATTCAGAGAGAATTATTCATTGAATTCAAATGATTGAAAGACAATATTCATTGTAATTGTAATCTATGAGTGAAATGAGAAAATATGAAGTGGACGTAGGCTCATTAAAGCCGAACCACTATAAAAATCCTATTGTCTTGCTTTTCTCTTTATTTTTCAGTTATTTCTTCATATCCTATGCTCAATATACGACGATTTGGGTGTTAGGACCATTTTTTGGTCTAACAACTTGCAACCATCAATCATAACATGTTTTCATCCAAATGGGTTTCTACCTAAGGATAAAGGATAGGATCGAGAAGATATACTCAAAAGGATAGGTACAAGCTTAAACTTAAGGAAAAAAGAGATCAAGGATGTACCCTCAAAAAGAAAAGGGTAGGCTGTGCGTATTCTGTCCTCAGTTTCCCAAGTTGCGTCTTCCTCGGCGTCGCTCCATTGAATCTTGACAAGCTTGACTTCACGGTTGCGTCGCTTTTTGACTTCTGTACCCAAGATATGAGTTGGAACTCTCCTTACAGTTGCTTCTCGTTCAACTTCTACTACCTCTAACATGCTTGGTTCCACCACTTCCGCAGACTCATGTAAGCACTTTCGCAGGTGAGAGACATGAAAGACATTATGAACCCCATCCAATCTTTCGGGCAGCTGTACTCTATAAGTCATCTTCCCAATCTTCTCAATGATAGGAAACGGCCCTACAAATATTGGTGCTAACTTTCCTGTGGATCCGAAGCGAACGACGTTCCTTAAAGGGGATACTTTAAGAAAAACCTTGTCTCCAACTTCAAACTCAAGGTCGGTCCTTCTTTTGTCTGCGTAGGACTTCTGTCTATCTTGGGCGGTCTTCATTCTCCTTCGTATTAAGTCTACTTTCTCTGAAGTTTCTCTGATCATGTCTGGTCCAAGTATGAGCTTATCTGTAGACTCCCACCAACAAGTTGGTGATCAGCATGGTCTTCCATACAATGCCTCGAAGGGTGTCATGCCTATGGTGGCTTGGTAACTATTGTTGTAAGCGAACTCCACTAAAGGAAGATGATATTCTCATGTACCTCCAAAGTCAAGAATGCACAGTCTCAAGAGATCTTCTAGTACTCTGTTCACCCTTTCCGTCTGACCATCGGTTTGTGGGTGATAGGCCGTGCTTAAGCATAGCTGTGTGCCCACAGCCTCTTGCAAACTCCTCCAGAACTCGCTTGTAAAGATAGGGTCTCGATCACTTACTATGCTGGAGGGTATCCCATGGAGTCGAACTATCTCTTTAAGATATATGGATGCTAGAGATGAGGCAGTCCTTCTGCTTTTGACAGGTATAAAGTGAGCGCTTTTAGTAAGCCTGTCCACTATTGCCTAAATGCTGGTATTGCCCCTTCTTGACCTAGGCAACCCATCTATAAAGTCCATCGAGATGCTATCCCATTTCCACTGTGGGGCCTCTAGAGGATGGAGCAGACCACCATGCTTCTTCTGCTCCGCCTTGACTTGTTGGCATATTAAACACTTAGAAACAAATTCAGCTACGTCTTTATTCATGCCATTCCAAAAGAAAACTCTTTTGATGTCTTTATACATTTTGTCTCCGCCTGGGTGTATGGTCAGCTTGGAATGGTGTGCCTCTTCTAGAACCGTCTTTACCAAACCCCTTGCTTGTGGGACACATAGTCTTCCATCTCGTCTCAACCAGCCCTTGGCATCAATGGAGTATCTATTGAGGTGACTAGAAGTCCCACCCCTAATTAACTTGTCCATCACATCGGCTAGCTGAGGGTCTTCTCTTTGCGCGGCTCCGATTGAGTCTAATAGAGTTGGTCGCACTTCTAACGTTGCTAGCAAGCCAGGTACAAAGTCAGAGGAGGGTCTAAAGTTAAAGCTTGCTATGAACTCCAAGCTTTGCCTTTCCACAAAGAGAGGGCTTAAAGTCAGCTTCTTTCTACTCAAGGCGTCTGCCACTACATTGCCCTTACCAGGGGTATAAGCAATCTCAAAATCATATGAGGCGAGAAATTCCATCCACCTTTGCTGCCTCAAATTAAGAACTTTCTGAGAGAAAAGGTATTTTAATGATTTATGATCAGTAAATAATTCGAACCTTTCTCCTAGCAGATAATGACGCCATGATTTAAGGGCGAAAACGATGGCAGCTAGTTCTAAATCATGAGTTGGGTAATTCTTCTCGTGAACCTTCAACTGCCTTCCTCCATAGCAAACTACTTTGCCTTCTTGCATTAGGATAGCGCCCAATCCTATTATGCATACGTCTGTATATACTGTAAACATCTTGCTTCCATCAGGCAATGTCAGAATTGGGGCTGTTGTCAGAGCCCTTTTTAAACGTTGGAAAGCAATGTCGCAATCCAAATCCCAAGCAAAAGCCAAGTTCTTCTTTGTCAATCTTGTCAGCGGAGCTGAGATCTTCACAAAGTCCTTAATGAACTTTCGATAATAGCCCGCCAGCCCGAGAAAGCTTCGGACACCGGTTGTATTTCGCGGAATCTTCCAATCTTGCACCGCGACTACTTTTGCGGGGTCCACGGCTATCCCCTCTTTGGACACCATATGTCCAAGAAACCTTACTTCTTCTCTCCAAAAGTGGCATTTGGAGAATTTTGATTTCAGCTGATGTGCTCGAAGAGTATCTAACACTTCCTTTAAATGCACAACATGTTCTTCCTTGCTTTTTGAGAAGATTAAGATGTCGTCTATGAAGACCACTACAAATTTATTGAGGAATTCCCGGAACACCCTGCTCATCAAGTCTACAAAATAGGCAGGTGCGTTTGTCAAGCCGAATGGCATGACAAGCCACTCGAAGAAACCATCCGGGGTCCTAAATGTGGTCTTGTCAATGCTATCCTCAGCCACTCATAGCTGATGAAACCCAGTAGCCAGATCTAGTTGGGAGAAAACGGATGCACCTACGAGTTGATCAAACAGATCGTCAATTCTTGGGAGGGGGTGCCTATTATTCTTAGTTAGCTTGTTCAACTCCCTATAATCTACGCATAGGCGGAGTGAACCATCAGCTTTGGTCGCGAATACTACTGGAGCACCCCATTCAGAAATACTCCGTATTATGAACCCCTTTTCAAGCAGCTCTTTAATTTGCTTGCTGAGCTCCTTTCTCTCCTTTGGGGCCATGTGCCTAATGGGTAAAGCAACGGGCATTGCATTATCAACAAGGTTATGCGGAAGTCTATCTCCCGCTTCGGAGGTAAGCCCTTCACCTCTTCAAACACATCTGAGTATTCACGGACTACTCTAACGGACTGCAAATTCTCAACAGACGCATCAAGTGATTCAAGATAAATAAGCATGACAGAGTTCATGGGATTACAAGAGATTTCGAGAGTGTTACCAAGGCGAGTCATGAGTCTAACCACTCTCTTTTCACAATCAAGGATGGCACCATTACTGGATAGCCAGTCCATGCCTAGAATCAGCCCATAGGCCGTGAAGCCCAAAACAAAAGCATTACATTTAAACCCAACACTTAGAATAAAGATTTCCAAATCCAAACAAACCATTAACAAATAAACTGAGCCCCCAATTGGATTTGAAACAACCAAGGGATCCTCTACTATATGGGTGTCTAGGTGCAGAGATTCAACTAAAGCAGTAGATATAAAAGAGTGCGATGCACCAGAATCAAAGAGAGTACAAACAGGATTATCAAACAGATAAACTAAACTCTCAACAGAAATATGACTACCTTGTTCCTGCAGAGGTGCTACGAGAGCACGAACCTACCCTCCAAAAGAAGCTCCAGTTCTCTGTCCCTGCCCTTGCCTTTTGGGGCAGTCCTTAGCCAAGTGTCATGTTTCCCCGCAATGGAAACAAGCGCCCAACTTCCTCTTTTTCTTTCTGCAGTCCCTAGCAAAATGTCCAGGTATGCCACAGTAATTTCACTTCAGCTTCTTACGGGATTTATTATCCTTCCCGCCTTTCTTGGGGTCCGCTTTCTTGTTTTGAGATCCCTCTCCTTTCTTATTTTGAGGCTCTTCCTTCTTCACCTCCTTCTTGCCATCTTTGTTCTCCTCTTGCAACAGAGCCATGTCCACCAGCCTTTCATAAGTTGCTCCCATGGGTATATGGGACATTGCCAGGCCTTGCAGTGGCTCATTCAGTCCTTTGGCAAAACGGAGAGCCTTCTTGTGTGGAGTGTTGACTAACTCCAGTCCAAATCTGGCAAGCTGATTGAATTTATTGACATATTCTTTGACTGATAGGTTGCCCTGCTTAAGTGATAGGAACTTCTCCATTTGCAGACTTTGCTCAGCTTGTGAGAGGAACTTCAATTCAAATCTCGCCTTGAAGTCCTCCCAAGTCTCTAACGGTCTTTCAGCATTAGTGACCTCCCACCAGAAGGAGGCCTCATCTTTGAGCAACCACACCACCAACTGTAGTTTCTGCCTCTCACCTACTTCAAAGATAACGAATAAGTCTTCAGTTTCTTTGAGCCAGTTTTTGGATTCTACGAAAGATTCACTACCCTTGAAATCTTTTCCACCCATGGATCTAAAATCTCTACAGATCTTTGAGAAAGCATTTCCTCTCGGAGGAGGAGGAGGAGCAGCAGCTGGGGAGGCGGAGGAACGCCTGCTGGGCCTGCTTCATTGGCCCTAGCTTCAAGGTACCTTCTAAACCAACCAGGCATCGGCACGCCCTCAGGTAGGTTAAAGTCCCCAGACATGCTGAAACAAAAGGAAAGATTCAAAACGAGGGATAGAAAGATAGTGCATATGACTTTGGGGATTATGCCCCTTTTTTTTAAATTTAAAACAACACTTTTCTTGAAAATGCTTCTTTATGACTTCTTTTTGAAAAATAGTTTCAAAATTTTTATCCAATCTGGTAACCTTTAGCTCTGATACCAAGTGTAACACCCCACCTCCATTAAGGTCACTCTCAAAGGGAATGCCTTAACTTCGGTGGAGCGTTTTAAGGTACAAGATACTAATAAATTACAAGACAGATAATTAAAGCAGCGGATAAGAAACCAACTTCATTCCATAAATACTTGTTCAATACAACATTTCAACAAACAGTTTCAATCTTCCAAATTATTACATCTGTCTTGAAAACATAAAGAAGCAATACTGAAAATAAAATGACATAAATCCCCAACATGTCTTTGACCATAGCCATAGCTCAAAAAAAGAAAGTCCAAGCCTTACATCTACGGTCTTCAAGCTTTGATTTGATCCGGTCAAGCAGAAGTGTTCCCTCCCTACGGACCTTGGGGGGGGGGGAACGGAAGAAAAGAGGCGAAAGGAAAATGAGTCAGACATAAGTCTGGTAAGCCCAATTATTTAATAGCATGCAAACAAGTAAAAGACCGTGACATGAATAAACTGAACTTAGAATGATACCACAAGGATAGGGTAGTCCTAAAATAAGATAAGGTAAGACTTAACTAGATCCGGCTATCACACCCACTTTTACTTCTCTGCACCCACTAAGAACTTGTTTAACTAGCAATGTATGTTCATGATAAAGTGATCTCATTCATGTATTGATCGGCTCCTACTCGCATTCCTGTATTCTCGGTGTCCTGCGGCCCCACGTGATTATAAAGTACTTGTGTTGGTTCCATTATAGGGTATATCAAGTCCTATAATGGTAACCCCTGACAAAATTCTAGATGCACAAGTGTACGCCTGGTGCCCAGTGCCTGCTTTTTCCACTCCGGAGCCCGTGCACGCCCGTACTCCGTCGGAACCTACACTGACGCACCTAACCGCCGTCCTTTTTGACCGCCGTCCTTTTTTGACCGCTTATATTCAGCCCAGTAATCGTGCCCCACCCTGCCTAGTTCAGGGTACCTTGATATGTTCATGCGGGTTACTGCTGAAACGGGTCCCCGTTACTAGGATTTTTCTTGTCAACATGTTAAATTGGTTAAGTGTTCTTGACTTGACTTAACCCCTATCAATCTTGCCTAGTTAACATGTTGATTTGGCTAAGTGTTTTCTAAATTACTTAACCCCACCAATCTTGTCTTGTCCACATGTTAAGTTGGTTAAGTGTTTTCTTAATTACTTAACCTCACCACTCTTGTCTTGTTAAGTTGGTTAAGTGTTTCCTTAATTACTTAACCTCACCATTTCTAGCTTGATTGTTCATGAGCTTTAACTAATTAATTAATTAAAGCACCAACCACTCACATTAGACATGTATTGTTGTGGTTACTGGATGTGCCGGTCGGTTCCGGGCAGGTTTACACCACAACTCAGTCTAACCTCGGGCTTTTCTGGACTTGATGCACTAACCTCTCACATTAGACAGGTATTGTTGTGGTTACTGGATGTGCCGGTCGGTTCCGGGCAGGTTTACACCACAACTCAGTCTAACCTTGGGTTAGGCATATTCGTCTTTTCTAGATTTACATTTTAATATATGCAAATTTCTACAAGTATTTCATGTCACATGTTTTAATTCAAGACTAATGGTATATAAATTATACCATTCATGGCCTTAACCAATTACATGGTTTTGGGCCCACCTACATATTTACATGTTTTGGTTTAATAATTACCCCCAACGTTACTCCCGTTTGTTCGTTCACATTAATCACATAAAGACATTGGGCCCGCTAATTTTCCCAATCTATAAACGAGAGATAAAGGAGGGAACATGCATAACATAGGTTCAATTAACATATATCATGTAATTTGGCATAAACATCAGTTATAGACTAGCATGTGACATAATCATGACACATCCAATTCCAAAACATGTATGATTATAACATTAACATATAGGTGTAAACTAGATCTAATAAGGTGAACTTGCATAAATTCACTTCACAAACTTGCATATAAATAAGGATCTAGTTTAGGATCTAACATGTAACTTGCATATGACATATATATATAATTAGATTGTAACTTGGATCTATCATAAATTATATGACTTGCATTAATCATGCGAACCTAAATGGATCTTGACGTGGATCCAATCATAAAGTTTGTAACTTGCATATGGACATATGAACATAGGCATGTGGATCTAACATAAAACTTGCAACTTGCATATGAACATATGGATCTAACATAAAAATTGCAACTTGCATATGAACATATGGATCTAACATAAAACTTGTAACTTACATATGAACATATGGATCTAACATAAAACATAGGAATATGTACATGTAGATCTTGACTTGGATCGAATATAAAACTTACAACTTGCATAAAAACATATACATGTAGATCTTTACATGAAACACATAACTTGCATATGATATTGATAGTTTCAAATAGATCCAATACCAAATCCAATAATCCACAATCATTCCAATTCATGATAAAATCATCACAATCAATTGATATGAATTAACATGGTATAATTCTAATTTCACTTTATATCAAATCACGTCTTAGATTTATTTACGTCTAAAAGATAACTGCGCTTACAACGAACGAAGGTCTTGATTTCTGGATTCTGAATTCTGGAGTTGAAATGCTCGCCTTTGATGTAGACAATCGTTGTTTTGATTTAGTTTGGTTCGTCTCTATGTTAGCTTCAAGTGGCGGCTACTCTAAGTTGTCTAATGGCAGCATGACGGCTATAGGTTCAATTTTTAATATGATTTAGGGTGATGTATTAGGTTGCTTTTATAGAGATTAGATTGAATAGGAGCCGTCAGATCATCTCAGAATAAATCAAGACCATTAAGACAAGATAGAGTTATCTAGAATAGCCAACTAAGCCCCTAATGACTCAGTAGTGAGTCATAATTCGTCTTTTCTAAATTCACATATTTTCTATATATGTCTAATTATATATGTACATTAATCTTAATTTAATCATGCCATAATTATTCTTTTAATTATGCTCACAATAAATGGTATACGAAATATACCATTTCATGAATCAATCTATGCCAAGAAATTTTCATGTTTTCCCTTGATTCTCGCATTTATAATTAAGTATTCTTTAATTTGTTATTACAACACTAACAGAAAATACTGGGTGTTACACATTGGTTCATCTTCTAGGTGAAAGGGAGTTTTTAGAAAACGTCATGGTGAAATCGACGAGAAGATGGCTGACGTCGTCGATTACATCCACGCTCGCAAAGTGTAAAAGTCTACAACTATGGAAAGTCCGGACCCAGACAGTTCGACAACAAACAGTGTACGGTCAACAGGGAAGTCTTTAAGTTACGTAGAAATGATTAACATGCGTTAAACGTTCGAGTGGAGGAGCGTATTATAGTTTCGATGAAGCTTTACACATAGGTACACAGCCCAACAAGGCAGATATATTCAACATCTTAAACGATGACGATGCAAAACCATGGTTGTCTCTTGAGACAAATCGCGATCGTCTTTCTGCTGACTACAAATCCTATTTGATCAACCAAGGAGGAGGCAACATATAGGATTTCTACTAATTTTCACAGTTTCTATTGTACTTCTGCATATTTATGTTCCGTTTGGTTTAATGCATTATTTTGCTTTAATGATAATGCTCTGTTTTAATGATATTGTTCTATTTTAAACATAAATTAATTAAAATATAAAAAAAATTAAAATTGATTCTCTTAAATCCCCAAATGCATTCTCCGCTAATTATAATTCCCCGCTAAAATACCCCACTGAAATTTACCGCTACCGTTTCACTCAAACACACCCTTACATAAAAAATAAATTACAAAACTTCAGTTGTACAAAATCAAAACAAGTATGATACATACCTCACTACCTAAAAACACACTTACTGACTAACAAATATAACTAAAGTGGGCATAGCTAAATATAGCCCATGTCACAACTCAGAATGACTTCTTAAGGAAGTATAATCCATCTTGACAACTTTATTCTTGCATGGCCCGCGTGTCCCTCAAATTTTTACACTATTTGAGAATATACTAACAAAGAATTTCAGCTGCATTCAACAATAATTGGACTTTGTATTTCCTACACGACCCTAAATTCACATGGAAATTAGCAGGTTAACTCAACCCATTTAAGTTCGTGGACTATTTTATGATCAACCCGAATTCGATCTGTAAATCCGTTTATACTTATATGAGTTGATCCAATATGTTTATAACCCATTTGACCTGTAAATTCGAATTAGACCCATTTATGACTCATTTATGGCCCATTTATAACCCGTTTGATCCATGAACCAGAATTTAACTCGTTTATACGGTTGATCTGACCCGTTTCCCATTTACAACCTGAGCCGGCCAAATTAAACGGGTTACATGAGTTAGGTCGGGTCAACCTGTTTATAATTGGGTCAAGCTCGGGCTGAGCTACTTCTAATTGCTAACCCAATTAATAAATGGGTTAACCCAACCCATTTAAAATCAACTCGACCCAAACTATACTCAACCCGAACCCGAGCCGACCCGATCCATTGACACCCTTAAGCAATATACTACTAAAGCTTTTCAGCTGTATTCGATAGTATTGTACCCAAGATAGGCTAAATAAAATAAAGCTTGTAATGTGGCATATTTAGCATAACTCCAAATAATACTTGTCATCACAAATATTTTCCCATGTATGTAGTATATGTATGCGCATGTGCGTATGCTTTAGAAATGCAAAATGCAGATATAGTTACGTCATATAGTAGAGTTATTTTTTAGCTAATGAGAGGTTGCGAGTTTGACTCCCACTATCCGCCTATAATGAAGAACTATGCTATAATTAATAAAAAGGGAAACTAAATAAAAATTCATTATAGTCTATTATGATAGCGGATATATATATATATATATATATATATGTGTGTGTGTGTGTGTGTTAACCGACCTTTTGGCCCGGTCACCAAAAGTAGTCTAAGCCCACATGATTCGGCCCATCGCATGGTTCAACAACCCAGAAGTGTCACCAAGACACTCGGAAACAAAGCTCAAATGAAGTCGCAAGAATATAGTCATCAAGGCTCGTCGAAATTGCTCAAATGTGCCTAAGTCCTCCACGGTCAGTATAACCCTTCTAGAATAATTCATATCCCTACCTTGAACTTCATATTTCAAATCCCACTCCTCACTTACCACCTTTTGTACTCAAAAGTTCCATCTGTTTTTGTATTCCTGTGTATGACTCCCCGAATACGAAGTCGTGAGCCATCTAGGATATGAAAAGTGGCAAAGCAACGAAGACGTAGGAAATGATCATGGGGATACGAACACAAAGGGCAGAAGAATTTAAGACTTCGAACCAGAGCAACGATAGGGCTCCGGGATACGTGTCGACCCTAGGATACAAAAGTTATCGGCGTGTCCCCTACTCCCTACCTACTCCCACCTACTCTCTGCATAATTACCCTCCAACCTACTATGGGTAAAGAGATGGTTGCTGATTTGACACTTTTGCAAGGAGATATTGATTTTTGGACACCATAATCCACCTTGGAGCTTCGAGAAGAAGTTACCTCCTTCCTGAAGACTTGGACTTTTTGGCCTGCATAGGAAACTCGGGAAGAAGGACCCAGGCCTCATTTTTGGACTTGCTAGAACTTACTTTCCATTATTGCCTTTGTAAGCACTTGACACTATGGTGTCAACCATTGTACTTTGACTAAAAGTGAATAAAACGAGCAAAAGACTTCATAGTGGATGTAGATTCTCCCGGGCCAAACCACTATAAAATAATGTGTTATTTACTTTCCTGCATATTTTCTATTCTAGACGTATATTTTCATTGTCTTGGAACTCTTTGTGTGTTGTGTCAACTTTTGCGCATCAACAGTTCAGTGCTTTCATTGAGAGCTAGACTCCGGCTTTTCTACCGTCTTCAACCGAAATTTGGAAGCAGTACTTAGGTCTTCTTAAGATTACCAACCAAGTTTACCAACCATGGTGAAGAAAGGAAAGCCCCTTTGAGACGGACCCTCGACCGTTGAACCAGAAACCTATCCGCAACGACAAACTTTTGAAGGTCCGACGGCCATGGATATGACGACTCCCTTCAACCCTAAAACTCTGGTCACTTAAGCGCAGTTCTTTGAGATCTCCAAAAAGTTGGAGGAAATCCAACAATAGCTTAACGATCAGATTAAACAAAATATTGACTAGATGCAAAGCGTGCACCAGAATACCTATAGGGATATCACGCGCCTTCAAGCCAATAGGGCCCCTCCGCCCACTTCGTACCTTTCGGAAAGATCCTCTTCCGATAATTATCACAACAATCGTAGCCAAAGGTGAATAATCAACAGCAACTACTATCGTCCCTAACCAAATACCCATATTCCAGACACAATGAAATATTATAGACCCAATGAAGCTTGTTTCGTCGAAATCCGAGTCTGTTTGCATCAACAACGCTATTTTAAATGCAAATTAATGATCGATTTACATTTAAAATTTGCATGGTCACAAAATAACTCCAATTGGCATGAAATTTGAAATCTAGAAATAATTAATCATTACGGATTTAATAAAATTCATTTCGTCGAAAATAAATGTCATCTGCAAAATAGCTATTTTTAAGGCTTAAATAAACCAATAAAATATTAATATACTAAAAAACAATTCTATTTAATAATAAATTAATATTATCATATATATCTAAATAGAATATCATATGGCTTCAAAATAAACAAGTTTGGATTTTAAACTCAACATTATAAAATTTCATTGTTAAATCGATAATTCAATTTATATTAAAATCCTTTTATTTTGTTAAATAAATCGTTACGGTTTATAAATGATTTCATAGCGACTTTCTGAAAATTTGATTTGGACATAACTTACAATCTATGATATGAAATCTGCATTTTCTCTTTCATGAATGTTTCTTGTTTCAAAGAAATCCGACTTATAATAAATCTTGTACATTCATTTAAAGTCCTAAACGTAAAACTACGAACTACCGCGATGTTACGAGCTCTTTTTTATTTTGTATTATAATTAATACGTTCAAACTTCGTTTATAAATAAATTCGTTATTATAACTCGAATCTAAATTCAATTAAATCTCTTAAATATTCAATTCACACAATATTGTAAATTCAACTTATTTCCGACTATTTCAGAATTTAATCTATTATTCCACTATTTATATTAATTAAATAATCAAAATTATTTAATTCAAGTTATTTAAATTACCAAATAAATACTCAAATAATTAAATAAATTAATTATTCAATCGTCAAAAATACGAGACGTTACATGCCTAGAAGCAAAGTGCTGGCTTGACAAAATCACAGTACGAGGTGTAAGAAGAAAACATTATCTTCACACACATTATATTAACACTGAACCATGAACTTGAAACAATATGCAGTTTGCAAGATACACTTAGAAAGCCAAACCACTAATCACAACATATGTAAGCCTCTTTTAAAATGTATACCTTTTTCATGTTCATTAACAGTCCAGTGATTATTGTTTTGTACTACCACTTTGGTGCTTCTGTTAGTTATCACGAGTTCAAAGCTCAATATCTGAAATAATTTCACACATTTAAACTCCTGTGAAGGGGCTCTACCTCATACTCTATTCAGATATAAAGCAAAGCAAAATTTTGAGGAAATGTTCCTTAATGACCAGAGGAGATTGTTGGCTTGAGAGAATGGTAATCGGTTTTATTTTATTGTGTGCCTTAATGCTTCTGTCTATATTATCAAATTATATTGACTGTCAATATTATTTGATTTCCAGTTTAATCTATAACCAATCCCATGATTTTGTCATTATGAGATGCATGTATGTATAAATTTGTTGTCCTTACTAACTGAACATTTTCCACTTGACTTTTCCACTTTTACATTCTTTGTTTTCCCGTATTCTTCTCCTGTGAAACCAACTATTATAAGTTATAAAGTATCTGGACTATCGACCAATATTGATAACTGAAATTGTTCCCAGACCTACATGCTTGTGCATAGAAAAAGTTGGAAATGATAATTACTTGATCCAGTATTTTTTTATTTAGGGTGTTACACTTTAAACCTACGCATTCTTAGCTTGCACCTTTCTTTACAAAACCGGATGGGTTACCCTAGTACTTACTCAAAAATAATAATTACTCATTCCATATGAACTTATTCTTAACATTCTTTTTTTAATCATTCTCTGTGATAAAATTTGGGATATGGAATGTCCACGAAGTTGTTCTTCAAATATAGATGTTTGTTGTGATATTTCGAAAACTAATATGAATAAAGGAGTTCAATTATGTCGGTTCAGGTCGAGTATTGCTACGATTAGACATAACATTTCATCAATTACTCCCTCTCTGATATTATTATTTTTGCACTAGATTTTTTTTTTTTAAAAACATTTCCTACTTTTTTAGAATTATATCTATAGGTTGATCAAATGATTAACAGAAATTACGGAGTCTTATTTTATTGCTTGGCTTAGTGCTCGAGATATAGGTCATTTTTTCGATCACACAAGCTGCATAACTTGAAGCATTTGGTTTTCACTGATAAACGTACCTATATTAAAGCTAGATCCCATCAGAACTAAAAAAGTACTTAAAAGCTGTCATTTTCGAATAAAACAAAATTCCAGTATGATTTTTATGCCAATCAGCAATTTGTTCAATTTTTAAACTATCTAAAGTTGCCAATATGTAACACCCTTTTACACCAGTGAATAATACAAAAGTAAATATGCATAAACTATAAAGGCAGGTCTCCTCGAAACTAAAATGAATATACATGCAAGTAAAAACAATCATCTTTGGACATATTTTGTATGTAAACCAATGTTTTGCATGCTGATATACTTTTTTTTGGCAAGGCTCATGCTGATATATTATCTGTATTTGTTAGAAAAAAGAAGACCTAGCTTGAGGAAGATGAACCACTTAAGAAAAGCCAAAAAAGAATACTCATCTATACCAGTAGTTGTTATTATTTTGTTATCTTTGTCAAATTATGTTACTTGAATGTTGATAATAAATGAGCATTTGAGAGTACTGTTTGGGATATGTATCCTTTAATTTTGTAATATATAAGTAATGTTGAAAAATAAACTTGGTTTTAAGGAAACATTTATTGCATTAATGGAAATGGTTTTTAGTGAGATAATTTTTGTATTTGTGGAAAGGGAAAAATCTAGACTAAATAAATATGTAATAAGAAGAAATATTTAGAAAGTATAGAATTCAAAGGGAATCTAGAAAAGAATAGTCTAGAGATTTTCCCTAATATAAATTGGGATGTACTCATTCATTTGTATCAAGCAGTATGAATGTTGTATCATGCAAAAATAAAGGAAAATAAAAGCAATTAATAAAAGCAATAAAAATTCCTTCTTTCTTATAATTTCCTCTTCCTCCTCTAAAATTTCAACAAGTAATATCGCAGTTCATGTTCAATCATGTATATATTCATGAATTTTTTTACTAGTATCATTCATTATCTCTCTCATTTCGATATTTTACAATGAGATTGTACTCAAATCTAAAACTGGCATTTTCGCTTTGAAATCTCGTTTTTTTTCAATTTAGGAACTGTTTTTTGGAACGGCATAACCAAATACAATGTTCAAAATATTAAAAACATTCGAAATGAAAAATTGAAAATGGGCTTCAAAAACTAAAAACCAAAAGCTAAAAATGTAAACAAATAAAGCTTAATATTTTGAAAGATTAAATTTTTAACATGCATTATGGTATAAGGCATTGTATCTTGGGTTGAAGAAGCTTGTGACTGAAGAGCAGGTTAATGTGAGGAAGTTGGAACTTCAACAGTTGATATCCACTTTCTAGCATGATGCATAATCTCATGCTAAAGTTAGGCAAGATGGGGTTTCTAGAAATTTGCCACGTACTTCTGTTGATATGCTTTTCGATTCCGATCCTGGATATTTGCTTATAGCATGAAGGTTCGGTTTTTTCGCTTATTAGGGGCTTTTTTTGTTTTAATTTTACCGAAAAGAGTAAATTCACTAATCATTCACTTTGAACGATCATGCTAAATTATGTGTGTTTTTCGTCTTTTGCCTTATGATATATGAGGAAAATTTCATATATGTTGTATGTTGTAATTTGCGATACTATATGGTAGATTGAAGTGGTTGAAGATAGCTTCGAGTAGAAGGTAACCGTTTGCAAATCGGAGGTCGCACGAAGAAGTTATGAGTTGAACTGTGTTTGGTGTCAGCTATGCAGTGCGACAGACGTCTGTCGTATGGGACGACAGACATATGTCACTACAGCGTATGTTTCCTGAGAGTTCCCACAGACGTCTGTCAGTCCCACGACAGACGTCTGAGAGGGACAGACGTCTGTCGTAGGAGGGACAGACGTCTAAGCTGAAGCTGAAATAATTCTGGAATGCGACAGACGTCTGTCACCTCCCACGACAGACGTCTGACGCGTGTTATGGGCTTATTTCGGGCTGATAACCTTGTAATTGATTTGTGAAGATACGGGGGCAATTTGGGTAATTGGCCTACCACTATATAAGCTATTTTCTGAGGCCTTTGTGGGAGTAGCTTGGAAACTTGATTTGGTATCAAGGGTTTATTCTCAAAGGGGATTAGGGTTTATAACCTAATCTAAATTCTTCAATTCTATTCTCCTCAAACTCTTTCTATATTGAAATATAGTGATCATTGGATCAATCTCCTGTATTCCTTTCATCGTAGTAATAAAATACTTTCTCCAAAGTGGATGTACACTAACAAGACGTTAGTGGAACCACTATAAATCCTTGTGTGATTTAGTTTTGTTGCTTTGTCATTAGTTTCTTGCTTGTGATTGAGATTTGGTTTATTCGTGAGATTGTTTGTGGCTAGAGTTATTGCTTTGGTTGTTTTTGCAAGTCTAACAACGATCTAGTCTTCCGCTAGCGCATTGTGATTTGGATATTCGGTTCTTGAGTGGTCTCGGATCGGATTAATCACATAGGGATTTGGTTCCAACAGTTGGTATCAGAGCTGTTTTGGTGCTTGTTAGGTGTTTGTGAAAATGCCGAAGACGGATAGTAGCTCGGTAAGTCCTTCAACCGGAAGTCCGAATAGTGTAGCGCCATATGTACGGGGTTCGTATGCGGCGTCGGGTTCTCAATTGGTTATTGACAAGGGGAATGGTGATAATAACTTTGAGAAGTGGCATTGGAAAATGAAAGCGGTTCTTAGGCGGAATCGGGTGCACCGAGTAGTATTTGATACTCACTTATTGCCAAGTGATATCTCGGATGTTGAGAGAGAGGAGATGGAGGAATGGGCTTACACTACTCTTCAACTTGCTATGGGAGAGAATGCGATCTCCGAAATTAGTGGTGAGACTACCGATAGAGGTATTTGGGACAAGTTGGAAGAACTTTATATGAAGAAGTCGCTCACTAACCGTTTGATCTTGTTGCGTACGTTTTTCACCTTCAAGATGAAGGAGGGTAATACGCTTAAGGCACATTTGAATGCCTTTGATGACTTGCACATGAAGATGAAGGCCGTTGATTTGAAGATTGAGGAGGAGCAAAAGGCAATGATATTGTTGTGTTCGTTGCCGGACCGCTATACGGGTTTCTCAAATAGCTTGATCTATGGCTGGGATACCTTGACTCTAGATGATGTCAAGACGGGTCTTCTTAGTGAGGAGTTGAGAGATCAAATGAAGGAAATGAGTGAGGGAAGTAGTGGAGCTAGTAGTGGTCACGGGTTGCTTGTGGAGAAAGAAAAGAATGCGAAGAAAGGAAACCGGGGGCGTTCTAAATCAAGAAAACCCGGTGGAAGAGGTAAATCGAAAGAGAGAAATGGCAAGTGCTTTATTTTCAAGAAACCGGGACATTGGAAGAATGAATGTCCGGACAAAGATAAGAAGGAAGTAGCATTTTCATCCGTAGCGGTGGAGAGTGGGGATGGTGAGATAGATGAGAATGTGTTGACGGCGGTGGCATCGGGTGTTTCGAGTAGCGAATGGGTGCTCGATTCGGGTGCGTCGTATCATATGACGCCAAATAGAAATTGTTTTTCATGCTTTGAGGTCAAAGAGGGAAATGCAATTGCTATGGGAAATGGTGCTATTTGCAAGTCGATGGGTATTGGCTCCGTGCAAATTAGGATGTTTGATGGAGTTGTTCGCACGCTCACCAATGTTCGCTATGTTCCGGGACTTATGAAGTCGCTTATATCTTTGGGGCAATTGGATTCTCTAGGATGCAAGATCACTATTGAGAAGGATTGCTTGAGGGTTTCGAAGGGAGCGCTTGTGGTTATGAAGGGTGCTAGGACTCATGGTATATATTTGCTTCAAGGTGTGACCATTGGAGGTGAGACTTGTGTGGGTGTTGATAGTTCTCGTGACTTGGATGCGACACGGTTGTGGCATTTGAGATTGGGTCATGTCTCGGAGAGGAGTTTGGATATTCTTCGGAGGCGAGAGATGATCGAGGGTGAGAGTTTCAACAAACCAGAGTTTTGCGAGGAATGTGTCATGGGGAAGCAAACAAGGGTATCATTCGATGAAGGCAAGCATGACTCAAAGGAGGTTCTTGAGTATGTTCATTCGGATGTTTGGGGACCGGCACCAGTTGCTTCTTTGGGAGGAGCAAGGTATTATATCTCTTTCATTGATGATTTGTCTCGAAAGGTATGGGTGTATGTAATGGGGGCCAAGTCGGAGGCATTTGCTAAGTTCAAAGTGTGGAAGGCTCTTGTTGAGAATGAGAGCGGTAAGACTTTGAAGGTGTTAATGACCGACAATGGCAGCGAATATGTCTCGCGTGAATTCTTGGAGTATTGTAATCATCACGGAATCCGGAGACATTTTACTACACCGGGAGATCCGCAATCTAATGGAGTAGCGGAGAGAATGAACCGAACTCTACTTGAGAAAGCTCGATGCTTGAGATTGACATCGGGTTTGTCTAATGGATTTTGGGCCGAAGCTTTGTCAACCGCGGTGCACATTGTGAATCGAATTCCGTGCTCGGCCATTGATAACAAAATTCCGGAGGAAGTGTGGAAATGGAAGAGTGTTGACTTGAGATATCTTCGTGTGTTTGGTAGCCCGGTTTATGTGCATGATCCGGGGAATGAAAAGCTTGGAGCTAGAGCATTCAAAGGGGTCTTGCTTGGTTTCACGGACGGTGTGAAAGGCTACCGGATTTGGAATCCGGATACGAAGAAGGTTGTTAATTCTCGTCATGTCACTTTTGATGAGTCGGCTTTATTCAAGGTGAATGAGAGCTCATCGGATGATCCAGATTTGGTTCATGGTGAATCAAAGGAGAAGGAAGTCATTCCCACATTCCGTCCAAGTAGTAGTAGAGTTGAAGAAGCTCGTGGGGTTGAAGCGGTTGATGAAACATCACATAGTCCACATGGTTCCTCTAGTGATGATGTTGGTGATGTACATGAAACTAGAGAAGTTTCGACTCTACGTGGAGCCGAAAGGGGTTTGGGTGAAAGTATTGCTATTCGGGTTGGTCGACGTGCAATAAGGCCTCCCGAAAGATATGGTGATTGGAACTACCTTATCTTTAGTTATCATTTGGACTATGCTCTCAATGTAGTCCAAGATGAGCCGATGGACCTTGATGACGTCATGGAGTCAAGAGAGAGCTCGAAGTGGATTTGCGCCATGGAGGAAGAGATGCAATCGCTTATGAAGAACCGAACTTGGGAGTTGGTTCCACTTCCTCAAGGAAACCGTGCTATAGGGTGCAAATGGATTTACAAGGTGAAGGATGATGGAAGGTACAAAGCAAGGTTAGTGGCAAAGGGGTTCTCACAAATGAAAGGAAAGGAGTATGATGAAATTTTTGCACCGGTGGTTCGTCATACATCTATCCGAGTTTTACTAGCCATAGTTGCTATCCATGACTTGGAGTTGGAGCAACTTGATGTGAAAACCGCCTTCTTGCATGGAGACTTGGATGAAGACATCTACATGGAGCAACCAGATGGGTTTGTTGTAGATAGTAAGTCTAATATGGTGTGCAAGTTGAAGAAATCACTATATGGGTTAAAGCAATCGCCTAGACAATGGTACAAGAGATTCGATCATTTCATGCTTGAAAGTGGCTTCCATCGAAGCATAAAGGATGCTTGCGTATATTTCAAGAGGTTGGGAAATGATTGTTGGGTGTATTTACTCTTGTATGTGGATGATATGCTCATTGCTTCCAAGGATCGAAATGAAATCAACAAGTTAAAGATGCTTTTGAAATCGGAATTCGAGATGAAGGACCTTGGAGAAGCAAGAAAAATCTTGGGCATGGAAATTGGAAGGGACCGAAAGCGTTTTAAGTTAAAATTGACTCAAAAAGTATACATTAAGAAAGTGCTTTGCCGGTTTAGCATGGAGGATGCAAAGGCGTTAAATACACCTTTACCTTTGCATATGAAGCTTTCGGAGAAGGGATCACCTATCGGGGATAAAGACAAGGCTTATATAGCAAAGGTGCCATATGCAAGTGCGGTTGGTAGTTTTATGTACGCAATGGTGTGTACAAGGCCCGATATTGCAAATGCCGTCGGGGTGGTTAGTCGGTATATGGCTAATTCGGGGAAATCGCATTGGGAAGCCGTGAAGGCTATATTGAGATACTTGAAAGGCACAACATCTCATGGACTTGTCTTTGGCAGTAGTGATGAAAGGAGTTGCAAGTTGGTTGGTTATTGTGACTCGGACTACGTCGGTGATAGGGATCGAAGGAAATCAACTTCCGGGTATGTCTTCACACTTGGCGGGACGGCCATTAGTTGGAGATCACGATTGCAAACCGTAGTTGCTTTATCCACTACGGAGGCGGAGTTGATTGCCGCTGTGGAAGCGGCCAAGGAGGCACTCTACTTGAAGCGATTGTTGTGTGATTTGGGTTTCGAACATGAAAGTGTTGATGTTCCATGTGATAGCCAAAGTGCTATTCATTTGGCGGAGAATTTGGCATTTAGCTCACGGACCAAGCATATTGAGGTGAGAGAGTCATTTCTTGTTGCCATGGATGAGGGTAAGCTAGTATATCTTCGGAAAGTGCACACAAAGGATAATGCGGCCGATATGTTTACGAAAGCATTGTCGTATGGGAAGTTCGAGCATTGCTCGAACTTTATTCGCTTGTTGAGTTGCTAGGTGCCACGGGTTGGCACGGGGTTGGAGAGAGTGATTTTGTTTGGTGATGGAAGGAATAGCGGTGAGAGATTGAAAATCTATCTTCTTGGTAAGTACTCGTTCACACTCCCGAGTACATAGTCTTTTGGTGAGACATGGTTTGAATATTTTCAACACTTCGTTGGCGGGCGGTGGCCTTGCCGGAGCTCGTTAACGGAGTGCAATGGGTGGTGGCTTTGCCGGAACTCATTGGGAAAGTATTCATGTAGTTTGGTTGAAGGTAGAAGGAAATGCTTGGGTGCATTGGAGTTTGGAGTCGAGATGGTTATAGTATCGATGTGTAGTGTTGTAATTTGCGATATTATATGGTAGATTGAAGTGGTTGAAGATAGCTTCGAGTAGAAGGTAACCGTTCGCAAATCGGAGGTCGCACGAAGAAGTTATGAGCTGAACTGTGTTTGGTGTCAGCTGTGCAGTGCGACAGACGTCTGTCGTATAGGACGACAGACGTCTGTCACTACAGGGTATGTTTCCTGAGAGTTCCCACAGACGACTGTCAGTCCCACGACAGACGTCTGAGAGGGACAGACGTCTGTCGTAGGTGGGACAGACGTCTGAGCTGAAGCTGAAATAATTCTGGAATGCGACAGACGTCTGTCACCTCCCACGACAGACGTTTGACGCGTGTTATGGGCTTATTTCGGGCTGAAAACCTTGTAATTGATTTGTGAAGATACGGGGGCAATTTGGGTAATTGGCCTACCACTATATAAGCTATTTTCTGAGGCATTTGTGGGAGGAGCTTGGAAACTTGATTTGGTATCAAGGGTTTATTCTCAAAGGGGATTAGGGTTTATAACCTAATCTAAATTCTTCAATTCTATTCTCCTCAAACTCTTTCTATATTGAAATATAGTGATCATTGGATCAATCTCTTGTATTCCTTTCATCGTGGTAATTAAATAATCTCTCCAAAGTGGATGTACACTAACAAGACGTTAGTGGAACCACTATAAATCCTTGTGTGATTTAGTTTTGTTGCTTTGTCATTAGTTTCTTGCTTATGATTGAGATTTGGTTTATTCGTGAGATTGTTTGTGGCTAGAGTTATTGCTTTGGTTGTTTTTGCAAGTCTAACAACGATCTAGTCTTCCGCTAACAATGTTTTCTTCTGTTGGCTTTGGTTTAGAGTTTGGACAGGTTGAAGAATGCATATTGATACGAGAATGGAGTCTTGAAGAGTTGACTGGAGACTGCTGCAAACAATTTATTGTCGGTTTCACTTTCATTTTATTTGTATCGTATCACTATTTAGTGTAATTTGTATTTCGTATTTTATGTTAGGGCTGGAGTCTTTGAGTTTGGACTGTTGTTATTTGTATCAACTCAGACCATCTTTGTAGTTTGTATTTTTACTCAATAGATGAATAATTAAGCATGAACTTATATGTGCTACATATTATTTGTAGTTTTATGAAAAAATAAATTTAAGTTGATACATTTTCTGGTTTTAGAACAACCTGAAAAGTTTTTTTTTCTTCTTAAGCTGGAATTTGCACTGGTTGTTTTTAACTATCAACAATCGATGCTACGTTTCCGTCTCTTGCACCGGTTGTAGAAAACAATAAATGCAATAAATAAGTTGATGTAAAAAAACGTTTTTTTACACTAGTTCTAAAGCCGTTGCAAAAGAAAAAAGCTTTCTGCATTTGCAGCGGTTGTAGAACCAGAGTAATAGGGGGTAAACAACATGTGCAAATGAACTGTTTTGTAGTAGTGCATCCCAGTCAGACGTCTAAGCCAGAAAATTCTGCATTGATTGGGTGTTTCCCCAGATATTTATTTGTGATATTTTGAAGGGGCAATTTGGATATTTGTCTAAGTTTTCTACTCTCCTATATAAGCTACCTTTAGGATTGGATTATTAAGTGTAACAGAATTGGGTTAATAAAAACCAAAAAAATGTAATCCAAGGATTGTCGTCGTTCTTCATGGTTCTTCTTCTCCAACAATATTAGTTATCAATATTCTTTTCTTTTCTCAATTAGGTTATTGATTCAGTTGTAATTTGTTCATTTTTGGCTCGTTCCAATAATTGTCAACATTTTTTTTTTTGTGAATCAATAAAGAGGGTGGTTATGTGAAATATCTTGTGTTCGTGTTTTGATTGCATATTCGTCTTGCTTTCTATCAAAATCATTTCTTTGTGATTTGGGTGATATTTGAATCAAGAATGACTCAAACACCAAAGTTGTGAGATCACACTTCACCAAACGGTGTGTAAGATGAAAATGGGGCCACAAATACAAATTCAAGTAAATAGCGGGAAAAGTAAGTAAAACACAAGGTTTTTTTATAGTGTTTCGATCTTTGGAAAGATCTACATCCACTTTCGAAATGATCTTCATTATAATGGAGAGATTTACATATAACATCATCCCATACATTTCATTTTTGCTCATTCTCTCTTTTTATAGTGATCTTCCTCATTCTCCTCTCTTTTAGCTTTAGATCACACTTGAATTCGGGAAGAAATTGATTAGTTCTCGTGATTAGATGATTTTCCTTAACTTCCTCGTGAAATTAGTGGTAGATCTGAGCTATAGAGAAGGCTAATGGCGGTTAGAAATCACTAGAATTGAGTTAAAGCGATCTTCCATGGCATTTGAAAGTGATTTGAGAAGCGCTGATCTTCATATTGTTGGAGGAAGAAGGAGCAAGCTTAGGAGGCCATTAATGGAGCTTGGGAAGCTTTAGAATGGTAGATGAATGATTTGGGAAGCCCTTCGGGATAGAGGAATCCGTCCTTTGAATTGTGGAGAAATAGTCTATTTATAGGTGTAGTTTGTGGGTAGTGGCAGTCTTGTAATTATGGTGTGCAGAGTTTGGGTCGGTCATAAACTTATTTACGGAAATGCCACTAGGTAAGAACCCGATCGACCCACTTTACAGTTGAGTACAGCTGTCATATAATCCATATTTACAGTTCTACCACCGCCCAAAATCAATGACCGACCCAGTTCTTGCCTTGAAATGACCGACCAGATGTTATGTAGAACATTGGACCGACCAGCTTATTACGTTTGTGTCACCTCCATGAGTTATGACCGACCACGTGATACATGAAGCAAATGTCCCAATTATAATTCTACTGCAGATCCGCACTATACAAACATGACCGACCCAAATTATTTGCTGCTACCTCTCTTTTGTAACTGACCAGATCCACGTAGCAAAACCTAGATGCGGGTCTGTGTTGTATTATAAGCACTGACCCAATGTTTGTATTAGCAGCTTCTATATGGACCGACCCAGTTCAACATATTTTATTTAAACATTGCTCCATACGTTATTGAATGGTCCACGTGTACACATTGCATGAATTTGTCCTCAACATTTACATTGTGTCCACTGCTTTTTTACCTAAAGCCGACCCATCTTAATGTTGCTTGCGCCACATCAGCATATTTTGCATGGAGAATGCGAGCTGGTCCCTTGATACACGTTGCTTTTGCATGCTTTGATATAAGCATGTAAACTAATCCAATAACTTGCTTGAGCATACCTTGGGTCTTCGCGTACCCATTTTCCTTGGAACGATTTATTGAACTAGGGATACATATACTTGTGTTTCATCTTGCACCAGGTATAATCCGCATACAGACCATGTGTGTTTAAATATTCATACATGGCCTTCGCCCTCCTAGTTCATTCGTGGTCCATAGTTTTGCATATAATGTGCTTATCCGCTATATTATGTTAATGACCGATCCGTTGTATAAAATAGTACGGACCGACCCACTGTGTGCCGACAAAGTTGGTGCCGACCCACTTTGTGCCGACCGAGTTTATGCCGACCCAGTTTGTGTCGACCCGGTGTTTTTAACAGGGTTAACATTTGCCCATCGAAGCTAGTATTTTTTGCTTGCGAGAAATGCGGGCTTCGAAATGAACATTGTTGTTGTTATATTTTGCATTGAGATCCAGTTATAGCTTTTTATCTTGCTATGGTAGATCAGACATTGAATTTATATGCTTCTTGTCACCTGTCCTGTAATCAAAACAAGCACTTGCATGATTTTGGACTTATACTTCACCATCGACCGTCCATATCTATAGTGGATTAGTTAATCATTAAAAATGAAATAAAGCGAATTTTGTTTTGAATTGAATAGAGTGTTTGTGCTGAACTTGTTTTATTCAACGGTTTAAAACTCATTGAAAATTATTTGCACAAACACGATATTCTAATTCGAATTCGCATTTAACGATTAAAATCAACTAATCAACTAAAGCCGACCGTGGATTTCAAACGCTATTGTTTTAATGACCTATATGATGGTGGACAACATTTCATATTTTGGAAATGCACATTCATGATTTATTCCTTGCTTCCTTTTGGAGAAGGCTGGGAAATTTTGCCCCTGGTTTAGGAGATCATTATCAGCCTTCCTCTAGGGAAGTACTTTCGATTTTTGCCTTTGCTTGGACTAAAATCTAATACTTGTCATGTTTGAGATTTTCAGACACAACACAAGTTAATTGGTTAAATCCGAACTTCATCCACAATCCGGCTTGGTTAATTAAGATATTGAAGACTTTCGTCACTCAATTATATTGATTAATACAAGCGTCGGTAGATTCAGAAGGAGTGCCCCCAAAATGGACTTCGGTTAAAACCCAAATGTTTGTCGTTATCGCATCAGGTGCTTCCTGATTCTGACGATCAATTGGGTTCCCTCGGAGAGGACTTTGGTTAGAACCCCAATGTTTGTCGTTATCGCATCAGGTGCTTCCTGATTCTGACGATCAATTGGGTGCCCCCGGAGAGGACTTTGGTTAGAACCTCATTGTTTGTCATTATCGCATCAGGTGCTTCTGATTCTGACGATCAATTATGTAACGACCCGCATTCTACGCATCAGAGGATCGTAGAATATTTATTTCTTTCTCATGCGAAGTCGTATAGCCATGTAACTTTGGGAGACGACTATTGGGGTCATTTCCCTTGTTCATGATTTTTGCCGATTTTTAAATGACCGTTTTGCCCCTAGCTGATCTTGTTTCGGCCATAACTTTTGATTGGTAAGGAGTTTTGTCTTGAAACCACTTCCATTAGATTTGGATGATGGTTTACCTTTCTGTAGAGTGGTCACAATAGCCAAACGGACTCACCGTTTGGGAGATATGGCTGAAACAAGGTTTAGAAGGTGAAAAACTGCTTAAGTGGACTGATTAGGGTAATTAGCAAATGAGCCCATAACCCATTTCAGGATTAGGGTTATGGGGAGGCTGAGAACAGTTAGGAAACGATTTTATTTCATTTTTCAGCCGCCCAAAACATTTCCCTAACCCTAGCAATGACCTCCACTTTCTAAATTCATCCCAAATCACCAATTAATCAAGTTTTAGCCTAATCTACATCAAATCAAGTCAAAATCGCATCAAATCAGAGTTGGAGCTGCTGTGTTGCATTAGAATTCAACCCAAAACAGAGAAGATTTCAGATCTATAGTTTGATTGTGGCTAAGGTGAGTGATTTGCATTGTTTTTCACTAATTACGGCTAATTAGGGGTGATTAGTGATAATTAACAAAATTATACATGATTAAATTTTGGAAAAATGTTTAGAAATTCTTAAATATTATTTTAGGGCTCTGATAAAAATTTGGGCTAATTTGGTTAAGTTTTGCTAATCCTAAGGTTAGTTATGCTTAAACATGATTAAGGGGAAAACATGGGTTTTTTGGTATGTTTGATCCAGAGTGACATGTTAAATTGTTGTTTTGATGTTTATTGTTGATTCTCTATGTTTCTATGACTGTATGGTATGCTTTGTGATTGATTAGAAAAGTTAGAAAGGTCGAAAACGCCGTCGTAAGGCGTAAAACAGTCGTTGGAAAAGTTGCAGGAAATGTGCAGGGTTTCGGATCGGATTGGATATGGGGCTCGGATCGGATAGGAGAACTGGGCAAGGGAATTCAATTCGGATCGGAACCTAACACAAGAGGAAAAGCATGGCAACAAGGAAGGCCACATGAACTAAGAACAGGGTCAGATCGGGAAGCTGCGGATCGGATCGGAGACGGAGGAGGGAACCAGATCGAAACCTGGAGATGGGGTACCATAAGAACCGGACCGAGGCAGGAGCACCATCCGAACCGAACCGAATCGAGCAAGGGTGACTGAACCGAACTAGAGAGCTATGACTACCGAACCGAATCGAGCAAGGGTGACTGAACCGAACCAGAGGGCTATGACTACCGAACCGAATCGAGCAAGGGTGGTTGAACCGAACCAATGAGGATTGGAGCACTACGCATATTCAAACCAAACCAAGGCGTGGCTATGACCACCGAACCGATCCGAAGGGGACCAAAACCCGAGATGCAAAGGTAGTCTAAATGAGAGGTTGTAACTCAGGATCTAGTTGGGAACCAACGAGTTAACTTCATGATTGGGCTTTGCTGCGGGACGTGTGCAAAGGGGTTATCGACGTCCATAGCTTTGATTCACCACTGAGAGACGGATATTGGCTATGGATCAGTGCAATGAAGTCATCATGACTTCATGGGGCAGAGTGATCGTAGCAAAGCTATGAGCCAGTGCAGTGGAGTTGTTATGACTTCATGGGGGCAGAGTGGACATAGCAAGGACTAGTGGCTATGGATCAGTGCAGTGGAGTCGCCATGACTCCATAGGGCAGAGTGATCATAGCAGGGATTTGGGTGATCAAAGTGGTGGATATCGTATGCTTTACGCACTGAGTGAGAGATGTGAGGATGGTTGCTATGTTTGATTGTTTTCCGTCACCATGACATGCACACCCCACCCCTGTTATCTTGACACCTTATGTTAATGTCACCTTAGAGTATTGTACATCTTGTTGTGTTGACTCTTTGGTTGTAGGTCCAGGTTCAGGTATGGTTTAGTATACCTGTTATTGTTCTGTTTTGCTGCTTATCGCTCATACCAGACTTTTGTCTGACCCAGAGTTTTATGTCTCTTCTTATTACTCTGGGTGCTCTTAAACGGGCAGACTAGAGACAGGTTAGCTGGTTGTGCACGAGTAGCTGTCCGGAGACGAGCATGAGCCTTACACGTACTATTCTCTATACATTCTCCATGTGTTGCTGCTGGTCACTACTTTGGGCATTAGTAGTGTACCTTTCCTTTCTTTTTCTTTAGAGACAGTTTTAAAGTTGTAATAATGATGAAGTGGAACATAAGCTGTATTTGGATTTTCCGCTGCTATGATGTTTAGTTTTCAGCTTATGCACTGTCTCGCCTATTTTATGTCAAAGTTATGTTATTATTATATTTTATCCCATGCGCTGTGAGACATTCTATAGGTTCCTTGTTAGTTCAAATTCCTTTCTTTGGCGGCCGTCCCGTGCTAGTCGGGCATTGGCACAGTGCATTTTCATTGGAAATATCGGCTGGTGCGGGGCGGGCCGTCACATTTGGTATCAGAGCTCTAGGTTGCGTAGTTAACCTAGGGAAGGACATAAGGGAGAGATAGTATGTATATAAGAGCGCGTATTTGTGATATTTTGGTTTTCAAAAGTAATATATATACTATTAGTATATCTAAGGATGGAGTCGCACTGCACTGGCACCACTGAAGAGATGGTTAATCGTTTTCTCCTTACAGATTGAACGATGAGCCGGTATACGAGAGGTTCTGGTAGAGGAGATAATAATGAGAATGCTCCTGATATGAGGACGATGTTCGCTGACTTCATGAGAGAGATGCTTAGAGATGTTCAGAGGGCAGTTCCTAATGCTGCAAATGGTGGTGGTATAGCGGTGCAGGCGCCTAGGGACGATTTCGCCAAACTCTCTGTAAGGACCACACTAGTCTTTGTGGGAAACCGTTCCACGGAACGGAGTCGGCTATGGATGTTCAGGATTGGCTGGATAGCTGTGAGCGTATCTTCAAAGACTTGGGTATCGATGAAGCGATGAAGAGGAAGCTAGCATCCTGTCAGCTGCACGGATGGGCTATGAATTGGTGGAATGCTATTAAGAAAGCTACCCCTGAGGATCAAGTTACTTAGGATTAGTTTAAGGCCCGATTTAGTGACAAGTTCATCCCAGCTGCTTAGAAATCAGACTTGTTTAGGAAGTTCTTGGAGCTTAAGCAGAATGGTAAGGCAGTCTCGGAGTATATTGCTGAGTTCGATACTTTATCGAAGTATGGATTATCCCTCATTGACACTCTCGAGAAGAAGAATGAGAAGTTCATAACAGGCTTAGATCAGTACTTGGGGGAAAGGCTTATTAACCACATCGATGAGATGTTTGAATCGATTGTGGGGAAGCTTTGAGATCAGAGAGTCTATACCCTAAGTCGAAGACTGAGGTTGCATTTGCAGAAGAGCCAAAGCCGCAAGCAAGCGGTGGAGGCAAGAATGGTTCTCAGAATAAGAGAAAGCAAAATCAGACCAAGAATGGCCAGAAGAAGAAGAATAAGAAAGATGTTGAGTGCTTTAGCAGTGGCAAGAAGGGCCATTATGCTAAAGAATGTCGAGCAAAGCCAGCGGACAGGAAGTGCTTCAACTGCGGCCAAGTGGGACATCACAATGATAAGTGTCCGCAACCCCCTGAAGCAAAGCAGATTGTGAAAGAATATGGTATTAATGTTGTTCCTTCTTCGTCGAATGCCCCAATTGCGGCGGAGAAGGGAAAGAATGTCGTCATTCAAGGTATGCTTTCTTTTTATGATGTTCCTGTTCGAGTACTGTTTGATACCGGGACTTCTGTTCCTTCATATCTAGTGATCTGGTAGATAGGTTGGGATTGGAACCCGAGATAGTCGATAAACCTTTAGCGGTGACGAACCCGATTGGTGGTTCGACTAGCCTTAGCATGATTTGTCGAAATTTGGTTTTATCGAGTCATGGATGGATGCTTGCTTGTGATTGCTTTGTTTTGGGCTTTACTGGGTTTGGCATTATTTTGGGAGTCGATTGGCTCCAAAGATATGGGGGTGGTGGTAGACTGTGAGGGATTTTCGGTGACTATTAGGGCGGATGATGGGCGGAGGGTAGTGTTTGGTGTCCTACCTAGTGATGAGGTGATAGCTAGTTTTCTAAATTCCCTCGACATCCCGCAGGACGAGTTAGCAGGAATTCCCGTTGTTGGCCAGTATCCGGATATCTTCAAGGAAGTGACCGGACTTCCACCACACCGAGAGATTGAGTTCCGTATTGATTTAGTGAAAGATGCCAGAACTACAGTGATGCCACTTCGTCGTATGGCGCCAAGGGAGCAGCGAGAGCTCGGGGTGCAAGTGAGCGATCTTTTGAAGAAGGGATTTATCAGAAGAAGTGTTTCTGAATGGGGAGCACCAGTTGTGTTTTCCACCAAGGCAGATGGTTCCCTTCGATTGTGTGTGGACTACCGCGAGTTGAAGGGATAGATGATTTGTTTGATCAGTTGAGTGGCACGAGAGTATTCTCCCAGTTGGATCTCGTGACAGGTTTTCATCAGCTTAGAGTGGAAGCTGAGAGTATAACTAAAACGACATTTCGGACGCCGTCTGAATTCTATGAGTGGTTGGTCATGCCATTCGGTTTGACCAATGCACCAACATATTTTGTGGATCTTATGAATAGGGTATTCAGAGATCAATTGAATAAGTTTGTTCTTGTGTTTATGGACGATATCTTGGTTTATTCAAGGACAGAGGAAGAACACAAGGAACATTTGAGGATAGTGATGGAGGTGTTGAGAAAACACCAATTGAAAGCAAAGTTTTCTAAGTGTCACTTCTGGAGAAGGGAAGTGAGATTCTTGGGCCATGTTGTTTCAGAGAATGGTACTGCCGTGGACCCTGCAAAGGTGGCTACGGTACAAGATTGGTCTACGTCCAAGAATGCAACGGACATAAGAATTTTCTTGGGATTAGCTGGATATTATCGCAAGTTTATCCAAGACTTCTCCAAGATAGCGGCACCGTTAGCTCAGTTGACCAAGAAGAATCAAGCTTTCGTTTGGAATGAAAGGTGTGAAAATTCATTCAAGAGTCTAAAGAAAAAGTTAAAGCGTGCGCCAGTGTTAGTCATTCCTAAAGGGAATGAAGAGATGACAGTATACACGGATACCTGTGGTACCGGACTAGGTGTTGTGTTGATGCAAGGAGGTAGGGTTGTGGCTTATGCAAGTCGGCAACTGAAACCACATGAGAAAAGATACCCTACCCACGATTTGGAATTGGCAGCGATCGTGTTCGCGTTGAAGATGTGTGTGATGACCCCAAACTTCCGCAGTACGAAAGTAAGGATAATCATTGGAATATAACACATAACAATAACAACAGAATAGAAATAGAGAATTACAGCAGATAATGTTCATCAAATTATACTGGAAATGATATTATCCATCTTCAGCATATAATGTTCATCAAACATAATATACTAAGTGAAGTCTGAACAACATAATAGAAATGATAGTATCCATCTTCAGCTCCATAGCTATCTAGAATGAATCTGCTAAACCTGTATACAAGGCTGCCCGTGGAAAAGAGGGCACCCGAGTTTGCACAGTGGAACAAACTACGAGTCAGTCATGGGACTGGTATGAGAAATCTTATTTAACCTATTTAGTAATGAGGCTAATCACAGGACCACGCCGCTAACGCGGAATGGGTTTACTCCATTGGATTGCCAGTTCATACATAAAGTAAATCGTTAAACAACGCAATGCTTTTTATAAAAATGAAACCATTATAAGACTCAAGTCCCATCACACAATGCAACGCAAACCAGAGGATAGAGTTTTACCTTATAAAGTCAAAAATGCTTGATACGATAAAACGAATTTGATATTATTGTTAGTGTATATATGTTACTAAAACATTTCAATCATAGACGACATAACTACCATATACTATGTCGCCATACTAGTTATACAATCAAAACTGCGTGGGTCGTATGGGAAGTTGGATTTCCATCATGAACCAAGGCAAAAGATGGTCCTTACCGAATTCGAGACTCTCTAGCCCGAGCCTCAGGATCAGCCGCAACTGACCCTTGGATCTTCAGGGCCGGTCCACAAATATGTTAGTGGATTAGTTATGCCTGGACAATACGTTCCCCCGCCCTATGGGGCGTAAATAAAGCCACTAGGGACTCGAATAACTGAGGCGCCTCATTCCATCATCCACATAAGTAAAATGTCAGGCCTTATAAAAACCATGACACCACTTCTAGCTAGAAAGAAACGTATGTCCTCCCTGCAGTCCTTACTCACGTTTCTGGTTCATACCGGGGTGTCAGGCTCGCGAAATATCACTATACACAAAGCTATGCTAAATTAAAGTTGTGCTTTGATCATTAACCACAAGGCTCTGCTTTTCAACAATAAGCCTTGATCATTCGCATCTTGGCATGCCACACTGACAATTCACGCCATACGACTGATGTCTACCAATATATAACCTCTGAGCTCGTACGTCTTAGAGAGGGGTTTTAAGCAAAAGAATAAATTCTCTTCCACCCAACAGATATATATTAACTTGAAATCAATCAGCACCGAATAAAATCCAATGTCAGACATACATCCATTTACAAGTCCGTTCTGGGTCTGAACGAAACTGGAGACACCAAGCATATCCGGACAATCAGCAAGTATGTCCGGACAACTACCACTGTAACCCCTCCTGGGAGCTAACCGATCCAGGGCATCAATAGTCATCCATTCGATGTGAAGATCGCCGGTCTTCAATCACCGTCTTCAAATCTTCGACTTCCAATCGTCGTATAATTATTTGAAATGAGATTTAACTCGAACTTTTCAAATAATTCTCGAATATGTATAATTTAAATCGATCTTTTCATTCCATATCATTTATAAAATTCTATAACGATTTATAGCTATTTTGATTTATTTTAAAATAGCCATTTTTAATTAAACGACGCTTCGGGTCATTACATAGCACGGACGCTGTTTTCATCAAAATTTGATTTACACATTTCTCCAAATCTAACCATTGTATCTTAGCAAATTTTATATCATTGGAAAGATCTTTCCAAAACGAACCCAACGGTTCCATTTTTAGGAAAATCCGACGGTCGGATCTCCCGGTATAATCGTTTGAAGTTACGATTTCAAAACGCGAACTACAGTAGCGCGATTCATTTTATTTTAATTCATATTTATATATAAATATATAAATTAATTCGTTCGATGATTTCAGACTATTTCCATTTCAAAACAATGAACATTTTTCAATGTCCTTACATTTCATTAAAAATGTAAATTTTAATGATAACATGTTTTTATATCTAAAACATAACCTTTTTACATTTCTACAAAAATTGCAATCTTTTCTATATCACACAAAAATGTAAACATTTTCATATTACAACAAAAATGTAATCATTCTATGTTGCATAGAAAATGTATTCTTTTTGTATGTTACAAAGAACATGAAATCTTTTCGTTTAGTCTTTATTACATAATAAAAATGTAATTTTTATTTCTTTTATTCTGTTATTACATTATATAAAAATGTAACCCTTTCTATTCTATTATTACATTATATAAAAATGTAACTTTTAAACTTCTTTTACTACATTATATAAAAATATAACTTTTATCCTATTATAAAAAAATGTAATCTTTTTATCCTTTTACTAATGATTCATCTACATCGAAAATGTGGATTCTAATGTAAAAACATTTTTATATAACAATGATTCTTTTTAATGTTTCATTAACATTAAAAACGTAAAATTAAATGTAAACACATTTTTTATTTATTTTACAATGGTCATTTTATAATATTCATTAACATTGAAAATGTAAATTTCAACGCAAACATGTTTTTATTTCTAAAACATGAATATTTTCCTAGTTTTCTACATTTACATTAAAGATGAAATTTCTAATGTCAACTTATTTTTCTTTTCAAAACATGATCATTTTTCTAGTTTTCTACTTTACACTAAAATGAGGATTTTAATATAACTTATTTCCCTTCCAAAGTATAATCAGTCTTTCTAGCTTCATTTCATGACATTAAAATATGATTTTTAATGTTAGCATGTTTTTATTTTAAAACATAAACAATTTTCTCATATTCTATAGTTACATTAAAAATGAAAATCTTAATGTTAGACATGTTTTATTTCAAAACATGAACACCTTTCACATATTCTGTATTTACATTAAAGATAAAAAAATTAATGAAATTATGATTTAAATTTCAAACATGAACACTTTTCTATGTTCTACATTCATATTAAAAATGGGATTTTAATGTAATCATTTTTTATTTTAAAAACATGAACAAATTTTCTACATTATATATTCACTTTAAAAATAGTATTTTTAATGTAATTATGTTTTGTTTTAAAACATTGAACAATTTTCCTATATTCTATATTTACGTTAAAAATGGTATTTTTAATGTAATTATGATTTGTTTTAAAACAGTGAACAATTTTTCTATATTCTATATTTACATTAAAAGTGGTATTTCTAAAGTAATTATGATTTGTTTTAAAACAATTAACATTTTTCCTATATTCTATATTTACATTAAAAATGGTTTTCTTAATATAATTATGATTTGTTTTGAAACAATGAACAATTTTCATATACAATAAAAATGTAGATTTTTATTGTTTAACTTATTTTCATTTCAAAACAATGAATATTCTCCTTATTTCTATATTCCATAAAAATGTGAATTTTGGATGTTCAAACAAATTTCATTTCATATATGAATATTTCAGAAAAATTTCGGCAGCATAACGGCAAGGTAATTAAAACCGGCACCGTCCCGATGTACGACTCCTCGCGCTACCTTAAAGCCTCGCAGCTTTTGACAAGGGGGATTTCAATAATCTATTTCGTACGCAGACGAATTTTTTCACAATATCAATCAATTTCAATTTCTTTTCTTTTTCAACCACAAACAAATACCAAAATTCAACCAATCACATATCACAAATCAGTCAAGTCGTCCATGGTCTATGGACGACGTATGTCAGGAGTTTCTAAACTCCGTCTGCATCCTAACATAATTTATTTTACTTTATTTTTGAATTCAGATATCTCACCTTGATTTGACGACGCCAAAAATTGTAACAAGCTCTAAAAATTCTCCGGTCAGTTTTAAAATGTTGATCTTGTCGTTGTGATTCCAACGCTTCCTGTTTCATTGAATTTCGTTATCGTAAGATAAAGATATGAATTTTATTCAATGGAAATGAATTTGCAACGGTTTTTAAATGTTGCAAACCTTTCTTCCTCAATACCAGACAACAGCCGATAGTTTTCACGGTTGGGTTCAATTCTAGGTTTTGATTTTTCTTCTTACACGTTGCTCGAGGCAAGGATCGGACAACACCATGTTCAAGCGCTAGGGGAGGCACACCAACGCTGGCGAAGGGGGCCGCTCGGCGCTGTCCTGGTGGTGCGGCGGCGGTTGGTTCGGTGTGCCTTTGGGGGTGCGGTTCTCCGTGGATACGCCACCAGAGGCGATCAAACCCGTATAGGATTCGAGAGCAGGGAGAGTACAACGATAAAGCCTTAAGGACCAGGGTCTAATTTGTGGTGGATGAGGAGATATTAGCGATTTAAATCTGGAGCACGATAGCCATGGAAATCGATATACGGCGGCTATGAAGAAGGTGTACTAGGGTTATACGTATACCGTATTTTATACTGTATATATATGTATTTTAATTTTTATTTAATTCTTTTAAATTTCTAAATCGCTTCTAACTCCAAATCAAACCCAGCGAATGATGCCCCCAGCTAAATACCACCATTCCGGACACAATGGGATAGGTCTTGTAGGCCCATTCAACTGTTTCAGTCAGTTATTTTTCAAATTAAATAATAAAACATTTAATTATTTAATTTGATCGAACATTTTAATTTACCGGGGTCACATACTGACTCTAAAAATTCTGGAAAAATTATATCTGGCTATGTTTTGATGAAACGGTCCCACTAAACTAATTTCGTCGAATTTGGAGACCGTTTGAAAAACGGTCATTTTCTGGTTGATCGAAATTGACTGAAATTGTCAAAACACATTTTCTTTTGCCACACTCACATATTGATTTCAAAAATTATGAAAATTGGAATCCTGCAATAATTTGACATTCCAGATCCAACAAAAGTGGTTTCGTCGAAAACGGAGGTCGTTTGTAAAATGGCTATTTATATGGGCTATATATTCTATTAAATTCCATAACGACTATTCTGAAAATTCAACTGACCATAACTTTTGATTCCCGCTATGAAGTTTCAATTTTTCGGATTCGTTGGAAACATATTCTTAAACAGATTTAAATATTTTTGGTTTCACTAAAATCCGATTTATTTTGCATCATGTACGATCAGTCAAAGTTTGAATTCAAATTTTCAAACTGCCGCACTATTTCTAACTCCTTTTAAAGTTAAAATAAATATATTCATTCGAACTTCGATTTAAATAATTTTTTTAATCGTTCTTATTTAAAATAAATTATTTCAACTATTCAAAATTCAATACAATAGCCAAAATAAAAAATTTAAATTGGTTCTGATTTTCCGGGTTGTTACAATCTCCCCCACTTAAAAGCTTTTCGTCCCCGAAAAGGAAACTATAGTAAAGTAGGAAACAAAACGGAAAATTAAAATTTGGTAAATGTACCTTGCACTAGAGCTAGTCGGAGATATCCACTCTGCACTGGGGATAAGCCTGTTTGATGCTATCCTCTGTCTTCCATGTTCAGTCTCTAGGATCTCCGCTCCACTGCACTTTGACTAGATGAATTCTTTTGTTCCTCAGAACTCAGGTTTCTTTGCCAATGATCTTTACCGGCTCCCTTCTTACTGCTAAGTCCGGGGTAATCTCCAAATCTTGTTGTGCAGCTTCTTCCACAACCAATTCTGGATCATGTACATGCTTCCGAAGTTGAGACACATGGAATACATCATGTACCCTGGCAACCAATCAGGCAACTGAACCCTGTAAGCGAGGGTTCCAATTCTATCTAGAATAGGAAATGGACCAATGAACCATGGCGCCAACTTCCCAGTCTTCCCGAAGCGAACTACTCCTCTTAATGGAGAAACTCTCAAGTACACATAATCGCCAACAACAAATTCTAAATACCTTCTTCTTGCATCTGCATAAATTTGCTGTTGGCTCTGAGCTGTTAGTAATCGCTTCTTAATAAAATCAACTTTGTCCGAAGCTTCTCGAATCATGTCGGGACCCAATACTAGTCTATTGCCTGATTCAACCCAACATGCGGGAGATCTACAAGGCCTGCCATATAATGCTTCGAATGGCGACATTTTCAAGCTTGCTTGGTAACTGTTATTATAAGAGAACTTGACCAAACGCAAGTGATCTTCCCATGATCTGCCAAATTCAAGAATACAAGCCCGCAACAAGTCTTCCAGTATACGGTTCACCCTCTCAGTCTGGCCATCTATTTAAGGATGATAAGCGATGCACAGATTTAATGTTGTCCCCAGTTCCTCTTGGAATGCATCCCAGAATTTACTAGCGAATATAGGGTCACGGTCACTAACAATGCTACTGGGGACTCCGTGTAGTCGGACAATTTCTTTGAAATAAATCTTCACCAAACTTTGTGCTGTTCTAGTCGATTTAACAGGAATAAAATGGGCGGTTTTTGTGAGACGATCAACAATCACCCATATTCTGTCATTGCCTTTCCTGGTTCGGGGTAAGCCATCAATAAAATCCATGGAAATTTGAACCCATTTCCAACTTGGAACTGGTAGTGGTTGTAACAAGCCGGCAGATTTTTGTTGATCACTTTTGACTTGTTGGCAAGTAGAACACCTACTGACATAAATGGAGATGTCTCTTTTCATAGATTTCCACCTGAACGTACACTTGATATCATGATACATCTTGCTCACCCCTGGATGAATACAAAGTTTGGATTTATGAAATTCATCCATTACTTCTCTTCGGAGCTCAGGAATATTTAGGTCACAAATTCGAACTTTTAACCTCAGAACTCCCTTGTTATCTATTTGGAAACTCGAGGGTTCGCCTTCCCGAACTCTTTTACTAATTCTCTGTATAAATTCATCATCCTTTTAAAGAGCAGAGATTTTGTCGATTAATGTGGGTGTAATGATAAGGTTGGCGAGGATAAGATTGGCGACATCTGCATTCTTTCTACTAAATGCATCCGCCACAACATTGGCTTTCCCTGGCATATATAAGATGTCCAATTCATAAGCCGCAAGAAATTCTTCCCAACGCTGCTGCCTTAAATTCAAGTCCTTTTGGGTGAATAGATACTTCAAGGATTTATGATCTGTATATAGTTCGAACTTCTCACCCAAAAGGTAGTACCTCTAAATTTTTAAAGCAAATACGATGGCCATCAACTCAAGATCATGAGTGGTGTATTTCTTCTCATGCGGTTTCAATTGACAGCTAGCATAAGCAACTACTTTGTTTCTTTGCATTAACACTGCACCAATACCTTCTCTAGAGGCATCTGTCCAGACTTTCAAATCTTGATTGCCATCAATGATAGTCAACACTGGAGCAGTAGTCAGCCTTAGTTTCAGCTCTTGGAAAGCTGCCTCACATTCAGGTGTCCAGATAAACTTTGTATGTTTCTTTGTTAGCTTCGTCAACGGACAAGCTAGCCTCGAAAAATCCTTAACGAATTTCCGATAATAGTCCGCCAATCCTAGGAAACTTCTGACTTCAGTAGGAGTGCTAGGCTGCTTCTAATCTTGAATGGCTGTGATTTTGCTAGGATCCACTGAAATTCCTTCCTTCAATACAACATGACCGAGGAACTTCACTTCTTCTTACCAGAATACACATTTTGAAATTTTGGCTTTTAATACATTCTTTCTCAGAATTTCCAAAACTTGTTCTAAATGTTTTTCATGCTCGGCAGTTGATTTAGAAAAGATTAAGATGTCATCAATGAAGACCAGCACAAATTTGTTCAAAACATCCCGGAATACTCGATTCATCAAATTGACAAAATAGGAAGGAGCGTTGCATAAGCCAAACGACATTACTAACCATTCATAAAATATGTCTGGACCTCTGAAAGCTGTCAAAGGAACACACTCTTCAGCAATACGCAACTGATGGAAACCTTTAGCTAGGTCCATATTTGAAAACACTTTCGCTCCATTTAAACGATCCAACAAATCATCTATACAGGGCAATGGACACTTATTCTTGAGCGTCTGCTTGTTGAGGTCTCGGTAATCCACACATAGTTTGAGAGTATCGTCTGACTTAGGAATAAACACCACTACTGCACTCCACTCTGAAAAACTAGGCCTAATCAGACCTTTCCATAAAAGCTGTTTGGTTTGATTGCTCAGTTCTTCTTTTTTTGTTCCATGTCATTCTTCGAATAGGATGCACAACTGGCCTTGCATTCGGGAC
The DNA here is from genome assembly GCA_030737875.1 of Allium sativum. Lineage (NCBI taxonomy): Eukaryota > Viridiplantae > Streptophyta > Magnoliopsida > Asparagales > Amaryllidaceae > Allium > Allium sativum. The sequence goes on along the minus strand of CM060920.1, from coordinate 389,280,312 downwards.
TAAATCAATCCTGAAGTCGATTTCTCTTCGCGGAGGTAAGCTATCAACTTCTTTGAACATATCCACATAATTTTTTATGGCAGGAATATTTTCAAGGGCCGTGGGGGTGACCACAAGAGCAGCCCATAATTCTTTTCTACCTGCATCTGAGCCTACACAGGGTATGGCAATATTTCCAAGCTTCGTTTTGACTTTAACAACCTTTTCGGCACATTTAACTTCGGCCTCATATTTGCTCAACCAATCCAACCCGAGAATGATATCAATTTCAGCAAGATCCATAACTATTAAATTGAAAGGAAACCGATAGCAAGAGTAGGAGACTGACACTCTACAATATAAACTGAGAACAAGAGAAGACCCTATCGGACTATGAGCACTAATCGATTCCTTAAGATTCTTTAGGGTTAGCTTTAATTTTTTAACTGTGTTGCTTGAGATGAAACTTCGTGATGCGCCAGTGTCAAACAATACCATAACTGGAATATTATTGACGGTAAGAGTGCCTTCCAAAACATCTGGCCTTTCCCTATTAGTTGAGGGTGCTGGATTTTCTGCCACTTTATTGACTTGAGCTACTTTGGTTGTTTTCAAAAGCGGGCAATCTTGCTTTACATGACCAATCTGATGGCAGATGTTGCATTGTCTGTTTTCTTGAGACTTCTTATGGGATCTAGATCCGTCTTTCTTCACATATTTACAGTTCCTTATCGAATGCCCTTGCTTATTACACTTGAGACATACGACTGTCTTTACCTTTTTCTGATTGACATTAGGCTTCTTACTGACCTCAGGCTCTGTACTTGCCGCTGGGCTACTAGTTTCAAACTTCCTTTTGTTACTAGAGCTGCCATCTTCTTCATCTTCAAAAACACCTTGCTTATCAAGATCCTCACAGCGACAAGCCATAGCTATCATTTCAGAAAAAGGGTGATTAATATGTACGGTTACCCAATTTAGGTATTTGCTTTGAAGTCCTTTGATAAATCTGCGATTTTTCCTCAAAGGATCTTCGATTAGTGCTGGGGCAAAGCGGGAAAGTTCTTCGAAATTCTTCTGATACTTCCGAATGGTCATATCACCTTGTTTCAGATTGTAGAACTCATCATATAACCGATCAATTTCTCCTGAAGGAATAAATTTTTCTGTGAAAATTTCTTTGAATTTATCCCAGGTAATATTACCTTCTGGATTCTCCTTAATAACAGTTTCCCACCAGAATAGAGCTTCGCCTTTAAGTACCCAAGATGCTATTAGTCTTTTCTGATCGTATTTCAACTTTAAGCCTTCAAAAAAATTCTCAACAGAATGCAACCATGCTTGTGTTTCAATAATGGACTCCTTGCCCGAGAATGGTTCTCCACCCAGATTTCGATACCTCTTCACTAGAGCTTCTAGATCTTGTTCTGATTGTGGGAGCACAACTGGCTCATTAGATTGCTGAACCAAGGAATTACTTCTTCTGTTTCTGCCACTCATTTTCTACTATGTCTGCAAATAACAGACAAAGAGTCAGGCCAACAGAAAGGATATTGTAAAGTATATAGACATATATTTAGATGAATCTATGGAGTTGTATTTTTACTCATTCTAGGACATTACTAGTCCTATCTATGATGAGTTATTTATTTTGGAATTCTGTTGATTCTATCTCTGATGAGTTTGTTAAAATGTTATATCCCAAGCTAAGTTTAACTAAAGCTCTGATACCAACTGTGATGACCCCAAACTTCCGCAGTACGAAAGTAAGGATAATCATTGGAATATAACACATAACAATAACAACAGAATAGAAATAGAGAATTACAGTAGATAATGTTCATCAAATTATATTGGAAATAATACATCATCAGAGTTACACAGCATAATTGGATCATACTTAGCATAGAGTACAATTTCAGCTTAATATAAAATGTCTGCAGTGGAATAAAAACATAATATACTAAGTGAAGTCTGAACAGCATAATAGAAATGATAGTATCCATCTTCAGCTCCATAGCTATCCAGAATGAATATGCTAAACCTGTATACAAGGCATCCCGTGGAAAAGAGGACACCTGAGTTTGCAAAGTGGAACAAACTACGAGTCAGTCATGGGACTGGTATGAGAAATCTTATTTAACCTATTTACTAATGAGGCTAATCACAGGACCACACCGCTAACGCGGAACGGGTTTACTCCATTGGATTGTCAGTGCATAAATAAAGTAAATAGTTAAACAACGCAATGCTTTTTATAAAAATGAAACCATTGTAAGACTCAAGTCTCATCACACAATGCAACGCAAACTGGAGGATAGAGTTTTACCTTATAATGGTCAAAAATGCTTGATACGATAAAACGAATTTGATATTATTATTAGTGTATATATGTTTCAAAAAAATTTCAATCATAATATCAATCATAGACGGCATAGCTACCATATACTATGTCGCCATACTAGTTATACAATCAAAACCGCGTGGGTCGTATGGGAAGTTGGATTTCCATCATGAACTAAGGCAAAAGATAGTCCTTACCGAATTCGAGACTCTCTAGCCCAAGCCTCAGGATCAGCCGCAACTGACCCTTGGATCTTCAGGGCCGGTCCACAAATATGTTAGTGGATTAGTTATGCCTGAACAATACGTTTCCCCGCCTTATGGGGCGTAAATAGAGCCACTAGAGATTCAAATAACCGAGGCGCCTCATTCCATCATCCTCATAAGCAAAAATGTCAGGCCTTGTAAAAACTATGACACCACTTCTAGCTAGAAAGAAACGTATGTACTCCTTGCAGTCCTTACTCCCGTTTCTGGTTCATACTGGGGTGTGAGGCTCGCGAAGTACCGCTATATACAAAGCTATGCTAAATTAAAGCTGTGCTTTGATCATCAACCACAAGGCTCTGCTTTTCAACAATAAGCCTTGATCATTTGCATCTTGGAACGCCACACTGGCAATTCATGCCATGCGACTGATGTCTACCAATATATAACCTCTGAGCTCGTACGTCTCAGAGAGGGGAGTTATGCAAAAGAATAAATTCTTCGCCACCCAACAGATATATATTAACTAGAAATCAATCAGCATCGAATAAAATCCAATGTCAGACATACATCCATTTACAAGTTCGTTTGGGTCTGAACGAAACTGGAGACACCAAACATATCCGGACAATCAACAAGTACGTCCAGACAACTACCACTGTAACCCCTCCTGGGAGCTAACCGATCCAGGGCATCAGTAGTCATCCATTCGATGTGAAGATCGCCGGTCTTCAATCACCGTCTTCAAATCTTCAACTTCCAATCGTCGTATAATTATTTGAAATGAGATTTAACTCGGACTTTTCAAATAATTCTCGAATATGTATAATTTAAATCAATCTTTTCATTCCATATCGTTTATAATATTTTATAATGATTTATCGCTATTTTTATTTATTTTAAAATAGCCATTTTTAATTAAACGACGCTTCAGGTCATTACATGGCCCCAACGCTGTTTTCATCAAAATTTGATTTACACATTTCTCCAAATCTAACCGTTGGATCTTAGTAAATTTTATATCGTTGGAAAGATCTTTCCAAAACGAACCCAACGGTTCCAGTTTTAGGAAAATCCGACGGTCGGATATCTCGGTATAATCGTTTGAAGTTACGATTTCAAAACGCGAACTACAACAGCGCAATTCGTTTTATTTTAATTCATATATATATATATATAAATATATAAATTAATTCGTTTGACGATTTCAGACTATTTCCATTTCAAAACAATGAACATTTTTCAATGTCCTTACATTTCGTTAAAAATGTAAATTTTAATGATAACATGTTTTTATATCTAAAACATAACCTTTTTATATTTCTACAAAAATTGCAATCTTTTCTATATCACACAAAAATGTAAACATTTCCATATTACAACAAAAATGTAATCATTCTATGTTGCATAGAAAATGTATTCTTTTTGTATGTTACAAAGAACATGAAATCTTTTCGTTTAGTCTTTATTACATAATAAAAATGTAATCCTTTCTACTCTATTATTACATTATATAAAAATGTAACTTTTAAACTTCTTTTACTACATTATATAAAAATGTAACTTTTATCCTATTATAAAAAAGAATGCAATTTTTTTATCCTTTTACTAATGATTCATTTACATCGTAAATGTGGATTCCAATGTAAAAACATTTTTATATAACAATGATTCTTTTTAATGTTTCATTAACATTAAAAATGTAAAATTAAATGTAAACACGTTTTTTATTTATTTTACAATGGTCATTTTATAATATTCATTAACATTGAAAATGTAAATTTCAATGCAAACATGTTTTCATTTCTAAAACATGAATAGTTTCCTAGTTTTCTACATTTACATTAAAGATGAAATTTCTAATGTCAACTTATTTTTCTTTTCAAAACATGATCATTTTTCTAGTTTTCTACTTTACATTAAAATGAGGATTTTAATGTAACTTATTTCCCTTCCAAAATATAATCAATCTTTCTAGCTTCATTTCATGACATTAAAATATGATTTTTAATGTTAGCATGTTTTTATTTTAAAACATAAACAATTTTCTCATATTCTATAGTTACATTAAAAATGAAAATTTTAATGTTAGACATGTTTTATTTCAAAACATGAACACCTTTCACATATTTTGTATTTACATTAAAGATAAAAAAAATAATGTAATTATGATTTAAATTTCAAACATGAACACTTTTCTATGTTCTACATTAATATTAAAAATGGGATTTTAATGTAATCATTTTTTATTTTAAAAACATGAACGAATTTTCTATATTCTATATTCACTTTAAAAATGGTATTTTTAATGTAATTATGTTTTGTTTTAAAACAATGAACAATTTTCCTATATTCTATATTTACGTTAAAAATGGTATTTTTAATGTAATTATGATTTGTTTTAAAACAATGAACAATTTTCCTATATTCTATATTTACATTAAAAATGGTATTTTTAATGTAATTATGATTTGTTTTAAAACAATGAACATTTTTCCTATATTCTATATTTACATTAAAAATGGTATTTTTAATGTAATTATGATTTGTTTTAAAACAATGAACAATTTTCGTATACAATACAAATGTAGATTTTTATTGTTTAACTTATTTTCATTTCAAAACAATGAATATTCTCCTTATTTCTATATTCAATAAAAATGTGAATTTTGGATGTTCAAACAAATTTCATTTCATATATGAATATTTCAGAAAAATTTCGGCAGCATAACGGTAGGGTAATTAAAACCGGCACCGTCCCGATGTACGGCTCCCCGCGCTACCTTAAAGCCTTGCAGCTTTTAACAAAGGGGGATTTCAATAATCTATTTCGTACACAGACGAATTTTTTCACAATATCAATCAATTTCAATTTCTTTTCTTTTTCAACAACAAACAAATACCAAAATTCAACCAATCACATATCACAAATCAATCAAGTCGTCCATGGTCTGTGGATGACGGGTGTCGGGAGTTTCTAAACTCCGTCTGCATCCTAATATAATTTTATTTATTTTATTTCTGAATTCAGATATCTCACCTTGATTTGACGACGCCAAAAATTATAACAAGCTCTAAAAATTCTCCGGTCAGTTTTAAAATGTAGATCTCGTCGTTGTGATTCCAACGCTTCCTGTTTCATTGAATTTCGTTATTGTAAGATAAAGATACAAATTTTTATTCAATGGAAACGAATTTGCAACGGTTTTTAAATGTCGCAAACCTTTCTTCCTCAATACCAGACAAGAGCCGATAGTTTTCATGGTTGGGTTTAATTCTAGGTTTTGATTTCTTCTGACACGTTGCTCGAGGCAAGGATCGGACAACACCACGTTCAAGCGCTAGGGGAAGCACACCAACGTCGGCGAAGGAGGGCAGCTCGGCGTTGTCCTGGTGGTGCGGCGGCGGTTGGTTCAACGTTCCTTTGGGGGTGCGGTTCTCCGTGGATACGCCACCCGAGGCGATCAAACCCGTATAGGATTCGAGAGCAGGGAGAGTACAACGATAAAGCCTTAAGGACCAGGGTCTAATTTGTGGTGGATGAGGAGATATTAACGATTTAAATCTGGAGCACGATAGCCATGGAAATCGATATACAGCGGCTATGAAGAAGGTGTACTAGGGTTATACGTATACTGTATTTTAAATGGTATATATATGTATTTTAATTTTTATTTAATTCTTCTAAATTTCTAAATCGCTTCTAACTCCACATCAAACCCAGCGAGTGACGCCGCTAACTAAATACCACCATTCCAGACATAATGGGATAGGTCTTGTAGGCCCATTCAACAGTTTCAGTCAGTTATTTTTCAAATTAAATAATAAAACATTTAATTATTTAATTTGATCGAACATTTTAATTTACCGGGGCCACATATTGACTCTAAAAATTCCGGAAAAATTATATCTGGCTATGTTTTGACGATACGGTCCCAATAAAACTAATTTCATCGAATTTGGAGACCGTTTTAAGAATGGCCATTTTCTGGTCGATCGAAATTGACTGAAATTGTCAAAACACATTTTCTTTTGCCACGCTCACATATTAATTCAAAAAATTATGAAAATTGGAATTCTGCAATAATTTGACATTCTGAATCCAACAAAAGTTGTTTTGTCGAAAACGGAGGTCGTTTGTAAAATGGCTATTTATACGGGCTATATATTATATTAAATTTCATAGCGACTATTCTGAAAATTCAACTGACCATAACTTTTGATTCCCGCTATGAAATTTCTATTTTTCAGGTTCGTTGGAAAGATATTCTTAAATAGATTTAAATATTTTTGGTTTCACTAAAATCCGATTTATTTTGCATCATGTACAGTCAGTCAAAGTTTGAATTCAAAATTTCAAACTATCGCACTATTTCTAACTCCTTTTAAAGTTAAAATAAATATATTCGTTCGAACTTTGATTTAAATAAAATTTTTAATTGTTTTTATTTAAAATAAATTATTTGAACTGTTCAAAATTCAATACAATAGCCAAAATAAAAATTTAAATTGGTTCTGATTTTCCGGGTTGTTACAATGTGGAAACATTATCTCTTGGGAGAAAGATTCGAGTTGTTTACTAACCATAAGTCGTTAAAGTATCTTTTCTCTCAGAAGGATCTAAATCTCTGACAACAAAGATGGTTAGAATTCTTGGCTTCCTATGATTTCGACATCGCATATACACTAGGAAAGGGTAATGTGGTAGCTGATGCCTTGAGTAGGAGACATGCCAGTTTAGGGGCTATGTTTCTTGAATGGAAGCTACTGGAGTACATTGCTGGGTATGATTTCAGACCAAAGTGCGAATTGGATCCAGAGATGTTAGCAAGTTTGACGATCAAACCCACTTTGATTGAACGGATTGGTTCCAGTCAAAAGGACGATCCTAACATTTTGGAAATCATCTCCAAGTTAGAAATGGGTATAGACAGTGAGGAGATGAACAAGTATGGGCTTGATCGAGATGGATGGCTTAGAAAGAATGGAAGACTAGTTATGCCCAATGTAAATGGATTGAGAGATGAAGTACTTAGAGAATGTCATCACTCAAAACTGACTATACATCCCGGTGGTAACAAAATGTGTCGAGATATGAAGCAGACCTACTACTGGGAAGGGATGAAAAGAGATGTTGGGAAGTTTATATCCAAATGCATGAACTGCCAGTTAGTTAAAGCTGAGCAAAAGAAACCTAGTGGTTTGTTGCAACCATTAGAAACTCCCGAATGGAAATGGGAACAAGTCTCGATGGATTTCATTGACGGTCTACCAAGGACTAGATCAGGTCATGATAGTATTTGGGTGATTGTAGATCGATTAACAAAAAGTGCAAGGTTCATACCGATCAAATCAAATAGAACGCCAGCTACGTTAGCAGAACTGTATATGAAATGGGTAGTGAGATTGCATGGAGTACCTAAAAGCATTGTGAGTGACCGAGACCCATTGTTTACTAGTGGGTTATGGAAGAGCTTACAAGAAGCTCTAGGGTCAGAATTATATCTCAGCACTACGTATCATCCTCAAACAGATGGTCAAACAGAGAGGGTGAATCGTGTATTAGAAGATCTCTTGAGAGCTCGTATATTGAATTTTGGTGGATCATGGGATGACCATTTGCATCTGGTAGAGTTTGCATATAATAATAGCTACCAATCTAGTATTGGAATGGCTCCATTTGAAGCTTTGTACGGAAGATCGTGCAACTCACCGTCATGTTGGTTAGAAACTGGTGAGAAATTTGTGCTTGAGCCAGATGTGATAAGAGAAACCTCAGACAAGATCAAGATCATTCAACAGCGAATGAAGGCCGCCCAAGATAGGTAAAAGAGTTATGCTGATAGAAGGAGAAGGGAATTGAAATTCTCCGTTGGTGACTTAGTATTTGTCAAGATCTCTCCATTAAAGAATGTTATTCGCTCTGGTAGGAGAGGAAAGTTGGCACCCAGATTTGTTGGTCCATTCCCAGTTCTTGAGCAAATTGGGAATTTGGCGTATAAAGTTGAATTACCAGACAAGATGGCGGGAGTTCACAACGTATTTCATGTTTCCCAGTTAAGGAAATTCGTGCACAACCCCGATGTGACTAATTCACCCGATCAGCTGGATGATGTCGAAGTAGAACCAGAGGCGGTTGGGAACCGCATGCCGATTCGTATTGTCGAGCACGATACGAAGTAACTTCGAAGGAAAGTGGTGGATCTAGTCAAAGTTCAGTGTGGTGAGAATGAGAATGACTGCACCTGGGAGACAGAGGAGAGCATTAGGAAGACGTATCCAGAACTCTTTGCCTGGTAAGATTCTAATTGCGATTTAGTTTTCCGCATGCTAGGATAGACTTGTTTGTTTGTTTTGTATGTTTGATTGTTGTGAATGGTTGATAGGCATGCGGGATCCTTTGTTTGTTAATTAGTTGAGGAATTTCGGGGGCGAAATTCCTTAAGGGGGGAAGAATGTAACGACCCACATTCTACGCATCAGGGGATCATAGAATATTTATTTCTTTCTCATGCGAAGTCGTATAGCCATGTAACTTTGGGAGACGACTATTGGTGTCATTTCCCATGTTCATGATTTTTCCTGATTTTTATATGACCGTTTTGCCCCTAGCTGATCTTTTTTCGGCCATAACTTTTGATTGGTAAGGAGTTTTGTCTTGAAACCACTTCCATTAGATTCGGATGATGGTTTACCTTTCCGTAGAGTGGTCACATTAGCCAAACGGACTCATCGTTTGGGAGATATGACTGAAACAAGGTTTAGAAGGTGAAAAACTGCTTAAGTGAGCTGATTAGGGTAATTAGCAAATGGGCCCATAACCCATTTCAGGATTAAGGTTATGGGGAGGTTGAGAACAGTTAGGAAACGATTTTTATTTCATTTTTCAACCACCTAAAACATTTCCCTAACCCTAGCAATGACCACAACTTTCTAAATTCATCCCAAATCACCGATTAATCAAGTTTTAGCCTAATCTACATCAAATCAAGTCAAAATAGCATCAAATCAGAGTTGGAGCTGCTGTGTGGCATTAGAATTCGACCCAAGACAGAGAATATTTCAGATCTATAGTTTGATTGTGGCTAAGGTGAGTGATTTGCATTGTTTTTCACTAATTATCACTACAACAAAATGACCATATTACAACGGTGGAACACCGTTGTAATATACATTTTACAACGGTGGGCAAACAGTCGTGTATTAAGAAGTTGTAATAGACTAATATCATTTACAACTTTTTTGCACTGTTGCAAAACGGTTGTATTATGTATATTTTACAACTTTTTTCCACCGTTGTAACAAACTTTATTACAACAGTTACGCACCGTTGTAATAAAATCTACTACAACTGTTATGCACCGTTGTGATTGACATTTTGGTTTTTTTAAAAAAAAACAACTTTTGCAACTGAAAAGAACAATACACTAAATATAGTAATACTCCATACGAAAATCCGATATTACAATTATTTAAAAACTAATTTATTAAAATACTCAAATATTCGGTATTACAAACAATAAGTTTTAGACAACACCGTTGTATTACAAACAATAATTCAAAATCTTCAAAAAGTGCTACGTTTTTTATAAGAACCGAAAATTTACATGATCCTTTGGCTTGTGAGACCTTCATACTCAACTAGTAATGCTTGTGGAAGATCAAAGTGATACAATGTAACATGAGGCTCAATACCTGCAAGTATTGAAATCTCTTATTCTAATTTACAAATTTCAAAGAGGCTGGATTACTTGAAAATTTCAACTGTTAATACCATAGCTAACAAGTGCATCAATCAGATCGATGTAGTATCGTAAACCTTTGGGATTTACAGGCCCTCTTCCATCTGCAAAAAGCATATTTATTACTATTAATTTTTGATGTTAATGTTTACTATTTATTACTATTTTTGTCCATCAGCATGCAAAATAATCACAAACAAATAGACCAATAAGCAGTGGCCACTGTCCTAGAGTAGTATAGGTGTGTATATAGTTGAGGCAGTTTGATCATTGAAGTATTCTAGATCATAGTTATTAAATAACATTGGAGCATTTAATAGAGATCTATATTCTATGCTAGGAACATAATAACCATCAAATGCATCAGTTTAAGAAACTGCACAAGGGACCCTTGTACAGTACTTTCATACATGAAATAGTTCAAACTACCTTGGCGAGACCAAGTTAAGTAAAAGGACTTGCTAAAAAGATGTACATACCAAAATTCCTTTGCTATAACAATTTGAGAAAACAGAAGCAGGCAGTAACAATGAAACAGCCAAGGACATATGAAATTCACATGTAACAAAATTATTAGTCTGGGCAAAGATGTTACCTTCCAAATTTGGCAACGACTATAGGTATGCTAGAAATTGCACTGAAAGGTTGAACCAGTTGCTGCTCTAGCTAGACCCTTCAAAGAAATGGGTAATCATTTTGTTAGAAATGCAAAGCAGTATAGAAAAAAATTAAAATGTTGTCTAGAAGATTAACTGCATAACATTGAGCATTAGAAGCACTAAATTTTTATCTCTTAACAAAACAAAAAAATCAAAGTGTGAAATATTATACTTAAAAATATATCAATTAAAGAAGCCAAACTATGAAATACTTACTGTTTACAGTTTGAAATGGTTGTATGATTCTCATCATTGCCTTTTTCAAACCTATATAGAAAATAATATGAGAAGGTATTGTAAAATAAATTACTGATAGTAGTTACATATCGTTAACAGCCTAAATAAAAGGAACAAAGTAAAGTAGTTTGTAAACTTAATATTCTGTTAATTAGTAAACATAACATGATGAAAAGTTCAAAGACCTAAATTATGAAGCATAATTAAATTATTAAGCATAACAATTGTTAACACATGCCATATCAGGACGAGTCACTAAATTATAAATCAAAAGCCTAAACAAATGACCCAAGATGACATGATTCAGAACGTATGTAAGGTTCAATTGACTACTAAATCTAAACATATCGACTATTTTGTACAGGAGAGGGATTACAGAATGCCATATGAGGTGGAATGAAGCAAGAAGTGCGTCAAAACAGCAAATACATAGGATTTCAGTTTAGGCATCTTAACAAATTGACATGCTTGAAAACAGGTACAAACTAAGAAGCCAGCAAAGTGTGTGTAAACCATGATGCCTCTAAGGAATCTAACATTAAGGAAACAGCCATATTCAAAGGCTTCAGGTTTGTAAGATAAATGTACATGCATTCTTCCTTAGTCAAATAAAAATACTGTGTATTACCTTCCAGTAAGATACACTAAATTAAGACATCATTTATTTACATGATAAAACTAAAATGGTATGTAAAGCATGCATTTGGTTGGAGTCTCCAAAAAATTAAATAATCAGTTAAATGATCTTTCACACGCACACACAACATGAATGTCCAGCGAGACCAGACAATAACAGAGCAAGCCGTCAATGGAAATGTAATGACAACGACCCATAAGAAATTATACTAAGTGGAAATCGAAGTAAACACTCGCAATAAGTAAAATCGTAAGTTAGACTTACATTTGTCATGACGACGAATAAGTGGAGAACTCGACACAGGTGCATTCTTTCAGCGTTGGTGAAGTTAAGGTGCAGACGACGGAACCGCAGTAGCTCCTGGTCATGGAGAAAAGCTGTTGGTCTACGCCGAACGGTGTGCAGCGCACGGTTGTGGAGAGGGCTGAAGCAAGAGAACTCGATGGAGATGTAGGCTCGGTTTTAGAGCGAAAGGTGTTGGCTTTAGTTGACGGGCGAGGTGAGAAGAGTGGCTTTGGTCCGGCGTCGTCATACAGTATAAAGGCGGAGCTTAAATCGAGGACAGGAAGCGGTTGGTGACTAGGCTTGGTGGCGGATCTTGGGGTCGACAGAGGAGGAGCACGTAGGCAAGAGGATGCGATGGAGCGATTTTTGGGGAGGCGCCACCATGATTTCGAAAGGGGAGGAACCAATTTGGCAAATGATTTTTGGGGAGGCGCCGCCATGATTTCGAAAGGAGGAGCACGTTAGGGTTTATCTCGAAATTTAACTTGGTTCGCTAGATAGTTCGAGTAGAAAAGCGGGCTTGTGGAGGGAAGATGAAAATTTTGGGGACTGAAAGCGGGCTTATGGAGAGGAACGAAAATTTCGGTGTAGTTTAATTCTGCTCTTCAAAACTAACGAAAAATGTAGTGTACAGAATACCACTTTACAGTTTTTTATTTATTAGTTACTTATTAATAATTATTTAATGTTATTTATTAATTTAATTATTGAATGGTAATTATTAGTGTTAATTACTCCATGCTAGGGTGACCTAATAGGAAAAGAAAAGCAGAAGTGTTTTGATTTTCGTTTGAAACCAAAGAGCATTTTGTTTTCGAAGCCGAAATGTTTTGATTTTCGAAGCCAAAAGGTATATTAAAAATAATAATTCGAGTACGGTCTATATTTGAAGAAAAATTATATTTACTAAAACTAGTGAAATAGTAAATTATAATCGTATATTATAATTAAAACTGCTGAAATAGTTACTACCAAATCAAATATTACTTAATAATAATAATTATTAATTAACTTTTAATTAGTTTCTACTTAGTTAATTATAATCGAGAGTATACTTTTTAAAAGCTTATGTTACTATTAATTAATAAGTAGCTAGTTAACATACATAAACTATTAAAAATAAATTACTACTTATTAACTATTAATTATATAATAATAATTGACAAATATTATTTATTCCCAAGTTTATTATTAATTATTATTATTAAATATCAGTATAATTAGTTATTAAATATAGATATTATAAACATGAAGTTTATACTAGGCATCTCTATTACAACGAATAAAATGAAAAGTTGTGATATATATGTTTATTACAACAGCGATTTTTTCATAGTTGTAAAAAACATTTATTACAACAGTGCGTTTTGCACAGTTGTAAAAAAGTATTTATTACAACAGTGCGTTTTGCACAGTTGTTAAAAAGCATTTATTGTAAAATTAAAGTTGTAATATGGTGTTTTTGTTGTAGTGTATGGTTAATTATGGGTGATTAGTGATAATTAACGAAATTATACATGATTAAATTCTGGAAAAATATTTATAAATTCTTAAATATTATTTTAGGGCTCTGATAAAAATTTGAGCTAATTTGGTTAAGTTTTGCTAATCCTAAGGTTAGTTATGCTTAAACATGATTAAGGGGAAAACATGAGTTTTTGGGTATGTTTGATCCATATTGACATGTTAAATTATTGTTTTGATGTTTATTGTTGATTCTCTATGTTACTGTGACTGTATGGTACGCTTCGTGATTGATTAGAAAAGTTAGGGTGGTCGAAAACGCCGTCGTAAGGCGTAAAACAGTCGCTGGAAAAGTTGCAGGAAATGTGCAGTGTTTCGGATCGGATTGGATCGGATATGGGGCTCGGATCGGATAGGAGAACTGGGCAAGGGAATTCAATTCGGATCGGAACCTAACACAAGAGGAAAATCATGGCAACAAGGAAGGCCACATGAACTAAGAACGGGGTCGGATCGGGAAGCTGCAGATCAGATCGGAGACGGAGAAGGGAACCAGATCGAAACCTGGAGATGGGGTACCATACGAACCAGACCGAGGCAGGAGCACCATCCGAACCTAACCGAATCGAGCAAGGGTGACTGAACCAAACTAGAGGGCTATGACTACCGAACCGAATCGAGCAAGGGTGGCTGAACCGAACCAATGAGGATTGGAGCACTACGCATATTCAAACCAAACCAAGGCGTGGCTATGACCACCGAACCAATCCAAAGGAGACCAAAACCCGAGATGCAAAGTGTAACACCCCGTATTTTCTGTGAACGTATAAGTAACAAATTAAAGTATACTTAATTTTTAGGAGAAGAATTAAGGGAAACGGGTTGCGCCATTGCGTTCGTCTCGAAATTCTGCTTGAGATAGAGTCCGAGTTTGCGTAAAACGGATACCGTATGAAGGAGATATGGACGAACGAAGTTAGGCAGAAAAATCGGAAATAGGCCAGAAATGCACTGGTGCACTTGTGAAGTGCGCCAGCACAAAAATACACTGGCGCACTTGGGAAGTGCGCCCATGTCGAGCCAGAAACCTGCACAGGGTTCTAGAGAGTTCTAATGACGATTTTTGATGTGCTGGACGGACCTGACGGCTTCTAGGGTGATCTAATGGTTCTGAAACACTCTCTACACCTATAAATATGTGATTAACCTAACCCTAATTCATAGAATATTGTCTATGACACCATTATGCTACCAAACTCTCTCTTAAACCCTAGCCGCCGCCTCTAAATCTAATCTCAAGTGTTCATTCACAATTCAAATTAAAGTTTAGAGCTGCAACAACAATCGAAGAAGATTAATCAGCGTTTCTGCATCAAATTCGATTTATAATCCTTTTCTTTAGCCACGAAAGGCAAGTACAGTTATTTTCATAAGAGATTAACGCACGAATGCTAAATTTTGGGACAAATAATGAATAATGCATAATTGGACATGAAACAATTGCCTATGGCTATGATTCATGACTATGAGACTATTTCCTATGACTATGATTCATGACTATGAGACTATTGCCTATGACTATGATTCATGACTATGAGACTATTGCCTATGACATTGAATAAGAAACTATTGTGATTTGTCGCCCATGACTATTGTAGTTAGTTTCTTACGCCTATTCCCTTAATGATACTAGATCTCATATTTAGTATGTAACTTTGCTAGTTTATTCCCATTCACTGTTATGTGCATCGAGCCTAGTGGGGCCATTATCATTGTATTTGGTTCATTATTTCATGCCTATTCTTTCTTGTGCTTATCTCCTATTCCTTTTGCTAGGGCCATTTCATGAGTACTTAGAGAACTTGTTGAAACATTGGGCGTAGCTTAATTAAGTTAATAAATATGTTGGCATAATTTGAATTGGCTATGATAGAGAATGATTTACATGCATATTAGTCTTGGACAAAAATGGTAAACTAGAATATTAAATCTAGTTTTGACATGAACTGTAAATGGGAGTATTAAGGCTAAGATTTGGGGCATATGTTGTATTATGAATTATGATCTTGATTTAGGCATGTAAGTTTAGGCTAAATCTATGATTAGGCAAGATAGGTAAATAGAGTTTTAGATATATATAATCTGCTAAATCTATTATCTGCTAAATCCGTTAAATTGCCTAATCCATTATCTGCTAAATCTGTTATATTGCCTAATTTGCTAGTTCCGCTATATTGCCTAATCTGCTAGATCTGTTCATCTGCTAAATCTGTCATCTGCTAAGTCTGCTGAAAATGCCTAATCCGTTATATGCTAAATCTGCTAAATTGCTTAATCTGCTAAATCTGTTAAGTCGCCAATCTGTTATCTGCTGAGTTGATATATTTATTCTGTAATTGAAATAATTTGAATTGGCTATAGTTATGAATAATTGACATGTATATTAGGCATGGACATAAATGGTAAATTATTAATTAATTGGCCGCAAAGATAAACATGGCTAACTCGAGGTTAGAATGAGTTTGCGGCGTAATCCTGCCCGGAACCGCCCGGCACATCCAGTGGCCGCAAACAATAGGTTCTAATGTGAGAAGTTAGTCATAACATGCTTGAAACCCGAGGTTAGACTCAGTTTGTGGCAGAAATCTGCTCGGAACCAACCGGCCTAACCAGTAGACGCAAACTGTCAGTCTAATGTGAGAGGTCTGGGCATTAATATTTAATTAATGAAAATCTGAGATAAATATGATGTCTAAAACGTGTTGGGTGGATAGGGTTAAACCAACTGGACTAATGAAATTAATAAACCCATTTCATGAATCTGTAGGCCCAGTACAAAGTTAGACAAGTCTGTAAATCTGTTAAATCTGTATGTCTGATCCGTTAGTCTGAAAACTTATTAACTTGATTTTCTGATATGTGAACTAGTTGACCTGAACTCTGTATGTTTGAACTTGTAAACAAGTTAATCTGAAATCTGTTAGTCTGGGGGCACAAGGTTAGGAGGGAAAATACTTGTGTCATCTATTGTTTGGGACCCATATTAGTCAGTAACCCTTTCTGGTATCAAAACTTTGACCCAACAATAGGTAAGGTCCGGGCACGCTTACTGAACTAATTATAAGTGGTTCATTCTGATAATGGCGAGGGGTGTTGATGGTGCGTTCCAACCGGGTCATGTGCGTGCATGGATCTCGATCTGCCTCTGAGGATGTAAGACGCCGTGACATCTGTAAATAGGCCTGTGCCAATTGGTTGTCACTTTAGGGAGTGATACACCCTATTGTGGAGCCGACATAGGGTATTTATGTTTAGGAAGACGATCGCTTGGGGTAGGGTTTTAGGGTACACTCAGTTCTGTCTGTTTCTGTTGGTACCGTCTGTTTCTGTTGGGTGGCAACACCTATCTGCGTGGTACCGTCTGTTCGGGAGGTAAAGGCCCATTTACTAGTGTACACCTAATTCTAACATTCTGTTTCCGTAGGGATTATTCTGGTTCCGTTTCTGTCTCTGTTCGGGTGGTAAAGGCCCATTATTAGCATTATGTTTCTATATCTTCTGTTAGGGTGGTAAAGGCCCATTATTCTGTTTCTGTTTAGACATTAGGGTAACACCTAATCCTGTTATACTAGTATTAGTGCAGAGAAGTGAAAAGTAATATCATCATGTTTCTTCGGTTTAACCTAAGTATATCTGTTATTCCTGTTTCCTGTTATCTCTCATCCAGTTTTATTTTGCATGCCATGACATTATTATCTGTTCATAACTGAAAGTCACTGGACTTGCCAGACTTTATGTCTGACCCTTGTTGTTTCGCCTCTTTTCTTCCGTTCCCCCCCAGGTTTTCAAGGAGGGAATACTCTAGCTTGATCCGGATCTTTCTTCCTGCTTGGAGTGCTTGAAGTGCTTAAAGTATGGCTTGTCTTTTTGGTGGCATCTTTGGTGGGGATTATGATTTTAAAGTTTTGTACTCTGATGGCTTTTGAACAAGGCTGATATATATGTACTTGAGTTTTTGGTAAAGTTGTAACCAAACTGATCTCTATCCGCTGCAATAAAGTTATAAAGTTTTTCAAGTATTATTTTTATATCTGTCTTGTAATATTCTGTTCTGTTTACTAAAATTGTAACACCCCGTAATTTGAACATAAAAATTCACAAATTAAAGTATACTTAATTAAGTGAAATGGGTTGCGCAGAGAAATATATATATTGATATATATATATAATTGAAAATTAAATAAATAAATATGCAAAAATGTTCAAAACAGCGAATTGGTAGAGGGGAATAACCGAACCGGCCGATTTTTGAGATCGACCCGAGCCTGCTGGGTCGACTAGGGGTTAATCCAGGGTGTTTGGTTGTCAACCCGTGGGCCGATTCGCTCAAATGCAGATTTTGCATTTGAATGGTTCTCATGGTTCAGCTTTAATCTAAAGGCCCTAGATGGTTCCTACACTTGACTTCTTCCCCAAGACATGCTTTGATGGCTAGGATCTAAACTAAGGTTTATCCTATGGCTAAAACTATCCTAGTCTTCTATAAAAAGACCCCTAACCTAAACCTAAATGCTCATTATTCAATCCTATAGCTAAACTATGCCAAAATGTTCTCTCATGGCCTCCACCCTCATCCTCTTGTCATAATCTCCATCTCTAATCATATGAGAGAGTTTCTAAAGAAGTATAAGAGTTCCTAAGCTTGCTTAAGTGTTTCTAAGTTTGATTCAAGGCTTTTCTTCATCAAAGCTAGGATCTTTATTATTGATTTGGCTCAAGGGTTTTCATTTGGAGCATTCTTATTTGGAGTTTTTGAGTTGATAGCTTAGTGGCTTCGTCTCAATCTTTTAATATATTCATAAGAAGGCTAATCAACAAGTTATGAGTTTTCTATAGCCTTAATGACCAATTATTGAAGTGATTATGATAGGATATGATGAGGTTATGGCTATGAATGTGGATCAATGCATGTTATGCAAGTTATATGCTATGTGTTAATGATGTTATGCATGTTATGCAAGTTATGTTCTATATGTTCATGAAGTTATGCAAGTTATGCAAGTCATATGATACATGTTCATGATGTTATGCAAGTTATGCAAGTCATATGCTATGTGTTTGAGGTATTATGCAAGTTATGCAAGTCATATGATATATGTTCATGAAGTTATGCAAGTTATGCAAGTCATATGATACATGTTCATGATGTTATACAAGTTATGCAAGTCATATGCGAGGTGTTTATGATGTTATGCAAGATATGCAAGTCATATGAGAAACATTGATCCATTATGACACCATGATATGCAAGTTTGGTGTATGATTATATGCTAGTTCATACATGATATGTTATGTAAGTTTGGTGTATGATTATATGCTAGTTCATACATGATATGTTAT
Organism: Allium sativum; assembly: GCA_030737875.1. Taxonomy (NCBI): domain Eukaryota; kingdom Viridiplantae; phylum Streptophyta; class Magnoliopsida; order Asparagales; family Amaryllidaceae; genus Allium; species Allium sativum. The sequence continues at coordinate 389,261,359 of CM060920.1, read as the reverse complement.
GTAAGTTTGGTGTATGATTATATGCTAGTTCATACATGATATGTTATGCAAGTTTGGTGTATGATTATATGCAAGTTCATCTATGATATGTATGCAAGTTTGGTGTATGATTATATGCAAGTTCATATATGACATGTTATGCAAGTTTGGTGTTTGAAGATATGCAAGTAACATGTGCAAGTTTACACCTTAGTATGATATGCATACATATGCAAGTTAACCCCTTTGTATGTCATACATACATATGCAAGTTTACTCCTTTGAATGATATAAGACACTTATGCAAGTTAACCTCTTTATGACATATGTGATTCATGCAAGTTTGGGTTGATTATTTATGCTAGTTGGGTTGATGCTATATGCATGTTGACACCTTTAAACCCATGTTGATGCTAATGTTATGCAAGTTGAACCCATTGTATTTGTGATGAATCTTCCCTTTTATGTCATGTTGGCGAATTACGTGGGGAACGATGGGGTTAATAAACATGTTAATGAAATGGTGTGAAGTTGGTATGATTATGCATACCATAAAGTGGATGGACATAATTGAGTCAATTATGTACATCGTTAAATTTGTAATTAATTAGGGATAATTAATACAAATTATGGGGGTGATTAATTAGGTGTAATTAATCGACTAAGACACGAGGTTGGACCCTTTTGTAGCATAAGACTGCCCGGAACCGACCGGCATATCCAGCGGCTACAAATGATTGGCCCAATGTGAGAGGTCTTAGGCACAAACTATATACGTGACAAGTGTAAAGACACGAGGTTAGACTCGGTTATGGCGTAAGGCTGCCCGGACCCGACCGGCAAATCCAGTTGCCATGAGAGATAGTCTAATGTGAGAGGTCTCTACAACGGTTACGTTCTTAATCAATTAAGAAACACTTAACCATATTAGCATGTAGAGGACATGGGGGGGTTAAGTGGGTGCCTTGGGTGGCATGTGGAAAAATCTAGTAGTTTCCTTGGGTGGCAATAGAAAATACGATTAGAATACTTAACCGAAGTGGAACATGTAATTAAACATGATTAAAGGGTTAAGTAAGTGCCTTGGGTGGCATGGGAAAATCTAGTGGTTGCCTTGGGTGGCAATAGAAGATAAGATTGGAATACTTAACCAAAGGGGAACATGTAACTAAACATGATTAAAGGGTTAAGTGGGTGCCTTGGGTGGCATGTAGAAATCTAGTGGGTGCCTTGAGTGGCAATTAAAATGTGATTAGATGACTTAACCAAACCTTAACATGTAGGTGGGCATGATTATGAAAAAGGGGTTAAGTGGGATGCACTAGATTAAATGACAAGCTTAAGTAGTAGCTTGTGGGGGCCTTGAGTGGCAATTGAAATAAGATTAAATGACAAGCTTAAGTAGTAGCTTGTGGGGGCCTTGAGTGGCAATTGAAATAAGATTAAATGACAAGCTTAAGTAGTAGCTTGTGGGGGCCTTGAGTGGCAATTAAAATATGATTAGATGACTTAACCAAACCTTAACATGTAAGTGGGCATGATTATAAAAAAGGGGTTAAGTGGGACGCACTAGATAAAATGACAAGCTTAAGTAGTAGCTTGTGGGGGCCCATTTCAACCAGTAACCCATATGTATCTTATTGGGCTCGACCCAAGTCGAGGACGGGACACGCGTACTGGGCTTGACTGTAAGAGGCCAAAACGGGGTAGCGGTGGCAACGCGAGTCCAACGGGTTTCATATGCGTGTGTGGACCCGGGCTGGTAGGTAAGACGTTGTTGCATCGTGTAGGTATAAGCCGTGCACCATTGATTATCGGTTTGCCACTTTGGGGAGTGATACACCCCACTGTGGGGCCAGCACGGGTATCTACGTTAGGGAGCCGATCGCTTGGGGAGTAGTGGGTACACCTAGTGGAGATAGGGGCAGACGACACCTATGTAGTCAGCTAGGGGTACAAGAAACTACTGGGTAAAATTACTAAATACACTTAGTGGGATCAACCTTTAAGTAGGAATTACCCTTGGTGGGTAGAACTGGTGTGGTGCAGTGTAGGAATTACCCTTGGGTGGGTAGATCTGGGGTGGTGCAATATAGTAATTATCCTTGGGTGGATAGGCGCGTCTTTACCGTTACCTTAGTTTATCCTAAGTCGAGTTGGCTACTTAGTGTAGTCATTTATTCCCAGTCGTACCGTACCAGGTTTATATCGTACCCTAATTACTTTAATGATTGTATTGTTAAGGTTATAGGGCTCACTCAGACTTATGTCTGACCCCGTTGTTTTTATCTTTTTCCCCAACCCTCAGGTTCTCAGAGTGGGCCTAGCACTAGTGGGCTTTGATCAGACTTCTTTATCTATCTTCTGGAGCTTGGACCGTGATGTAAAGCCCAGCTTATCTTTTCTTTTATGGCTATTGTTTATGTAGTGGGATTATGTACTTATGTTTTTATCAGGATGGATATTTAGTACTTGACTCTTTATGGTGTTGTAACTAAACATGTTTACCTTCTGCTGCTATGAAATGATGTTTTAGATTTTTCAAGTATTTATATCTGTCTTGTGTAATTTTTCTGTTCTATATTCACTTAAAATGCTCCACCGAAGTTAAGGCATTCCCTTAATGAGTGACCTTAGCAGGTGTGGGGTGTTACACGTAGTATCAGAGCTCAAGGTTACCAGAACAGATAATTTTTTTAGAAAACTATTTTTCTAAAAACATTTTTGGAAGAAGTATTTTCAAAAACCTGTCTTTTAAGAGAAAAGTTTTTGAAAGAAAAGCATAATCCCCAAATAGCCATATCTTTATCCTTCGGATTCTCCATTTTGAATCTCTTCCTCTTTCTCTTTTTGAATTTTCCCTCCGCGAATAGATGTCTTTTTAAGGTAAATAAGGACTTCCGCATGAAGGACGGAAGAACCACTTCAAGGGACTAAGACGTTTGCCAGGCTAAGAAGTTAGTCCAAGGAGGTGGAGGGCTTATGGGTACCTTTAAGATGGACGAGAGAGGAAGGTTCAAATAGCTATTAGGTAAATAAAGGACGAAACCTCATCGTGGTAAGAAGGCCACGAAAGGAGAATGTGAAGGGGAAGGCTAGTTGTTTTGGAAATAGGACACCTTGGGGTTGTCCAAAGAGGTAAGGACGAAGTACAGGATCTTCTGGAGGGTAGATGTATTCCCTCACGACGGGTATACCTGATGGGGGTAGGACCGTCTAAGTTGAAATTTGGTTCTCTCGATCATCCTGTTCGAACTTTATTCGACTCTGGCGCACCACATTCGTTTATCTCATCATCATTAGTTGAGTCACTGCACCTAGACACCAGTTTGGTAGATGATCCCGTGGTTGTTTCAAACCCAATTGGGAGGACTCCACTTGTTTGTCCATGATATGTTTGGGTTTGAAGATTTCCATACTTAGCGTTGAGTGTAGAGGTGATGCTTTTGTTTGGGCTTCACGGGCTATGGGTTGATTTTGGGCATGGACTGGTTATCCAGTAATGGTGTCGTTCTTGATTGCGAAAGGAGAGTTGTTAGGCCCATGACCCGCTTGGGTAACACTCTCGAGATCTTGTGAAATCCCATAGATTCTGTTATGCTAAGTTATCTTGAATCGCTTGATGCTTCGGTCGAGAGTTTGCAATCTGCTAGAGTGGTCCGGGAATACTCGGATGTGTTTGAGGAGGCGAAGGGCTTACCTCCGAAGCGGGAGATAGACCTCCGAATATATCTGGTAGATGATGCTAAACCAGTATCTTTGTCAGTGCGCCACATGGCTCCTCGTGAGAGGAGGGAACTCCATAAGCAAGTAGGGGAGTTGCTTGAGAAGGGGTTCATAAGACGAAGTATATCGGAGTAGGGTGCTCCAGTAGTTTCTGCTACGAAGGCGGATGGGTCCCTCAGACTTTGTGTAGACTATAGAGAACTCAACGAGCTCACAAAGAAGAATAGACACCCATTGCCAAGGATTGATGATCTTTTTGATCGGTTGGTTGGCGCCTCAGTGTTTCGCAGTGGAACTTGGCCACGGAGTTTCATCAGTTGGGAGTGACTGAGGATAGTATAGAGAAGACCGCCTTTAGGACTCCAGATGGTTTCTATGAGTGGCTTGTGATGCCATTTGGTTTGACGAACGCCCCAGCATATTTTGTTGATTTGATGAGTAGGGTGTTCAGGGAGTACCTAAACAACTTCGTAGTGGTATTTGTGGATGACATCTTGGTCTTTTCTAAAAGCGAAATAAGTTTTCGTGTGTGCTGAATAGGTTAAGTGAAGCCAGTTATTTGATCAACGTTAGTTTTGGAGCAAGATTAGCAAGGACATCCAGAGTTGGACAAAGACTTAATTATTCAGCCGTTTTTGCTAGTATCATCTCACGTAGGTCGTCTGAATTCGAAGGAGGTGTCCCTTGGGTGTTTGTCTGATATTGGTTTAGGCCTTTGGGGCTTGCACTTGGGGGATGTCGAGTTCGACTAGGATGGTCTGCGTGAGAGATGGATAGTTATGATGATTTTGTATGGGAGAATATCCTGGTTTTCTCTAGAAGTGGAGAAAAGCATGCCCTACATCTTAGGGAAGTGTTGGAGATTCTTCAAGCGCATAGTCTTGAGACAGAAAAGGTGAATGGAGTTCTTAGCATCCTATGATTTCGAGATAGCATATACCCCTGGCAAGGGTAACATGGTGGCGGACGCCTTGAGCGGAAAAAGGTTGTCTTTGAGTCCATTGTTCGTGGAACAACGAAGCTTGGAATCTATCTCGATGTTTGATTTCAGACCTTCCGTTGACTATATACCCGGTTTATTAGCATCCTTGGAGGTTAGACCTACTCTTTTGGGGCGGATTGGAGAAGCACAGAGGGACGACCCATAGTTGGTTGAGTCGGTAGAGAGGCTCATAAGGGGGGAGTCGTCCAGCCATTTGAGTAGGTACACCATAGACGATAAGGGGTGCTTGCGTAGAGACGGTAGACTTTGTGTACCGCAAGACGAGGGTTTAAGGAAGACTATTCTTGATGATGCGCATCGTTCTAGGATAACCATTTATCCCGGTGGGGACAGGATGTACCAAAACATGAAGCGAGTTTTCATTTGGGCCGGTATGAAGAAAGATGTGGCCGAGTATGTCGCCAGATGCTTGGTGTGTCAACAGGTGAAAGCGGAGCAAAAGAAACCCGGTGGGTTTTTCACCCATTGGAAGTTCCGCAATGGAAGTGGGGTAGCGTCTCGATGGATTTTATTGATGGGTTACCTAGATCGAGGAAGGGTAATACGGGAATTTGGGTTGTGGTAGATAGACTTACTAAGAGTGCCCATTTCATACCCGTGAAGAGCAAGAGGACTGTTCCATGTCTAGCTTCAGTTTATATTCGAGAGATAGTTCGGTTGCATAGGGAACAGGACGTATTCCATGTGTCACATTTGAGGAAGTGCCTACATGAGACCGCAGAGGCGGTAGAGCCGAGCTTGCTTAAAGAAGTAAAGGTAGAGCGTGATGCGATTATTCGACGAGCTCCTACCCGCATCCTTGGGTCAGAGATTAGGAAGTTGAGAAACAGAGAGGTTCGACTAGTCAAAGTGAAAAGGGGAGAAGGTGAGAGCAATGCTACTTGGAAGACAGAAGCGAAGATGCGTTCGTTATACCCATTCCTTTTTGAGGGTATGTCCTTTAAACGTCTCCTTTATCGTTTGTCTAGTGCTTATCTTATCTTTAGTATGTCCTCTCATTAGTACCTTTGACCTTTAGATAGGGTAAACCTATGGTTGAAACATGTGTTTGAGACATGTTATGTTTGATGGATGCGTGTGGATGCAAGTGGTTGCTCGTGGATGCATATATACACACTCTAGGCACTAGATCGGCTCAATCACTTCATATTGCATATTGCATAATATTGTGTGTAGGTAGCTATATTAATGGATGTATAATGGTTGTGTTATCACATGGATGATGCATTTTGGTGAATGATTGTGCACTCATGTAGAAATAGTATGTGTCGATAGGGATCTTTCGCATACATATTGGATGCATGGCACTATCATGGTTTGCATTAAGGAGGTCAACTGAATCAGTAGACCGCCTGATTTAGCATTAGTATACGGGCATATACACACACTTTTTGCATATGTTCATACGTCATTAGAAATTTTAAGGACAATGGATGCCAGTGTTTGATGGTTTAGTAGATGGTTGTTTGGTTGGTAGGATACGTTCTTCTTGACTTAGAGATTTCGGGGACGAAATCCTTTAAGGAGGGGAGAATGTAACACCCCGTAATTTGAACATAAAAATTCACAAATTAAAGTATACTTAATTAAGTGAAATAGGTTGCGCAGAGAAATATATATATATTGATATATATATATATAATTGAAAATTAAATAAATAAATATGCAAAAATGTTCAAAACAGCGAATTGGGAGAGGGGAATAACCGAACCGGCCGATTTTTGAGGTCGACCCGAGCTCGCTGGGTCGACTAGGGGTTAATCCAGGGTGTTTGGCTGTCAACCCGTGGGCCGATTCGCTCAAATGCAGATTTTGCATTTGAATGGTTCTCATGGTTCAGCTTTAATCTAAAGGCCCTAGATGGTTCCTACACTTGACTTCTTCCCCAAGACATGCTTTGATGGCTAGGATCTAAACTAAGGTTTATCCTATGGCTAAAACGATCCTAGTCTTCTATAAAAAGACCCCTAACCTAAACCTAAATGCTCATTATTCAATCCTATAGCTAAACTATGCCAAAATGTTCTCTCATGGCCTCCACCCTCATCCTCTTGTCATAATCTCCATCTCTAATCATATGAGAGAGTTTCTAAAGAAGTATAAGAGTTCCTAAGCTTGCTTAAGTGTTTCTAAGTTTGATTCAAGGCTTTTCTTCATCAAAGCTAGGATCTTTATTATTGATTTGGCTCAAGGGTTTTCATTTGGAGCATTCTTATTTGGAGTTTTTGAGTTGATAGCTTAGTGGCTTCGTCTCAATCTTTTAATATATTCATAAGAAGGCTAATCAACAAGTTGTGAGTTTTCTATAGCCTTAATGACCAATTATTGAAGTGATTATGATATGATATGATGAGGTTATGGCTATGAATGTGGATCAATGCATGTTATGCAAGTTATATGCTATGTGTTAATGATGTTATGCATGTTATGCAAGTTATGTTCTATATGTTCATGAAGTTATGCAAGTTATGCAAGTCATATGATACATGTTCATGATGTTATGCAAGTTATGCAAGTCATATGCTATGTGTTTGAGGTATTATGCAAGTTATGCAAGTCATATGATATATGTTCATGAAGTTATGCAAGTTATGCAAGTCATATGATACATGTTCATGATGTTATACAAGTTATGCAAGTCATATGCTAGGTGTTTATGATGTTATGCAAGATATGCAAGTCATATGAGAAACATTGATCCATTATGACACCATGATATGCAAGTTTGGTGTATGATTATATGCTAGTTCATACATGATATGTTATGTAAGTTTGGTGTATGATTATATGCTAGTTCATACATGATATGTTATGTAAGTTTGGTGTATGATTATATGCTAGTTCATACATGATATGTTATGCAAGTTTGGTGTATGATTATATGCAAGTTCATCTATGATATGTATGCAAGTTTGGTGTATGATTATATGCAAGTTCATATATGACATGTTATGCAAGTTTGGTGTTTGAAGATATGCAAGTAACATGTGCAAGTTTACACCTTAGTATGATATGCATACATAAGCAAGTTAACCCCTTTGTATGTCATACATACATATGCAAGTTTACCCCTTTGAATGATATAAGACACTTATGCAAGTTAACCTCTTTATGACATATGTGATTCATGCAAGTTTGGGTTGATTATTTATGCTAGTTGGGTTGATGCTATATGCATGTTGACACCTTTAAACCCATGTTGATGCTAATGTTATGCAAGTTGAACCCATTGTATTTGTGATGAATCTTCCCTTTTATGTCATGTTGGCGAATTACGTGGGGAACGATGGGGTTAATAAACATGTTAATGAAATGGTGTGAAGTTGGTATGATTATGCATACCATAAAGTGGACGGACATAATTGAGTCAATTATGTACATCGTTAAATTTGTAATTAATTAGGGATAATTAATACAAATTATGGGGGTGATTAATTAGGTGTAATTAATCGACTAAGACACGAGGTTGGACCCTTTTGTAGCATAAGACTGCCCGGAACCGACCGGCATATCCAGCGGCTACAAATGATTGGCCCAATGTGAGAGGTCTTAGGCACAAACTATATACGTGACAAGTGTAAAGACACGAGGTTAGACTCGGTTATGGCGTAAGGCTGCCCGGACCCGACCGGCAAATCCAGTTGCCATGAGAGATAGTCTAATGTGAGAGGTCTCTACAACGGTTACGTTCTTAATCAATTAAGAAACACTTAACCATATTAGCATGTAGAGGACATGGGGGGGTTAAGTGGGTGCCTTGGGTGGCATGTGGAAAAATCTAGTAGTTGCCTTGGGTGGCAATAGAAAATACGATTAGAATACTTAACCGAAGTGGAACATGTAATTAAACATGATTAAAGGGTTAAGTAAGTGCCTTGGGTGGCATGGGAAAATCTAGTGGTTGCCTTGGGTGGCAATAGAAGATAAGATTGGAATACTTAACCAAAGGGGAACATGTAACTAAACATGATTAAAGGGTTAAGTGGGTGCCTTGGGTGGCATGTAGAAATCTAGTGGGTGCCTTGAGTGGCAATTAAAATGTGATTAGATGACTTAACCAAACCTTAACATGTAGGTGGGCATGATTATGAAAAAGGGGTTAAGTGGGATGCACTAGATTAAATGACAAGCTTAAGTAGTAGCTTGTGGGGGCCTTGAGTGGCAATTGAAATAAGATTAAATGACAAGCTTAAGTAGTAGCTTGTGGGGGCCTTGAGTGGCAATTGAAATAAGATTAAATGACAAGCTTAAGTAGTAGCTTGTGTGGGCCTTGAGTGGCAATTAAAATATGATTAGATGACTTAACCAAACCTTAACATGTAAGTGGGCATGATTATAAAAAAGGGGTTAAGTGGGACGCACTAGATAAAATGACAAGCTTAAGTAGTAGCTTGTGGGGGCCCATTTCAACCAGTAACCCATATGTATCTTATTGGGCTCGACCCAAGTCGAGGACGGGACACGCGTACTGGGCTTGACTGTAAGAGGCCAAAACGGGGTAGCGGTGGCAACGCGAGTCCAACGGGTTTCATATGCGTGTGTGGACCCGGGCTGGTAGGTAAGACGTTGTTGCATCGTGTAGGTATAAGCCGTGCACCATTGATTATCGGGTTGCCACTTTGGGGAGTGATACACCCCACTGTGGGGCCAGCACGGGTATCTACGTTAGGGAGCCGATCGCTTGGGGAGTAGTGGGTACACCTAGTGGAGATAGGGGCAGACGGCACCTATGTAGTCAGCTAGGGGTACAAGAAACTACTGGGTAAAATTACTAAGTACACTTAGTGGGATCAACCTTTAAGTAGGAATTACCCTTGGTGGGTATAACTGGTGTGGTGCAGTGTAGGAATTACCCTTGGGTGGGTAGATCTGGGGTGGTGCAATATAGTAATTATCCTTGGGTGGATAGGCGCGTCTTTACCATTATCTTAGTTTATCCTAAGTCGAGTTGGCTACTTAGTGTAGTCATTTATCCCCAGTCGTACCGTACCAGGTTTATATCGTACCCTAATTACTTTAATGATTGTATTGTTAAGGTTATAGGGCTCACTCAGACTTATGTCTGACCCCGTTGTTTGTATCTTTTTCCCCAACCCTCAGGTTCTCAGAGTGGGCCTAGCACTAGTGGGCTTTGATCAGACTTCTTTATCTATCTTCTGGAGCTTGGACCGTGATGTAAAGCCCAGCTTATCTTTTCTTTTATGGCTATTGTTTATGTAGTGGGATTATGTACTTATGTTTTTATCAGGATGGATATTTAGTACTTGACTCTTTATGGTGTTGTAACTAAACATGTTTACCTTCTGCTGCTATGAAATGATGTTTTAGATTTTTCAAGTATTTATATCTGTCTTGTGTAATTTTTCTGTTCTATATTCACTTAAAATGCTCCACCGAAGTTAAGGCATTCCCTTAATGAGTGACCTTAGCGGGTGTGGGGTGTTACAAAAATGCTCCATCAAAGTTAAGGCATTCCCTTTGTGAGTGACCTTAACGGACGTGGGGTGTTACAAAAAGGTAGTCAGTAACGACCCAGAAAATCTGAACCAATTAAATTTTTTAAATTGGCTAAAATAATGGATTTTAAATATTTAAAATAAATATTTTAAATAATAGAGATGAAAAGTGAGTGGAATCGACAATTGAAAACGAATATAATTAATTAAAATTATAAACAAGGCCTGAAATGGCGCTGTAGTTTCAAAAATTGAATTCAAACTTTGTCGGACTGTACCGGGTGCAAAACAAAACGGATTTGAGTGAAACCAAAAATATTTAAATCTGTTAGTGAATACCTTTCTAACGAATCTGAAAAATCGAATTTTCATAACAGAAAGCAAAAGTTATGGCCAAATGAATTTTCAGAAAGGTCGCTATGGAATTTATATAGCCCGTGAAATTGGCCATTTTGCATACGACCTCGGAATTTGACGAAACCACTATTGTTGGATCCGGGATGTGAAGTTATTACTAGGTTTCAAATTTCATAATTTTTGAAGCCAGTATGTGAGCGTGGCAAAGGAAAACGTGTTTTGATCAATTACAGTTAAATTGGATCGACCAGAAATGTGCCTTTTTGCAAACGGTCTCATAATTCGACGAAACTAGTTTTGTTGGGACCGTATCGTCAAAACATAGCCAGATTTATTTTTCTGGAATTTTTAGAATCAGTATGTGGCCCCGGCAAATTGAAATGTACGTTCAAATCAAATATTGAATGTTATATATTTTAAATTGAATGGAAACTGACTGAAACAGTCGAATGGGCCTACGAAACATATCCCATTGTTTTCGGAATGGGTGTAAAACGCTAGGGACGACAGTCGTTGGGTTTGGATTGGTGGTCGTGTCAGAAAACCCTTATAAAACCTCCCGGCCAATCAGAATAAAAAAAATAGAATTTCTCTCTCTCCCCCCCGATATACGGCGGAAGATCTTCAAAACTTCCCGACTCGATTTCTCTTTCAATTCCAAACGAAATCAAGCAAACTTGGATCCATTTTGAAGCTCTAACCGTCCTCTTCAAATCCATGTGAAGTTTGGCAATTATCGTTCAGTATTCGTCGAGTTGCGAGCCCGGGAAGTGCTCGACTTTCGAGCTCCGCCGCTGTAGTGACCCGAAAATCCGAGGGAATTTGAGCTGACCAAATAACACAAGTCTAACCCCAAATTGCACTGGAAATTCAAGAAAACTATTAGAAAGAAGATAGAGGGTGAGGATAGATAAGATAGAAACTTAGAATAGAAGAAGAAGAAGAACACAACATCAGAGTAACACGAATCTCACAGCGGAACGAATAAAATATAACATAACATATCTTTGAAATAACATCAGTATATGTATACAATAACACTTATCAGAGTACAACACTTACAACAACAGCGGAAATAATAATAGCTATAGAATCCTGAGGCCTCCTTCTCCAAGCTCTCCAAGTGTATCTGTAAAATCCCGACTACTTGACTGCCCGTACAAATTTGGGCACCCAAGAGTTTAGGGAAAACAACAAAATAAACTCCGGGTCAGTCATGGGACTGGTATGAGTAGAACGGTTTAAACATGCATATGAACAAGTAAACGATATCTCATAAGACCACGCCGCAGAACGGAACGGGTTTTTCCCTTATGAGAATCCAAAATATCTTTATATCAAAAACCTTTTGATATTATAATAATGTCTATGTACAAATAGATATCAACTAGCAGAAACGCTTTCATCTCACGTTCTACATATATAGTATACGATCAAAATCGCAAGCACGTATTGGATAATGGATTTCCAACTATGACAAGGTATGGAACCACCTTTCGCTAGTGTACCTCTAGAGAGGAATACACTGGGTTCAACAAGAACATCTTGCAACCCGGCCACACATGACCGACCACTCATTTCGCTTGAGTGTATCGAATGTATATCACCAACGGTTGGGATCAACAACCGTTTCCCGAATGGGACAGCATCAACAATAGATTTTTAGAAATAAATGAAACTCTAGATCAGGTGATTATACACCCTAATAGGTGCGACCTACATAGCCATGCTGCCTTCCCGATTTCTGTCATTTACCGGATGTGAGGCTAGAAGCTACGCTTTATCATCACAATAGATTCACTTCGAATGCCACATTGTCAGACCCATCGAAAATCACTAATTGACGTCTACAACAATACATTACGTGTCAGCTAAAAGAAGTTTCCTTCTTCGCTTCCACTCTTGGTACGGTTGAAGAAATCAATGTACGTGACCTTTCTGGAAATACTCTGTCAGACATCCATCTTTATTTACTTAAAATGTCACATCGTCATACCCGCCAAATCACAAATTGACTTATCCAAAAATAACACGGGTATACAGCTAAGAGAAACGAATTCCTCCGCCACCAAACGTGAATACGTTTTAACAGATCAACTTACGCGATCCATTGGATATACTCTGTCAGACCTTCGTCCATACAAGTTGTCCTGGGACTGGACAAACCGAAGGCACTATTCTGTAAACAGGATAGCCCTTGCATTTTACTCCGTCTTCAATTATCTTTGGCATATATGATTCGCGACGCTTATGCCAATACAGAGTGGTTCTTTGGATAAAAATCCAACCGGTCTCTCCATATTAACAACGTTAAAATGGTCAAAACTTCGATAGTCTGTGATTTAACCATCAAAGAAAAACAAGTGTGCAAACAACGATATTATTCCCAGATGGAAATTATATCGAATAAACATTATTTAACATTAATCTCTTTAGTTCATTTATTTACTTATCTCCTGTTTCCCTATATTCTAAATTCTTATTTTTCTTTTATCAGAAAAACATTTCTGATTCTCGTTTGGAAAACATTTCCAAAACTCCTTTACGATCAAACCTTACCATTTCTTAGTTAAGAAGGAAGTCACTCAAGTTGGGGTATAATTACCTCTCAGACCTTAACTGAACAACGTTATAACTTCGAAATGGTCAAAGTTTATCTTTTTTTTATCTTTAACAACTTCTTTACACCTTTCTCCGATTCAATTTTACTAATCCACTTCTATATTTAAAACATTGGTTATAATGATAACGTTATAATCCTTACTTTCGAATTATCTAACTTTAATTATAACTTCTATTCTTATTAGTGAATAATTAACCTAACACTTATTTATTTATAAATAAATAAATCTCTATTTAGACACTGGAAAGTATAAGTACTTTCCCGAATTCGATATAATCGAATTTGCCGATTAACTCTCTTCGAGAAATCTCTATTTGATTAACTCTTCTTCGAATAACCTATATTCGATTAACTCCTTCTCGAATAAACGATATTCGATAATCTCTCTTCGAATAACTAATATTCGATAACTCTTCCTTTTCAAATATCTCATATTTGAAAATCCCACTTCGATTAAACTATAATCGATAACTCCCTTCGATGAAACTAACATCGATAACTCCTTTCGATGAAACTAACATTGATAACTCCTTTCGAATTATCTAACATCGATAACTCCTTTCGATGAAACTAACATCGATTTATTTAACTCGACAAACTTAACTCGACTAACTTAACTTGACTAACTTAACTTGACTAACTTAACTTGACTAACTTAACTTGACTCGACTAACTCGACTTACTTGGTTCGACCAATTCGATTCGATTAACTAGGCTCGACTAACTTGGTCGAACCACCCGATCAACTCAACTTATTTAACTTTAACTGGTTTTACTTGGTTTGACTCACTCAATTTATTAACTCGACTGACTAATTCAACTCGATTAACCTAACTTGATTTACTTATTTCGATTAACTGAACTAATCACTTTGATTAACTCGACTAATTCACTTTGGTTAACTTAACCAATTCACTTAACTAATTCACTTAACTCCTGTCGAATAGACTATATTCGATAACTCCTCTAACCCTATTCGAATAAACTATATTCGATTAACTCTTTTACTCTATTCGAATAAACTATATTCGATTAACTAACTTCGAATACCATATTCGATTAACTCCTTTCGAATGTCTATATTCGATTAACTAACTTCGAATACCATATTCGATTAACTAACTTCGAATACCATATTTGATAACTTTATTCACTTTATAAAGATTTCCTTTTTAACAACGTTTTATTCATTTGAAAAGATTTACTTTTAAATAACGGTTCTACACTTTAAAAATGATTTCCTTTTTATAACGTTTCCTTTCCAATTCTATTTGTAAATGGTTTACAAATATTTCCTTTTCAAATATCTCATATTCTTGAAATATTCTAACTCCTTAAATTCCCGGGAAAATTCGCCATAACCTCCTTTGTATCGGGAGCATCGGGAAAATCCCCAAACTCGCCACACAGGCCTTTCCATTCAAAAAGAAATGTTTTGAATTTATTTCCTTTTCAAATATCTCCTATTTATAAATATTCCAATTTATAAACATTTTTATTTACAAATATTTAAATTTATACATACCTCTTATTTATAAATATCTCATTTTATAAATATGCTATTTTCAATATCACTTTGAAAATTCCCTTATCAACATTCCGGCATGTCATGGTATTTTAACATATCAAATTACGATGTCTAATCTCGTCCATACACACACAATCAACAACAGGTTATAATTCACATCATATATTAAAATATATGAAAAACAATAAAATAACTGTTGAGGAATCCAGTCGGATTCCTCCAACCTGTTTCCCTGCATCACAGATGTTAGACAATATAGATAACATCACTTTCAGTTCCATATGATATATTCTGTTAAACATAATCAATATAGAAATTTAACTAACTGACTAGCAGTTCAATCAAAAAAAATCAACACACAGTAAATCAGACAATTTCTAACAGTTCTTAAAAATACAACATGAAATTATAAACTGTTCAGAGTTGGTGAGATTTACTCACATTTGCAGTTCATCGTTAAAGAACGATAAACTGTTATTTGATTCAGTCTGACAATTTATTTCACCATAAATTGTAACTGTCTCCGATTGATTCGCCGTCAGTTCCATTGCATAGTGTCCGTCCATACGGTCCCAACGCAACTTACGGTTCGTCAATCTGATATCGTATGGTCAAGTTACACATTATAGAAGTTAGTACACTTTTATTTAAATAGGCTTTAAAATTCTAAAATATGATTGGGCTTTTATTCCTTTTATGGGCCTTACCCTCTCATTTGTAACCAGGCCCGCTTCCTCCCTTGAAAAACCAAGGCCCGTCATCCATTTCTTCTTCGAAACACCTGTCCCCGACTCTAGTAAATCGTTCAAGCTTGCTCGCTCAAAACAAAAGGACTATGCCGCTCTAATCCTCCTCACATCTCCTTCTTTAATTTACACAAATCCACCTGCAAATCCTTAAAGCCCACTTCATCTTATTTCAGCCCAGACCCGCCCCAAATCTCCTGGCCCAAACTCGCCGAAATCCCCTTCTTCCCAAACGTGGACATCTCGTTCTACAGACAACCCAAAACTCCATTCTTCCAGACTTTGATCCCCTTCTCACGCTTCATCCTCTCACGAAAACAAGAACCGAGATTACCGTTCTCCTCCCATTCTCGAATTCAACCCCTCCATTACCAAAAACTAAAACTCGCACCATCCCATTCGCGATTCCCACTGGAACCCACGACCAAGCAAAAACCACCGATCAAACACATTTCTGAATCCCCTCAAACCATCTACACCATCATCACCCCAAAGTTCAACTCGTTACTCAAATACTGTCTCGCGTCAACATCCCTGTTTCACGGCAACAGGAACGGACGAACCCCAGAATGCATCGCACACCCCACAACTTCGTGAAACCCATCTACTTTCCTCCCTAAATTCGAACGCGATGTCCGTTCTTCGAATCAAAGCTGGAACCTTCATAATTTCCTAACCCTAGATCTTGCGTTGCAAACTTCCAGTGAAGGAAACTGATGTCGAACACAGAAAGAAGGGTACAAGACCAAAGCTTACATAGATCCAAACTCGAATATGGTTGTTGTGAGATTTAAGGGAATTTATACGATTAGTTTAGAATTTTTAAAGATCAAAAATTTGACTGGAAGAAATAAAAATACTTGCGGCGGATTTTTGACTGAGGAATGGATTAGGGTTTAAGGAAATTTGGGTATGGTATTTATAGCAAATATATATATATATTTATATTCAATATTATATTAATTTATATTGAACTGCTGTTTGTACTTGCCTTATAAAAATCCGTATGATCACATACGATACCCAAAAATCACGAAAATTGACATGCAGCTAGAGTTCGACATTACGGTCCCAACGAAACTGGTTTCGTCGAATTCCGACTCCGTATGCTCACATAGCGTATTTTCAACTGTCAGAATACTGACTGTTTTCACTCTAAAAATCCGTACGACCACACAGTGACTCTAAAAATCACGAAACTTGGAATCTAACAATAATTTGACATTGCAGATCCAACAAAATTAGTTTCGTCGAATTCCGACTTCGTTTGCAAAACCGGTTATTTTTAAAGCTCTAAATAGACGATTTAAATATATAAATATATTTAAATAAATTAAATTAAATATAAATAATTTAATATTATCGTATATCTTCACATATGATATCGTACAGCTCCAGAATATCATATCAGAATATACAGTTGGATATTTCAGATTTCAGATTATCTCGGTATTCAGTTTATATCGAAAATCCTTTTTATAACGTATATAAAGCGTCGCAAATTATAAAGGAATTCTACAGCGACTTTTCTGGAATTTGATTTGGACATATCTCAAAATCTACGCGGCGAAATCCCGATTTCTCTCTTCCACTAGAAAGATATACTACACCAGCTCCACACGTTTCTTGTTTTACTGAAATCCGGCTTAAAACGAATCCTGTACATTCAGTTGAAGTTCAAATCGCCAAATAGCGAACTGCAGCGCCATTTCGAGCTCGTTTATAGATATATTATAAACTATACGTTCAACTGTCGTCGATTCAATATATTCGTTATTATATTTCGAATATAAACTCAACCAATCCTCTGATACTATCCAATTCACAGTGTATTGTGAATTTCACTATTTCCGACTATTTCGACATTATAATATATTTTATTATATCATAATTATAAATTAAATATTCAATATTATTTAATTCACGTTCTTGATATCGATAAATCGATATTTAATAATTAAATAAATTAATTATTCAAAAGCTAAAAATGCGGGTCACTACATTCTTCCCCACTTAAAATAATTTCGTCCTCGAAATTGCTAAGCTAGGCGACGACCCTACCTACTGGGTAAAAATTTATCTGTTTACCTCTTATCTCCGGTTTCAACTGAACCAATTAATATCGACTAAAATATTAATTTATTCTGACTAACTAAATTTTCAAAAATTTTGATAATTTTCTAACGCCTTAACTTTTCGAAAATTTTTGCCAGCACCTCCTTTGTACTGGTCAATATCTCAAACTCCAACTCGCCTCTCTGGGCCTTCTTTAACCCAAAAGAAAATCAAACAGCCAAGCGGCTTGCCAATTCGGCTCATAAATTTCATATCCATATATAATATAAACTGGTACCTTTCTGTCGGGCATATCAACTCTATCACTTCCATATGCTATCAACTCAGCATATACCAGTGTTATTTCCATCAAATTCCAATCAGTTCATATCCTCAAATCCAAATCGAATTTTCATTCGAACCCCAATATCAAATTCCAAATTATTGACTCATCAACCCAATTCCATAACAGATTATTCTCTAATCCAATTCAATTCTATTTAACTCAGTTCAAGTTAATATTTCAATTTATTTCTACTATCTTATTCTATTTAACTTCATAAGTTAAAATTAAATTCCGAAACTAAATTTCCTGGGTCTCTTTCAAATCAATTTGAAATCATAATACCAATTCAAAACATTTGAATTTCTAAACAACTTGTTTTCTCAAAACAATTCAAAAACAAAACCTCTGGTAGTAGTCCGTCACTTAGAACTCGAAAATGAACACTGATGATGTCGCGATTCATCATCAGAATCTATTTTCCAGCTGTCGAAGTGAGTTCAATACTATATCACCTTCTGTTTGAAAAACATTTTCAAAATCTCCCAAGAACTTAAAATTTCCTTATTTTAATCCCAATCTGATTTAAATTCAGATTTTTCTTCATTTTATTTCATATACTTTACTTATATGAATTTTGATTAGTCGTTTATAATCATTTTACCTCTTATAACCTCATTCGATTATAATAACAACCAACACAACCAATTATACTATGTTAATTTCAAAACATACCATGTCGGTTCATCGTGTTCAAGTGTTTATGAAACTCCTACCGATACAGTGGATCAAACTGATCGACCAGAATTTATAAGCCACTCAACCAATAAATCTACACAATATAAATCACTTTATATTAACTAACAAATACGCACTCGTATATATACACTCAAATTCAGTCTAGGATATTACTAATCCCATCTCTACTGAATTACGCCACAGAGCCAAGGTAATTCTTAACTTAAGCTCTGATACCAACTGTAGTGACCCGAAAATCCGGGGGAATTTGAGCTGACCAAATAACACAAGTCCAACCCCAAATT
Source organism: Allium sativum (assembly GCA_030737875.1). Classification (NCBI taxonomy): domain Eukaryota; kingdom Viridiplantae; phylum Streptophyta; class Magnoliopsida; order Asparagales; family Amaryllidaceae; genus Allium; species Allium sativum. The sequence continues at coordinate 389,242,560 of CM060920.1, read as the reverse complement.
GCACTGGAAATTCAAGAAAACTATTAGAAAGAAGATAGAGGGTGAGGATAGATAAGATAGAAACTTAGAATAGAAGAAGAAGAAGAACACAACATCAGAGTAACACGAATCTCACAGCGGAACGAATAAAATATAACATAACATATCTTTGAAATAACATCAGTATATGTATACAATAACACTTATCAGAGTACAACACTTACAACAACAGCGGAAATAATAATAGCTATAGAATCCTGAAGCCTCCTGCTCCAAGCTCTCCAAGTGTATCTGTAAAATCCCGACTACTTGACTGCCCGTACAAATTTGGGCACCCAAGAGTTTAGGGAAAACAACAAAATAAACTCCGGGTCAGTCATGGGACTGGTATGAGTAGAACGGTTTAAACAGGCATATGAACAAGTAAACGATATCTCATAAGACCACGCCGCAGAACGGAACGGGTTTTTCCCTTATGAGAATCCAAAATATCTTTATATCAAAAACCTTTTGATATTATAATAATGTCTATGTACAAATAGATATCAACTAGCAGAAACGCTTTCATCTCACGTTCTACATATATAGTATACGATCAAAATCGCAAGCACGTATTGGATAATGGATTTCCAACTATGACAAGGTATGGAACCACCTTTCGCTAGTGTACCTCTAGAGAGGAATACACTGGGTTCAACAAGAACATCTTGCAACCCGGCCACACATGACCGACCACTCATTTCGCTTGAGTGTATCGAATGTATATCACCAACGGTTGGGATCAACAACCGTTTCCCGAATGGGACAGCATCAACAATAGATTTTTAGAAATAAATGAAACTCTAGATCAGGTGATTATACACCCTAATAGGTGCGACCTACATAGCCATGCTGCCTGCCCGATTTCTGTCATTTACCGGATGTGAGGCTAGAAGCTACGCTTTATCATCACAATAGATTCACTTCGAATGCCACATTGTCAGACCCATCGAAAATCACTAATTGACATCTACAACAATACATTACGTGTCAGCTAAAAGAAGTTTCCTTCTCCGCTTCCACTCTTGGTACGGTTGAAGAAATCAATGTACGTGACCTTTCTGGAAATACTCTGTCAGACATCCATCTTTATTTACTTAAAATGTCACATCGTCATACCTGCCAAATCACAAATTGACTTATCCAAAAATAACACGGGTATACAGCTAAGAGAAACGAATTCCTCCGCCACCAAACGTGAATACGTTTGAACAGATCAACTTACGCGATCCATTGGATATACTCTGTCAGACCTTCGTCCATACAAGTTGTCCTGGGACTGGACAAACCGAAGGCACTATTCTGTAAACAGGATAGCCCTTGCATTTTACTCCGTCTTCAATTATCTTTGGCATATATGATTCGCGACGCTTATGCCAATACAGAGTGGTTCTTTGGATAAAAATCCAACCGGTCTCTCCATATTAACAACGTTAAAATGGTCAAAACTTCGATAGTCTGTGATTTAACCATCAAAGAAAAACAAGTGTGCAAACAACGATATTATTCCCAGATGGAAATTATATCGAATAAACATTATTTAACATTAATCTCTTTAGTTCATTTATTTACTTATCTCCTGTTTCCCTATATTCTAAATTCTTATTTTTCTTTTATCAGAAAAACATTTCTGATTCTCGTTTGGAAAACATTTCCAAAACTCCTTTACGATCAAACCTTACCATTTCTTAGTTAAGAAGGAAGTCACTCAAGTTGGGGTATAATTACCTCTCAGACCTTAACTGAACAACGTTATAACTTCGAAATGGTCAAAGTTTATCTTTTTTTTATCTTTAACAACTTCTTTACGCCTTTCTCCGATTCAATTTTACTAATCCACTTCTATATTTAAAACATTGGTTATAACGATAACGTTATAATCCCTACTTTCGAATTATCTAACTTTAATTATAACTTCTATTCTTATTAGTGAATAATTAACCTAACACTTATTTATTTATAAATAAATAAATCTCTATTTAGACACTGGAAAGTATAAGTACTTTCCCGAATTCGATATAATCGAATTTGCCGATTAACTCTCTTCGAGAAATCTCTATTTGATTAACTCTTCTTCGAATAACCTATATTCGATTAACTCCTTCTCGAATAAACGATATTCGATAATCTCTCTTCGAATAACTAATATTCGATAACTCTTCCTTTTCAAATATCTCATATTTGAAAATCCCACTTCGATTAAACTATAATCGATAACTCCCTTCGATGAAACTAACATCGATAACTCCTTTCGATGAAACTAACATTGATAACTCCTTTCGAATTATCTAACATCGATAACTCCTTTCGATGAAACTAACATCGATTTATTTAACTCGACAAACTTAACTCGACTAACTTAACTTGACTAACTTAACTTGACTAACTTAACTTGACTCGACTAACTCGACTTACTTGGTTCGACCAATTCGATTCGATTAACTAGGCTCGACTAACTTGGTCGAACCACCCGATCAACTCAACTTATTTAACTTTAACTGGTTTTACTTGGTTTGACTCACTCAATTTATTAAATCGACTGACTAATTCAACTCGATTAACCTAACTTGATTTACTTATTTCGATTAACTGAACTAATCACTTTGATTAACTCGACTAATTCACTTTGGTTAACTTAACCAATTCACTTAACTAATTCACTTAACTCCTGTCGAATAGACTATATTCGATAACTCCTCTAACCCTATTCGAATAAACTATATTCGATTAACTCTTTTACTCTATTCGAATAAACTATATTCGATTAACTAACTTCGAATACCATATTCGATTAACTCCTTTCGAATGTCTATATTCGATTAACTAACTTCGAATACCATATTCGATTAACTAACTTCGAATACCATATTTGATAACTTTATTCACTTTATAAAGATTTCCTTTTTAACAACGTTTTATTCATTTGAAAAGATTTACTTTTAAATAACGGTTCTACACTTTAAAAATGATTTCCTTTTTATAACGTTTCCTTTCCAATTCTATTTGTAAATGGTTTACAAATATTTCCTTTTCAAATATCACATATTCTTGAAATATTCTAACTCCTTAAATTCCCGGGAAAATTCGCCATAACCTCCTTTGTATCGGGAGCATCGGGAAAATCCCCAAACTCGCCACACAGGCCTTTCCATTCAAAAAGAAATGTTTTGAATTTATTTCCTTTTCAAATATCTCCTATTTATAAATATTCCAATTTATAAACATTTTTATTTACAAATATTTAAATTTATACATACCTCTTATTTATAAATATCTCATTTTATAAATATGCTATTTTCAATATCACTTTGAAAATTCCCTTATCAACATTCCGGCATGTCATGGTATTTTAACATATCAAATTACGATGTCTAATCTCGTCCATACACACACAATCAACAACAGGTTATAATTCACATCATATATTAAAATATATGAAAAACAATAAAATAACTGTTGAGGAATCCAGTCGGATTCCTCCAACCTGTTTCCCTGCATCACAGATGTTAGACAATATAGATAACATCACTTTCAGTTCCATATGATATATTCTGTTAAACATAATCAATATAGAAATTTAACTAACTGACTAGCAGTTCAATCAAAAAAAATCAACACACAGTAAATCAGACAATTTCTAACAGTTCTTAAAAATACAACATGAAATTATAAACTGTTCAGAGTTGGTGAGATTTACTCACATTTGCAGTTCATCGTTAAAGAACGATAAACTGTTATTTGATTCAGTCTGACAATTTATTTCACCATAAATTGTAACTGTCTCCGATTGATTCGCCGTCAGTTCCATTGCATAGTGTCCATCCATACGGTCCCAACGCAACTAACGGTTCGTCAATCTGATATCGTATGGTCAAGTTACACATTATAGAAGTTAGTACACTTTTATTTAAATAGGCTTTAAAATTCTAAAATATAATTGGGCTTTTATTCCTTTGATGGGCCTTACCCTCTCATTTGTAACCAGGCCCGCTTCCTCCCTTGAAAAACCAAGGCCCGTCATCCATTTCTTCTTCGAAACACCTGTCCCCGACTCTAGTAAATCGTTCAAGCTTGCTCGCTCAAAACAAAAGGACTATGCCGCTCTAATCCTCCTCACATCTCCTTCTTCAATTTACACAAATCCACCTGCAAATCCTTAAAGCCCACTTCATCTTATTTCAGCCCAGACCCGCCCCAAATCTCCTGGCCCAAACTCGCCGAAATCCCCTTCTTCCCAAACGTGGACATCTCGTTCTACAGACAACCCAAAACTCCATTCTTCCAGACTTTGATCCCCTTCTCACGCTTCATCCTCTCACGAAAACAAGAACCGAGATTACCGTTCTCCTCCCATTCTCGAATTCAACCCCTCCATTACCAAAAACTAAAACTCGCACCATCCCATTCGCGATTCCCACTGGAACCCACGACCAGGCAAAAACCACCGATCAAACACATTTCTGAATCCCCTCAAACCATCTACACCATCATCACCCCAAAGTTCAACTCGTTACTCAAATACTGTCTCGCGTCAACATCCCTGTTTCACGGCAACAGGAACGGACGAACCCCAGAATGCATCGCACACCCCACAACTTCGTGAAACCCATCTACTTTCCTCCCTAAATTCGAACGCGATGTCCGTTCTTCGAATCAAAGCTGGAACCTTCATAATTTCCTAACCCTAGATCTTGCGTTGCAAACTTCCAGTGAAGGAAACTGACGTCGAACACAGAAAGAAGGGTACAAGACCAAAGCTTACATAGATCCAAACTCGAATATGGTTGTTGTGAGATTTAAGGGAATTTATACGATTAGTTTAGAATTTTTAAAGATCAAAAATTTGACTGGAAGAAATAAAAATACTTGCGGCGGATTTTTGACTGAGGAATGGATTAGGGTTTAAGGAAATTTGGGTATGGTATTTATAGTAAATATATATATATATTTATATTCAATATTATATTAATTTATATTGAACTGCTGTTTGTACTTGCCTTATAAAAATCCGTATGATCACATACGATACCCAAAAATCACGAAAATTGACATGCAGCTAGAGTTCGACATTACGGTCCCAACGAAACTGGTTTCGTCGAATTCCGACTCCGTATGCTCACATAGCGTATTTTCAACTGTCAGAATACTGACTGTTTTCACTCTAAAAATCCGTACGACCACACAGTGACTCTAAAAATCACGAAACTTGGAATCTAACAATAATTTGACATTGCAGATCCAACAAAATTAGTTTCGTCGAATTCCGACTTCGTTTGCAAAACCGGTTATTTTTAAAGCTCTAAATAGACGATTTAAATATATAAATATATTTAAATAAATTAAATTAAATATAAATAATTTAATATTATCGTATATCTTCACATATGATATCGTACAGCTCCAGAATATCATATCAGAATATACAGTTGGATATTTCAGATTTCAGATTATCTCGGTATTCAGTTTATATCGAAAATCCTTTTTATAACGTATATAAAGCGTCGCAAATTATAAAGGAATTCTACAGCGACTTTTCTGGAATTTGATTTGGACATATCTCAAAATCTACGCGGCGAAATCCCGATTTCTCTCTTCCACTAGAAAGATATACTACACCAGCTCCACACGTTTCTTGTTTTACTGAAATCCGGCTTAAAACGAATCCTGTACATTCAGTTGAAGTTCAAATCGCCAAATAGCGAACTACAGCGCCATTTCGAGCTCGTTTATAAATATATTATAAACTATACGTTCAACTGTCGTCGATTCAATATATTCGTTATTATATTTCGAATATAAACTCAACCAATCCTCTGATACTATCCAATTCACAGTGTATTGTGAATTTCACTATTTCCGACTATTTCGACATTATAATATATTTTATTATATCATAATTATAAATTAAATATTCAATATTATTTAATTCACGTTCTTGATATCGATAAATCGATATTTAATAATTAAATAAATTAATTATTCAACAGCTAAAAATGCGGGTCACTACAGCCACGGTTGACTGGAGCCACCGGAGTGGGTCCCCCTTCCGGCGCAGGTACTCCTCTCCGTCCTCTTCGACGCAGCGCCCTCCGATCCTCTTCATACTTCACGGATTTGGTGAAAATCTAGACCCTAGTTTTGAACCATATTGAAAGGTATACGGTTTATATTATTTAAACTGATTTCAACAGTTTTAAAGTGTTGCAAACTTTGAAAAATCATATCTTTTTCGTTTCTTGACGAAATTCGATGAAACAGGAAACATCGTGACCGTGTGGACGTCCTCTACATTCTAGAAGAGACTGCATATTTTTCTGAGCCTTCTGCTATTTTTGGTGGAGTGGAACCCAATGTGAGATTTCTAATTTATAAACGATCTGGAAAACGATGATGTATAAATTATATAGTCGATGTATGAGTTATATAAGCGTAGTACAACTCATGTATAAGCGTTGTATAAGTTTTACGTTCGATGTATAAGTTGTATATGCATTGTAAAAATTATATATGTGTTGAAATAGAAGTGAATTTCTATATATATATATATATATATATATATATATATATATATATATATATATATATATATACGCCCCTCGTCCACAAACCATGGACGGTATTTATAGGTTGTGATTGGTGTGAAAATTGATTGATGGCGAATGGTTGATTGGGATTGTTTGTGGTTGATATTGATTGATTGAGGTTGAAAAATACCCGTTTGTGGTTGAGAAATATTTGGTTGAAACCACATAGGATTAGTTTGTGGAAATGAAATAAATATATACATGCCGCCTGCGTGCGAACTAGATGCATGATCCCCATTGTCAAAAACCGCGAGGTTTTAGGGTAGAGCGAGGAGCCGTACTAGGGACGGTCCCGGTTTTAACTACCCTGCCGTTATGCTGCCGAAATTTTTAATAATATTCATGTGTTTGAATTATTTTCATTTGCTGAAACTATATTTATTCATTGAATAGAAAACCTTCATGTGTTGAATTGAAATTCATTCGTTGATTAGAAATTCATGTGTTGAATGGTGTTCGTGATTTAAATATAAAAATCACATTTTTATCTATATATATAAACTATAGAAAACCTTCATGTGTTGAATCGATATTCATTCGTTGAATAGAAATTCATGTGTTGAATGGTATTCATATTTTGAAATAAATTGTTTTATAATAAAAATCACCTTTTTATCATCTATATGAACTATGTAAAATGACCTTGTTTTAAAATAAATTGTTTTATAATAAAAATCACCTTTTTATCATCTATATGGACTATGTAAAATGACCTTGTTTTAAAAGAAATTGTTTTATAATAAAAATCCTATTTTCATTACCTATATAAACTATATAAAATAATAGTGTTTTGAAATGAATTGTTTTACAATAAAATCACATTTTTATTATATACATGAATTGCAAAATATAGTGAAGTGTTGAAATAGAAGACAGTTAGGTAAAAATATCATTTTTATCAAATGTATGAAAAGAATATAGCTTTGAAATCGAAGAATCGATATATATATATATATATATATATATATATATATATGTAAATAGAATTAAAATATATCGAATAACGACGCTGCAGTTCGTATTTTGAAACCGTGATTTCAAACGATTATACCGGGAGATCCGACCATCGGATTTTCCTGAAATCGCAACCGTCGGGTTCGCTTTGGAAATATCTTTCCAACGGCACCAACTTTGTAAAAATCCAACAGTTGGATTGTTTGGAATGTTTAATTCAAATCTGAAGAAAAACAGCGCCAGAATCGATTATATTTATATATATATATAAATATAATTATATTTAATCGAATAACGACGCTGCAGTTCGTATTTTGAAATCAAAACTTCAAACGATTATACCGGGAGATCCGACCGTCGGATTTTCCCGAAACTGCAACCGTTGGATTCGTTTTGAAAAGATCTTTCTAATGATGTAAATTTTGTGAAGATCCAACGGTTAAATTTTCAAATATGTGTAAATCCAATCTGAAGAAAAACAGCGCCACGGTCGCGTTATGGCCCGAAGCGTCGTTTTGAATAAATTGGCTATTTTAAAATAAATAAAAATAGTGATAAATCGTTATAAAATATTATGAACGATATGGATGTGATTTAGAAATTAACTGAAGGTTGGCTAAGTCGAATGGTTTCCTGGGTGTTGATCTGATGTTGGTTTCGGCCTTCGGGGTTAATATTTGGGAAATCGTTCTCTTACTGATTGACGGTTAGTGACTGATGAATTGAAATGATGCGTGTGTATGTTAGTGTTGCACTTGTTTATTATATATGCGAGTTACTCAGAAAGACCGGGTTTATCCCATTCTGAATAATTGAATCGACGATAAGAAATCGAAGATGAAGACGGTGGTCGAAGACCGGATATCTTCACCTCGTTTGGATGGTAACCGAGGTCCTGATTGGGAGGCATCCCGAAATATGGATAATGAGTGGTGATCGTCCAGACGTACGTGGTGATCGATGGGTTTGTGAGGTATTTAGTGCCTCCGGTTTCGTTCAGACCCAGAACGGACTTGTAAATGGACTGTGTGTCTGACATTGGATTTTATTCTGTGTTGATTGATCTTTGTTAAATACACATCTGTTTGGCAACGGAGAATTTATTCTTTTGCTTAACGCCCTTCTCTGAAACGCATGAGCTCAGAGGTTGTATATCGATGGACATCAGTCGCATGACATGAATTGCTAATGTGGCATGCCTAAGTAGCAAATGATCAGGGCTTTTGTTGAAAAGCAAAGTCTTGTGGTGATGATCAAAGCACCGCTTGTGTGGCGTAGCTTTGTGTATAACGTGAAATCGCGAGCCTCACACTCGGTATGAACCAGAAACGGGAGAAAGGACCTCAGGGAGGACATGCGTTTCTTTCTAGTTAGAAGTGGCGTCAGTGGTTTTACACGCCCTAACGAGTTTGACTTATGTGGTTGTTGCTGTTGCGAGGCGCCTCGGTTAGATCGGACGATCCGGGTCCGATGGAGTCATTTGTTGGCTCGTTTACGCCCCATAGGGCGGGGAAACGCATTGTTCAGGAATTTTAATCCACATCGGTGGACCGGCCCTGACAATCCAAGGCTCACTCGAGCTCTGATCCTGAGGGCGGGCTAGAGCGTCTCGAATTCGGTAAGGACTATCTTTTGCCTTGGTTCATGACGGAAATCCAATTTCCAAATATGACATCGTGCGGTTTTGATTGTATATATAACTATGGCGACATGATATATGGTACCCATGCTGTCTATGATTGATAGTTATGATTCGAAATTGTTTTTGAAACATGTAAACACTAGTAATAATATCAATTGCTTTGTTTTATTCGTATCAACCATATTTTGGCCATTATAAGGTAAAACTCTATCCTCCGGTTTGCGTTGCATTGTGTGATGGGAACTGAGTCTTATAATGGCTTCATTTTTATAAAAAGCATTGCGATGTTTAAAAGAAAGATTTGTTTTTAAAGCACTGGCAATCCGATGGAGTAAACCCGTTCCACGAAAGTGGCGTGGTCCTGTGATTAGCCATATATTAAATGTGTTGAGTAGATTTCTCATACCAGTCCCATGACTGACTCGTAGTTTGTTTCACTTTCAAACTCAGGTGCCCCTTTTTCTACACGGGCAGCCTTGTATTCAGGTTTAGCTGACTTTCTCTGGATAGCTGGAGCTGAAGGTGGATTCTATCATTTATCTCTTTTTATGCTGTTCAGCTCCTATTGTACATTATGTTTGTTTTTCCGCTGTAGACATATATGTATAGTTGAATTGTATTTGTACTAAGTAAGATCCTGTATACTGTGTAGCTCTGATGATTACTTTTATCCAGTATATTCTATTGTTCATTATCTGTTGTATTTATTTAATTCTGTTCTGCTATTATCTGTTTCTGTGTTATATTCCAAAGATTACCCTTATCTCCGTCCGTACGGGGAATGGGGTCGTCACAACGTGGTATCAGAGCTTTGGTTAAGCTTAGTTCTGGAATATAACATTTGAACGAACTCGTCAGAAATAGAACCAGTAGTGTTCTAGGATGGGTAACTCTATACAGATAGGATCAGTAATATCCTAGTATGAGTAAAGAAGAATGAAATTACACCTCGATAGACACATTTACACTTGAAGTATGTGTTTCTATATTTTAAATTTTCTTTTCTGTGACCTGACACTTGATCTGCTAATTGCAGAAGTACTAGAAAAATGAATGTCAGAAACAGGAGAAATGCAGAACCCGATCTGGAGGCTCTATTAAAGAGATATCGAAATCTGAATGGAGCACAGTTCTCGGGCAATGAATCTATAATTCAAACTCAAGCTTGGGTGAGCTCTGTCGAAAGAATTTTTGAGTGTATCCAGCTGAGAGATGACCAGAGAAGGTTGGTAGCCTCTTGGGCGCTCAAAGAAGAAGCTTTAATCTGGTGGGAAACAATCATCAAAGATAATCCAGAAGGTGATATCACCTGGGACAGATTCAAAGAGATTTTCCTAGAAAGATTTACTCCTCCTGAAGCGACGGAGCGATTATGTGATGAATTTTCTTATCTGATACAAGGTGATATGACCATCCCAGAATATCATAAGAAATTCAACGAACTTGCTCACTTTGCTCCTCATCTGATTCAAGATCCAAAGAGGAAAAATATGAGATTTATTCATGGCCTGCAAAGGAGATATCAGAATAGTGTAATGAGGAATGTGAAGCTTCCTTTTTCAGAAATGATATACATGGCTTATTAGTATGAAGATCTCCATAAGAAAGGAATGTTACGCGACGAAGAAGAAGTCAGTTCTAGTAACAAAGAAGAGTCGGAAACTGATATTCCTGAAGTTAGTACGAGGTCAGAGGTCAGTAAGAAGCCCAGTGCCAAGAGGAAAAGGGCTGAACCTGGGAACCAACCTGTAACGACCGCCACGTGCTCGAGTTGCAATAGACAAGGTCATTTGGCGATAAGTTGCAAATCTTGGAACCAACAAAGAAAGAATAAGTTCAAACCCAAGAAGGGAATTCAGGAGAATAGAAAGTGCAGTCAATGCCATCAAACTGGTCATCTTTCCAAGGCCTGCCCGCTATCTCGGAAATCTGAAGCAGTACATGTAAATGAAGTGGCAGAAGTGCCTGCATCTTCATCTGCTCAGGAAAGGGCTGATGTTTTAGAAGGCACGCTTACTGTCAAAGACATTCCTGTTAAAGTACTGTTTGATACAGGCGCGTTACGAAGCTTCATTGCAAAGGATGCAGCTAAGAAACTGGATTTGAATTTGAAAAAGCTCAAGGAACCAATGACTGTCCAGAATCCGGTTGGGGGTTCCATTGATCTCAGTTGGGTTTGTGGAGTGTCGGTTTCTTTCTCTCGTTATCGGTTTCCTACCATCTCGGTTGTCATGAATTTTAAAGAGTTTGATCTTATCTTGGGGTTAGACTGGTTGACCAAATATGAAGCTGAAGTTAAATGCGCCGACAGAGTCGTAAAGGCGAAGATAAAATCAGGTGATTATATAACCATTCCCTATGAAGGTTAGAATGCTAATAGAAAAGACTTATGGGCAGCTCTCGATGTTTCTCCAGCCCAAATAGAACATATCCCTGAAATCATAGAGAATATTCCCGACCTAGTGAAAGACATTCCTGTCGTCAAGAACTATGCGGATGTGTTCGAGGAAGTTGTTCGCTTACCTCCGCAGAGAGAAATAGATTTCAAAATTGCTTTAATTCCGAATGCAAGGCCGGTAGTTCACGCTATTAGAAGAATGTCCTTGAAAGAGAAGGAGGAATTAGACAATCAAACACGACAGCTCATATGGAAGGGTCTGATCAGGCCTAGTTTCTCTGATTGGGGAGCAGCAGTGGTGTCTGTCCCAAAATCTGACGGTACTCTACGTCTATGTGTGGATTATCGTGATCTGAACAAACAGACCATAAAGAATAAATATCCATTGCCGCAGATTGATGATTTGTTGGATCAATTAAATGGCGCACAAGTATTTTCATGAATGGACCTAGCTACAGGCTTCCATCAACTTCGTATCACCGAGGAGTGTGTTCCTTTGACAACATTCAGAGGTCCCGACTTGTTCTACGAGTGGTTAGTAATGCCATTCGGCTTATGTAACGCTCCAGCCTATTTCGTCGATCTGATGAATAGAGTATTCAGAGGAGTTTTGAATAAATTTGTTCTGGTTTTCATTGACGATATTCTAATCTTCTCTAAATCAAAGGCCGAACACGAAAAACATTTGGAACAAGTGTTAGAAATCCTCAGAAGGAATGTATTAAAAGCAAAGTTTTCCAAATGTATATTCTGGCAGGATGAAGTGAAATTTCTAGGCCACGTCGTATCTAAAGAAGTAATTGCCGTGGATCCAAGTAAAATCACAGCTATTCAGGATTGGAAGCAGCCCAGTACTCCTACGGAAGTCCGGAGCTTTCTCGGATTGGCTAGCTATTACCGGAAGTTCGTTAAAAACTTTTCGAAGATATCTGGTCACTTAATGAAGCTTACAAAGAAGCACTCTAAATTCAAATGGACTCCAGAAAGTGAGGAGGCTTTTGAAGAGCTAAAGTTAAGATTAACTACTGCTCCAGTGTTAACCATCATCGATGGCAATCAGGATTTGAAAGTCTGGACTGATGCTTCTAGAGAAGGCCTTGGCACAGTGTTAATGCAAAGGGGTCAAGTGATTGCTTATGCTAGCCATCAGCTGAAGCCGCATGAGAAAAACTACGTCACTCATGATCTTGAGTTATTGGCTATAGTATTTGCCTTGAAAATCTGGAGACACTATCTTCTGGGTGAGAGATTTGAACTGTTTACAGATCACCAGTCGCTAAAGTATCTATTCACCCAGAAAGATCTGAATCTGAGGCAGCAACGTTGGCTAGAATTCCTTGTAGCATACAATTTTGAGATTATATACACTCTCGGGAAAGCCAATGTCGTGGCCGATGCATTAAGCCGAAACAATGAAATGATCGCTAGTTTTATTATCACGACTTCACTGATAGATAAAATATCTGCTCTTCAGAAGGATGATCACTTCATTCAGAAGATCAGAGAGATAATTCAGAAGGGCGAACCCTCGAGTTTTCAGGTTGATAATGAGGGGATTCTAAGGCTGAAGGGTCGAATATGTGTTCCTAACATTGCTGAGCTCCGAAAGGAAGTTCTGGATGAATGCCACAAGTATCCATCCGGGAGTAAGCAAAATGTATAATGACATCAAACGCACTTTCTGGTGGAGGTTGATGAAGAGGGACATTTCTTTATATGTTAGCCGATGCCCTACTTGCCAGCTAGTCAAGAGCGACCAACAGAAACTGGCTGATTGTTACAACCGCTAGACGTTCCTGGTTGGAAGTGGGAACATATTTCTATGGATTTCATCGATGGTCTGCCCAGAACCAGAAAAGGGAATGACAGTATTTGGGTGATCGTAGATCGCTTCACGAAGACCGCCCATTTCATACCTGTCAGATCAAACAGAACTGCTCAGAGTCTGGCGCAGATATACTTCAAGGAAATAGTTAGACTACATGGAGTGCTGCTCAGTATAGTCAGTGATAGAGACACAATATTCACTAGCAAATTCTGGGAGGCGTTTCAAGTCGAGCTGGGAACGAAGTTGAACTTAAGCACCGCTTATCATCCTCAGACAGACGGTGAGACTGAGAGGGTGAATCGTATTTTAGAAGATCTATTACGGGCTTGTGTTCTAGATTTTGATGGATCGTGGGAAGAGCATCTGCATTTGGCTGAATTCTCATATAACAACAGCTACCAGGCGAGCCTGACAATGTCGCCATTCGAAGCGTTGTATGGTAGACCGTGCCGATCTCCCGCTTGTTGGGTCGAACCCGGTAATAGACTTGTGTTGGGGCCTGATATGATTCGAGAAGCTGCCGACAAAGTCGATTTTATTAAGAAGCGATTACTCGCTGCTCAAAGCCGAAAAAAGAGCTAAGCCGATAGGAGAAGAAGAGATATATCCTTTGTTGTTGGCGACTATGTATATCTGAAAGTATCGCCGATGAGAGGAGTAATCCAGTTCGGTAAAACAGGGAAATTGGCGCCCAAATTCATTGGTCCGTTTCCTATTCTGTAACGGATCGGAACTCTCGCTTATAGGGTCAAATTGCCTGACTGGTTGCCTGGAGTTCATGATGTATTTCATATATCTCAACTTCGAAAGCACGTTCATGATCCAGACTTGATCGTGGAAGAAGCAGCTCAGCAGGATATTGAAATTACTCCAGAATTAACTGTGAGAAGAGAGCCGCTAAAGATCATCGGCAAAGAAACCAAAGAGCTGAGGAACAAGAAGGTTCACTTAGTCAAAGTGCAATGGAGTGGAGATCCGCGAGATTGTACTTAGGAAACTGAGGAGAGCATTCAGAAAGCCTATCCTAGATGCCGAGTGGATATCTCTGATTGACTTCGGTGCAAGGTATATTTACCATACTTTGCATTACCATTTAATTCTCTACTCTGTTGTTATTTTCTTTCCATGGATGTGCACTTTTAATTTCTATAGTCTGAATGATTTTAAAAGAATATAGAAATTGATTTTTATGATTTTGAAAAGTTAAAAACAATTTGATTGTTGTTTGTGTTGTGTGATAGTAGATTTGATTAATTAAATTATTGAAACGATAGTTGATTTAATCAACAATAGAACAATGGTAGAATTTAATCAGTTAAATCACACATTGAACTGATTTAAAAATAGATAGAATATATATACTTGTGCATTATATATGTTTGAACAGGTAAATGGATTAGCTGTTGAGTAAAGATTTTATTTGCGTGCCCGACAAATAGGTAAACCTTAATGAGTTGGATGCGAAATATTATTATATCAACTCCTGTGAATGCCATTGGATGCGGAGTGCTGGTTATTCTGTGTGTAAAAATAAATGTCGCCATAGGATAGTAACAATTAATTTTGAACTACATTACATGGCATACTTTAGAAGATAGGCATACTTCATCATATACCACATAAGCATTTGGAGCTTGTGTGATGAGGTGGAAGATTTACCGTACGAGCGAGAGGCTTGTATGGCGATGACTATATTTTACAGGTTGAACTGATGACTGATATGGACTATTTAAATTGTAACGATAAAATTGCCAGATTAATAAAAACCCCACATGGGTCTAGAGTTGACAATAATCACGTCTCTCTAGTTATTAGATACGGCACATGGACTATTTGTTTCCCACATGGGACGAGGTGACGAGGATTTATCCTCTGGAGCATTTAAAATACACACTCCCTCAGGCTTTGACAGGGTAACGAGAATTTATTCTCTGGAGTTATTATCAATACACGCTCCCCTGTAAACACCAGAATATATCACTATAAATATGTGTATGCTTATTAGGATTTATTGGGTACCTAATACGGCCCAATAAATTTCCAAACCTCTCCCCGTACAAAGGAGGTTATGGCGAAATTTTTCGAAAATTCCGGGTGTTAGCCAAATTTTTGAAGAATTTGAAAATTCTCAGAAACTGAAAAGTTGGAGAATGGAAGCCAGATCGAACATAGAGTTGATTAATCAAACCACTTTCGACTTTGTTCCTTTTCGGGGACGAAAAGTTTTAAGTGGGGGAGATTGTAACGACCCAGAAAATCTGAACCAATTTAAAATTTTTAATTTGGCTAAAATAATGGATTTTAAATATTTAAAATAAATATTTTAAATAATAGAGATGAAAAGTGAGTGGAATCGACAATTGAAAACGAATATAATTAATTATAATTATAAACAAGGCCTGAAATGGCGCTGCAGTTACAAAAATTGAATTCAAACTTTGTCGGACTGTACCGGGTGCAAAACAAAACGGATTTGAGTGAAACCAAAAATATTTAAATCTGTTAGTGAATACCTTTCTAACGAATCTGAAAAATCGAAATTTCATTACAGAAAGCAAAAGTTATGGCCAAATGAATTTTCAGAAAGGTCGCTATGGAATTTATATAGCCCGTGAAATTGGCCATTTTGCATACGACCTCGGAATTCGACGAAACCACTTTTGTTGGATCCGAGACGTGAAGTTATTGCTAGGTTTCAAATTTCATAATTTTTGAAGCCAGTATGTGAGCGTGGCAAAGGAAAACGTGTTTTGATCAATTACAGTTAAATTGGATCGACCAGAAATGGGCCTTTTTGCAAACGGTCTCAGAATTTGACGAAACTAGTTTTGTTGGGACCGTATCGTCAAAACATAGCCAGATTTATTAGTCTGGAATTTATAGAATCAGTATGTGGCCCCGGCAAATTGAAATGTACGTTCAAATCAAATATTGAATGTTATATATTTTAAATTGAATGGAAACTGACTGAAACAGTCGAATGGGCCTACGAAACATATCCCATTGTGTTCGGAATGGGGGTAAAACGCTAGGGATGACAGTCGTTGGGTTTGGATTGGTGGTCGTGTCAGAAAACCCCTTATAAAACCTCCCGGGCAATCAGAATAAAAAAAATAGAATTTCTCTCTCTTCCCCCCGATATACGGCGGAAGATCTTCAAAACTTCCCGACTCGATTTCTCTTTCAATTCCAAACGAAATCAAGCAAACTTGGATCCATTTTGAAGCTCTAACCGTCCTCTTCAAATCCATGTGAAGTTTGGCAATTATCGTTCAGTACTCGTCGAGTTGCGAGCCCGGGAAGTGCTCGACTTTCGAGCTCCGCCGCGGTTGACTGGAGCCAACGGAGTGGGTCCCCCTTCCGGCGTAGGTACTCCTCTCCGTCCTCTTTGACGCAGCACCCTCCGATCCTCTTCATACTTCACGGATTTGGTGAAAATCTAGACCCTAGTTTTGAACCATATTGAAAGGTATACGGTTTATATTATTTAAACTGATTTCAACAGTTTTAAAGTGTTGCAAACTTTGAAAAATCATATCTTTTTCGTTTCTTGACGAAATTCGATGAAACAGGAAACATCGTGACCGTGTGGACGTCCTCTACATTCTAGAAGAGACCGCATATTTTTCTGAGCCTTCTGCTATTTTTGGTGGAGTGGAACCCAATGTGAGATTTCTAATTTATAAACGATATGGAAAACGACGATGTATAAATTATATAGTCGATGTATGAGTTATATAAGCGTTGTACAACTCATGTATAAGCGTTGTATAAGTTGTATATGCATTGTAAAAATTATATATGTGTTGAAATAGAAGTGAATTGGTATATATATATATATATATATATTTTGTAAATTGGTTCACACACACATATATATATATATATATACGCCCCTCGTCCACAAACCATGGACGATATATATTGGTTGTGATTGGTGTGAAAATTGATTGATAGCGAATGGTTGATTGGGATTGTTTGTGGTTGATATTGATTGATTGTGGTTGAAAAATACCCGTTTGTGGTTGAGAAATATTTGGTTGAAACCACATAGGATTAGTTTGTGGAAATGAAATAAATATATACATGCCGCCTGCGTGCGAACTAGATGCATGATCCCCATTGTCAAAAACCGCGAGGTTTTAAGGTAGAGCGAGGAGCCGTACTAGGGACGATCCCGGTTTTAACTACCCTGCCGTTATGCTGCCGAAATTTTTAATAATATTCATGTGTTTGAATTATTTTCATTTGCTGAAACTATATTTATTCATTGAATAGAAAACCTTCATGTGTTGAATTGAAATTCATTCGTTGATTAGAAATTCATGTGTTGAATGGTGTTCGTGTTTTAAATATAAAAATCACATTTTTATCTATATATATAAACTATAGAAAACCTTCATGTGTTGAATCGATATTCATTCGTTGAATAGAAATTCATGTGTTGAATGGTATTCATATTTTGAAATAAATTGTTTTATAATAAAAATCACCTTTTTATCATCTATATGAACTATGTAAAATGACCTTGTTTTAAAATAAATTGTTTTATAATAAAAATCCTATTTTTATTACCTATATAAACTATATAAAATAATAGTGTTTTGAAATGAATTGTTTTACAATAAAAATCACATTTTTATTATATACATGAATTGCAAAATATAGTGAAGTGTTGAAATAGAAGATAGTTAGGTAAAAATATCATTTTTGTCAAATGTATGAAAAGAATATAGCTTTGAAATCGAAGAATCGATATATATATATATATAAATAGAATTAAAATATATCGAATAACGACGCTGCAGTTCGTATTTTGAAACCGTGATTTCAAACGATTATACCGGGAGATCCGACCATCGGATTTTCCTGAAATCGCAACCGTCGGGTTCGCTTTGGAAATATCTTTCCAACGGCACCAACTTTGTAAAAATCCAACGGTTGGATTGTCTGAAATGTTTAATTCAAATCTGAAGAAAAACAGTGCTAGAATCGATTATATATATATATATATATAAATATAATTATATTTAATCGAATAACGACGCTGCAGTTCGTATTTTGAAATCGAAACTTCAAACGATTATACCGGGAGATCCGACCGTCGGATTTTCCCGAAACTGGAACCGTTGGATTCGTTTTGAAAAGATCTTTCTAATGATGTAAATTTTGTGAAGATCCAACGGTTAAATTTTCAGATATGTGTAAATCAAATCTGAAGAAAAACAGCGCCACAGTCGCGTTATGGCCCGAAGCGTCGTTTTGAATAAATTGGCTATTTTAAAATAAATAAAAATAGCGATAAATCGTTATAAAATATTATAAATGATATGGATGTGATTTAGAAATTAACTGAAGGTTGGCTAAGTCGAATGGTTTCCTGGGTGTTGATCTGATGTTGGTTTCGGCCTTCGGGGTTAATATTTGGGAAATCATTCTCTTACTAATTGACGGTTAGTGACTGATGAATTAAAATGATGCGTGTGTATGTTAGTGTTGCACTTGTTTATTATATACGCGAGTTACTCAGAAAGACCGGGTTTATCCCATTCTGAAAAACTGAATCAACGATAAGAAATCGAAGATGAAGACGGTGGTCGAAGACCGGAGATCTTCACCTCGTTTGGATGGTAACCGAGGTCCTGATTGGGAGGCATCCCGAAATATGGATAATGAGTGGTGATCGTCCAGACGTACGTGGTGATCGATGGGTTTGCGAGGTATTTAGTGCCTCCGGTTTCGTTCAGACCCAGAACGGACTTGTAAATGGACTGTGTGTCTGACATTGGATTTTATTCTGTGTTGATTGATCTCTGTTAAATATACATCTGTTTGGCGGCGGAGAATTTATTCTTTTGCTTAACGCCCTTCTCTGAAACGCATGAGCTCAGAGGTTGCATATCGATGGACATCAGTCGCATGGCATGAATTGCTAATGTGGCATGCCTAAGTGGCAAATGATCAGGGCTTCTGTTGAAAAGCAAAGTCTTGTGGTGATGATCAAAGCACCGCCTGTGTGGCGTAGCTTTGTGTATAACGTGAAATCGCGAGCCTCACACCCGGTATGAACTAGAAACGGGAGAAAGGACCTCAGGGAGGACATGCGTTTCTTTCTAGTTAGAAGTGGCGTCAGTGGTTTTACACGCCCTGACGAGTTTGACTTATGTGGTTGTTGCTGTTGCGAGGCGCCTCAGTTAGATTGGACGATCAGGGTCCAATGGAGTCATTCATTGGCTCGTTTACGCCCCATAGGGCGGGGAAACGCATTGTTCAGGAATTTTAATCCACATCGGTGGACCAGCCCTGACGATCCAAGGGTCACTCGAGCTCTAATCCTGAGGGGCGGGCTAGAGCGTCTCGAATTCGGTAAGGACTATCTTTTGCCTTGGTTCATGACGAAAATCCAATTTCCAAATACGACATCGTGCGGTTTTGATTGTATATATATATATATATGGCGACATGATATATGATACCCATGCTGTCTTTGATTGATAGTTATGATTCGAAATTGTTTTTGAAACATGTAAACACTAGTAATAATATCAATTGCTTTGTTTTATTCGTATCAACCATATTTTGGCCATTATAAGGTAAAACTCTATCCTCCGGTTTGCGTTGCATTGTGTGATGGGAACTGAGTCTTATAATGGCTTCATTTTTATAAAAAAGCATTGCGATGTTTAAAAGAAAGATTTGTTTTTAAAGCACTGGCAATCCGATGGAGTAAACCCATTCCACGAAAGTGGCGTGGTCCTGTGATTAGCCATATATTAAATGTGTTGAGTAGATTTCTCATACCAGTCCCATGACTGACTCGTAGTTTGTTTCACTTTCAAACTCGGGTGCCCCTTTTTCTACACGGGCAGCCTTGTATTCAGGTTTAGCTGACTTTCTCTAGATAGCTGGAGCTGAAGGTGGATTCTATCATTTTTCTCTTTTTATGCTGTTCAGCTCCTATTGTACATTATGTTTGTTTTTCCGCTGTAGACATAAACTGTATTTGTACTAAGTAAGATCCTGTATACTGTGTAACTCTGATGATTACTTTTATCCAGTATATTCTATTGTTCATTATCTGGTGTACATTTATTTAATTCTGTTCTGCTATTATCTGTTTCTGTGTTATATTCCAAAGATTACCCTTATCTCCGTCCGTACGGGGAATGGGGTCATCACATAGTCCAAATGAGAGGCTGTAACTCAAGATCCAGTTGGGAACCAACGAGTTAACTTCATGATTGGGCTTTGCTGCGGGACGTGTGCAAAGGGGTTATCGACGTCCATAGCTTTGATTCACCATTGAGAGACGGATATTGGCTATGGATCAGTGCAGTGAAGTCATCATGACTTCATGGGGTAGAGTGATCGTAGCAAGGCTATGAGCCAGTGCAGTGGAGTTGTTTGACTTCATGGGGCAGAGTGGACATAGCAAGGACTAGTGGATATGGATCAGTGCAGTGGAGTCACCATGACTCCATGGGGCAGAGTGATCATAGCAAGGATTTGGGTGATCAAAGTGGTGGATATCGTATGCTTTACACACTGAGTGAGAGATGTGAGGATGGTTGCTATGTTTGATTGTTTGCCATCACCATGACATGCACACCACACCCCCGTTATCTTGACACCTTATGTTAATGTCACCTTAGAGTATTGTACATCTTGTTGTGTTGACTCTTTGGTTGCAGGTCCAAGTTCAGGTATGGTTTAGTATACCTGTTATTGTTCTGTTTTGTTGCTTATCGCTCATACCAGACTTTTGTCTGACCCGGAGTTTTATGTCTCTTCTTATTACTATGGGTGCTCTTAAACGGGCAAACTAGAGACAGGTTAGCTGGTTGTGCATGAGTAGCTGTCCGGAGACGAGCAGGAGGCTTACACGTACTATTCTCTATACATTCTCCCTATGTTGCTGTTGGTCACTACTTTGGGCATTAGTAGTGTACCTTTCCTTTCTTTTGCTTTAGAGACAGTTTTAAAGTTGTAATAATGATGAAGTGGAACATAAGCTGTATTTGGATTTTCCGCTGCTACGATGTTTAGTTTTCAGCTTATGCACTGTCTCGCCTGTTTTATGTCAAAATTAAGTTATTATTATATTTTATCCCATGCGCTGTGAGACATTCTACAGGTTCCTTGTCAGTTCAAATTCCTTTCTTTTCCTTTCTTTGGTGACCGTCCTGTGCTAGTCGGGCATTGGCACATCGCACTTTCATTGGAAATATCGGCTGGTGCGGGGTGGGCCGTCACAAATTAGGTGCCCCCGGAGAGGACTTTGGTTAGAACCCCAATGTTTGTCGTTATTGCATCAGGTTCTTCCTGATTCTGACGATCAATTGGGTGCCCCTGGAGAGGACTTTGGTTAGAACCCCAATGTTTTTCGTTATCGCATCAGGTGCTTCCGGATTGTGATGATCAATTGGGTGCCCCCGGAGAGGACTTTGGTTAGAACCCCAATGTTTGTCGTTATCGCATCAGGTGCTTCCTGATTCTGACAATCAATTGGGTGCCCCCGGAGAGGACTTTGGTTTGTGCTGGTCCTTCCAGCTCATTTGCCGATCCTTCCGGCCTGATGTCGGTACTTCCGATCACCAGGTTTGTCGGTCCTTCTGACACGGTGCTGGTCCTTCCAGCTTAAGGTTGGCATCAATTTCTTTGTCGGACTCTCGACATGGCGGGATATCTCAGATTAGGAACTGAAGCTTGAAACTCTCACTTAGGGAAGTGCCCCTTCGATGAGAGTTACAACATTTTGGTTTATTTGTCATGGCGCTTGTTCACTGTTTGAATCTTTGTGACTCCTTTCATTCACTTCTCAGGGCGATGCTTTTCTATTTTTGCATTTTGGAATGTTGATACTTACCGCCTTTGGCACTTGAGTTAGTGTTGTTGGGGTCGCTATGCTTTGTCAGATTCTGAAGGAACAAGCGCTCGACAAATGGCCTGCAATATGAAATCATCTTTTTAGATAAGTTTTGATTTGACACAAAATTTTGCAAGCTAGAAATTCATTCAAACAGATATGCTTTTAATCGTAGAGCTAACGTACAGTGCATCACTTTCAGATTATTACAGACTGTTTACAAGAAGTTTGGAATACAACAGAAAGTAAAACATGAAGTAAAGCATGAACTAAAGCAGGAAATATAGCATGAAGTAAAACGGTGGTGATGTTGATCGCTTATTCTGAGCCATTGAAACTGGAGCACAACCAACGGTTTTTAGTTGATGATCAGCCTTGGCATGGTTTGAACAAAAGCTTCGTTGCTTAATGCCCCTTGGCACTAGGGAATCGGAACAACGTTTGAGGATTGTGGATTTTTCACATATTGTTGCAGACGATTCTTCCTAATCGGCTCCTCGATCAGTGACTTTAGATGCCTACACTCATTGGTGTTATGGCCTGACTGATTATGGAATCGACAGAACTTTCCAGAGTTTGCTTGCTTGCCGCTTACTCTTTGAGGTTCTGGAATTGGATAATCTTCGGAGTCTTTTGTTGCAACGAAGATGTTTTCTAGAGTACCACTCTGATGGGTTGGAGAAGCGAGGCTTCTACCTGTCTCGATTGTCTTTCACGTCGCTTCCCCTTTTCTGACCTCCGACAATTTTCTGATTGTACTAAGTAGTAGCGTTTTTGGGAGCTTCAAGAGGTTGGTTTGAATTAGTAATCTAAAGAGGCGCAGGCTTATTCTCCAATCTCATGTACTCCTCGGCCTTTTCATAGAATTTGTCAAGCATACTTGGATCCTTCATTTTGATCCATTTTCCAAATTTGCTATTCTGATCTATGGCGCCGATTAGAGACATTAAAATCATGTGGGGCTCAGGAATTCCTACTTCAGATACAGCAGCATCGAATCTTTTGAGAAAAGCTTTGATAGATTCTCCTGGTTTCTGCTTCATTGATGTAAGAGAAATAACGTCCTTCGCCTTCATAGCTTGAAGCCTGAACTTATCTTTGAATTTCATAATCAAATCATCAAATTGGTTGATGGATTTGGGCGGGAGCCTTGTGAACCATAACGATGCGACATCTTCTAGATAGAGAGGGAAGCACAGACATTTGATCTCGTCTGTCGCTTTAGCTCCATTCATATACCATTCGTATTTGTATAGGAAGTGATTTAGATCAGAAGTCCCGTTGTATGGAGGCAGAATATGATGAGTGAACTTCTTGGGAAATTCAGCCTTGCGGTTCCTCTTTGTGAATGGATTTTTGCCGAGAGAGAAGTCCCATTCCATTTCACTATCCTTATGAGGCATGTTGTCTTTCATGATTTTCTTTACCACATCCGCGATATATTCCTTCGAGTTGTGTCGTTTCGGGGAGGGGACTTCGATCTCTTTTCCAGATGCTCGTCGTGGCGAGCGATTACGTTTAGAGTATCTAGGTCTTTTACTTCCGCTATGGGAAGGTGCCCCCTTGACAGGACTTGAAACTTGTCGGTTATTTCGATCAGAGTGGTTTATAACATTCAACTTTGAGTCTTCAACATTAGCGTCGTCTTTGCCAACAAATCCTTCCAAGTTGTCATTATGAGGATCAGAGGTTGGTGAATTTGCATTCTCTTCAAGGTTGACATGTATTTTCGGAGGAGGAGCGGGATTTGCTTGAGCGTTTAGGAGAGCACTCACTTTATCCATCAAAGCTTGATTATCTTCCACGAGAGTTTTATTTGCATCGACTAAATCTTTGTTGGAAGCTTCCATGCGTTGACTCAAGTTAGTGATGATGGCATCTAATTCAGCTTTAGTCACTCCAGCTCCGACCATTGAATTTTCTCCAACTTCAAAACGATTGGCAAGTGGAGTAGTTTCGTCGTTATCAACATTGTCGTTTTCTTCAATGGCATTGCTAGTGGTCTTCTTAGATTTGGCCATGATCTCAGACAAGGCCTTGAATTTTGATGAGAATTCGTCGATTGGTCTAAATCGTAGACCTGTAGAATCTATGGTGGAAGTAGGTTTACTCCAATGGTAGGCTCTTAAATTTGAGAGAAGTGCGGACGTGGCCCCATGGTGGGCGCCAAATGTTTGAATGAAAAATGACTCAAACACCAAAGATGTGAGATCACACTTCACCAAACGGTGTGCAAGATGAAAATGGGGCCACAAATACAAATTCAAGTAAAAAGCGGGAAAAAGTAAGTAAAACACAAGGGGTTTTTATAGTGGTTCGATCTTAGGAAAGTTCAACATCCACTTTCTAAATGATCTTCATTATCAAGGAGAGATTTACATATAACATCATCTCATACATTTCAATTTTGTTCATCCTCTCTTTTTATGGTGATTTTCCTCATTCTCCTCTCTTTTAGCTTTAGATCACACTTGAATTCGGGAAGAAATGGATTAGATCTCGTGATTAGATGATTTTCCTTAACTTCTCCTTTAAATTAGTGGTAGATCCGAGCTTTTGAGAAAGCTAATGGCGGTTAGAAATCACTAGAATTGAGTTAAACCGATCTTCCATGGCATATGAAAGTGATTTGAGAAGCGTTGATCTTCATGTTGTTGGAGGAAGAAGGAGCAAACTTAGGAGGCCATTAATGGAGCTTGGGAAGCTTTAGAATGGTAGAGGAATGATTTGGACAGCCTTTGGGGTAGAGGAATCCGCCATTTGAATTGTGGAGAAATGGGTTATTTATAGGTGTAGTTTTGGGGGTAGTGGCAGTCTTGTAATTATGGTGTGCAAAGTTTGGGTTGGCCATAAACTTATTTACGAAAATGTCACTGGGTAAGAACCCAACCGACCAACTTTACAGTTGTGTACAGCTGTCATATGATACATATTTACAGTTCTTCCACCACACAAAGTCAATGACCAACCCAGTTTCTTGCCTTGAAATGACCGACCAGATACTATGTAGAACATTGGACCGACCAGCTTATTACATTTGTGCCACCGCTCCATGACTTATTACCGACCACGTGATACATGAAGCAACTGTCCCAGTTATAATTCTACTGCAGATCTGCACTATCCAAACAGGACCGACCCAAATTATTTGCTGCTACCTCTCTTTTGTAACCGACCAGATCCACGTAGCAAAACTTAGATGCGGGTCTGTATTGTATTGTAAGCACCGACCCAATGTTTGTATTAGCAGCTTCTATATGGACCGACCCAGTTCAACATATTTTATTTAAACATTGCTCCATACGTTATTGAATGGTCCACGTGTACACATTGCATGAATTTGTGCCCAACATTTACATTGTGTCCACTGCCTATTAACCTGAAGCCGACCGATCTTAATGTTGCTTGCGCCACATCAGCATATTTTGCATGGAGAATGCGAGCCAGTCCCTTGATACATGTTGCTTTTGCATGCTTTGATATAAGCATGTAAACTAATCCAACAACTTGCTGGAGCGTACCTTGGGTCTTCGCGTACCCATTTTCCTTGGAACAATTTACTGAACTAGGGATACATATACTTGTGTTTCATCTTGCACCAGGTATAATCTGCATACCGACCATGTGTATTTAAATATTCATACATGGCCTTCGCCATTCTAGTTCATTCGTGGCCCATAGTTTTGCATATAATGTGCTTATCCGCTATATTATGTCAATGACCGATCCGTTGTATAAAACAGTACGGACCAACCCATAGTGTGCCGACCCAGTTGGTGCCGACCCACTTTGTGCCGACCGAGTTTATGCCGACCCAGTTTGTGCCAACCCACTTAGTGTTGACCCGGTGTTTTTAACAGGGTTAACAGGTAAATAAGGTCGAGGTGGGGTAAGTGCTTCTGCAAAAGGCGCATATCTTCACAATAGTTGGTGTCAAAGCAAGATCATCACAAAACTTAGAATAATTTTAGATTCGGAAAAATTGTTTTTTTATGTCGGATATGATTTCCAAGATGGTTATGTTTATGGGAGAAATTGATCAGGAATTTGAAAGCCTGTGATGGCGGATGTTTCATACCTCAATGATCTTCTTGATCCGATTGTCGGAGATGAGAAGAATCCCTCTGGTATGGATGAGGGAAAATGGAACAAGATGGAAGAGAAGATGATTGCTTTGATTCGCCGATATGTTGATAATTCGGTTCATATTTTCGATAGGGGTCTTCACATTGATGATGCTCGAGGGATCGATAGAGATCACGTAAGGTGCTCATGTCAAGTGATAGACGGATCTCAACATGGAAAATCTGACTAGGATCCTCGTGTTGGTGATGTTCAAGGGATCGATAAAGATCAAGTGATGAGCTCAGGTCAAATGACAGATGAATGTCGATTTGGAAAATCCGCAAAGATAAGTCAGGGATCTTTGTGATGTTACAAACGTTTTTGAGACCGATTTTTGTGTGGTACACTTCATGAGAGAGATACATCAGTCGCAGGCGATGGTTGAGTTCGTAATGTGGTATTTAATTGAGGTTTGATGACGTGTGAAAGAGCTAGGCTGATTTGTTTGGTGATTGTTGGAATGCTGATGTGATTTCATATCAAGGTGGAGTGTTATGATTTGTGATATTAAATCACATGTCCGTTGAAGTCGGATGACTTGTTTGCAAGGTAAAGTGTTGTGATTTGTGATATTAAAATCACATATACGTTGAAGTCGGTGATGTGTGTTTTGGAAGTAGCTACGTAGTGGAGGAGATGGTTCACAAATTGGAGCTCGAAAGAAGATAGGCAATCGGGAGGGACAAGAATCGGACAGAGCATCAGACGTCTGAGCTGACAGTGTTCTGTTTTCCCAGAGCATGACCAGACGTTTGAGCCGGAAAATTCTGCATTGACCAGATGTTTCTCCAGATATATGTGTGATATTTTGAAAGGGCAATTTGGATATTTGCCCAGATATTATATTCTCTATATAAGCTACATTCAAGATTTGATTATTGAGTGTGACTGAATTGGGTTGATAAAAACTAGAAAAATGTGATTCAAGGTTTGTCGTCGTTCTTCATGGTTTTGCTTATTCAAAAATATTAGTTATCTAGATATTCTTTTATTTTCTCAAATTAGTTTACTGATTGAATTGTAATTTGTTTATTTTTTGCTCGTTCCAATAAGTGTAAGCAAAATCCGTTTTTGGTAAATCAATAAAAAGAGTGGTTAGATGAAATATTTTGTGTTTCCGTTTTGATTGCATATCCGTCTTATTTTCTATCAAAATTATCTTTTTGTGTTTTGGGTAAATAAGATTCTGGTGGGGTAAACGCTTCGGCAAAAGACGCATATATCTCACAATAAATATCTTTCATATTGTTGAAATGTGGAAAGTTAACTCCGTTTAGAAATTTCACATTTATTGTAGTGGCCTGTTACTAGGACACTGAAATTTGTTACAGCTTGTTCTTTATTGATGCATTGGAAGCTAACTAGAATGATAAAGTTTTCCATACATAAGAGGTAATTCAATTGCCAATGGTTTTCCTCACAACAAATGTGCCGCTGTGGTTTGATTGTATTTTCAGTGGTTGCATGTATAGCCGAACACAACTAGAATCTTAGAAAGATTCAAAAATACAATTTGTTGCATCTGAAAAAGCAAAGCTGCGCCAGCTGGGAATGTAGTTTTATGTTAGCCTACTGCATCGTGGATCTTGTTTCAGTAGCTTACTGTGATGTATGTGCACTGCATTTGAATCATTTTGATATTTTATCTTTTTTTGTTTTGAAAAATAATAATATTTTTCAGATAGTATAGTCTTTACGAACCCTTCAATTTTCTGGTATGATTCTAATTTGGTCTTATGTGTATCATCTTATAACGTTAATTTATTTACTGTTACTTGCTTTTATCATATTGAATACACACGAAAAAAACACTCTTGTCCCTTGCTTTTACAGTAACTTATTTTTGGTAGAAGATATTATGATTTCAATGATCAAAGTAATATGCTTGATTAACAAAATGAAATTCACAGAAGCTAATTCTAAAATGTTACTGATTCTTATAATTGATTCAACTGCTACATTGCATATGACTGATTGCTTCCACAATCTACAGCACACAGTACTGAGTATATAGATATATTTGCAAGCCATCAATTCACAGTGCTACTAAGAGAAATATGAAAAGAAAATAAACAAATCAAACCAAAACAAAGAAACAACAACCAAGTTTATTCAATTCTTCCTTTTCTTTAGAAGAGAAAAAGTTAAGAACACTGCAACTCAAGCATGCACATACACAGTAAATTTGTAAACACATAGTTCACTTAAACCCTAATTCAACCAACACATGCTAACTGGCTCCATCCTGCCAGCAACCATTTTTTCTAACATATTCTCTTCGTTCGCGCACTTAACTCCTATAGAAACCGTCGGTGCATTCTTGTATGAAGACATGGCTTGACTAAAGGTTTCATAGTCACCAACCTCAATATTTTTGGTCTTCAAATTAGACTTCACTGGGGGAACATTTTCATTATTTTCATCACAAGTCTCAAGATTTTTACTAGAGTTATTTGGAAGACGATCTTGATCAAACCCAATAGACTGCATATTGAATCTCTTATTTTCTTCTCTTGCATTTAGATGATCATGTTTTTTGCCTTCCATTTTCTTGATAACAATGCTACCATCTTCTCTAGATATTTTCTGAAATATGTAGGGTAAGCAGTACGATCCATTTGCGTTTCTTACGAGTGATGGCATTGCAGGAGGCAGTTGATGGCCATGCCCCTTCCCGTATGATACCCAGCATGCTTCATCTCCTACTTCGATTGCATTTTGATTGCTTTTATGATGTGTACAGTATTTTGGACATGGAGTTGAGTTGCCATTGACCAACCATTGAAGCCTACAGCATTTCTCAATTTTGGTAGTGTTGTTATTGCAGCTGTTGTTGCTCTTTTTGGATCTAATGAATAAGGATGATGGCACCATTAGTTTGCTGAATAGGAAGAACCGAATGATTGCTAGGGTGGAAGATGATATTTTCATGGACAGTCTGTAAAATTTGAAGATGGAAAATATTTCCTTTCCTTTTTTCCGTTATTATTTTATATGTGTTTTGAAGCACTAACTGGCTGGTTATGCCCCGTTATATACAAGGTCATAAGGGAGAAGAGGACAACTAAGGCAAAATGCTTCTCTTGAACTTGACAGATGGTTTGTAGGCTAACAGAAAATAAGGGGAGAAAAAGCGTGATGTCTACGGTAAGACTGATGGTATGTTTTAGAAGCAATTTAAAAATATTGTTTTGACTGAAAATTTTAAAATGTTCAGCTTTTGACTTTTAGGTTAGATTGCAATAGGCTAAGTTGGTAATTAACAAAAGCTTCCAGGCAGTCGTTTTGATGTTTTGGAATTCAAATCCATAAGTTCGCATTGCCACTTGAACCATTGATGATCCATGGTTTAAACTTGTCAACTTTTAATAAAGTAGGTTCTATTTTTCTTTTCTTTTTAGGGATATTAATTTATAAGGACAAATGGCTACTATATTTTATCCATAAGCACACCCGCTTAATATTTTATCCATAAGGACAATACACTGAATTTAAATTTCGGCCGATGCTTCCATCTTCTCCCTCAGTCGCGTATCTCGATTTCACGTGCGCTTGTTTCTTCTTCCTCCGATCCCAATTCACGTCCGCTCCGTCTTTAAAACAATCGAACCCAAAAATCACAAAAATTCGAATTCATAACAATTCATAAATCACGAAAATCAAAAGGACATCGGATTCGAAATTGCAATCGAACCCAAAAATTCGAATTCAGAAATCCGCTCGAAAAGAAACCCTAAAAAACCAAAAAATTGTCGAACAACAAAAATCCATTGGAAATCACGTTTGAATTGAATAAAAATATTTTTCAGACGATGGAAAACACAATTGAAGAAGTCGAAATTGTTGAAATAATTTTTTCGTGATTGGAAATGTTTTTTTTATCGTTAATAGTATAGCAGTTCATAGGTATCATTTTTCTATTTTTTTAGTTATCATTTTTCCGGTTTTAACTTTAACATATAGCAGCAGTTTTTAGTTATCATTTTTCTATTTTTTTAGTTATCATTTTCCATGTTTTAACATTAAAAACATAGCAGCAGTTTTTAGGTATCAGTTTGCTATTTTTTTAGGTATCATTTTTACCTTTTTAACTGTGTTATATTTTTTTTTCATGAGATTTTGTTGCTGTATTAATTTTGAAGTTATATTGTTGTATCAGCTAAGAAATTAAGTCGAACTTATTTCAATTTAATCAGTCAAACTGTGATATAATTTTTTTTCCATTATTTTATCTTCAAAGCATTGTATCAGTATTTTGTTATCATTTTTCTAATATTTTAGGTATCATTATTACAGTTTTAACTATGTTATGTGTTGTTTTCATGTGATTTTATTGCTGTGTTAATTTTGAAGTTATATTGTTGCATCAACTTTTTAACTCAGTCGAATTTATTTAATTTTATACAATCAAACTTGTATCATAAAAATAGCACTTAATTCAATTCAATTATCACAAAAATGAGATTATTCACAATAATACACGCTTGTATCATATCATATGACATCTACAACTATGCATAACTGATATACTAGGATACATTGTTTTCCTACACAATATAAGTACATACAACACTACTTCACATTCCAAGCATGCATTCAAGCATTTACTTTTACTTGTACTCAGTCCAGTCTTGAATTCAAGTAAATTCCAGCAGCATGCAGTATCTGCAAGAATTTCATGCATAATCAAAACTTATATCAACATAATAAAGTAAATTCAGCTACAAAATATAAAACTGATAACTAGAAAAATATAAAAATGATACCTAAAAACTGCTATAATGTAAATTCAGCTACAACATATAAAAATGATAACTAGAAAAATATAAAAATGATACCTAAAAACTGCTATGATGTAAATTCAGCTACAACATATAAAAATGATAACTAGAAAAATAGAAAAATGATACCTAAAAACTGCTATGATTTAAACTTAACTAGAAAAAATAAAAATGATACCTAAAAAAAATATAAAAATGATACCTAGAAATTGCTTTGATATTTTGAAGGAAAACTAATGAATAAAAATGTTACATCCCACTTTAATTGATTAAAATGACATAATTTCGATTAAGTTGCAAAGCTAATGCAACACTACATGTAGAAAACTGATATAGCACCAAAATTATAAACAAAACAGCATAACACTGTTAAAACACGAAAAATGATAGCTAAAAAAATAGAAAAATGATACCTAAAAACTGCTGATAACTTCACCGTAAAAAAAAAGTATACAGCGACGAATTTTTTCTCCTTCATCTCTCTCGTTCGATTTTCTACGCCGAATTCGCAAATTCAAAAAACACGAAATCATCTTTACTGCCTATCAAATCAAAATTCGCGGCACCTACAATAATCGACGAAGATTTTCAGACAAAATTAGGGCAAATCGACAAAATTAGGGCAAATCTCTTGAACGAATTCCCAAATCAGTACGCGCATAATCGATTTTGGTATGGATTTGATTTCATGCGATTTTCAGTTGAGATGATTTCGTTATTTTTTAATTTGCTGATTTCGTGGAAGAAGAAATCGGAGAAGAGAGAAAGGAGCAGAAGAAGAAATAAGAAAAGAGAGAAAGGGGCGACGGAAAATTGTCCTTCTGAGTAAAATTTTAAGCGCGTGTCCTTATGGATAAAATATTAAGGTCAATTGTCCTTGTAAGTAGTTTCCTGTTCTTTTTAACAAGGCTAAATACTTAAAAATTGGAGCAGTGAGTGGTGTAGATTGTCTTAACAAATATTTTAAGTTTTGAGCTCTTCCTTCTTTATCATAATACATAAAATTTTAAGCCATTAGGTTAGTTTTTTTTTTCCTGTTCAAAAGTTATAAACATGCCGACCCAAGGCCCACCCCATAAAGGTAAATAACCCAATACAACACACGCCGCTACTATCTCTCAAAGTTTCATAAGAATGAAACTTTAAATAAGAATGGTAGACAAAATAAATCTTCAAAGCAAATCAATCTGCTAATCCAATGCAATCGGAGAGCTCCAATCTTCAAGGAGGCTTCCGTGATTGTTTTCATTTTTGAACTCTTTATCTGAAGAGCTATCTCCTTTCTCTCTCTCTCCCTTCGACTACTATTAGCAATATTTAGGGTTTCATGAGCGATTCCACAGCGAGTGCAAGTTAAAAGGTCTTCAAGCTTAGAAAATTTATTGTTATCATCGAGATCTGAGAAGATAATGTTGTTGTGGCTTCCCCCCACTCCAGTGCTTCAGTCATTTGATGGTTGTTGTTCCCTTGGCACCACATAAACAAGTCATCTATCTGGTTATTGAGAATACTTTTGTAGTGAGAATAGCCAACTCTCTAGCAGTGAACATTCAGTAAGCTTAAAAATTACATTTTTGATTAGTCAAATCTCCAGGAACATTAGTGGCAGTGTGTAACGATCGCCCATAACTCCTGCACTTAATTAAGAGGAATAATGCGCTGAAAGATGTGCTAGATAGCTATGGACGATCATCATGATAGGATAACACACGCAGAACCTGTCGTATAACTCACTGTGCAAGGATAAAATATAATAGAACATATACAACAGACAATAATAGTGAAGCAAAATTGAGCATAATCTTAAACGTTTCATATCATCATGAATTATCCATACAACACTAGAATACTATAGGAGTCTGTACAAAATGCCTCACTACAAATAACTCAGAGAATACATCAAACAGCGGAAAACAATAAAATATGTATAGTAGAAACTGATATGTAAGCCTCTTGCTCGTCATCGATCTACAGCATCATCCACTAAGATTTGTAACCTGCGATATGCTACTCAGTCTGCCCATCCACAACAGGATGAACAACCCAAGGTAATAGGATGAAACATAAAACCTTGAGTCAGACAACAGTCTTGATGAGCGATAAAACAACTATCTAACATCATCAATAAAATATACGAGAATAGGCAAATTAATCATCTAACCTACCAACATCAATAGAGAAGAAACCCAAAACCATTTGCTTCACTTCTGACAGTAATAGCCTTTATAACAACCATAAAATGAAAACATACAGGCACAACAATTCGTTATCCTGCGTAGACCATCCTAATCGAAATCAACATCCTCCAAGCACAAGCCTCGAAGGCCTAAACAAACATCAGACAAGCACCCAAGAGATGTCTCCTTCAACGTCGAACAATCTACGCAAGACGATACGAGCAAAACAATCAACATCCTTAACTCTGGCTATCACCGCCAATCCTGTTTTGAAACCATCGTTAATCTATGACTGGCTACGGCACACCATTTGTCAAAAGTTAATGGTAACCCTGGTTCTAGCA
The DNA here is from genome assembly GCA_030737875.1 of Allium sativum. Classification (NCBI taxonomy): domain Eukaryota; kingdom Viridiplantae; phylum Streptophyta; class Magnoliopsida; order Asparagales; family Amaryllidaceae; genus Allium; species Allium sativum. The sequence goes on along the minus strand of CM060920.1, from coordinate 389,208,843 downwards.
AAAAATCCATACACCTTTCATTGATACGTATATAGGCCTTTCATCGATACCCAGGGTGCTTGACTAATCATCTAATCTTTTAGGCGTCCCTATTATACCCTTGCTTTGAGCCCGCTGGAACCTACGACAATGATAATTCTTCGGTCTTCAATATCTCTAGTCGTCGTCATCGGCAACCATTCATAAGCTCAAATCATCTTGAGTCGTCTTCGCATTCATTGCATTTCTTCGATCAACGAATACCTCACAACACTTCGATCATTCCTCCTTGAATTCACTTTGAAGCCACAACCACCATCAAGCCAAAAACATACGCCATTTGATCAATATTCGATTCATAGCGTTTCAGCCTTCCCGCTATGAAAAACATACCACAGCGTTTAAACTCCCATCCACAACGTTTGTTAAATGTTATAGTATCTTCTGCCTGATCTATCATAGACGACCCGACTCATCATGTCTTGAATGACAATTTCAGCAGGTCTTTGAATGACTCATAGCTGAACGCTCATAGTCGAACGACCCATAGCTCAACGACCCATAACCGAACGACCCATAGCTAAACGACCTATAGTTGAACGACCCGATCCCCTTCCAACACAGGCCCGACCCATATGCATCCAAACGACCTGAACACACATTGGCCGATCCAAGCTCCAGATTCATGCATGACCCGCATCCAACGACCAATCGCCAATTCGACCCAACTCCAAATGACATATGCATACTGAACGACTCGTGCGTATCGAACAACCCAAGACTTTCAGACGACCCAACTCCATCTGGTGCTCCACAAGTCACGATCCACACTTCGAAGCTAATCCATACTCCGTCAATGATCGAATCACACGCAACTACAATCCAAAATCAATCACTAACAATCACCAACACACATTTGCACAACGCTAAATTATCATATAACCATATGAATTTCACCCAAATCATGATAAAACAATGAATTAAAAAATTAGTGGATCTAAACTTGCGCAAACATATGAATTTACCGATTTAAGTTGCTAGATTAGATCCTATGGTGATTCGAATGAAAACATACTTACCATGATGTAGATCTAGGTGAAAGCAACTTGAAATGGTGAAAGATCAAACAATCCATATACTCGATTGAATCCATGTGAGAGATGCTTATCACTGGCCAAATCCATAAATTAGCTTTAAAACGATGATCTACAAATCCGGACAGCGAAGAATGATATCCAAATCTCCCCTAATTTGATGCGATCTACTCTCTCTTGATGTAGATCTAGCCTTCCTTGATGTAGATCTTCAATATTCTTATGTAGATCTAAGATTTTAATGGAGGAGAGATGTATTTGATTGAGCAAGGAGGATGACTAGCTCAACCAAATGAGAAATGAAGAAACTAAACTAGGGATGGCAATGGGGCGGGTCTAAGGTCCAAACCCGTTTGACCCGCCCCTGTATTGACCCATTTAGACCCGCTCCATAGGGTCTTCGGGGCGAGTAGACCCGCGACCCGCTTTTGGAGGTCCAGGTCTAGGGTTGGGTCTGGGGCACGGCTAACCCGCCCCAACCCGACCCGCATAATTGAAACATCATTAAAACGCTTAATAACTATGATGATTACTTGTTAATCTTCTTAGGTATACATGGTTATAATTTAAATATTATATTCTTTCAACCAACAAACTATAAATTTTTCATAGTATTAAGTTGCATCAATGATAATCATACAATAACAAATACATACATTTTGAACTATTATCTTACAATTCATTTTATAATATTCTTTTATCATTGTGAACACATTATAATATGTATATAATTTATCATTTAGTGAAAAAATATAAGTATATAAATTTGTGTACATTAGAACACAACATCACCGGGTCGTGGGGTGGATCGGGTCTACCCTGACCCGTACGGGTTTCGGGTACGGGGCGAAATTCCAGACCCGCACCGGGTCTACGGGTCGGGTCTGGGGCGAGGTTTAAAAAGTCCGGGTCGGGTCTGAGACACGAGAAACCCGCCCTAACCCGCCCCATTGTCATTCCTAAACTAAACCCTTCACCTTAACTCCTCCCCTTTATTTATAGCCGTCCAAGCAGCCCACTAATGGGCCACACCAAATCTTCCCACTAAAGACTAGTTAGCCTGTTCATAAATTGTATAGCACTAAAAAAAAGATTCCTCCCAAACCGCTGAACCAAGTCTTTAATGTGACAACTCTATGGAATTGGCAACACCATTTGCATTCTAATGAAATCAATCTGAGCACCTGATTCGATCTCAATCAAAAGTTATTCCCGGTACAAAACTGATAGGGTCAAAATGGTCACAAATAAAATTGGTAAAAATTATGGACATGTCTCACATCCCTATGAAGAACATATCAACATATGAGAATGATTCGACCTACAGGGAATTAAATAAAAATATTTTACGATCCTCCGATATGTAAAATGTGGATCGTTATATTCTCTCCCCTCTTTTAGGAATTTCACCCCCGAAATCCCAAGCAAACATAAGCAACCAAAAACAACTCCACATTCCTACCATTCATGAACAATCAATTTTACCATCCAAACTAGAATCCATCAAGCCATGCATCCATAGCCTTAACCTAACATGCGAAACTCTAACGAATAGTACAAGTTATAATGGTGTAAGGTGACATGACATAAATGGGTCATACCAACGAACAGTTCTGGATGGATCGTCTTTATACTCTCTTCCGTTTCCCACATACAATCGTCATCATCCTCACTCCATTGCACCTTGACTAGCTTAATCATCTTCCTCCTATGTTGTTTCATTCCATTCTCCACAACGCGAAGCGCCTTATGAGGTTTCGTAACTACAAACTCGACTTTTAGCTTCGTACTGTTCCGGAGATACCACCACATTTGAATCATGCACACACTTCCAGAGAAATGACACATGGAAAACATAATGCACACTCGACATCTTCTCAGATAAATCCATTCTATAAGCGAGCTTCCCAATCCGCTCGACTATCGGAAATGGTCCAACAAATCTTGAGCTAACTTTCCTTTGCTTCTGAATCGAGCAACATACTTCAATAGTGAAATCTTTATGAAAACCATATCACCCACGCCGAATTCCAAATCCTTTCGATGTTTACCGGCATAACTCTTCTGACGATCTTGGGCTGCTTTCATTTGTTGCCGAACGATCTCGATACAATCCGAGGTTTCTCTTATCATCTTTGGCCCAAGCATCAACTTATCTCCAGTCCCTAACCAACATGCCAGAGAATTACACGGTCTACCATACAATGCCTCGTATGGTGTCATCCCAATGCTCGATTGGTAGCTGTTGTTATATGCAAAATCACTAGATGTAAATGGTCTTCCCATGATCCCCCGAAGTCTAATACACAAGCTCTTAGGAGATCTTCCAAAACTCGGTTAATCCTCTCGGTTTGATCATCAGTTTGGGGATGATAATTCATACTTAAGCACAACTCGGTTCCCAAAATCTCCTGCAAACTCTTCCAAAATCCACTTATGAACAATGGATCTTGATCACTCACTATGTTCTTCAGGATACCGTGGAATCGAACTATCCATTTAATATATAGTTCAGCCAACTTCGATGTTGTCCTAGTTGGTCTGACAAGAATAAATCTTGCGTTTTTGGTCAAGCAATCCACAATGACCCAAATTCCTTCGTTTCCTACCCTGGTTCTAGGTAGTATGTAGCAACCCACCCGGAATGGGCCTAAATTTCGACCTAGAAAAGGCCCATCGAAACTTAGGGCCATTCTAAACGGGTCGTTGGTTCCTATAAGGAGTTACATTTGCACAGAAAATAATAACATATACTTCGAATGGAATTCTCACACAGTGGAAAGAGAAAATATAATACTCAAATAAGATGTACCATTTATTAAAAATCTCGGAAATACAACAGTCACAGTTACATCTGTTCAACGGGTACATCAAATAGTTCATTCTCACAAGTTTCCAAAAGAAGTAAAGCAATAACTAGTAATAATAGCATAACAACTTCGTCTTCTTCATCAGCTTCAATCATGACTTCATCCATGGCTTTCACCCCATCTATTGACCCGTTGGATATGTTGAGGAGAGGGGTCAGAACATAAATTTCTATGTTATTGAAATATAGTGTTACTTAATGTCTATACCCTATATTTTTAACAGGTTACATATGTCAAGGTATGTCTATGCAGCACACAGTATTCAAACAAACACCAAGTATCTAACAAATGGGGTGGATATCCAAGTCAATCTCCCATTAGTGTGTTTAGGGTAAAGACCCAACGAGGTGGGAATTTTTTTTCACTTATGGCCCTATTAAAGGTGGATGCTTATGATCTCTTATAACCCTAAGGTGGACCCCTAGCCCCTTAAGACCCTATCCTAATACGTTAACGTTTTTAAGTCTATATTCGCAATTGTAATATGAGAAGTAGTATTGCGAACGTTACTACTTAACTAATATTACGGTAAGACACCTATGTCACTTAAGACTTACCTTAGACAGTTGGTTAGCATGCAACGACCATATATCTTTTATTTACCAAATATATCCCTAGTTGAGTCCTTACAAGCTTCTAGAGGAAGTGGGCATCCCTGTGAACTACCCTACTCCATTAACGTTTATGCCTAACCACTTTTAGAGAAGGAGGACCCAAAGACTTACTTTAGATCTAATAAGGGTGGGTCCCATGGCTTTGGTTCCACTCCAAGGAGTAAACCTTCGAGGGATCCTAGTCTTAACAACTTAAGACCCAAACTAAGAGAGTCAACCACTTAAGACCTTCTCAAGGTGTAGTAAACCTACTTATTTTCACATGGAATAGACTTATATATATAGTTATTTATATATATACACACTAGATCTCTCATATTAAACCGTATACCTGTAGATGTTGGATATGTCGGTCGGTTCCGGCCAGGCTTCTACTACAAATTGGTTTAACCTCATGTCTAGTGTGCTAAGTTTTTGAATGGCCTATGGAACCTATACATCTCACATTAGTTAGACCCACTTGTGGTTGCTGGATTAGCTGGTTGGTTCCGGGCAAACTTCTACCACAAAGGCAACTAACTTCGTGTCTATGTGTCATTATTAATATATATATATATAAAGCCATTCTATATACGCACACACAAGCAACTAAATATATTTTTATTATGGGGACATTTCAAATTCAAACCTTGTCCTAATTGCACTTATTACGTTAACTACGTTGATTACGCTATATTAATAATATAGTAATAACGCGTAACAACGTTGAATATTCCTATAAATGAGGAAATGTTCTAATTAAGTGACAATTGTCAATTTGTCCAAATCAAGGCATGCAAGTTAGTTTTCCATACTTTTACCGCTAAAACTTAGACATAATGGCATAATAATAAGATAACATATAGTAGTGGATGGAAAATATACATTCATACAAACTTTCAACTTGCATCCTAGGCTTGTTGGACTAACCTCAATATTGGATTAAAAATAAAGTATTAAATACATTTATACATGTATGTTTATAATTTCCACTTGTCTAATCCACCCCTTTTTCGGTATTATACACATAAAAATGTTTACATTTGACATATTTCAAGTATGAATACGTTTGGATTCAAAATGAAATTCAAACCTAATCAAATCATGAAATACCTAAATCTAAACCCTTTTAGGCTACAATCAAATGTTTGATAAAGGTGAATTATAGAAAGTAGAAACAATAGTAGCAACACCCATTTTCATCTTTAACCCGATATTAAAATCAAATGTCCAAAAAAACCAAATAATCATGACAATTCATACGCAATTACAAGGTAGAGGATTTGAGGGTTTTAATATTTATATTATCGATTTCCAAATTCTTCTTGGCATATCTTTCAACATGATAAACTAATAAAAATACAAATATGCCTAAGTAAATTATATTCCACTCACAATCCAGGCATAATAGAGAGAAATCTGTAGTATATCTAGATCTGCACTAATTCTTTGTGGTCAAACGTGCTCCAATAATCCTCCTAATTATATATATAAGAGACATGTATTAGAATCTCATATATATGTATGTTTATGCCAAATTCCAGAATACTAAACTTATATGGATTAGAATAGAGAGAGATTAAGAATAGGATTGGAGGAATAGAAGAAATCCTTAACCTCTTCTTTTATTTTTCTCTGGAATTTACTAATGGCAGAGAGGCAGCATAGAGGCAGGGATAGAGAATGATTAAGGTTTAGTGTGATAGGAGGGGATATATATAGTTGCCAGTGTGAGCATAGATCGTTGGATTACTTAGAATTAATCCAAGCCTTTTATTCGTATATATCCCTCTAAAAAAAAACCTAACCAGCTAGATTTATTAGGTTATCCAGCCGCCACACGCTCAACCAGAGCAGTCGACACCCCTAAAGGGGCAACGGTTGACCCCTTGGGGGTTGGAATGCCCAATATAGGAGCGTTGCTGAGTTTTTTATTTTAATTAATACATTCCTTAATCTCATAATCTTATTCCATATATACAATATAGTTTGTCCCCATGATCTTATCTTCAATTCAAATTTCAAATTCTCCCTCTTTGACCTGAATTTATTTTGTACATACATACACATATATATATATATATATATATATTATGAAATTCAATAGCCATAGATCTGAGTTCTCGTTAATGGAGACATGAGGAATAATTTCCCCTGCTTTCGCTATGCGTGAGTTCTCACTGATCTTTTAATTCCATTTGATTTTCATCTGATTTTCATTTGATTTCTACTTATAACCTTCAACGAATTCTTTTATTCATTGATAAGAAAAAAAATCTATTCGATTTTCACATCAAAAGCCGGATCTACAAATGATTTAATCCAGATCGCGCCAGATCTAGGGTTCGTACTTGCTGATCCCCAATAATATCAATCACTCTGCTCATTCTTGTTTGGATGGGATTAGTTTCAATCATGGAAAGACAAGCCTCTGTGGATCTGGGTTCTGGCATTGCCGGCGTAACTGCACAAGGTTTGGTTCCAAATCCTCCAACCGTTCTTTCGTCTGTTTGCACTAGATCGTTTCATGAACAGTCTGTAAAATTTGAAGATGGAAAATATTTCCTTTTCCCCCTTATTACTTTAAATGTGTTTTGAAGAACTAGCTGGCTGTTTGTGCCCCATTATATATAAGGTCATAAGAGAGAAGAGGACAACTAAGGCAAAAATGCTTCTCTTGAACTTGACAGATAATTTGTAGACTAACAGAAAATAAGGGAGAATAAGCGTGATGTCTGCAGTAAGGCTGATGGTATGTTTTAGAAGCAATTTAAAAATATTGTTTTGATTGAAAATTTTAAAATGTTCAACTTTTGACATTTAGGTTAGATTGCAATAGGCTAAGTTGGTAATTAACAAAAGCTTCCAGGCAGTCGTTTTGATGTTTTGTAATCCAAATCCATAAGTTTGCATTGCCACTTGAACCATTGATCCATGGTTTAAACTTTTCAATTTTTCATAAAGTAGGTTCTATTTTCCTTTTTTTTTTAACAAGGCTAAATACTTAAAAATTGGGGCAGTGAATGGTGTAGATTGTCTTAACAAATATTTTAAGTTTTGAGCTCTTCCTTTTTTATCATAATACATAAAATTTTAAGCTGTTTGGTTAGTTGTTTTTTTGTTTTTGCTTTTTTTCCTGTTGAAAATTTATAAACAAACCGTTTTAAGGTCGACCCCCAGAAAGGTAAAATAGCCCAATACAAAACCCTAATAAATACCGCCGCTACTATCTCTCGAAGTTTCATAAGAATGAAACCCTAAATAAAAATGATAGACGAAATAAATTTTCAAAAAAAATCAATCTGCTAATCCAATGCAATCAGAGAGCTCCAATCTTCAAGAAGGCTTGTGTGATCGTTTTCATTTCTGAACTCTTGATCTGAAGAGCTATCTCTTTTCTTTCTCTCTCCCCCTTCGGCTACTATTAGTAATATTTAGGATTTCATGAGCGATTCCGAAGTGAGTGCAAGTTGAAAGGTGTTTGAGCTTAGAAAATTTAAGTTATCTTCCAGATCTGAGAAGATGAAGTTGTTGTGGCTTCCCCCCACTCCAGTGCTTCAGCCATTTGATGGTTGTTGTTCTCTTGGCACCACATAAACAAGTCATCTATCTGGTTATTGAGAATACTTTTGTAATGAAAATAGCCAACACTCTGGCAGTGAACATTCAGTAAGCTTAAAATTTACACTTTTGATTAGTCAGATCTCCAGAAACATTAGTGGCAGTGTGTAACGACCGTCCATAACTCCTGCACTTAATTAAAAGGAATAATGCCCTGAAAGACATGTCAGACAGCTATGGACGATCATCAGGATAGGATAACACATGCGTAACCTGTCGTATAACTCACAACACAAAGATAAAATATAATAGAACATATGCATCAGGCAATAATAGTGAAGCATAATTGAGTAGAATCTTAAACATGAATTATCCATACAACACTGGAGTACCATAAGAGTCTGTACAAAGTGCCTCACTACAAATCACTCAGAGAATAATCAAACAGCGGAAAACAACAAAATATGTATAGTAGAAAACTGGTACGTAAGCCTTCTGCTCGTCATCGATCTGCAACATTGTCCACTAAGATCTGCTGCCTGTGACCTGCTACTCAGACTGTCCATCCACAACAAGATAAACAGACCAAGGTAATAAGAGGAAACATAAAACCTTGAGTCGGACAACAGACTTAATGAGAGATAAAACAACTATCTAACTTCATCAATAAATTATATGAGAATAGGCAGATTAATCATCTAATCTACCAACATTAATAGAGAAGAAACCCAAAATCATCCTTTCCACTTCTGACAGTGATAGCCTTTACAGCAACCATAAAAGGAAAACATACATGCATAGCAATTAGTTTTCCTGCGTAGACCATCCTAATCGAAATCAACGTCCCCAAGCACAATCCCCGAAGGCCTAAACCAAAATCACACAAGCACCCAAAAAATGACTCCTTCGACGTCGAACAATCAACGCAAGACGATACGAGAAAATCAATTAACATCCATGACTCTGGCTATAACCGTCAATCCTACTTTGAAACCATCGTTAATCGTATGATTGGCTACGGCACGCCATTTGTCAAGGGATAATGGTAACCCCGGTTATAGCAAAAACTCCATACGTCTTTCATCGATACGTATCTAGGCCTTTCATCGATACCCAGGGTACTCGACTAATCATATAGTCTTTTAGGCGTCCCTATAATACCCTTGCTTTGAGCCCGCTAGAACCTATGACAATGATAATTCATCGGCCTTCAATATCTCTAGTCGTCATCATCAACAACCATTCATAAACTCAAATCATCTTGAGTCGTCTTCGCATTCGTTGCATTTCATCAATCAACGAACACGTCACAACCCTTCGAACATTCCTTAAATTCTCTTCGAAGCCACAACCACCATCGAGCCAAAAACATACGTTATTTGGTCAATATTCGATTTATATCGTTTCATTCTTCCCGCTATGAAAAACATACCACATCATTTAAATTCCCATCGACTGCGTTTGTTAAACGCTGTAGTATCTTCTTCCCGATCCATCATAGACGACCCTACTCATCATGTCTTGAACGACCCAACTCAACAAATCTTTGAACGACCCATAGCCGAACGACCCATAGCTCAACGACCCATAGTTGAACGACCCATAGCCGAACGACCCACAGCTGAACGACCCATAGCTGAACGACCTATAGCTAAATGACCCATAGCCGAACGACCCGATCCCCATCCAATATTGGCCTGACCCATATGCATCCAAACAACCTAAACACACATTGGCCAATCCAAGCTCCAGATTACACATGACCCGACGTCCAACGACCCATCGCCAAGCCAACCCAACTTCAAACGACCTATCCATATTGAAGGACCTGTGCCTCTCGAACGACCCAAGCCTTCTAGATTTAGCCTTCCTTGATGTAGATCTTCAATTTTCTTATATTGATCTAAGATTTTAATGGAGGAGAGATGTATTTGATTGATCAAGGAGGATCACGAGCTCAACCAAATGAAAAATGAAGAAACTAAACCCTTCACCTTACCTCAAGCCCTTTATTTATAGCCATCCAACCAGCGCACTAATGGGCCGCACCAAATCATCCCACTAAGGACTAGTTAGCCTATCCAGAAATTGTGTAGCACTAAAACAACGATTCCTCCCAAACCGCTAAACCAAATCTTTGATGTGACCACTCTACGGAATTGGCAACACCGTTTCCTTTCCAATAAAATCAATCTCAGCACCTGATTCAATCTCAGTCAAAAGTTATTCCCTATACAAAAATGATATGGGCAAAATGGTCACAAATAAAATTAGTAAAAATTATGGACATGTCTTACATCCCCATAAACAATGTATCAAAATATGAGAATGATCTGACTCTCAGGGAATTAAATAAAAATATTTTACGGTCCTCCGATACGTAAAATGCAATTCATTACATTCTCCCCCTCCCCCTTTAGGAATTTTGCCCCCGAAATCCCAAGCAAACATAAGCAACCAAAAACAATTTTGCATGTCTATCATTCATGAACAACCAATTTTACCATCCAAACTTGCATTCTTAAAGCCATGCATCCATAGTCTTAACCTAGCATGCGGAATTCTAACGAATAATACAAGTTACAATGGTGTACGGTGACACGACATTAATGGGTCATACCAGCGAAGAGTTCTGCATGGATCGTCTTCATACTCTCTTCCTTTTCTCACGTACAATTGTCATCATCCTCACTCCATTGCACCTTGAATAGCTTAACCATCTTCGTCCTAAGCTTTTCATGTCATTCCCCACAGCACGAAGCGGCTTACGAGGTTTCGTAACTACTGACTCGACTTCTAGGTCTTCGTATTGTTCCACAGATACCATCACATTCGAATCATGCACACACTTCCGTAGAAACGACACATGGAAAACATTGTGCACACTCGACATCTTCTCGAGTAAATTCAATCTATACGCGATCTTCCCAATCCGCTCGACAATCGGAAATGGTCCAACGAATCTTGGAGCTAAATTTCCTTTACTTCCGAATCGAGCAACATTCTTCAATGGCGAAATCTCTACGAAAACCATATCACCCACGTAGAATTCCAAATCCTTTCGACCTTTATCGGCATAACTCTTCTGACGATCTTGGGATGCTTTCATTCGTTGCCGAACTATCTCAACACAATCCAAGGTTTCTCTGATCATCTCTGGCCCAAGCATCAACTTATCTCCAGTCTCTAACCAACATGGTAGAGAATTACATGGTCTATCATACAACGCCTCGTATGGTGCTATCCCCATGCTCGACTGGTAGCTGTTGTTATATGCAAAATCAACTAGATATAGATGGTCTTCCCATGATCCCCGAAGTCTAATACACAAGCTCTTAGGAGATCTTCCAAAACTCGGTTGATCCTCTCAGTTTGACTATCAGTCTGGGGATGATAAGCCGTACTTAAAAACAACTCGGTTCCCAAAGTCTCTTGTAAACTCTTTAAAAATCCACTTGTGAACAATGGATCTCGATCACTCACTACGCTCTCCGGGATACCGTGGAACCGAACTATCCATTTAATATATAGTTCAGCCAACTTAATGTTGTCCTAGTCGATCTGACAGGAATAAATCTTGCGCTTTTGGTCAAGCGATCCATAATGACCCAAATTGCTTTATTTCCTGCCTTAGTTCTAGGTAGTCCATCAATAAAATCCAATGATACTTGCTCCCACTTCTACGTAGGAACTTTCAATGAATAAAGCAATCTAGTCGGCTTCTTTTGTTCAGCTTTCACCAACTGACAGTTCATGCACTTGGAAATAAACTTTCCAACATCTCTCTTCATACCCTCCCAGTAGTAAGCTCGCTTCATGTCCTAATACATCTTATTACCACCAGGATGAATCGTCAACTTCGAGTGATGACATTCCCTTAGAACCTCGTATCTCAATCCGTCGATATCAGGAATTACTAGTCATCCTTGTTTCCAAAGCCAACCCTCTCGATCGACTTTGAATTCTTTATCCTCTAGTTCTATCTTCTAGATAATTTTGACAAGCATTACGTCCCGCTTTTGGCTTTCGCCAATCCTTTCGATGAAAGTAGGTCTTATCGATAAACTTGCCAACATTTCAGGTTCTAACTCACACCTTGGTTTGAAATCAAATTCTTCCAAGTACTCAAGGTGCTTCCATTCCGAAAACATCGCTCCCAAACTTGTGTGTCTTCGACTTAATGAATCTGCCGCAGCATTACCTTTAGCAGGAGTATAGGCTATACCAAAATCATATGATGCCATAAACTCTAACCACCGTTGCTGCTGAAGATTCGAATCCTTTTGGGAGAAAAGATATTTCAACGACCTATAATCCGTAAACAACTCGAATCGAACTCCCAATAGGTTATGTCTTCACATCCTCAGAGTAAACACGATCGCTGCCAACTCCAAATCATGAGTCAGATAACTCTTTTCGTGCGGCTTCATCTGTCGACTCGCGTAGGACACAACTCTACCCTTCAGCATCAGTACTGCTCCAAGTCCAGTACCTCATGCATTGGTGTATACCACAATCTCTTCATTCGCACTTAGAATGGTAAAAACAGGAGCACTCGTCAGTCTCTCATTCATGATTTCAAAAGCTCGCACACACTTTGCATCCCATGTGAACACTTGATTCTTCTTCATCAATCCTATTAATGGTGCAACTATCTTGGAGAAATCCTTGATAAAATGATGATAATGTTCCGCCAACCTAAGGAAACTCCGAACATATTTCGTATTCTTAGGTCTATCCTAGTCATGGATTGCTACCACCTTAGCAGGGTCAACCGCTATCTCATTTTCAGAAACAACATTGCCTAAGAACCTCACTTCACTCTTCCAGAAGTGACATTTCGAAGACTTAGCCCTAAGATGATGCTTTCGCAAGATTTCCAAAACAACTCGCAAGTGCGTCTTATGCTTTTCCTCATTCCGGGAGAAAACCAGAATATCGTCCACGAACACAAGCACGAACTTGTTCAACTGATCTCTGAACACCCTATTCATAAGATCCAAGAAATACGCTGGTGCGTTAGTCAACCCAAATGGCATCGCCAACCATTCGAAGAAACCGTATGGTATCCTAAAAGTTGTCTTCGGCACACTATCCTTCTCACTCTCAATTGGTGAAATCCCATTGCCAAATCCATCCGTGAAAACACCTTGGCCTTGTGAATCTGGTCGAACAAGTCATATATCCTCGGCAATGAATACTTGTTTTTCTTGGTCACCTTGTTCAGCTAACGATAATCCATACACAATCTTACAGATCAATCAACCTCGGTTGCAAGCACAACTGGTGCACCCCATTTGGACACACTTCTCCAAATGAATCCTTTTCTCAAAAGATTACGTACTTGCATATCTAACTTTCATTGTTCCTTAGGCGCCATCCGCTTAAGAGGCATGACGATAAATCTAGCACCCTCGACCAAATCGATTCTGAACTCAACCTCATGATGCGGCGGCAACTCTTTGACCTCTTCAAAGACATCATCGAACTCACAAGCGATCGGCACAGATGGCAAGTCTTCTCATGGAATCACAAATGAATATAAATAGCTTACGAAGACACCATCTTGAGGCTTACATAAAATCACCACCATTCACCCTTCCACATTCCCGACTGTCTCCTTGAGCCTCTCGCAATCCACTTTTGTCGCATACCTCTTGAGCCAGTCCATACCCAAAATAATCCCAAACCTAGCGAAGTTCAAAACAAAGAAATCACACACAAAGGAGAAACCATGACTCGATAGAACTAGACCATGACAAATCGTACACAAACTGGATGAACCCCCAACCGGATTAGTCACAACAAAAGGTCTATCACAAATCTCGGGTTCCAAACCCAGTGGCACACAAGTTCATTACAAATGATTGAATGTGAAGCTCTAGTATCAAACAACACATGAACTGAAACATCTCTAATGGAAAGAATACCTTGAACGATTACACTCTTTCCTTTCTCCTCCACCGTAGGAGCCCTCAAAGAAGATGGCACAACTTCTAAATCATTATCTTTCACAATCTTCTTTCCCTTAGCTTGTTCTGAATAATCCTTCTTGTTATGCCCAGGCTTGCCAAAGTTGTAGCACTTCCTCTTGGCTTTCGGATTCTTGCAATCCTTGGAAGAATGGCCCTTCTACAGGCAGTTGTAGCAAGTCGCTTTGCCTTTCAGCTTCTTCTGACCATATTTTCCTTTCTGTTGTTGCTTCTCCCTCTTTTTATTATTACCACCCTATTGTGGTTTCTGTTCTTCCTTAGCTGCAACAACAGTCTCTTCCTTAGGGAACAAACTCTCATGCCTGAGAGCTTTCTCCACGATCTTCTCATAGGTATCATCCAGATGATCGACTAGCTGATTCCCAAGATACTTGTCCAAGCCCATAACAAACTACTCGTTCTTCAGGTAAGGAGTCTCAAAATATAAACCAGCATACTTGGATAAGGCTTCAAAATTCGAAACATACTCCAACATCGGCCTACCATTTTGTTTCATCTCAATGAACTTCTTCAATGGAATAGACTTCTGAATGGTAGAAATGAACTTCTTCTCGAACTTGACTTGGAATTGATCCCATGAAATCTCATCCTCTGGGGTCTCCAGAGTGATAGATTTCCACCAATCCATAGCTCTGTCCTATAGATATCTCGATGCAAGCTTCCTCTTAGTCGCATCGTCGATGCCCAAGTCTCCAAAAATCTGAATGCAAGTATCAAGCCACCCTTGAATCTCTACAACCGGATTTATCCCCTTAAACGGCTTCCCTCATAGAGTAGTGAAATCTTTGCATAGCTTCGCGAAGTCCACAGCCCTTGGCACATGCACTTGAACTCCTACATCTACCTCCGTTGTCCCCTGAGCGGGTACCATCCTCATGATCGCTACCATCATGACCTCGAATATAGCTGGTAGTCGTTTACCGCCATCACCCCCTATAGGAACAGTTTCTTCCGTAGTAGCGTGTCTCGACGTTCGATGACTCATTCTAAATCTGAAAAATAGAATGAATAGTTCACACACAAGAAAAACTACAAATGGAGTTCAAACACTATTATACTGTACACTAATATATAGTATACATCCATCAGAAATCTACAAATACGTCTCTCATACGTAATTATGTCTTTGAACTTTAGCTAAAATCGATTGACTTGAACTCTAATACCAAATGTAACAACCGCCCATAACTTTTGCACTTAATCAAGAGGAATAATTCGCTGAAAGAGGTGCTAGGCATCTATGGATGATCATTATGGTAGGATAACACATGTAGAACCTGTCGTATAACCCACAACGCAGGGATAAAATATAATAGAATGTAACAACCACCCTTCCCCCGACCTCCCCGGAATAGGCCTAAATTTCGACCTAGAAAAGGCCCATCGAAACTTAGAGCCATTCTGAATGGGTCGTTGGTTCCTGTAAGGATTACATTTGCACAAGTAATAATAACATATACTTCGAATGGAAATCTCACACAGCGGAAAGAGAAAATATAATACTGAAAACAAGATGTACAACTTATTTCAAAATCTCATAAATACAACAGTCATAGTTACATCTGTTCAATGGGTACATCAAATAGTTCATTCTCATAATATTCCAAAAGAAGTAAAGCAATAACTGCTAATAATAGCATAACAACTTCGTCTTCTTCATCGGCTTCAATTATGACTTCATCCATGGCTTTTACCTCATCTACTGACCTGTTGGATGTTAAGGAGAGGGGTCAGAACATAAAGTTCCGTGTGACTGAAATACAGTGTTACTTAATGTCCATACCATATATTTTTAGTAGGTTGCATATGTCAAGGTATGTCTACGCAGCACATAAGATTCTCAATAACATAAGTATCTAACCAATGGGGTGTATATCCAAATCAATCGCCGATTAGTGTTTTTAGGGTAAAGACCCAACGAGGTGGCATTCTCGGTCACTTATGGCCCTATTAAAGGTGGATTCTTACGATCTCTTATAACCCTGAGGCAGACCCCTATCCCTTTCAGACTCCGTCCTAGTACGTTAACGTTCTTAAGACTATTCTCACATTTGTAATATGAGAAGTAGTATAGCGAACGTTACTACTTAACTGATATTACCCGGTAGGACACCTATATCGCTTAAGACCTCCCTTAGACAGTTGATGAGCATGCAATGACCACATATCCTTCAATTACCAATATGTCCCTAGTTGAGCCCTTACAAGCTTCTTGAGGAAGTGGACATCCCCATAAACTACCATACTCCGTTACCATTTTATTCCTAACCACTTTTAGAGAAGGAGGACCCAAAGGCCTACTTCAAATCTAATAAGGGTAGGTCCCATGACTTTGGTTCCTCTCCAAGGAATAAACCTTCAGAGGGATCCTAGTCCTAACCACTTAAGACCCAAACTAGATAAAAAGAGAGTCAGCCACTTAAGACCTTCTCAAGGCGTAGTAAGCCTATTTATTTTCACACACAATAGACTTTTATATATATAGTTATACACACACACACTAGACCTCTCACATTGAACCGTACATCTGTAGATGCTAGATATGCTAGTCGGTTCTGGGTAGGCTTCTACTACAAGTTGGTTTAATCTCGTGTCTAGTGTACTAAGTTTTTGAATGGCCCATGGCACTTAGGCATCTCACATTAATTGGGCCTACTTGTGGTTGTTGGATTTGCCGGTCGGTTCCAGGAAGGCATCTACCACAAATGGCAGCTAACCTTTTGTCTATGTGTAACTATTTATATATATTTAAAGCTATTCTATATACGCACACGTAAGCAAACAAATATATATTGTCAAGGGGACATTTCAAATTCACATTCTAACCTAATCGCATTTATTACGCTAATACAATGTTAATTATGTTTATATAAGTAAAATAATAATAGCGCCTAATTAACGTAAACATTCGTATAAACGGGGAAACGTTCTAACGAGGTGGCAATTGTCAGTTTGTCCAATTCAAGGTATACAAATTATGTTTTCCATACTTATACCGCTACAACATAGGCATGATAGCATAATGACAAGATAACAAATAGCAGTGGATGGAAAAATATACATACATACAATTTCAATTTGCACCCTAGACTTGTTGGAATGATTTCAATATTAGATTAAAAATAGAGTATTACATACACTAACTTGTATGTTTAAAATCCCTATTTCACCTAATTCACCATTTTTGGTGTTATGCACATAAAAATGCTTACATTTGACCTATTTCAATTTTGAATGCGTTTGGATTCAAAATAAGATCCAAACCCAAACCAAATCATGAAATAATCAAATCTAAAACTTTTTAGGTTATACTCAATGATAAATAAAAGTGAATTACATAAAATAGAAATAATAGTAGCAACACCCATATTCATTTTTAATCCAACACAAAAACCAAAAAATCCACAAAACCCAGTTAATCATGACAATTCATACGCAATCACAAGATAGAGGATTTAGGGGTTTTTAATGTTTACATTACTGAATTTCCAAATCCCCATAGGCATATCTATTCACATGACAATCTAGTAAAAACATGAATATGCCTTAAGTAAACCATATTCCACTCACATATCTAAGCGGATTAGAGAGAAATATGTGGTAGAATTACAAGATCTGCAATGATTCTTTGCGTTCAAGCGTGCTCCAATAATCCTCCAAATTATACACATATAAGAGACATACATTAGAATCTTACACATATATGTTTATGCTAATGTAACGACCCGCATTCTACGTATCGGAGGATCGTAGAATATTTATTTTATCTTCATACGAAGTCATATGGTCGTGTAACTTTGGGAAATGACTACTGGAGTCATTTCACACATTCACGATTTTTGCCGAATTTTAAATGACCATTTCGCCCCTAGTGAATCTTGTTTCGCCTATAACTTTTGATTGATAAGGAGTTTTGATCTAAAAATACTTCTATTGGATTCAGATGATGGTTTCCCATTCTGTAGAGTAATCACGTTAATCAAGCGGACTTACCGTTTGGGAGATATGGCTGAAATAAGATTTGAAGATGGAAAAACAGCCTAATTAGGCTTAATAGGGTGATTAGCAGCTAGACCCATAACCCATTTCGGGATTATGGTTATAGAAGAGATGAAAGGAGTTGGAGAATGATTTCCTTTCATTTTTTTAGCCGTCACAAACCTTTCTCTAACCCTAATCATGGCTTCCATCTTCCAAATCTCTTCCTAATCACTAATTGACCAAATCAAGTCGAATTAACATCAGATCAGAGGTAGAGCTGCTGCACTACATTTGGATCTGAGCCAAATCAGTAAAAGTTTCATATCTAACATTTATTTTTGGCTAAGGTGAGTGATTTAATTGTTATGCACTAATTATGGCTAATTAGGGGTGATTAGTGATAATTAGCGAAATTATACACCTAAAAATTCTGGAAAAATATGTAAAAATTCTAAAATCATATTTTATGTTGTAGGTATGAATTTGGGTTAATTTGGATCAAGTTTGCTAATCCTATAGTTAGACATGGTTAAGGGGAAAATCATATGGTCAAGGGGAAAATCATGGTTTTGGGTATGTTTGATCTAAATAAACATATGAAATCATTGTTTTGATGTTTTTGGTTGATTGTACATGTTACTACTTCTGTTTGCTATGTTTTGTGATTTGGTATGTTTTATGATTGCATAGGAAAGTTAGAATGGTTGAAAACGTCGTCTTTTGGTAAAATTAGCTTGTTGGAAAAACTACAGGGTTTCGGTTCTTGATGGTGACCACGGTCACGAACCGCCTTGACCAGGAGTGTCATGAACCGCTTTGACCAGAAGGGTCACGAACCGCTTTGACTAGAAGGGTAACGAACCTCCTTGACCAAAAGGGTCACGAACCGCCTTGACCAGGAGGCTCACGAACCGCCTCTACCAGGAGGGTCACGAACCGCCTCGACCAGGAGGGTCACAAACGCCTCGACTAGGAGGGTCACGAACCTCCTTGACCAGGAGGGTCACGAACCGCAACGAGCCGAGGGTGACCATGATCCGATGGTGACCATGACCCCAGGTTGACCATGACCCCATGGTGACCACGACCCCAGGGTGACCATGACCTTATGGTGACCACGAGCGATGGTGATCACGAGCCAATGATGACCACGACCCCAGGGTGACCATGACCCAATGGTGACCACGACCCAGGGTGACCATGACCCCAGGGTGACCATGACCCCATGGTAACAACGATCTCTATGGTAACCACGAGCGATGGTGATCACGAGCCGATGATGAGCACGAACCGAGCCATGATGGTGACCCCGAACCGAACTGGATTTGAGCTCCTGCCACGTGACGACGATCGTGAACTCTTCTGAAGACCAACTCCAATCCGATCGAAACCCGAGATGCAAAGGAAGTCCAAATGGTAAGTTATGACTCAGGATCCAGATGGGAACCAATGAGTTAACTTCTAGAGTTGGGCTTTGCTGCGGGACATATGCAAAGGAGTTATCGATATCTATAACTTTGGTTTACCATGGAGAGAGGGGGGCATGTAGACGAACCAGAGCCAGGGCTGTGTGGACTGGTTGGCCCATAACCTAGAGCCACGGCTGTGTGGACTGGTAGGGTTATTGACTATAGGCCAGGGAAGTGTGGTCATAGCAATAGTTTTACGGAGTTGGACTCCGTCATGGCTCCAAATGAATTTGGTGATCCAAGCGATGGATATCATATGCTTTATGCACTAAGTGAGAGATGTGAGGATGACTACTATGTTTGATGTTTGCTATCACCATGACACTCACACTTCCATTTTACACTCTATGTTAGTGTTTACCTTAGAGTATTGTACATCTTGTTGTGCTAACTTTTTGGTTGTAGGTCCAGGTCAGGTATGATTATTTATACCCATTATTGCTTTATGTAGTGGTATAGATTTTTTATCGCTCACACCAGACTTTCGTCTGACCCGGAGTTTTAAGTCTCTTCTTATTACTCTGGGTGCTCCTAAACGAGAAGACTAGAGGTAGGTTAGGTGGTTATGCACGAGTAGCTGTCCAGAGACGAGCAGGAGGCTTCCACGTACTTTATATATATTCTCCCTGTGTTGTTCCTGGTCACTACTTTGGGCATTTGTAGTGTACCTCTTTTATTTCCATTTAGAGACAGTATTTTGAAGTTGTAATAATTGGATATGAAGTTGTGATTTAGATTCCGCTACTCTAATGGATATGGTTTAGTTTTCAGCTTATATACTATCTCGACCGTTTTATATCAAGTTATGTTATTATTATATTTTATTCCATGTGCTGTGAGATATACTACATGTTCCTTGGAGATTCATCATTTCAACCTTTTGACTATCGTCCCGTGCCACTCGGGCATTGGCACAGCGCATTTCGGGGAAATGTCTAATGGTACGGGGCCGCCGTCACACTTGGTATCAGAGCCTATGTTGCGTAGTTTAACCTAGGAGAAGATACCAGGGAGAGATAGTATACGTATATGAGAGCGCATACTTCTAATATTTTGTTTTTCAAAACTATATATATATACTATTAGTATATCCAAGGATGAAGTAGCACTGCACTGGCACCACTAAGGAGATGGTTAATCGTTTTCTCTTTACAGATTGAACGATAAGCCGAAAAAGGAGGAGCACGGTGAGGAACCCCGCATCGGGAGTTAAAGAGGGAGCGGGTTCAGGGGCCAACAACGGGAATGTCCCTGATATAAGGACAATGTTTACTGCCTTCATGCGAGAGATGCTTAAGGATGCTCAGGGAGCGGTTCCTAATGTTGTTAACGGTGGTGGTGTAGTAGTGCAGGCGCCTAGAGCTGATTTCACCAATCTCAGCAAGGAATATACTAGTCTTGGTGGGAAGCTGTTCCATGGAATGGAATCGACTAGGAGGTTCAAGATTGGCTTGATAGTTGTGAGCGCATCTTCTAGGATTTGGGGATCGATGATGCAATGAAGAGAAAATTAGCATCGCGTCAGCTTCAAGGACGGGCTATGAATTTGAAACACCCCACATCCGTTAAGGTCACTCACAAAGGGAATGCCTTAACTTCGGTGGAGCATCATTGGTAAAAGATCCAGATAAATTACAAGACAGACAAATAAAGCAGTGGAAAATGAAACTTTACTTTATTGATAAAACAACTTGTACAAAGATTGTTTACAGTACCAAAGTATCTATCTAGTTTAACAAAATAAAGTAGCATAATGGACAATAATATTCCCCAATAGAGCAGATCCAACCATAGCTGAAATGAGACTGAGTCCAAAGCAACACATGATGATCTTGAAGCAACCACTAATCCAAGCTAAGAAAAAGTGTTTCCTCCCTGAGAACCTGGTGGGCGGGGGGGGGGGGGGAGGAACGGAAGAAAAGAGGCGAAAACAAACTAGGTCAGACATAAAGTCCGATAAGCTCAGTGATTCTTAGCATTTAAACGGGAAAAAGGGTCATGACATGAATAAACTAAATATAAGACTAAACCATTGTAACAAGATAACATGGGATAAGCATAGGATATGATATGGCAAGATAAATTGAATGTACCAATAAACTGAATGCGCTTCTATTCCTTCTCTGCTTCGTGACTACCTTGTTATATTGATTTCTATATCTCTGCACTACCTAACTAGTGTCCAAACTATTAATCTATAAGAATGATTCATATTCACTACTAGTATCCCTTGTTATATTAAGGTGATCCCAACCCCGCAATTGTGGTAGCCTTCAGGAGTACATCCAGTATGAGGATCTTTACCTCAATCAGCCTAATTGCCATGGATATGTACCCTTACTACCCTATCGATCGACTCCTTACTTGTATTAATTTCTCTTGTGTCTATGTCAGTCGGCCCCTCTTTCTTGTAGATACCCTGTGCTGGTCCCACCATAAGGTGTATCAATCCTTATGATAGCGACCCGACACGAATCAAGGTGCACAGTGTATAACTACTGATGCCCAATGCCTGCTTTTCCCGCTCCAGAACACGTGCACGCTCGTACTTCGTCGAGACCTACACTGCTGCACCACCCGCCGCTATTTTGACCGCTTATAATCAGCCCAGTAATCGTGCCCCACCCTGCCTAGTTCAGGGTACCATGATACATTTATATGGGTTACTGCTGAAATGGGTCCCCGTTACTAGGGTTTACTACTGGTTAAGTTTGTGGGCCTATATTTACTAATATTACCCACCAACCCGATATGTACTTAACCCTCCCACTGATCCAAGCATGTTCATTTAATGGTTAAGTTTGTGGGCCTATATTTACTAATATTACCCACCAATCCCGATATGTACTTAACCTCCCCACGGGTTCAAGCATGTTTATTTAATGGTTAAGTTCTGTGGGCCTATATTTACTAATATTAACCACCAACCCGATGTGTACTTAACCCCCTACTCGCCATGTCATGTTTGTTAAGTGGTTCTTATTAACTTAACCTTTCTTACTTATCATGTTGGATTGGTTAAGTGTGATTTACTCAGCCTAACCCTGTTCATACATCAGGTTATATTGGTTAAGTATTTCCCTCTCGTGTTAACTTAACCCTTCCCATACATCATGTTGTACATTGGTTAAGTGTTATCCTCTTGTATTACTTAACCCCACCACATGTTATATATTGGTTAAGTGTGTCCTCTTATGTTACTTATCCCTACCACAAGTCATTATATTTTGGTTAAGTGTTACTTTAGTTAACTTAACCCTATCATCTGCTTAATTAACATGTTATAACGGTTAAGCGTTCCCTTAGTTAATTTAACCTTACCCTACATCATGTCTTGTTGGTTAGGTGTCCTTTGTCCATTCATGTTTAACTTAACCCACCCATATGTCATATTGGTTAAGTATCATTAACCTAACCCTCCCATACTTAACATGTGTTATTAGCATTAATTAATTTATTAATGCACCAGCCTCTCACATTAGATATGTGTTGTTGCGGTTACTGGATATACCGGGCGGTTCCGGGCAGTTTTACACCACAACTCAATCTAACCTCGGGTTTTCTTGGGCATGTTGCACTAACCTCTCACATTAGATAGGTGTTGTTGTGGTTACTGGATGTGCCGGGCGGTTCCGAGCAGTTTTACACCACAACTCAATCTAACCTCGGGTTAGGCATTCTCATCTTTTCTACAATTTACATATTTCTTATTTATAACAAATTCCATATGTAAATTATTCACAATTAAATTATAACATTAATTATGTTCATAATTAATGGTATACCAATTATACCGTTTCATACCAATTACCCAAATTCACGAAAACTAGTCATGTTCCCATTTCTCAAGTTATGCCCAAAACTAGATTTTAAATGCTAAATTTCATACTTTGTCGTTCATGCCAATTTTAAGTTTAATATGTCAAATTACATATTCCATAATTCATGTCAAATTACTCCAATTTTTAACTTAACAATCATGCCATGATACATGTTCCAAATTATGCCAAATAATATCAATTTTCATGTTACAACAAATTACCCCCGCATTCATAACGTACGTATTTCGAGATTCCACTCAAGATTCATAAAATAAGGGAAGAAGCAAGATGGAACACCGTAAGGATAATCATGTTCATGTTCATGTTATGCCAAATTCCAAGTTTACAATCACGTTCATGTAAATTTCATGTTTTGCCCAAGTCGTATTCCCATCGTTCGTGTAATCGTGATTCAGTCTAGATTATAGATCAATCTAGATCGTTAGTAAAAGGGAATAAATAAGAATGAAAAGATAGGCACAAGAATAGGCATAAGATGGTAATTCCGAATTCATGAATCACAGATCTAACAATTATACTGAATAAATTGATTAAAACATCGCAGGCATATAGATCTGATAACATTATGAACATGAAAAGGTTTGAATAGTAATATAGGTTCAAGAACTTGGATAGATCTAAGTTAATAGAAAAATCCCAAAAATCAAGATTCAAGAAGAAACAAGAATAGATCTGAATAGATAATCAAGCTTAGATCCAATTTCATAGTCATAATCCTAGGCAATAATCCCATAGTCATAATAATAGTCGATTAGCCACAATTGTCCTTGTCATTGTCATAGGCAATAGGCTCAAAGTCATAGTCATAGGCAAAGTCTCATAGTCATGAATCATATGCAATAGTCTCAAAATTATGAATCACAGTCATAGTCATTAGTAATTAGCCACAATAAGTTCTAGGCCACAATCGAGAATTAGATCCAAAGGCATAGATAACGTTAGATCTGACATAAGCATGAATCAAAGATAATTAACTTGCAAACAAGCACAGTTCTATATTTTAATTTATTACATTCACGATTCCAATCACACGTTCAAATCTAAAGAATAACCGAACTTACAATGATCGGTTTAGAAGAGGATAATAAGATAGCGTTGTGGTGATTTGCTATGATTCGCGTGACGTTGCTTGAAGCCGTTGAATTAGCCTTTGATTCCCTTCTTGAAGCTTTAACTTGATTTGAATCTCCAATTTGAAGAAGAACTATAACTTGTTTTAGTGGAGAATAAGATTTATTTTAATAGTGGAGGCTAGAATAGAGAGAAACAACATGTAGACGCCTCAAAGAATTTGTGTGGAGAAACCTTAGGTCTAGGCATTCTTTTATAGGTGTAGAGAGTGTTTTAGAGCCATTAGATCGCCTTAGAAGCCATCCGATCCGTCCAGAATAGGTTAAAATCGCTACAGTCCAGATCTGAAAAAACAGGCCCAGGTCGACCCTAAGGTCGACCCCCCAGGTCGACCTATGGGGGGGAGGTCGACCCGACCCCCTGGTCGACCTGGGTCCTGGGCGGGAAATTTCCCGCCCAGCCCGCTTCTGGGTTCTGTTTTGAATTTTTGAATTCAGTTTCGAGCTGTTTTATATATTCTGAAACTTCTGAAGGCCATAACTTCTTCATACGGAGTCCGATTTACGCAAACTCAGACTCTATCTCAAGCAGAATTCCTAGACGAACGTAATGGCGCAACCCGTTTCCCTTAATTCTTCTTATACAAATTAATTATACTTTGATTTGTTACTTTCATGTCCACCGAAAATACGGGGTGTTACATTCTCCCCTCCTTAAGGGATTTCGTCCCCGAAATCTTCAAGTTGGGAAGAATGTGTCCTACCATCCAATCACCCATCTACTCAACCATTCAATCATAGACATCCATTTTCCTTAAAAAGATTTCTAATGCTTTCATGATTCTATGCATAGTGTGTGTATATGTCCTTATCTAATGCAATATCAGGCGGTCTACTGATTCAGTTGACCTCCTTAATGCAAATTATGTCAGTGTCATGAGTCCATGATGTATGCAATTATTCCTATTCATACAAATTCTATATGTGTGCATCATTCATCCATATGCAACATCCATATGATAACACATCAAGTTTCAATCCATATACAAATACATTCATATGCATATGCAATATGAAAGTGACTGAGCCGATCTAGTGCCTAATGTGTGTATATGCATCCACGAGCAACCACTTGCATCCACTTGCAACCATCAATCATAACATGTTTCAAATACATGTTTACATCCATTGGCTTCTACCTAAGGATCAAAGATATGACCTAGAGGATATACCTAAAAGATGGAAACAAGCATGTATAAAACTCTTAGAAAAAGAGATCAAGGATATACCCTTAAGAAAAGGGTATGATGCGTGAGTCTTTCAGTCTCCCATGTCGCGTCTTCTTGAGCCTCATTCCACTGTATCTTAACCAATTCAACTTCGCGATTGCGAAGCTTCTTGACCTCCATTTCCAAATCCCACTAGTAGAGATAGGACCTCGATAACTATGCTAGAGGGTATCCAACGTAGGCGAATTACCTTTCCAAGATAAACAAATGTTAATCATGATACCAAGTGTATATACTAAGATGATTAGAGGTATCTCTTCTATGTAGCTTATCCATCATGTCACAAATCTGAGGGTCTAAAGCTAATGGTTACTATGTGCTTTTTACCTCTCTTAAGGTCAGTCTTACTTAGAGTGCCAGCCCCAACCATTTATTTCTCACGCAAACCATCCTAGTCGAACTCGACATCCCTCAAGTACAAGCCCCAAAGGCCTAGATATATGCGGAAGTCTGTCTAGAGTTTTAGGGGGAAACCCCTACCCTAATCAAAATATCTTGCGTACTCATGGACTACTCCAACGGATCAAAAATCGTCGATAGATAAATAAAGTGGTTCTAGGTAGCTAAGACAAACTGATCCCTTAGGATCGCACTAAATCTCGAGGGTATTCCCGAGGTAAGTCGAAAGTTTAACTACCCTTGTTTCCCAATTACTAGCTAACCAATCCATGCCTAGAATCAACCTATAGCCCCTGAAACCAAAAACATAAGCATAAATATAGCTATTCTCAAATCCTCACAAGTCAAAGATAAATGAGCCGAACCAACAATTTGGATTTGAGACTATAATGGGATCCTCTACTATACAATATCTAGGGTGCAGAGACTTAACTATGGAAGCAGATATATACGGATGTGAAGCGCTAAAATCAGAAGGAGTACTAACAGGATGATCAAAGGGAACAACTTTTTCAACATAAATCTTACTTCCTCTCTCTCAGGTATGCTGGCAGTGAGAGCATGCACTTGCCTTCCGGAAAATCCTGTCCTTTGTTCTTGCCCTTGCCCCGTTATACCAAAATAAAGATACTTCCTTTTTGTTTTAGGTTTTACTATTCTTTCCTCCTCTCCTTTGTGAACCAAGTCTATATCCATTAGTTCTTCATCCTTGTGTGGTGCTCCTTAGCCAAACTCCCTCATTCTCATCTCTGCCATCCTTGTGTAACTTGTTGACAGGTCTCTTGAAAGCTGCCTCCATCGCATGGAAAATCCTACAAAGCTCGAAAGAAAATTTGCCGTAGGTGAAACTACTGTGGCTATTGATGGAAGTTGGGCGCTTATTTTCCCTCTGACAAGTATCGTAGTCCCTTCAAACCTACGGGACCATGACGCGATGAGGTTACCTCCCAGAAAGCCAGGAGCCCCGGACACTCAAGAAAGAAAGAAACAAGGATTCAAACAGAGGATCAAAAGATAGTGCATATGGCTTTGGGGAATACGCCTTTAAAACAAAACTTTTCTTTTGAAAATGCTTCTTTTAAAACCGTTTTGAAAATAATTTTTCAAATTTTTTGTCTGATCCGGTAACCTTCGGCTCTGATACCAAGTGAAACACCCCACATCCGTTAAGGTCACTCACAAAGGGAATGCCTTAACTTCGGTGGAGCATCATAGGCAAAAGATGCAGATAAATTACAAGACAGACAAATAAAGCAGCGGAAAATGAAACTTTACTTTATTGATAAAACAACTTGTACAAAGATTGTTTACAATACCAAAGTATCTATCTTGTTTAACAAAATAAAGTAGCATAACTGACAATAATATTCCCCAATAGAGCAGAGCCAGCCATAGCTGAAATGAGACTGAGTCCAAAGCAATACATGATGATCTTGAAGCAACCAGTAATCCAATCTAAGCAAAAGTGTTTCCTCCCTGAGAACCGGGGGGGGGGGGGGGGGACGGAAGAAAAGAAGCGAAAACATACTAGGTCAGACATAAAGTCTGGTAAGCTCGGTGATTCTTAGCATTTAAACAGAAAAAAGGGTCATGACATGAATAAACTAAATATAAGACTAAACCATTGTAATAAGATAACATGGTATAAGCATGAGATATGATATGGCAAGATAAATTGAATGTACCGATAAACTGAATGCGCTTCTATTCCTTCTCTGCTTCGCGACTACCTTGTTATATTGATTTCTATATCTCTGCACTACCTAACTAGTGTCCAAACTATTAATCTATAAGAATGATTCGTATTCGCTACTAGTGTCCCAACTAGTATCCCTTGTTATATTAACGTGATCCCAACTCCGCAATTGTGGTAGCCTTCAGGAGTACATCCAGTATGAGGATCTTTACCTCAATCAGCCTAATTGCCATGGATATGTACCCTTACTACCCTATCGATCGGCTCCCTACTTGTATTAATTTCTCTTGTTTTTGTGTCAGTCGGCCCCTCTTGCTTGTAGATACCCTGTGCTGGTCCCACCATAAGGTGTATCAATCCTTATGATAGCGACCCGACACAAATCAAGGTGCACAGTGTATAACTACTGAGGCCTAGTGCCTGCTTTTCCCGCTCCGGAGCACGTGCACGCTCGTACTTCGTAGAGACCTACACTGATGCACCACCCGCCGCTATTTTGACCGCTTATAATCAGCCCAGTAATCGTGCCCCACCCTGCCTAGTTCAGGGTACCATGATACATCTATGTGGGTTACTGCTGAAATGGGTCCCCGTTACTAGGGTTTACTACTGGTTAAGTTTGTGGGCCTATATTTACTAATATTACCCACCAACCCGATATGTACTTAACCCTCCCACTGATCCAAGCATGTTCATTTAATGGTTAAGTTTGTGGGCCTATATTTACTAATATTACCCACCAATCCCGATATGTACTTAACATCCCCACGGGTTCAAGCATGTTTATTTAATGGTTAAGTTCTGTGGGCCTATATTTACTAATATTACCCACCAACCCGACATGTACTTAACCTCCTACTCGTCATGTCATGTTGGTTAAGTGGTTCTTATTAACTTAACCTTTCTTACTTATCATGTTGGATTGGTCAAGTGTGATTTACTCAGCTTAACCCTGTTCATACATCAGGTTATATTAGTTAAGTATTTCCCTCTCGTGTTAACTTATCCCTTCCCATACATCATGTTATACATTGGTTAAGTGTTATCCTCTTGTATTACTTAACCCCACCACATGTTATATATTGGTTAAGTGTGTCCTCTTGTGTTACTTAACCCTACCACAAGTCATTATATTTTGGTTAAGTGTTACTTTAGTTAACTTAACCCTATCATCTGCTTAATTAACATGTTATAATGGTTAAGCGTTCCCTTAGTTAACTTAACCTTACCCTACATCATGTCTTGTTGGTTAGGTGTCCTTTGTCCATTCATGTTTAACTTAACAAACCCATATGTAATATTGGTTAAGTATCATTAACCTAACCCTCCCATACTTAACATGTGTCATTAGCATTAATTAATTTATTAATGCACCAACCTCTCACATTAGATATGTGTTGTTGCGGTTACTGGATATGCCTAGCGGTTTCGGGCAGTTTTACACCACAACTCAATCTAACCACGGGTTTTCTTGGGCATGTTGCACTAACCTCTCACATTAGATAGGTGTTGTTGTGGTTACTGGATGTGCCGGGCGGTTCCGGGCAGTTTTACACCATAACTCAATCTAACATTGGGTCAGGCATTCTCATCTTTTCTACAATTTACATATTTCTTATTTATAACAAATTCCATATGTAAATTATTTACAATTAAATTATAACATCAATTATGTTCATAACTAATTCTATACCAATTATACCGTTTCATACCAATTACCCAAATTCACCAAAACTAGTTATGTTCCCATTTCTCAAGTTATGCCCAAAACTAGATTTTAAATGCTAAATTTCATACTTTGTCGTTCATGCCAATTCTAAGTTTAATATGTCAAATTACATATTCCATAATTCATGTCAAATTACTACAATTTATAACTTAACAATCATGCCATGATACATGTTCCAAATTATGCCAAATAATATCAATTTTCATGTTACAACAAATTACCCCCGCATTCATAACGTACGTATTTCGAGATTCCACTCAAGATTCCTAAAATAAGGGAAGAAGCAATATGGAACATCGTAAGGATAATCATGTTCATGTTCATGTTCATGTTATGCCAATTTCCAAGTTTACAATCACGTTCATGTAAATTTCATGTTTTGCCCAAGTCGTATTCCCATTGTTTGTGTAATCGTGATTCAGTCTAGATTATAGATCAATCTAGGTTCGTAAGTAAAAGGGAATAAACAAGAATGAAAAGATAGGCACAAGTATAGGCATAAGATGGTAATTCCAAATTCATGAATCACAGATCTAACAATTATACTGAATAAATTGATCAAAACATCGCAGGCATATAGATCTGATAACATTATGAACATGAAAAGGTTTGAATAGTAATCTAGGTTCAAGAACTTGGATAGATCTAAGTTAATAGAAAAATCCCAAAAATCAAGATTCAAGAAGAAACATGAATAGATCTGAATAGATAATCAAGCTTAGATCCAATTTCATAGTCATAATCCTAGGCAATAATCCCATAGTCATAATAATAGTCGATTAGCCACAATTGTCCTGGTCATAGTCATAGGCAATAGGCTCAAAGTCATAGTCATAGGCATAGTCTCATAGTCATGAATCATATGCAATAGTCTCAAAATTATGAATCACAGTCATAGTCATAGGCAACAGTCTTATAGTCATAGTCATATGTAATAGTCTCTTTGTCATTAATCATAGTCAAAGGCGATAGTTTCATGGGCAATAGTTTCATAGTCATATTCTTAGGCAAAAGTTCCATAGTCATAGTCATTGGCAATCAGCCACAATAAGTTCTAGGCCACAATCGAGAATTAGATCCAAAGGCGTAGATAACGTTAGATCTGACATAAGCATGAATCAAAGATAATTAACTGGTAAATAAGCACAGTTCTATATTTTAATTTATTACATTCACGATTCCAATCACACGTTCAAATCTAAAGAATAACCGAACTTACAATGATCGGTTTAGAAGAGGATAATAAGATAGCGTTGTGGTGATTTGCTATGATTCCCGTGACGTTGCTTGAAGACATTGAATTATCCTTTGATTCCCTTTTTGAAGCTTTAACTTGATTTGAATCTCCAATTTGAAGAAGAACTATAACTTGTTTTAGTGGAGAATAAGATTTATTTTAATGGTGGAGGCTAGAATAGAGAGAAAAAACATGTAGACGCCTCAAAGAATTTGTGTGGAGAAACCTTAGGTCTAGGCATTCTTTTAAAGGTGTAGAGAGTGTTTTAGAGCCATTAGATCGCCTTAGAAGCCATCCGATCCGTCCAGAATAGGTTAAAATCGCTGTAGTCTAGATCTGGAAAAACAGGCCCAGGTCGACCCTAAGGTCGACCTATGGGGGGGAGGTCGACACTAAGGTCGACCCCCTGGTCGACCTGGGTCCTGGGCGGGAAATTTCCCGCCCAGCCCGCTTCTGAGTTCTGTTTTGAATTTTTGAATTCAGTTTCGAGCTGTTTTACATATTCTGAAACTTCTTAAGGCCATAACTTCTTCATACGGAGTCCGATTTACGCAAACTCGGACTCTATCTCAAGTAGAATTCCGGGATGAACGCAATGGCGCAACCCGTTTCCCTTAATTCTTCTTATACAAATTAATTATACTTTGATTTGTTACTTTCATGTCTACCGAAAATACGGGGTGTTACATAATTGGTGGAATGCCATTAAAGCAGCTACTCCCGAGGATAAATTACTTAGAACCAGTTTAAGACTCGCTCCAGTGACAGGTATATTCCAGCTGCTCAGAAATCAGAATTATTTAGGAAATTTGTGGAACTTAAGCAGAATTGTAGGGAAGTCTCGGAATATATTGCTGAATTCGATACCTTATCGAAATATGGATTATCTCTTATCGATACTGTCGAGAAGAAGAACGAGAAGTTCATAACTGTCCTAGATGGGACTTGGGGGAAAGACTTATAAACCATGTCGATGAGACATTCGAATCTATTGTGGGAAAGACATTGAGATCAAAGAGCCTTTACCCTAAGACGAAGACCGAGGTCGCTATTACATCTGCAGAGGAGCCGAAACCACGGGCAAGCGGAGAAGGAAATAAGAATTCCCAGAAGAAGAGAAAACAGAACCAAACCAAGGGCGGTCAGAAAAAGAAGAATAAGAAAGATATCCAGTGCTTTGGCTATGGAAAGAAGGGCCATTATGTCAGAGATTGTCGAGCAAAGCCAGGGGAGAGGAAGTGCTTCAACTATGACCAAGTGGGACATTTTAAGAATGAATGCCCACAAACCCTAAAGAAAAGCATATCGTGAAAGCATATGCTATCAACGTTGTTCCTTCTTCGTCGAATGCCCTAACTACGGAGGAGAAGGGAAAGGGTGTCATTATTCAAGGTATGCTTTCTATTTATGTTGTTCGAGTATTGTTTGATATCGGTGCTTCCCATTCCTTAGTATCTAGTGACCTGGTAGATAGGTTGGAATTGGAACCCGAGATTGTCGATAGACCTTTAGTTGTGAAGAACCTGATCCATGGTTCGACTAGCCTCTGTATGATTTGTCGTAATTTGGTCTTATCGAGTCATGGCTGTATGTTTGCTTGTGATTGCTTTTTTTGGACTTTACTGGGTTTGGCACTTTTGGGAGTCGATTGGCTCCAGAGGTATAGGGTTGTGGTAGACTATGAGTGGTCTTCGGTGACCATTCTTCGGTGATCATTAGAGCGGATGATGGGAGGAGGGTGGTATCGGGTTGCCTACCTAGTGATGAGGTGATGGCTAGTTTTCTAATTCCCTCGACATCCCGCATGATGAGTTATCAGATTTGCCTATTGCTGGCGAGCATCCGGACATCTTTGAGGAAGTGACCAAACTTCCACCACACTGAGAGATCGAGTTTTAGATTGATTTAGTGAAAGATGCCAGACCTATAGTGATGCCACTTCGTCGTATGGCGCCAAGGGAGCAGCGAGAGCTCGAAGTGCAAGTAGGCGATCTTTTGAAGAACGGGTTTATCCGAAGAAGTGTTTCCAAGTGGGAAGCACCAGTTGTATTTGTTACTAAGGCCGATGGTTCCCTTCGCTTACGTGTGGACTACCGCGAGTTGAACAAGGTGACTAGGAAGAATAAGTATTCTCTTCCATGAATAAATGATTTGTTTGATCAACTAGATGGAGCAAGAGTGTTCTCCCAGTTGGATCTTGCGACAGGATCTCATCAGCTCCGAGTAGCAGCTGAGAGTATACCTAAAAACGACATTTCGAACGCCGTCTGGATTCTATATTGGTTGGTCATGCCATTTGGGTTGACCAATGCACCCGCATATTTTGTGGACCTTACGAATAGGGTTTTTAGGGATCAATTAAATAAGTTTGTTCTTGGTTCGTGGACGATATCTTGGTTTATTCGAGGATAGAGGAAGAGCACAAGGAACATTTGAGGACAGTGATGGAGGTGTTGAGGAAACACCAATTGAATGCGAAATTTTCTAAGTGTCACTTCAGGAGGAGGGAAGTGAGGTTCTTGGGCCATGTTGTTTCAGAGGATGGTATTGCCGTGGATCCTGCAAAGCTGGCTACGGTGCAAGGTTGGTCTATGCCCAAGAATGCAACGGACGTGAGAAGTTTCTTGGGGTTAGCTGGATATTATCGTAAGTTTATCCAAGACTTCTCCAAGATAGCAACGCAGTTAACTCAGTGGACCAAGAAGAATCAAGCTTTTGCTTGGGACGAAGGGTGTGAGAATGCATTTAAGAGCCTAAAGGAGAAGTTAACGTGCGCATCAGTGTTAGTTATTCCTAAAGGGAACGAAGAGATGACGGTATATATGGATGCCTTAGTACCGGACTAGGTGTTGTACTGATGCAAGGAGGCGGGGTTGTAGCTTATGCTAGTCGTCAACTAAAACTGCATGAGAAAAGATATCGTACCCATGATTTGGAATTGGCAGCGATCGTGTTCGCGTTAAAGAGTGGAGACACTATCTCTTGGGAGAAAGATTCCAGTAGTTTACCGATCCTAAGTCATTAAAGTATCTTTTCTCTCAAAAGGATTTAAATCTTCGTCGGTAGGGATGGTTAGAGTTCTTGGCTTCATATGATTTCAATATCGCAAACACACTCGGGAAGGGCAATGCGGTAGCTAATGCATTGAGTAGGAGACATGCCAATATAGGGGGTTATGTTTCTGGATTGGAAGCAACTAGAGTACATCACGGGATATGATTTCAGACCTAAGTGCATGAATTGCTAGTTATTTAAATCCAAGCAAAAGAAGCCTAGCGGTTTGTTACAACCGTTGGAAATTCCCGAATAGAAATGGGAACAAGTCTCAGTGGATTTCATTGATGGTTTATCAAGGACTAGTTCGGTCATGATAGTATTTGGGTGATTTTGGATCGATTGACCAAAAGTGCACAACATATTTCATGTTTCTCAGTTAAGGAAGTTCGTACACAGTTCTGATATGACTATTTCACCATATCAGTTGGATGATATCATGGTAGAATCCGAGGTAGTTGGAAACTGTAGACCGGTTCGTATTGTCGGACATGATACGAAGCAACTTCGGAGGAAGACGGTGAAACTGGTTATGGTCCAGTGGGGTGATAATGAGAATGACTGTACTTGGAAAATAGAGGAGAACATAAGGAAGTCGTATCCAGAGCTCTTTACCTGGTATGATTTTAATTGCGAGTTATTCCCTTGTTAGTAAACCGCATGCTAGGATAGGCTTGTTGTGTTATTATATATGTTTGAATGTTTGTAAATGACCGATAGGCATGCGGGACACCATTGTATGTTTTCTTGGTTAAGGAAAACCAGGGGCGAAATTTCTTAAAGGGGGGGGGGGAGTGTGTAACGACCCGCATTCTACGTATATGAGGATCGTAGAATATTTATTTTATTTTCATACGAAGTTATATGGTCATGTAACTTTGGGAAATGACTATTGGGGTCATTTCCCACATTCACGATTTTTGCCGAATTTTAAATGACTGTTTTGCCCCCAGAGAATTTTGTTTTGCCTATAACTTTTGATTGGTAAGGAGTTTTGATCTGAAGCTACTTCCATTGAATTCGGATGATGGTTTCCCATTCCACTGAGTGGTCACATTAATCAAACGGACTTACAGTTTGGGCGATATGGCTGAAATAAGATTTGAAGATGGAAAAACAACCTAATTGGGCTTAATAGGGTGATTAACAGCTAGGCCCATAACTCATTTCGGGATTAGGGTTATGGGAGGGCTGAAAGGAGTTGTAGAATCATCTCCTTTCATTTTTCTAGCCGCTACAAACCTTTCTCTAACCCTAATCATGGCTTCCATCTTCCAAATCTCTTCCTGATCACTTTCTAATCACTAATTGACCAAATCTACATCAAATCAAGTCGGATTAACATCAAATTAGAGGTAGAGCTGCTGCACTACATTTGGATCCGAGCCAATCAGTAAAAGTTTCAGATATAACATTTATTTTTGGCTAAGGTGAGTGATTTACATGTTTATATATTAATTATGGCTAATTAGGGGTGATTAGTGATAATTAGCGAAATTATACATCTAAAACTTCTGGAAAAGTATGTAAAAATTCTAAAATCATATTTTATGTCGCTGGTATGAATTTGGATTAATTTGGATTAAGTTTGTTAATCCTATAGTTAGACATGGTTAAGGGGAAACTCACATGGTCAAGGAGAAAATTATGGTTTTCGGTATGTTTGATCTAAATTAACAGATGAAATCATTGTTTTGATGTTTTTGGTTGATTTTACATGTTACTATTGCTGTTTGGTATATTTTGTGATTGCATAGGAAAGTTAGAATGGTTGAAAACGCCGTCGTTTGGCGAAATTAGCTTGTTGGAAAAACTACAGGTTTCAGTTCCTGATGGTGACCACGGTCACGAACTGCCTTGACCAGGAGGGTCACGAGCCGCTTTGACTAGGAGGGTCACGAACCGATTTGACCAGAAGGGTCATGAACTGCCTTGACCAGAAGGGTCACGAACCACCTTGACCAGGAGGGTCACGAACCGCCTTGACCGGGAGGGTCACGAACCGTCTTGACCGGGAGGGTCATGAATCGCCTTGACCAAGAGGGTCACGAACCGCCTCGACCAGGAGGGTCACAAACCGCCACAAGCCGAGGGTGACCATGACCCCATGGTGACCACGAGCCCAGGGTGACCATGACCCCATGGTGACCACGACTCCATGGTGACCATGACCTATGGTGAGCACGAGCGATGGTGATCACAAGCCGATGATGACCACGACCCCAGGGTGACCATGACCCCATGGTGACCACGACCCTAGGGTAACCATGATCCCATGATGACCGCGACCCCTATGGTGACCACAAGCGATGGTGATCACGAGCCGATGATGACCACGAACCGAGCCGTGATGGTGACCCCGTACCGAACTAGATTTGAGCTTCTACCACGTGACGATGATCGTGAACTCTTCTGAAGACCAACTCCAATACGACCGAAACCCGAGATGCAAAGGAAGTCCAAACGTGAAGTTATTATTCAGGATCTAGATGGGAACCAATAAGTTAACTTCTAGAGTTAGGCTTTGCTGCGGGACGTGTGCAAAGGAGTTATCATTATCTACAACTTTGGTTTACCATTGAGAGAGGTGGGACATGTAGACGAACCAAAGCCAGGGCTATGTGGACTGGTTTGCCCATAACCTAGAGCCAGGGCTATGTGAACTGGGTAGGGTTATTGACTATACGCCAAGGAAGTGTGGTCATAGCAATAGTTGTACGGAGTTGGACTCCGTCATGGCCCCAAATGGATTCGATGATCAAAGCAGTGGATATCGTATGCTTTACGCACCGAGTGAGAGATGTGAGGACGACTGCTATGTTTGATGTTTGTTATCACCATGACACTCACACTTCCATTTTACACTCTATGTTAGTGTTTTACCTTAGAGTATTGTACATCTTGTTGTGCTAACTCTTTGGTTGCAGGTCCAGATCAGGTATGATTATTAATACCCATTATTGCTTTATGTAGTAGTATAGATTTGCTATCGCTCACATCATACTTTCGTATGACCCAGAGTTTTATGCCTCTTTTTTTTTACTCTGGGCGCTCCTAAACGAGCAGATTAGAGGCAGGTTGGGTGGTTATGGACGAGTAGCTGTCCGGAGACGAGCAGGATGCTTCCACGTACTTTATATATATATATTCTCCCTGTGTTGTTGTTGGTCACTGCTTTGGGCATTAGTAGTGTATCTCTTTTAATTCCTTTTAGAGACAGTATTTTGAAGTTGTAATAATTGGATATGAAGTTGTGTTCTGGATTCCGCTACTCTAATGGATATGGTTTAGTTTTCAGCTTATATACTGACTCTCCTGTTTTATATCAAGTTATATTATTATTATATTTTATTCCATGCGCTGATATACTACAGGTTCCTTGGTGATTCATCGTTTCATCCTTTTGACGATCGTCCTGTGCCAGTCGGGCATTGGCACAACGCATTTCGGGAAATGCTGATGGTACGGGGCGGCCGTCACAGCTAAATTCCAGAATTCTAAACTTATGTAAATTAGAATAGAGAGAGATGAAGAATTGAGTTTGAGAAGTAGAAGAAAACATTAATCTATTCTTTTATTTTTCTCTGGAATTTAATGATGATGGAGAGGCAACATGGAGGCAGAGAGGGAGAATGATTAGGGTTTTCATAGTGTGATAGGAGGGGTATATATAGTTGCCCATGTGAGCATAGACCTTTGGTGTAACACCCCAAATATAATACACTATAACAATAATAAATATTCAGAATTAACTGAAAATGGCGTTACCGTTGCATTCGTCTCGGAATTCTGGTTCAAATAGACCCTAAGTTAGCGTAAGACGGACAATGTATGAAGAAGTTTGTTTACATACAAAAGGCTTATGTGTATATAACTCAAAATACAATTTCCAAAATTTAGAACGTTACTTGCGGGAAATAGAAGCAGGAAATCATCCCGTTAAGGGATGACCCGCTCCATCCTGGGTCTACCCATGGGTGGCTGGGTCGACCCAGGGGTAGGTGGGTCGACCCCACCTGGATCCATCCGAATTTCTGCTGACGAACATGGTCTGTTTTGTGTCTATATTCATGCTCATTCAGCATGACATGTATGGTTCAGATTTAAAACCTAGATCTAAAGGTTGGTGTTGATTTTGTAACTATATAAATAGGCATCCTCCACCATAGCCAATTCACACAAATTATTCACCTTTTACTCTGCCTCTAAATTATTCTGAAAAATATATGCATATAATTGGCGATTGCAGGTAGAGGTTGGATTAAAACAGAAGCAACATCAATCAAGATTTGCATACAACTTGGATCTGATTTGGACTAGAATTGTTGTGGCCTTGTGTTATATACATATTTATCTCCACCAAGATTCGATGTGAGTTACAATTATTTACAGATCTGGCTTCTTAATCCTTGAACACGACAGTTAAATGAAACTGGCTAGGATTTATAGTAAATTAAATATACCTAATTCACTGTTATCACTTAAGATATTGTAATCTATTATATGTCTGTATTATTGTTAGTTAAACAAACTACATATGCATGTGATGTTGCAAGTTATATACATGCCTATAATGTTAATAAACAATTCATACATACCTGCGATGTTTCAAACAAGTTATATACATGCTTGTGATGTTTAAACAAGTTATATACATGCCTATAATGTTAATTAGACAAGTTATGCTGTAATGTTGGATAAATAACAAGTAAAATGTATCTATCTTCCTTTTCCCATTTTTA
Organism: Allium sativum; assembly: GCA_030737875.1. Lineage (NCBI taxonomy): Eukaryota > Viridiplantae > Streptophyta > Magnoliopsida > Asparagales > Amaryllidaceae > Allium > Allium sativum. The sequence goes on along the minus strand of CM060920.1, from coordinate 389,170,245 downwards.
TGCGATTCTGCACCTTTTCCCTCTGTTTCCTTTTAATTTTATGCCAAGTCTAGGCCATTGGAAGCCTAGGCTATACCCAAATGGGGTATACATATAATTGGCGCAGTAATGAATGACATAAAAAGGGAAGTTAGGAATATTGATTAATTGGGAATAACTGAGTATACACATGTTAGGCTTGTAGCAATGTGTATATACTATAACTTGTTGAACCTGTGTCTGTTATAAATTGGAGAAAAAGGATAAATAAACATGCGTAGACTTGTTATAGACACTTGCTGTAAATAGACGTTTCGCATGAACTTATAACTTGGGAATGTAGTTAATAAATAGTACGCATAAGAAATAGACATGTTAACTTTGACTTAAACGGACATTAAGTAAAGTACATGTTAAGAATAGGGTTGTATACACCTGACATTACAACCATGCTTATTGATAAAACCTGAACCTGTTAAAGTTGAGTGTAAGTATTAATAAGCAAAGAGACCCCCGTCTGCTGTTGTATGGGATTTGGGACTCTTAAATCTTAGTTACTTGGGGGCACAAGCTTGGGGGGGTTTGGCTTGTGTCAATCTGCTGGTAGGAACCCATATCAGTCAATATCCCTTTAGGTATCTTATTTGAGGGTCCTGCACTAGGTAGGGGCCAGGGCACACTTTACTGTAATGGATAGTAAGAGGTTCAAGGGTTTTGGGGGTGTTAGGGGCGCGTTTCTGACGGAGACATGAGCGTGCATAGAGCCGGCTACGGTGCCTAAGACATCAAAACACCTATGGATATTGTTGTGTTTTATAAGTCACTGGGTTAGGGAGTGATACACCCTACTATCGGGACTAACACATGATATTCAGGTAATATGGAGCTGATCGCTTGGGTAGTAATTAGGGTACACCTAATCCTGCTGTTATGTAATTAGGTTAACACCTAATCCTATTATGTAATTAGGGTACGTCTAATTCTACTGTTATTCCTGTTTTTAATCCTATAATACATGATCCTGTTGAACTTGTATACTGAACTGGTGCAGACTAGGATTTGAAATATGAAACGTGTATGTTCAGAAATATATGTTCAGACATTTACCTGTTTTAGGATATAAATGTGAAGCATGTTCCGATCATAAGTTCATAAGTTTATTTCTATTATTCTGTCCATCGTATTATTTTGTTTAGATTACCTACTGTAAAAATACACCTTTCTTACCTAGTTTTATTTTCCTGTCCTGTCATTTCTAATTCATACATATTTGTAAATCACTGGAACTCGCCAGACTTTGTGTCTGACCTTTTTCTTTCTCCTCTTTCTTCCTTTTTCCCCCCTCAGGTTCCCAGGGTGGTGGTACTTAGCAGTAATTAGGATATCGCTTCAGCTTGGACTTGCTTTGAAATGTATCTCTTTGATCTGCTTTCCATTTTAGCTTGGTTCGTGTTTTTGGATATGACTTTATGTACTTTGGTATTTTATTTTCTATATTGGCTTGAAAAACAGATTTGAAATAGATTGTTGGCTGTAACTAGTTTTAACATAACTCTGAGACTATGCTTTGCTTCTATTATAATAAAGTTTAAAAATTTACCGCTGCTTATTTTATCTATCTTTTGTATTCTCTGTAATGACTGACTGTTGCACTTTATGGTACTTAACGCATTCTCTTATGAGTTACGTTAACGGATTTGGGGTGTCACACTTGGTATCAAAGTTGAAGGTTACAAGTTCGGAGTAAAAGTAAAAAAAGAGAGTTTTTTAAATCCGTTTTCAAGAAGCAAAGTATTTTCAAGAAAAAAAATCTGTTTTTGAAAAACATATCCCCCAACTCATAGTTAAAATTCTCTCGATCTCATGTTGAATCCTTTTTCCTTTCTTTTTAGTATATTTGGGCAACCCAATCTTCCAAAGGGCGTTCAGATACCGGCTTTGTTCCGTAGATATCTTGAGGCTACAACACCTGCTGGAGGCCAAGGAGATGCCCCTCCCCCAGCTGCAGCAGATGTTCCTCTACCTCTATGAGTAGATAATTTCTCTAAGATTTGAAGGATTTTTATGCTATGGGAGGAAAACCATTCCGTGGAATGGCGGAACAGAAAGCTTTGTTAATGCATGGAATTGGCTACGAGAGACAAAGAACTTATTTGGACTTTTCAAGGTCGATGACCGAAGGAAAATACAACTGGTTGCATGGAAACTTAAAGATGAGGTTTCTTACTGGTGGGAAGTAACACAAGCTGGACAACCGGTGGTAACTTGGGAGGACTTTAGGAAAATGTTCGAGATGAAATTCTTATCTCAGGCAGAGGAGGGACTCTAAATGGACAGGTTCTTGGCTTTGAAGCAAGGAGACATGGCAATTAAGGAGTATGTGAATAAGTTTAACCAACTAGCGAGGTTTGGACTAGAGTTGGTGAATACGCCCCCACAAGAAGGCACTCAAATTTGCGAGAGGGTTGAATGAACCTCTCCAAGGACTTTCTTTGTCTCATATATCGATGGGGGCAACTTTTGAAAGGCTAGTTAATATGGCGCTTATGCAAGAAGAAGGCAAGGGAGAAAAGAAAGAAACCAAGACTGAGGAGACCCAACCTAAGGGCGAAAAGCAAAAATGGTGGACCAAGAAAGGAAGCAACAAAAGAAAGGTGGAAAACCTGGCAATGCCCAATCAAAAAGGAGCTAAAGTGTCATGGTTGTAGTGGAATAGGTCATTTTGTAAAAGACTGCAGAAAGACCAAAGGAGCTTACTTTAATTATGGATAGATGGGACACTTCACCAAGAAATTCCCTAATAAGCAAAGGCAAGGGGCAAGAACTTCTGGACAAGTGCATGTTTTGGAAGCAAGTAGACCTGATCAAGGTAGGAAAGTCACAGTTGAAGGTTTGATTTCCCTTTTTGACTATCCTGTTCGAACCTTGTTTGATTCTGGTGCTTCACACTCATTTATATCCAGTTCTTTAGTTGATAGTTTGCACCTAAATACTAGTATAGTCTTTGAACCTGTAATAGTCTCAAACCCCATAGGAGGATCGGCTCATTTATCTATGATGTATAAGGGTTTGAGAATTTCTATCTTGGGTATCGAATTTGAATGCAACGCATATGTAATGAGCTTTATGTGTTATGGTTTAATTCTAGGCATGGATTTGCTAGCCATGTATGGTGTCATCCTTGATTGCGAAAAGAGAGTGGTTAGAATTCTTTCCTATCATGGTAGGACTCTCGAAATTTCCTATGACCCATGGAGGTCGGTAATGCTCAGCTTTATAGAATCACTTGATACTTTTGTTGATGATTTGCGATCTATGCCCATTGTTAGTGACTTTCCAGATGTGTTCGAGGTGGTTAAGGGACTACCTCCAAATCGTGAGATAGATTTCAAGATTTACTTGGTAGAGAACGGAAAGCCAGTTGCTCTACCTGTGCGCCACATGGTTCCAAGGAAAAGGAGAGAGCTCAGTAAGAAAATAGAGGAGCTATTCGAGAAGGGTTTTATTAGGCGAAGCATTTCAGAACGGGGAGCTCCAATCGTCTTTCCAACTATGGTAGATGGCTCACTTCGTCTATGTATGGATTATAGGGAGCTGAATAAGCCCACTAAGAAGAATAGGCACCCGCTACCAAGAATTCACAATCTATTCAACCAGCTAGTTGGCACGTCAGTTTTCTTGCAGATGAATCTGGCCAAAGGGTTTCATCAGTTAAGAGTGGTAGAATACAACATTGATAAGACTGCATTCAGAACTCCATATGGCTTTTTCGAATGGTTGGTTATGCCTTTTTGGCTTACCAATACACCCACCTTTTTTGTAGATTTGATGACTAGAGTGTTTAGGGAGTTTCTGAACAAGTTTGTGGTGGTCTTTGTGGATGACACCATGATCTTCTCAAATAACGAGGAGAAGCATGCCCAACACTTAGGGGAGTTTCTTATTACCCCCCGGTCACATCAACTCAAGGTGAAGTTTTCTAAGTGTCACTTTCGGAGAAATGAAGTAAGGTTCCTAGGGCATGTGGTCTCCAAGGAAGGGATGGTGTGGATCCCGTGAAAGTCGTTGTAGTTCAAGATTGGGGAGCTCTAAAGAATGCGATGGAAGTGAGAAGTTTCCTAAGGTTGGCGAGCTACTATAGAAAGTTAGTCAAGGATTTTGCAAGAGTATCAGCCCCACTCACCCGACCGACGAAAAAGAACTTGGCTTTTTTATGGAGCATTGATTGTGTGGATGTCTTTCATAGGTTGAAGAGGGCTTTGACAGCAACCCCAGTTTTGACTCTCCCAGATGGAAGCAAGATGTTTACAGTTTACACTGATGCTTGTGGCACAGGGCTTGGTGCCGTCCTAATGCAAGAGGGAAGTGTAGTATGCTATGAAAGTAGATAATTGAGAGTTCACGAAAATAGCTACCCAACCCACGATCTAGAGTTGGCTACTGTAGTGTTCGCATTGAAGTCTGGGCGACACTATCTACACTGAGAAAAGTTTGAGCTATATACAGACCATAAGTCACTCAAACACTTGTTCTCACAAAAGGATCTCAACTTGAAGCAGTAAAGGTGGATGGAGTTCCTAGTGTCCTACGACTTCGAGATAACTTATACCCCTGGCAAGGGTAATGTAGTGGAGGATGCACAGACTTGGCAGAGGATGACTTTAAGTTCTCTATTCGTAGAAAGGTAGAGCTTGGAGTACATCTTGGCTTTTGATTTTAAGCCTTCGATGGATTTCATAGAGGGATTATCAGCATCATTAGAGGTGCGGCTTACTCTATTAGAGCAAGTTGGATCCATGCAGCCGGAGGACCCGCAGATTTCAGACATCTTGGACAAGCTTGATAGAGGAGAAACTTCTAGTCACCTTGTTAGATATACCGTGGATGATATGGGGTGGCTTAGGCGAGACGAAAGGCTATGTGTCCCTAAGATTGGGAAATTGCTTGAGGTAGTACTTGAGGAAGCTCATCATTCTCGGATGACTATGCATCCTGGCGGCGACAAATGTATCGGGACATGAAGAGGGTTTTCTTTTGGGCTGGCATGAAGAAAGATGTTGCAGAGTTTGTAGCATGATGCATGACTTGCTAAAGAGTAAAGGCTGAACAAAAGAAACCTGGTAGATTGCTTTAGCCTTTAGATATCCCGCAATGAAATGGGAGAGCATCCCTACAGATTTCATTGATCGATTGCCACGATCAAGGAAGGGCAGTACGAGCATTTGGGTGATCGTGGACAGACTTACAAAGAGCGCTCATTTTATTCTTGTAAAGAGCAAGAGGACAACGTCTTGGTTGGCATCAATTTATCTCCATGAGATAGTTCGATTGCATGGGGTACCTTCCAGTATAGTAAGTGATCACGATCCCATCTTCACCAGCGAGTTGTGGAAAAGCTTGCAAGAGGCGTTAGGTACACAACTACGATTAAGCATAGCATACCACCCTCAGACAGATGGGCAGACTGAGAGGGTAAATATGGTTCCTGAAGATCTTCTAATACTGTATATCTTAGACTTTGGAGGTACATGGGAAGAACATCTTCCTTTGGTGGAGTTTGCCTACAACAACAGTTACCAATCTAGCATAGGCATGGCACCCTTTGAAGCATTATATGGACGACCATGTAAATCGTCAACTTGTTGTGGGAGTCTACCGACAGACTTCTGCTTGGGCTAGACATGATTCGAGATATTTCAGAAAAGATTGATCTCATCCGGCGAAGGATGAAAGCTGCTTAAGACCGATAGAAATCTTATGCTGATAAGAGGAGGACCGACTTGGAATTTGAAGTGGGAGATATAGTCTTCATCAAAGTGTCACTGCTAAAGAATGTTGTTCTCTTTGGCTAAGCAGGTAAGTTGGCACCAAGATTTGTAGGGCCATTCCCTATTGTAGAGAGGATAGGGCAGATGGCTTATAGAATCAAGCTATCGGATAGACTGGCGGGCGTACATGATGTATTCCACGTTTCCCATCTAAGGAAATGTCTACATGATATAGAAGAGATAGTAGAGCCGAGAACTCTAGAGGATTTAGAAGTTGATAAGGAAGCATCTATAAGACGAATTCCTACTCATATCCTTAGATCAAAAATCAAGAAGCTTCACAATAAGGAAATCAAGTTGGTTAAAGTACAATGGGGAGAAGACTATGAAGATGCGACATGGGAACCCGAAGATGGGATTTGCAATTCTTATCCTTTTCTCTTTGAGTACGTTCTTGACTTCTTTTCCAAGCTTTTACTTTGCACTTGCTTCTATCATTCGAGTTTATTTATCCTATCATTCGATCCTTAGGAAGAAATTAATGGTTGAAACATGTGTTTGAAACATGTTATGTTTGATGGTTGCAAGTGGATGCAAGTGTTTGCTAGTGGTTTCTCATCGATGCATATACACACACTAGGCCCTAGATCAGCTCAATCACTTATATGTTCCATATGGATATGTGTGCATTTTAGTTTTTATATGGATGGAAATGGATGTATCATCATATGGATGTTGAACTTGGACGAATGATTTACACACATGTAGAGTTCACATGATATACTAGGACTATTTGCATACATTTTGGATTCATGGTACTAACATATGTTGCATTAAGGAGGTCAACTGAATCAGTAGACCGCCTAATTTTCGCATTAGGGTAAGGAAATATACACACGACACTTTGCATAAGTTCATACAAGCGTTAGAAATCTCTTAAGGACAATGGATGCCTGTGAATGATGGATCAGTAGATGGTTGTAGATGGATGTTAGGATAGTAACATTCTCCGAGACTTGGAGATTTCGGGGACGAAATCCTTTAAGTAGGGGAGAATGTAACACCCTAAAATATAATACACTATAACCATAATAAATATTCAGAATTAACTGAAACCGACATTACCGTTGTGTTCGTCTTGGAATTCTGGTTCATATAGAACCTAAGTTTGCGTAAAACGGACAACGTATGAAGAAGTTATAGGTCTAGAAGTTTGTATACATACAAAAGGCTTACGTATATATAAATTAAAATATAATTTCTAGAATTTCTAACATTACAAGCGGGAAACAGAAGCGGGAAATCATCCCGTTAAGGGATGACTCGCTCCATCCTGGGTTGACCTATGGGTCGACCCATGGGTGGTTGGGACGACCCTAGGGTTGACCCAACGGTCCTCACCTGGATCCATATGAATTCCTGCTGGCGAACCTGGCATGTTTTGTGTCAATATTCATGCTGACACAGCATGACATGTACGGTTCATATTTAAAACCTAGATCTAAAGGTTGGTATTGATTCTGTGACTCTATAAATAGACTGCTTCCTCCATAGCCAATTCACATAAATTCATCACCTCTTACTCTGCCTCTAAATTATTCTGAAAAATATATGCATATAATGGGGGATTTCTACTAGAGGTTGGATTAAAATAGAAGCAACATCAATTAAGACTTGCATATAACTCGGATTTGATTGGTACTAGAATTGTTGTGGCCATGTTATATATATATATATATATTCACCAAGACTCACTGTGAGTTACAGTTATTTACAGATCTGGTTTCTTAGGCCTTGAGCATGACAGTTAAATGAAACTAGCTAGGATTTACAGTAAAATAAATATACCTGATTCACTTTTATCACCTATGCCATTATAATCTTTTATATTTCTGTATTATTGTTAGTTAAACAAACTATACATATGCCTGTGATGTTGCAAGTTATATACATGCCTGTAATGTTAATAAAACAATTCATACATACCTGTGATGTTTCAAACAAGTTATAGACATGCCTGTGATGTTTAAATAAGTTAAATACATGCCTATAATGTTAATTAGACAAGTTATGCCTGTAATGTTGGATAAATAACAAGTAAAATGTACTTATCTTCATTTTCCCATTTTTCTATGTTTATTTCCGGTCTTACATGCCTATGTGATTCTACTCCTTCTCCTTCTGTTTCCTTTTTATTTTTTTGGAAGACTAGGCTATACCCAAATGGGGTATACGTATAATTGGGGCAGTAATGAATGACATAAAAGGGAAGTTAGGAATATTGATTAATTGGGAATGATCGAATATACACATGTTAGGCTTGTAGAAATGTGTATACACTATAACTTGTTGAACCTGTGTATGTTATAAATTGGGGAAAAAGGATAAATATACATGCGTAGACTTGTTATAGACACTTGCTGTAAATAGACCTTTTGCATGAACTTATAATTTGGGAATGTAGTTAATAAATAGTATGCATAAGAAATAGACATGTTAACTTTGACTTAAACGTACATTAAGTAAAGGACATGTTAAGAATAGGGTTGTATACACCTGACTTTCCAACCATGCTTATTAATAAAACCTGAACTTATTAAAGTTGAGTATAATTATTAATAAGCAAATAAATCCCCGTCTGCTGTTGTATTGGTGTAACACCCCACCTCCGCCAGTGCCACTCTTGCAAGCACACTGGCTTTGGAGGGGCGTTTAAACAAGGTAAACATGCATGCAGATATCACAAGACAGAACATATAAGTAAAACAGAGTAGTAAAGCAGCGGATTAAACTAGCATTTCAAAACCATAGTCATATTACAACAAAGTACTTGAGCATTATTTTCCAACAAACAAAGTCTAGACAAAAGCATAAACTGAAAAACTGAAATACATAAAGTACTATCCCCAAAGTGAAGTGATAAACCATAGCTAGCTCAATGTCCAAACCCGTACATGAGAGAATCCAGTAAGCAAGCTAGAAAGATCCAAGCTAAGCTCCAATGTTCCCACCCTGAGGACCTGAGGGGGGAAACGGAAGACAAGAGGCGAAAGAAAACAGGTCAGTCAAAAAGACTGGTAAGCCCTACTACTATCTGTCTATGAACTAGTAAAGTTAACTGGCATGAGAAGCTGAGATGAACATAAGGATAATAACATACTGGCATGATGATTAACTAACAAGGTAGATAAAGGTGTCATCGCATAATCAAGGTTAAGTTTTGCACCACGGGTGTACTAGCATTCTAACATGTCAAGTAAAAACAAGAATTGATCCCTTGGCCCAAGCTTGGCCCAATATAATGAGGTGACCTAAATCAAGGTCCAACTACACAGTCTAGTCGATCGGCTCCCTATAAGCCTAACTCGTCAAGTGTCGGTGTCATGCGGCTTAATCATGTAATGTAGTTGACTGTGCAGGGTCCACCCTAGGGTGTATCTGGCCCTACGGTGTAACCCTCTAACACCATACCATGATGCACAGTCCAAACCTACCGTTGCCCGTGTTCAACTCCGGACTTGATGTGCACGACCATGGTCCGCCTGAACAACCGGGGCATCATTCAGCCGTCTCTTTTGGTCTCTTACAATCAGCCCAGTAATCGTGCCCCACCCTAGCCTAGTCCTAGGGTCTTATGATACATCTAGAAGGTTACTGCTGAAAAGGACCACGCAACTAGGGTTTCTTAACGGGTTAAATGTGGATAACCCGATCCAAACGTGGATTAAATCGATTAAGAGTACCCAAGGCTCCTGACTTAACCTCGATTAATCCATCAAGCCCAAATTGGTTAAGTATTAAGTGGACCATGACTTAACCCTAATCAGGAGGCATTAATTAACTTAATGCGCTTTAACCTCTCACATTAGACTTTGTTGTGGTTACTAGTTAAGCCGGGCGGGTCCGGGTAGCTTTACACCACAACTAGGTCTAACCTCGGGTTCGAGCACAACATGACCAACTTCTCACATTGGGTCCTATTGTTTGTAGCCACTAGTTAAGTCGGGCGGGTCCGGGTAGATTTATGCTACAAACTCAACCCAACCTCGAGTTGGCCACACTCATATTTTCTAAGTGTCATGTCCATTATGTTTCCAAAACATAATTACAAGTTAACATATCACGTCATGTTACAAAAATCATGTTCATGTCATTATGTTACCCAACCCCAACGTAATCCCATCGTTTACATAATCGCAACAACGCATAAAGGATAAAATAGGGAACTTGGCATAACCATGACATAAAGGTGTTGAAGCCACAAGTTTAACATGGTGGCATATGAAATGTACATATGTTCATATACTTGCATATTGCATTATTAGGCTTCAAAAGCATGCATAAAACCAAACTTAGCATATGAGTGATACATGGTGATAAATGACATGTAGAAGTTGCTAGAAGTTCGCATTTTGCCTCACATGCAAGTTATCATAAGGGATATGATAACTTTCATGTTGCCAAAATGCAACCTTTAATATAAAGCTTGGAGCTTTATGCTCAAAACCTCAAGTTTAACTTGCATAACATGATAACATGATCAACCCAAACTTGCATAACATATCAACATGTGTCATACATAATGATTAAACCAACTTGCATAATGATCATCCAAACTTGCATATAATGATCAACCAAACTTGCATATAATGATCAACCAAACTTGCATATAATGAGCAACCAAACTTGCATATAATGATCAACCAAACTTGCATATAATGATCAACCAAACTTGCATATAATGATCAACCAAACTTGCATATAATGACCAACCAAACTTGCATATAATGATCAACCAAACTTGCATATAATGATCAACCCCAAACTTGCATCATTCATTTAACTTTAGAGTTCAAAGAAAGAAAGTAGAAAAGGGCTTACTACGCTATGAAGACACAAATGAATATTTATTATAAAGATTGAGACAAAGCCCTTATGCAAGCACCAAAAACCCAAATATGCAAGCTCCAAATGAAAACCCTTGAGCCAATTCAATAAAAACCCTTGCTTTGAAATAGAAATGTTGCAACTTGACTTGAATGCAAGCTAAGAACACTCATACAAGTTTGAAAACACTTGTATGAACTCAAAATCTCTCATAGAAATTAACTTAGAAATTTTAGCATGAGAGTGGAGGCCACGAGAGGAACAAATTTGGCATAGTTTAGTTGTAGGATTGAATAATGGTGATTTAGGCTAGGTTTAGGGGTCTTTTTATAGAGTTTTAGGATAGTATTAGCCATAGGATTAACCCTAGATTCAATCCAAGCCATCAAAGCATGTCTTGGGGAAGAAGTCAAGTATAGGAACCATCTAGGGCCTTTAGATTAAAGCTGAACCATGAGAACCATTCAAATGCAAAATCTGCATTTGAGCGAATCGGCCCACGGGTTGACAGCCAAACACCCTGGATTAACCCCTAGTCGACCCAGCGGGCTTGGGTCGACCTCAAAAATCGGCCGGTTCGGTTATTCCCCTCTCCCAATTCGCTGTTTTGAACATTTTTGCATATTTATTTATTTAATTTTCAATTATATATATATATATATCAATATATATATATTTCTCTGCGCAACCCATTTCACTTAATTAAGTATACTTTAATTTGTGAATTTTTCGTGAAACTTCGCGAGGCCATATCTTGGTCATACGGACTCCGATTTTCGAAAACTCGGACTCTATTTCGCGTATTTTTCCGAGACGAACGCACTGGCACAACCCGTTTCCCTTGATTCAGATTTTACAGTTTAATTCTGCCTCCATTTATGTTATAACATGTCATTCAAAAATACAGGTTGTTACATTCTCCCCTCCTTAAAGGATTTCGTCCCCGAAATCTCCAAGTTAGGAAGAACGTATCCTACCATCCATCATCCATCTACTCAAAACATCATCCACGAGCAATCATTGTCCTTAAAAGGTTCTAAATGCTATATGATCATATGCAAAGGTGTGTGTATATGTACTTATCTATTGCGAAAATCAGGGGGTTACTGATTCAGTAAACCCCCTTAATGCAAAATATGTTAGTGAAATGAGTCCATATGTATGCAAATTCCTAACATAATTTATAATCTCTACATGAGTGCACATAACATTCATCCATATGCAACATCCACGTGATAGCATAACAAGTTTTCATCCATGAATAAGCATAAACACTCATGCATATGCGGTATGAAAGTGTGTGAGCCGATCTTAGTGCCTAACGTGTATTATGCATCCACGAGTATCCACTTGCAAACACTTGCAACCACTTGCAAACATCAAGCATAACATGTTTCAAATACATGTTTCAACCAAGGGTTTCTACCTAAGGTTCTCATGACAAGATTTACGAAACAAGATAAACTAGATAAGCATGGATAGCAATGGGAAGATATACCAATCTAGGAAAAGAGATCGAGAATGTACCCTCAAAAAGAAAAGGATAAAGCCCACGCATCTTCTCCTCGGTTTCCCAAGTCGCATCTTCGTCGGCTTCACCCCACTGAACTTTCACCAATTTGACTTCTCGATTCCTTAGTTTCTTGATCTCTGTTCCCAAAATACGGATCGGAGCTTTTCTCAAGGTTGCTTCTTTCTCTACCTCAATGTCTTCAAGAATGCTTGGTTCAACCACCTCAGCGGACTCATGTAGGCACTTTCGGAGATGCGAGACATGAAAGACATTATGCACTCCGGCTAGCTTCTCGGGCAATCCCACCTTATAGGCCATCTTTCCAATTCTCTCTACGATAGGGAAGGGTCCTACGAACCTTGGTGCCAACTTCCCAACTGATCCAAAACGTACCACATTACGCAAAGGAGAAACCTTCACGAAAACCATGTCTCCCACTTCGAATTCCAGATCTGCCCTTCGCTTGTCAGCATAGGATTTCTGTCTGTCTTGGGCCGCTTTCATCCTTCTTCTCACCAATTCAACTTTCTCGGATGTGTCCCGTATCATATCGGGCCCAAGTATAAGTCTATCTGTTGTCTCCCACCAACAAGATGGTGACCTACACGGCCTCCCATATAAAGCTTCAAATGGTGCCATCCCTATGCTGGCTTGATAGCTATTATTATAAGGAAATTCTACAAGAGGAAGGTGGTCTTCCCAAGTACCACCGAAGTCGAGAACACAAAACCTCAAAAGATCTTCTAGCACTCTATTCACCCTTTCGGTTTGGCCATCCGTCCGGGGGTGATAGGCTGTACTCAGATTCAATCGCGTACCCATTGCTTCTTGCAAACTGTTCCAGAACTGGCTAGTGAAAATTGGGTCACGATCGCTAACTATGCTAGAAGGAACTCCATGCAGCCGCACTATCTTTTGAAGATAAACAGATGCTAGCCGTGATACGGTCCTCTTGCTTTTCACCGGAATAAAATGGGCTCTCTTTGTAAATCTATCAATTATTAACCATATCCCATAAGCCCAAATAGTTTGGTGGCGAACTTCTTCACCTCAACCATATACCATAAATAGGCTAGCCATACTCCTTAGGAGGTTTGTAACAGAACTAAGATTGAGGATAGGACTGAGAGGATATACTTAAAAGGTAGCATGCGAGTAAGCTCTACGGAACAATAGGGATCAAGGATATACTCTTAGAAAGAGATTAAATGCGCGTATCTAGACTTCAATCTTCTAAGCCGCATTTTCTTGTGCTTAATCCCATCGTGCCCTGACCGTCTTTTATCTTCGCAATTCCGTAGTTCTTAATTCTTGTTCCCAAAATATGAGTTAGAACTCATTTCACCGTTGCTTCTCGTTCCAATTCCACTTATTCTTTGCCTAAAATACTTGGCTTAAACATAACTGCGTGCTCATGGTTCATGCAAGCTTTCCAAGATTCGTTAGTGAATCTTGGATCTCATTTACATACTATACGGTATCCCACGCAGAAAACTATCTCTTGAAAACAGTGCCAATCCATGTTGCCAAACTGGAGCTGAGGTAAGGGCTCTCTTGAGCCTTTGAAAAGCAAGCTCACACTCCAAGTCCCATGCACAGACTAAGTTCTTCTTCGTCAACTTAGTAAGAGGGGCTGAAATCTTAGCGAAGTCCCTGATGAACTTCCTATAGTAGCCCGCCAAACCGAGAAAGCTTCTTACTTCGGTTGCACTCCTAGGAGTCTTCCACAACCACTTTCGCGGGATCCACCGCTATGCCTTGCTTAGAAACTATATGTCCAAGAAACCGAACTTCCCTTCTCCAGAAATGACATTTGGAGAACTTGGCTTTCAACTGATGCGCTCTAAGCGTATTCATCACTCCCTTGAGATGCCTAGCATGCTCTTCCTCATCCTTTGAGAAGATCAGAATATCATCCACGAAGACAACAACAAACTTGTTAAGGAACTCCCTGAACACTCTACTCATCAAATCTACGAAGTAGGCGGGTGCATTAGTCAAACCGAATGGCATGACAAGCCATTCAAATAATCCATCTGGAGTCCTAAACGCAGTTTTATCAATGCTATCCTCAGCCACTCTAAGCTGATGGAATCCGGTGGCTAGATCGAGCTGAGAGAAAACAGAAGCACCTACAAGCTAGTCAAAGAGATCATCAATTCTCGGTAACGGGTGCCTATTCTTCTTTATCAGCTTGTTCAACTCTCGATAATCAACACATAGACGAAGAGAACCATCCGCCTTAGTAGCGAATACCACCGGAGCACCCCATTCAGAAATGCTTTGCCTAATAAAATTCTTCTCAAGCAACTCCTTGATTTGCTTACTGAGCTCCCTTCTTTCACGAGGGGCCATGTGCCTAACGGGCAATGATACTGGCTTGGCATTATCAACTAGATAAATGCTGAAATCTATCTCTCGTTTAGGGGTTACTAACTTCTTCAAAGACATCGGGATAGTCTCGGACCACCCTTACAGATTGCAGATCATCGATGGACGAGTCGAGAGATTCAAGATAACATAACATGACGGGACCTCTAGGGTTACAAGAAATTTCTAGGGTGTTACCGAGGCGAGTCATGAGCCTCTCCACCCTATGCTCACAATCGAGGATGGCTCCATAACTGGACAACCAATCCATGCCCAAGACCAACCCATATCCCGTGACCCCGAGAACATAAGCACTACACGTGAATTCTACGGCTAAGATAGAAATTTTCAAATCCACACAAATCATAGACAGATGGGCGGAACCCCCAATTGGATTTGAAACACAAACGGGATCCTCAACTAAGCTAGTACTTAGGTGCAAACTTTCAACAATATCAGAAGAGATAATACTATGCGATGCGCCAGAATCAAATAAGGTGCGAACAGGAAAATCAGAAATGTAAACATGAATTTCTATAAAAACTCTACCTCGATCAAAAGCTGGAAGAGCGAGGAGAGCCTGCAATTGCCCTCCAGAGGGTCCTACTTGCTGAGTTTGTCCTTGCCCTTGTCCATGCTTCTTGGGACAATCCTTGCTAAGATGTCCAGATTCTCCGCAATGAAAACACTTGCCTAACTTCCTCTTCTTCTTCCTGCAATCCTTGGCTATGTGCCCAGTGATCCTACAGAAGTTGCACTTTCTTGTCTTTCTTGCCTTGTTGTTGTTCTTATCTCTTTTCTCGGTATCTTCCTTCTTGCCTTGGGACTCATTTGCCTTGACCTCCTTCTTGCCACTCTTATCTTCCTCTTGAAGTAGGGTCATATTCACCAAACTCTTGAAGGTCGCCCCCAGGGGTGTATGAGATATGGCCAAACCGCGCAAGGGCTCATTTAATCCTAGAGCAAAGCGTAGGGCCTTCTTCCGAGCGGTGTTAACCCATTCTAGACCGAACTGAGCAAGTTGATTAAACTTATCCACGTATTCTCTAACGGTCATGTCCCCTTGCTTTAGTGATAGGAACCTCTCTAGCTGAAGGTTCTCTTCTGTCGATGATAGAAACTTTAGTCCAAACCTTCTCCTAAAGTCATCCCAAGTCTCAATGGGTCTAGTAGTGGTGGTGACTACCCACCAATAAGCAGCTTCCCATTTCAATAGCCATACCGCCAACAGAACTTTCCTACGATCTTCCACATCAAAGATAGCAAAGAGGTCTTCAGTTTCCTTTAACCAGTTTCTTGCCTCCACGGGAGTCTCCGTTCCGACAAAATTCTTGCAACCCATCGCCTTAAAGTCTTTGCAAAGCTTTGCGAAATCCTCTTGCGGATGCTGAGGGGGAGGAGGAACCTCAGCTACGGGAGGAGGAGAGATGTTAGCGACGGGGGAAGGAGGAGGAATGTTCGCGGGGCCGGCTTCATTCGCCCTTGCCTCCATAAATCTCCAGAACCAGACGGGTACTTGTACGCCTTCCGGGATGTTAAAGCGATCGGCCATACTAAAACGAAGAAAAAGATAGATTCAGAATGAAGAAACGAAGGATAGTGTTATGGCTTTTGGGGAATAGCCTTTTTAAAATAACTAGACTTTTCTTGGAAAATACTTAATTGGTTTTGAAAATAGTTTTTCAAAAGGTAAGTTTCAAAAACACTTTTGCTCAAATCTTGTAAACCTTATGCTCTGATACCAAATGTAACACCCCACCTCCGCCAGTGCCACTCTTGCAAGCACACTGGCTTTGGAGGGGCGTTTAAACAAGGTAAACATGCATGCAGATATCACAAGACAGAACATATAAGTAAAACAGAGTAGTAAAGCAGCGGATTAATCTAGCATTTCAAAACCATAGTCATATTACAACAAAGTACTTGAGCGTTATATTCCAACAAACAAAGTCTAGACAAAAGCATAAACTGAAAAACTGAAATACATAAAGTACTATCCCCAAAGTGAAGTGATAAACCATAGCTAGCTCAATGTCCAAACCCGTACATGAGCGAATCCAGTAAGCAAGCTAGAAAGATCCAAGCTAAGCTCCAATGTTCCCACCCTGAGGACCTGAGGGGGGGGAACGGAAGACAAGAGGCAAAAGAAAACAGGTCAGTCAAAAAGACTGGTAAGCCCTACTACTATCTGTCTATGAACTAGTAAAGTTAACTGGCATGAGAAGCTGAGATGAACATAAGGATAATAACATACTGGCATTATGATTAACTAACAAGGTAGATAAAGGTGTCATCGCATAATCAAGGTTAAGTTTTGCACCACGGGTGTACTAGCATTCTAACATGTCAAGTAAAAACAAGAATTGATCCCTTGGCCCAAGCTTGGCCCAATATAATGAGGTGACCTAAATCAAGGTCCAACTACACAGTCTAGTCGATCGGCTCCCTATAAGCCTAACTCGTCAAGTGTCGGTGTCATGCGGCTTAATCATGTAATGTAGTTGACTGTGCAGGGTCCACCCTAGGGTGTATCTGGCCCTACGGTGTAACCCTCTGACACCATACCATGATGCACAGTCCAAACCTACCGTTGCCCGTGTTCAACTCCGGACTTGATGTGCACGACCATGGTCCGCCTGAACAACCGGGGCATCATTCAACCGTCTCTTTTGGTCTCTTACAATCAGCCCAGTAATCGTGCCCCACCCTAGCCTAGTCCTAGGGTCTTATGATACATCTAGAAGGTTACTGCTGAAAAGGACCACGCAACTAGGGTTTCTTAATGGGTTAAATGTGGTTAACCCGATCCAAACGTGGATTAAATCGGTTAAGAGTACCCAAGGCTCCTGACTTAACCTCGATTAATCCATCAAGCCCAAATTGGTTAAGTATTAAGTGGACCATGACTTAACCCTAATCAGGAGGCATTAATTAACTTAATGCGCTTTAACCTCTCACATTAGACTTTGTTGTGGTTACTAGTTAAGCCGGGCGGGTCCGGGTAGCTTTACACCACAACTAGGTCTAACCTCGGGTTCGAGCACAACATGACCAACTTCTCACATTGGGTCTTATTGTTTGTAGCCACTAGTTAAGCCGGGCGGGTCCGGGTAGATTTATGCTACAAACTCAACCCAACCTCGAGTTGGCCACACTCATATTTTCTAAGTGTCATGTCCATTATGTTTCCAAAACATAATTACAAGTTAACATATCACGTCATGTTACAAAAATCATGTTCATGTCATTATGTTACCCAACCCCAACGTAATCCCATCGTTTACATAATCGCAACAACGCATAAATGATAAAATAGGGAACTTGGCATAACCATGACATAAAGGTGTTGAAGCCACAAGTTTAACGTGGTGGCATATGAAATGTACATATGTTCATATACTTGCATATTGCATTATTAGGCTTCAAAAGCATGCATAAAACCAAACTTAGAATATGAGTGATACATGGTGATAAATGACATGTAGAAGTTGCTAGAAGTTCGCATTTTGCCTCACATGCAAGTTATCATAAGGGATATGATAACTTTCATGTTGCCAAAATGCAACCTTTAATATAAAGCTTGGAGCTTTATGCTCAAAACCTCAAGTTTAACTTGCATAACATGATAACATGATCAACCCAAACTTGCATAACATAGCAACATGTGTCATACATAATGATTAAACCAACTTGCATAATGATCATCCAAACTTGCATATAATGATCAACCAAACTTGCATATAATGATCAACCAAACTTGCATATAATGATCAACCAAACTTGCATATAATGACCAACCAAACTTGCATATAATGATCAACCAAACTTGCATATAATGATCAACCCCAAACTTGCATCATTCATTTAACTTTAGAGTTCAAAGAAAGAAAGTAGAAAAGGGCTTACTACGCTATGAAGACACAAATGAATATTTATTATAAAGATTGAGACAAAGCCCTTATGCAAGCACCAAAAACCCAAATATGCAAGCTCCAAATGAAAACCCTTGAGCCAATTCAATAAAAACCCTTGCTTTGAAATAGAAATGTTGCAACTTGACTTGAATGCAAGCTAAGAACACTCATACAAGTTTGAAAACACTTGTATGAACTCAAAATCTCTCATAGAAATTAACTTAGAAATTTTAGCATGAGAGTGGAGGCCACGAGAGGAACAAATTTGGCATAGTTTAGTTGTAGGATTGAATAATGGTGATTTAGGCTAGGTTTAGGGGTCTTTTTATAGAGTTTTAGGATAGTATTAGCCATAGGATTAACCCTAGATTCAATCCAAGCCATCAAAGCATGTCTTGGGGAAGAAGTCAAGTATAGGAACCATCTAGGGCCTTTAGATTAAAGCTGAACCATGAGAACCATTCAAATGCAAAATCTGCATTTGAGCGAATCGGCCCACGGGTTGACAGCCAAACACCCTGGATTAACCCCTAGTCGACCCAGCGGGCTTGGGTCGACCTCAAAAATCGGCCGGTTCGGTTATTCCCCTCTCCCAATTCGCTGTTTTGAACATTTTTGCATATTTATTTATTTAATTTTCAATTATATATATATATATATCAATATATATATATTTCTCTGCGCAACCCATTTCACTTAATTAAGTATACTTTAATTTGTGAATTTTTCGTGAAACTTCGCGAGGCCATATCTTGGTCATACGGACTCCGATTTTCGAAAACTCGGACTCTATTTCGCGTATTTTTCCGAGACGAACGCACTGGCACAACCCGTTTCCCTTGATTCAGATTTTACAGTTTAATTCTGCCTCCATTTATGTTATAACATGTTATTCAAAAATACGGGTTGTTACAACTGGGTTTGGGGACTCTTAAATCCTAGTTACTTGGGGGAACAAGCTTAAGGGGTTTTGCTTGTGTCAATCTGCTGTTTGGAACCTATATCAGTCAGTATCCCTATAGGTATCTTATTTGGGGGTCCCGCACTAGTTAGCGGCCAGGGTACGCTTTATTGAACCAGATAGTAAGAGGTTCAAGGGTTTTGGGGGTGTTAGGGGCGTGTTTCCGATTGAGTCATGAGCGTGCATGGATCCGGCTATGGAACCAAAGACGTCAAAACACATACGGATATTGTTGTGTTCTATAAGTCACTGGGTTAGGGAGTGATACACCTTTCTGCCGTAGCTGACACAGGATATTCGGGTAATAGGGAGCCGATCGCATGGGTAGTAATTAGGGTATACCTAATCATGCTGTTATGTAATTAGGTTAACACCTAATCCTATTATGTAATTAGGGTATGCCTAATCCTGTTGTTATTCCTGCTATTATTCCTACTGTTGATCGTGCTGTTATTTTTGCTGTTATTCCTCCTGTTATTCCTGCTGTTGATGCTGTAATACATGATCCTGTTGAATTTGTATACTAGTATTGGTGTAGACTAGGATTTGAAATATGAAACGTGTATGTTTAGAAATATATGTTCAGACATTTACCCGTTTTAGGATATAAATGTGAAGCATGTTCCGATCATAAGTTCATAAGTTTATTTCTGTTATTTTGTCCATCCTGCTATTCTGTTTAGATTACCTGTTGTAAAACTATACCTTTCTTACCCAGTTTTATTTACATGTCCTATCATTTCTGATTCATGCATATTTGTAAATCACTGGAACTCTCCAGACTTTATGTCTGACCTTTTTCTTTCGCCTCTTTCTTCCTTTTTCCCCACCTCAAGTTTCTAGGGTGATGGTACTCAGCAGTAACTAGGATATTGCTTCAGCTTGGACTTGCTTTGAAATGTATCACTTTGATATGCTTTCCACTTTAGTTTGGCTCATGCTATGGGATATGACTTTATGTACTTTGGTATTTTATTTTCTGTATTGGCTTGAAAAACAGATTTGAAACAGTTTGTTGGTTGTAACTGGTTTTAACATATCTCTTAGACTATTCTTTGATTCTATTATAATAAAGTTTAAAATTTACTGCTACTTATTTTATCATTCTTGTGCATTCTCTATAATGATCTCCTGTTGCGCTTCACGGAACTTAACACATTCTCTTATGAGTGACGTTAACGGATGTGGGGTGTCATAGTTGGATTATTTAGAATTAATCCAAGCCTCTAATGTAACACCCCGCAAGTTTAGAGTACATTAATAAACTAAGGAATACTTAATTAAATATTGGGAATTAAATAAAACGGACTGTGCCATTACATTCATCTTGGAATTCTGGTTTAGATAGACTCCGAGTTTGCATAAAATGGATATCGTATGAGGAAGATATAAATGGTAGAAGTTTGTGAATATATAAGAAGGATATATGTAAATATAATTCAGTTCAAAATAAACGAGCGGCAAACGAAGGTTGGAAGGGGCGGGAACCGGACCCGTTGTGCACCGACCCACGCCTGGTCTGGGTTGACCCAAGGTCAGGTGGGTCGACCCAGGTGGGGGTGGGTCGACCCACTCACGATCTGGCGACTTCCAATCTTCTATTTCTGGACTGCTTTATTAACCAGGTTCATTATTTTACTAAACGGATTGGATATAAAAAAGGGATCTAACGGTTAAGGATTGTCTTGCAAACTCTATGTAAAGGCATGCACTCCTATCAAATCAATTACACTTCTTCATACTTCTTCTTCAAACCTCTGTTCTAAAAATTTAAGATGAAGATGGGGAGATGCTGCCGAAACATGGATTGAATCAAGACAATTCTTATCTGACTTATACAAGAATCCCTTCTGCAACATCAGCAAATTATCAACTGTTCTTTAAATCCAATCTCTGTGAGTTCATGTTATTTTCAGATATAAAAATTTAACAGTAACCTTGACATATTAATAAACCTGGATCTAAGCCTATGCAGTTAATAAAATATCATTCTGTTATAATTACATGTATTTTTCCATACACCTATTCAGTTGTTATTATATGCCTATTTCTGTTATTATATGCTTATTTTTGTTCTCCTCCCTCTCTTATTCCCTTTTTTATTTTATAATCCCAGGCTACCTTCGAGCCTAGGCCAATCTCGTAAGAGACATACGTATGAACAAAATCGGGACAATTGGGGAATGTTTGGGAATGAAAATGAAAGAGGGAAATTTGGGGAATATCTTTTACTGTGGAATATGACTATTTTTGGGTGTATGAACATGTAAATCTGTAGGCTTAATTCAAATATTAAGCGGAACATGTTAATGAAACTGTATGTAACATGTTTAATCTGTTGGGGTTATATAAACCTGTTAATATGTAATACTTAACATGTTTAATCTGTTGGGGTTATATGATCCTATTAATCTGTAATACTTAACCTGTTTAATCTGTTGGGGTTATATGAACCTGTTAACCTGTATTACTTAACCTGTTTAATCTATTGAGGGTTATATAAACATGTTAATATGTAATACTTAACCTATTTAATATGTCGAGGTTATATGAACCGGTTAACCTATAAAACATAACCCATTAAATCTGTAGGGTTTATATGAACCTGTTAATCTATGACCCATTAAATCAGTGGAGGGGGAGGGGTCAAGTAAACCGGTTAAATCTGTGGGGGTTAAGTAAACCTGTTGAATCTGTGGGGTTAAGTAAATCTGTTAAATCTATGGAGGTTATACGAACCTGTTAATATATAACTTGTTAAATCTGTAGGGGTTATGATGTAAGACTTAACCTGTTAAAATCCTAGTTAATTGGGGACACAAGTTTTAGGGGTATAGCTTGTGTCATCTGTTGTGTGGGACCCATATCAGTCATTAACCCATTCTGGTATCAGGGGACGCTTACTCAACTGATTGTAAGAGGTTCATCTGGAAGGGGTTTTTTGATGGCGAGTTCCAATGGAGTCATGTGCGTGCACGAGTCCATCCTATCTAGGAAAATAAGCCGTTGTAGCACCAGTAAATAGGTCTGTGTTCTTCTGTAGGTTGCCAATTTAGAAAGTAATACACCCTACTGTGGGGCTGACACAGGGTATTTACATGTTAGGGAGCCAATCACTTGGGGGTAGTAATTAGGGTATATCTAGTCCTGCCCGTTTCTGTTGAGGTACCTGTTATTTCTCTTTGGAGTAACACCTATTATTTCTGTTGAGGTACCTGTTATTTCTGTTTGGGGTAAAACCCGTTATGAAACTAGAATACACCTAAAACTATCATTATTTTTCTATTGGGATCATTCTGTTTATATTAAGTAATCAGGGGATACCTAATCCCGTCACATATTTGTTATACTAGTATTTGTGCAGAGAAAAGTAGTTGAGAAGCATAGTTTACTCTGTTTTTTCTTCTTATCCTGTTCATCCCGTTTATACCTGTTGTATGTTATTGTTATCTTTCATCCAGTTTATTTACTTGTCTTGATACTTTTACTTCTTTATATACTAAAAGTCATTGGATTCGCCAGACTTTATGTCTAACAATTTTTGTTTCCTTTCTCTCTTTCTTCCCCCCTAGGTTCTCAGGGTGGGAATGCTTAGGCATGATTAGGACTTTCTCTCTCTTCTGTTTCTGCTTGGATCTAGATCTGCTTTGATGTATCACTTCAACTGCTTGTCAACTTTGTTATGGCTATTATTGGGGATTATGATTTTACATTCCTGTATTCTGATGGTTTTTAGCGCAAGATAGATGTTTTGGTTTGATGTATTTGGTTTCAGTATTTTTACTTGATGTTGTAATTGGTTTAGAGACTACGATGTTTTTCTACTGAATAATGAAGTTTTAAATTCTCGCTGCTATTTTTATATCTGTCTTGTGAGATTCTGTTTCTGTTTACCTATAACGCTTCACGGAACTTAATGCATTCTAATAAAGAGTGACATTAATGGACATGGGGTGTCACATTTGGTATCATAGTTGATGGTTACAAGATCGGATAAAAGTTTTGAAAATTGTTTTCAAAAATAAAGTGTTTTCAAAGAAAAGTCTATTTTTGAAAAACCTATTCCCCAAAGCCATAGAAAAAATCTTTTCGATTCTCTGTTTGAATCCCTTTCCTTTTCTTTTCAGCATGTTGGGGAACCGAATCTTCCCATGGGCGTTTCCGATACCGGCTTGGTTCCGTAGATATCTTGAGGCTACAACACCAGCCGGAGGCCAAGGAAATGCTCCTCCCCTAGCAGCAACCGCTGTTCCTCCACCTCCGCGTGTAGATAATTCTCTAAGATATGCAAGGACTTCTGTGCTATAGGAGGAAAACCATTCTGTGGGACTGAAAGCTTTGTGAAAGCATGGAATTGGCTGCGAAAGAGAGAACTTGTTTGGACTTTTTTAGGTTGACACCGTAGGAAGATACAGTGCCGCATAGCAGCTTAAGGATAAGGCGTCATTTTGGTGGGAGGTGACATAAGCAGGGCGTCCAGTAGATACTTAGGCTGACTTCCGATAGAGATTCGAGGCAAAGTTTTTTCTCAAGCAGAAGAGAGTATGCAGATGGAGAGATTCTTGGCATTTAAGCATGGAAGTATGTCTGTTAAAGAGAACGTCAATAAGTTCAATCAGTTGGCAAGGTTTGGCCTAGAATTGGTGGATACCTCGCACAAGAAAGCTTTAAGGTTTGCGAGAGGATTAAATCAACCTATCCAAGCATTGGCATTGTCTCATATACCGATGGGGGAATCTTTTGAAAGACTTATTGACATGGCATTGATGCACGAAGAGGGTAAGGATGAGAAGAAAGAGGTTAAGACCGATGAGACACAAAACAAGAAAGTGTGGCCTAAGAAAGAAATGCAAAAAAAGGGTGGAAAGAACGACAAAGCTCAGGGCAAGAAGAAATGTCATGGTTGTGGGAGCCTGGCTCATCGGGTCAAGGATTGCAGAAAGAGGAAGAATGCTTGTTTCAACTGCGGTGAAGTTGGACACTATACTCGGGAATGCCCGAAGAAGCAAGGACAAGGGCAAAGGGTAGGACCTTCTGGAGGGCAGGTGCATGCTCTCGAGGCCAGTGGACCGGACAGAGGTAGGAAAGTTTCTGTTAAATGTTTTATTTTCCTTTCCGATCATCCCGTTAGGACTCTTTTTGATTTTGGTGATTCTCATTCTTTTATATATGATTCTGTGGTTGAGTCTCTGCACCTTAGTTGTAACACCCCACACCCGCTACGGTCACTCACTAAGGGAATGCCATAACATCGGTGGAGTATTTTAAGTGAATATAGAACAGAAAAATTACAACAAGACAGATATAAGTAATACTTGAGAATTTAAAACATCATTTCATTTCAGCGGAAAGTAAAACATGTTTGGTTACACCAAAACCATAAATAAGAGTCAAGTACATAATATCCATCCTGATAAAAACGAAAGTACACAATCCCATTACATAACCTAATAGCCATAATAGAAAAGATAAACTGAGCTTTACATCCACGGTCCAAGCTCCAAAAGATAGATAAAGCAGTCTGATCAAAGCCCACTAGTGCTAGGCCCACTCTGAAAACCTGAGGGTTGGGAAAAAAATAAAGAAACAACGGGGTCAGACATAAGTCTGAGTGAGTCCTATGACCCTAACAATACAATCATTAAAGTAATTAGGGTATGATATAAACAAGGTACGGTACCTCTGGGGATAATGACTACACTAAGTAGCCAACTAAACACAGGATGTACTAAGATAACCGAAAAGACGCATTTATCCACCCAAGGATAATTACTGGATTACACCACCCCAGATCTACACACCTAAGGGTAATTCCTACAATGCACCACACCAGTCATTCCTAACTTAAAGGTTGATCCCACCCATGGACTTATAAAATTAACTTAATAGTTCTCGCGTACCCCTAGGTGACTAAGTAGACGCCTCGGGGCCCTACAATCCACTAGGTGTACACACTACTCCCCATTCGATCGGCTCCCTAACGTAGATACCCGTGCTGGCCCCACCGTGGGGTGTACCATTCCCCAACGTGGCAACCTGATAAAACTAACGGTGCACGGCTTATATCTACACGATGCAACAACGTCTTATTTACCAGCCCGGGTCCACACACGCATATGAAACCCGTTGGTCATGCGTTGCCACCGCTAACCCATTTTGGCCTCTTATAGTCAAGCCCAATATGCGTGTCCCGTCACTCGACTAGAGTCGAGCCCACTAAGATACGTTTGGGATATTGGTTGAAATGGGCCCCCACAAGCTACCACCTAAGCTTGTTATTTCTAGTGAATCCCGCTTAACCCTTTAACCATGTCCACTTACATGTTATAAATTCTGGTTAAGTCATTAATCATATTTTAATTGCCATTCAAGGCACCCACTAGATTTCCACATGCCACCCAAAGCACTTACTTAACCCTTTAACCATGTTTTAATTACATGTTCCACTTTGGTTAAGTATTCTAAACGTATTTTCTATTTCCACCCAAGGCCTCCACTTAACCCCTCATGTCCCTCTACATGCTAATATGGTTAAGTGTTTCTTAATTAATTAATTAAGATCATGACCTCATAAAGACCTCTCACATTAGACCGTCTTTTATGACTGCTGGATATGCCGGTTGGGTCCGGGCAGCCTTACGTCATAAAAAGGGTCTAACCTCGTGTCTTTACTTTAATCACGTATTTAATTTGTGCCTAAGACCTCTCACATTGGGCTAACATTTGTAGCAACTGGTTAAGCCGGTTGGGTCCGGGCAGTTTTACGCTACAACTGAGTCCAACCTCGTGTCTTAGTCGATTAATTACACCTAATTAATCACCCTCATAATTTATATTAATTATCCCTAATTAATTAATCATGTTTTCCAGAATATGGGTAGACCTAACTCAATAGGTAAGTTCCCAACTCCGTAGTATGGGTAGACCTAACTCAATAGGTAAATTCCCAACTCCATAATATGGGTAGACCTAACTCAATAGGTAAATTCCCAATTATGTCCATTTAATTTATGTTACTCTTAAGCATACCCATTCCACATCATTTTATTAACATGCATATTAACCCCATCGTTCCCCACGTAATTCGTTCTCGTAACGTGACATAATAAAAGGGAAGATTCATCACAAATGTCATGGGTTTAACCAACATAGCTTATAACTTTATCATGGGTTCAAAAGGTGTCAACTTGCATATATGAGCATACATTAAACCCAACTAGTATTTAACCCAAACTTGCATTATGCATATCATAAAAGAGATAACTTGCATATGAACTTGCACATAAACTTGCATATGAACTTGCACATAAACTTGCATATGAACTTGCATCATAACTTGCATATGAACTTGCATCATAACTTGCATATGAACATGTATCATAACTTGCATATGAACTTGCATATGAACTTGCATCATAACTTGCATATGAACTTGCATCATAACTTGCATATGAACATGTATCATAACTTGCATATGAACTTGCATCATTACTTGCATATGAACTTGCATCATAACTTGCATATGAACTTGCATCATAACTTGCATATATTATGCATATCATAAAAAGAGACAAACTTGCATAAAACCAAATACTTAGCATGCATAAAACCACATACATAGCATGCATAAAACCAAATACTTAGCATGCATAAAACCAAATACATAGCATGCATAAAACCAAATACTTAGCATGCATAAAACCAAATACATAACTTGCATAACATGTTACATATAGACTTGCATATAATCTCCCATATAGCTTGCATAACATGTTACATATGAATCAATGTTCAACATAGTGTTTTGCATCATAAAACATAGCATTAAACTTGCATATAGCACACAACATACACTATACTAAACTTGCATAAACACATTGATTTCATAAACATAGCCATATCTTATCATATCCTATCATAATCAATTTAACAATTGATTGTTAAGTCTATAGAAACTCACCACTAAACTCCAATAAGCAAACCCTTGCCACAAATCACCCAAAAACTCTAGCCTTGAACATAAAGCTTGCAACTTGATGATGAATGCAAGCCAATGATCACTCATACAACTCAAAGATGCTTGTATGCACATGAAAGCCTTCATAGAAATAGTTTAGAAATAGGATGGAGGCTAGGGTTTTGAGTGGATGCCATGATCATAGAAAATTTTGGCATAGTTTAGTTAGGAGATAGGATTATGACCATTTAGGGCTAGCTTAGGGTCTTATTTATAGGATTAGGCAAGTGTTTTAGGCCATTAGATTAACCCTAAATTAGATTAGGACCCTTAGATTTCGGAACCTTCCAGAAACCAACCCTAAGACCAAGCCCAAACCCCAAACTGGTGCACCCAACCACAGAACTCTCTAGAAACTGTGCAGGTTTCCTGTCCCGACATGGGCGCACTTCCCAAGTGCGCCAGTGTATTTTTGTGCTGGCGCACTTCACAAGTGCGCCAGTGCATTTCTGGCCTGTTTCGGGTTTTTCTGCCTAACTTCGTTCGTCCATATCTCTTTCATACGGTACCCGTTTTACGCAAACTCGGACTCTATTTCGCGTATTTTTCCGAGACGAACGCAATGACGCAGCCCGTTTCCCCTGATTCTCACATCTGAGATTAATTATACTTTAATTACTAACCATTAGTGTTAATTGAAATTCGGGGTGTTACATTCTCCCCTACTTAAAGGATTTCGTCCTCGAAATCTCTAAGTCAAGAAGAACGTATCCTACCAACCAAACAACCATCTACTAAACCATCAACCACAAGCAACCATTATCCTTAGAAACTTCTAATGATGTATGAACATATGCAGAAAGTGTGTGTATATGTCCGTATACTAATGCAAAATCAGGCGGTCTACTGATTCAGTCGACCTCCTTAATGCAAACCATGATAGTGCCATGCATCCAATATGTATGCGAAACCCTATTGACACATACAATTTCTATATGCGTGCACAACCATACACAAAAATGCATCATCCACATGATAACACAGCCATGATACATCCATCAATCGAACTACCACATCCATTTATGCGATATGCAACATGAAGTGACTGAGCCGATCTAGTGCCTAATGTGTGTGTATATGCATCCACGAGCAACCACTAGCAAACAATTGCATCCACATGCATCCATCAACCATAACATGTTTCAAACACATGTTTCAACCATAGGTTTTACCCTATCTAAAGGTCATAGGTACTAGCGAGAGGATATACTAAAGATAAGATAAGTACTAGACAAGCGATAAAGGAGAAGTTAAAAGACATACTCTCAAAAAGAAATGGGTACAAAGAATGCATCTTCGCTTCCGTCTCCCAAGTAGCATTGCCCTCGTCTTCTCCCCATTGCACTTTAACTAGCTGAACTTCTCTGTTCCTCATCTTCCTAGTTTCTGACCCAAGGATGCGAGTAGGAGCTCGTCAAATCGTCGCATCACGCTCTACCTCTACATCTCTAAGCAAGCTCGGCTCTACGACCTCTGCGGTCTCATGTAAGCACTTCCTCAAATGTGATACATGGAATACATCATGAACACCACTAAGTCTGTCGGGCAACTCCACCCTATATGCCATTCGTCCAATCCTTTCCTTAATAGGAAACGGCCCAACAAACCTCGGTGCTAACTTCCCAACGGACCCAAAGCGAACAACATTTCTCAACGGAGATACTTTGACAAAAACCATGTCCCCAACCTCAAACTCAAGATCCGTCCTTCTCCGATCCGCATAAGATTTCTGTCTATCTTGCGCTGCCTTCATCCTTCTTCGAATCAAATCAATCTTCTCTGAAGTCTCTCTAACCATATCTGGCCCAAGCAAGATCTTATCCGTAGATTCCCACCAACATGTAGGAGATCGACAAGGCCTTCCATAAAGAGCTTCGAAAGGTGCCATGCCAATACTAGACTGAAAGCTGTTATTGTATGCGAACTCCACCAAAGGAAGATGTTCTTCCCATGTACCTCCAAAATCCAAGATACAAAGCCTCAAGAGATCTTCTAAGATACGGTTCACCCTCTCGGTCTGACCGTCCATCTGAGGATGATATGCGGTGCTCAAACACAACTGAGTCCCTACCGCCTCTTGCAAACTTCTCCAAAACTCACTAGTGAAGATAGGACCTCGATCACTCACAATGCTGGATGGTACGCCATGCAATCTAACAATCTCTCTAACATAGACTGAAGCAAGCCATGGAGCGGTCCTCTTACTCTTTACGGGTATAAAATGGGCACTCTTGGTAAGTCTGTCCATCACAACCCAAATTCCCGTATTGCCCTTCCTCGATCTCGGTAACCCATCGATGAAATCCATCGAGACACTATCCCACTTCCATTGCGGAACTTCCAATGGGTGTAGCAACCCACCGGGGTTCCTTTGCTCCGCTTTAACTTGTTGGCACACTAAGCATCTAGCCACATACTCGGCCACATCCTTCTTCATACCGGCCCAGAAGAAAACTCTCTTCATATCTTGGTACATTTTGTCTCCACCGGGATGAATAGTCATTCTTGAACGATGTGCATCATCCAAAATAGCCTTCTTCAAACCCTCATCTTGCGGTACACAAAGTCTACCGTCTCTATGCAACCATCCCCTATCATCTATGGTGTATCTACCCAAATGGCTGGACGACTCCCCCCTTATAAGCTTCTCTACCAACTCAACCAACTGTGGGTCGTCTCGCTGAGCCTCGCCAATCCGTCCCAAAAGAGTAGGTCTAACCTCCAAGGATGCTAACAAACCAGGTACAAAGTCAACAGAAGGTCTAAAGTCAAACATAGAATTAAACTCCAAGCTTCGCCATTCCACGAACAATGGACTCAAAGACAGCCTTTTTCTGCTTAAGGCGTCTGCCACCACGTTACCCTTGCCAGGGGTATACGCTATCTCAAACTCATAGGATGCTAAGAATTCCATCCACCTTTGTTATCTTAAGACAATGCGCTCAAAGAGTCTCCAACACTTCCCTAAGATGTAGGGCATGCTTTTCTCCACTTCTAGAGAAAATCAGGATATTCTCCCATGCAAAATCGTCACAACTATCCATCTCTCACGCAGACCACCTTAGTCGAACTCGACATCCCCCAAATGCAAGCCCCAAAGGCCTAAACCAATATAAGACAAACACCCAAGGGATACCTCCTTCGAATTCAGACGACCTACGTGAGATGATACTAGTAAAAACGGCTAAATAATTAAGCCCTTGTCCAACTCTGGATGTCCTTGCCAGTCTCGCTCCAAAACCACCGTTTATCCCATAACTGGCTTTGCTCAACCTATTGAGCACATACGAAAACTTATTTCGCTCCTAGAAAAGACCAAGATGTCATCCACCAAGATCATCACGAACTTATTTAGGTACTCCCTGAACACCCTTCTCATCAAATCAACAAAGTATGCGGAGGCGTTCGTCTAACCAAATGGCATCACCAGCCACTCATAAAACCATCCGGAGTCCTAAAGGCAATCTTCTTTATACTATCCTCAGCCACTCTCAACTGACGAAACCCCGTGGCTGAGTCCAACTGCGAAAATACTGAGGCGCCAACCAACTGATCAAAGAGATCATCAATCCTCGGCAATGGGTGTCTATTCTTCTTTGTGAGTTTATTTAGTTCTCTTTAGCCTACACAAAGTCTGAGGGACCCATCCGCCTTCGTAGCAAAAACTACTGGAGCACCCCACTCCGATATACTTTGTCTTATGGACCCCTTCTCAAGCAACTCCCCTACTTGCTTATGGAGTTCCCTCCTCTCGCGAGGAGCCATGTGGCGCACTGGTAAAGATACAGGTTTAGCATTGTCTACCAGATATATTCGGAAGTCAATCTCCCGCTCCGGAGGTAAGCCCTTCACCTCCTCAAACACATCCGAGTATTCCCGGACCACTCTAACAGATCGCAAACTCTCGACCGACGTGTCAAGAGATTCTAGATAACTAAGCATAACAGATTCCATGGGATTACAAGAGATCTCGAGAGTGTTACCCAAGCGGTTCATAAGCCTAACAACTCTCCCTTCAAAATCAAGAACGGCACCCCTACTGGATAACCAGTCCATGCCCAAAACTAACCCATAGCTCGTGAAGCCCAAAAAGCATCACATCTACTCTCAACGCTAAGTATAGCAACTTTCAAACCCAAACACTTCATGGAGCCCCAATTGGGTTTGAAACAACTAAGGGATCATCTACTAACTGGTGTCTAAGTGCAGTGACTCAACTAACAATGATGAGATAAACGAACTCGATGCGTCAGAATTAAATAAAGTTCGAATCGGATAATAAAGAAATCCAAATTCCAACCTAGACGGTCTATCCCCATTTGGTACCCTAGTCGTGAGGGAATACAACTACCCTCTAGGAGATTCCGTACCTTGCCCTTACCTCTTTGGACAATCCTAATAAGGTGTCCTATTCCTCCCAAAAGGATAACTACTCGCCTTCTTCATCCCATTCTCCACTCGTAACCTCCCACCAATGAGGTTTCATCCTTCATTAACCAAACAACTATTTGAGCCTTCCTCCCTTCGTCTATCCAATAGATACCTACCAGTCCTCCTCCTTCTTGAACCAACTTCTAATCTGACTAACGTCTAAGTCCCTTGAAGTGGTTTTCCATTCTTATCTATCTTAGAAAGGTCATCTATACGCGGAGGGGAAACTCAAAACGAGAGAGGAAGAGATTCAAAACGGAGAATTCGAAAGATATAGATATGGCTATTGGGGATTATGCTTTTCTTTCAAAAGCTTTTCTTTTAAAAGACATGTTTTTTGAAAATACTCCTTTCAAAAATATTCTTAGAAAATAGTTTTTCTAAAAATTTTATCTGTTCTGGTAACCTTAAGCTCTGATACCACGTGTAACACCCCACACCCGCTACGGTCACTCACTAAGGGAATGCCATAACATCGGTGGAGTATTTTAAGTGAATATAGAACAGAAAAATTACAACAAGACAGATATAAGTAATACTTGAGAATTTAAAACATCATTTCATTTCAGCGGAAAGTAAAACATGTTTGGTTACACCAAAACCATAAATAAGAGTCAAGTACATAATATCCATCCTGATAAAAACGAAAGTACATAATCCCATTACATAACCTAATAGCCATAATAGAAAAGATAAACCGAGCTTTACATCCACGGTCCAAGCTCCAAAAGATAGATAAAGCAGTCTGATCAAAGCCCACTAGTGCTAGGCCCACTCTGAAAACCTGTGGGTTGGGAAAAAAAAAGAAACAATGGGGTCAGACATAAGTCTGAGTGAGTCCTATAACCCTAACAATACAATCATTAAAGTAATTAGGGTATGATATAAACAAGGTACGGTACCTCTGGGGATAATGACTACACTAAGTAGCCAACTAAACACAGGATGTACTAAGATAACCGAAAAGACGCATTTATCCACCCAAGGATAATTACTGGATTACACCACCCCAGATCTACCCACCCAAGGGTAATTCCTACACTGCACCACACCAGTCATTCCTAACTTAAAGGTTGATCCCACCCATGGACTTATAAAATTAACTTAATAGTTCTCGCGTACCCCTAGGTGACTAAGTAGACGCCTCGGGGCCCTACAATCCACTAGGTGTACACACTACTCCCCATTCGATCGGCTCCCTAACGTAGATACCCGTGCTGGCCCCACCGTGGGGTGTACCATTCCCCAACGTGGCAACCTGATAAAACTAACGGTGCACGGCTTATATCTACACGATGCAACAACGTCTTATTTACCAGCCCGGGTCCACACACGCATATGAAACCCGTTGGTCATGCGTTGCCACCGCTAACCCATTTTGGCCTCTTATAGTCAAGCCCAATATGCGTGTCCCGTCACTCGACTAGAGTCGAGCCCACTAAGATACGTTTGGGATATTGGTTGAAATGGGCCCCCACAAGCTACCACCTAAGCTTGTTATTTCTAGTGAATCCCGCTTAACCCTTTAACCATGTCCACTTACATGTTATAAATTCTGGTTAAGTCATTAATCATATTTTAATTGCCATTCAAGGCACCCACTAGATTTCCACATGCCACCCAAAGCACTTACTTAACCCTTTAACCATGTTTTAATTACATGTTCCACTTTGGTTAAGTATTCTAATCGTATTTTCTATTGCCACCCAAGGCCTCCACTTAACCCCTCATGTCCTTCTACATGCTAATATGGTTAAGTGTTTCTTAATTAATTAATTAAGATCATGACCTCATAAAGACCTCTCACATTAGACCGTCTTTTATGACTGCTGGATATGCCGGTTGGGTCCGGGCAGCCTTACGTCATAAAAAGGGTCTAACCTCGTGTCTTTACTTTAATCACGTATTTAATTTGTGCCTAAGACCTCTCACATTGGGCTAACATTTGTAGCAACTGGTTAAGCCGGTTGGGTCCGGGCAGTTTTACGCTACAACTGAGTCCAACCTCGTGTCTTAGTCGATTAATTACACCTAATTAATCACCCTCATAATTTATATTAATTATCCCTAATTAATTAATCATGTTTTCCAGAATATGGGTAGACCTAACTCAATAGGTAAATTCCCAACTCCGTAGTATGGGTAGACCTAACTCAATAGGTAAATTCCCAACTCCATAATATGGGTAGACCTAACTCAATAGGTAAATTCCCAATTATGTCCATTTAATTTATGTTACTCTTAAGCATACCCATTCCACATCATTTTATTAACATGCATATTAACCCCATCGTTCCCCACGTAATTCGTTCTCGTAACGTGACATAATAAAAGGGAAGATTCATCACAAATGTCATGGGTTTAACCAACATAGCTTATAACTTTATCATGGGTTCAAAAGGTGTCAACTTGCATATATGAGCATACATTAAACCCAACTAGTATTTAACCCAAACTTGCATTATGCATATCATAAAAGAGATAACTTGCATATGAACTTGCACATAAACTTGCATATGAACATGCATCATAACTTGCATATGAACTTGCATCATAACTTGCATATGAACATGTATCATAACTTGCATATGAACTTGCATATGAACATCATAACTTGCATATGAACTTGCATCATAACTTGCATATGAACATGTATCATAACTTGCATATGAACTTGCATCATAACTTGCATATGAACTTGCATCATAACTTGCATATGAACTTGCATCATAACTTGCATATATTATGCATATCATAAAAAGAGACAAACTTGCATAAAACCAAATACTTAGCATGCATAAAACCACATACATATCATGCATAAAACCAAATACTTAGCATGCATAAAACCAAATACATAGCATGCATAAAACCAAATACTTAGCATGCATAAAACCAAATACATAACTTGCATAACATGTTACATATAGACTTGCATATAATCTCCCATATAGCTTGCATAACATGTTACATATGAATCAATGTTCAACATAGTGTTTTGCATCATAAAACATAGCATTAACCTTGCATATAGCACACAACATACACTATACTAAACTTGCATAAACACATTGATTCCACAAACATAGCCATATCTTATCATATCCTATCATAATCAATTTAACAATTGATTGTTAAGTCTATAGAAACTCACCACTAAACTCCAATAAGCAAACCCTTGCCACAAATCACCCAAAAACTCTAGCCTTGAACATAAAGCTTGCAACTTGATGATGAATGCAAGCCAATGATCACTCATACAACTCAAAGATGCTTGTATGCACATGAAAGCCTTCATAGAAATAGTTTAGAAATAGGATGGAGGCTAGGGTTTTGAGTGGAGGCCATGATCATAGAAAATTTTGGCATAGTTTAGTTAGGAGATAGGATTATGACCATTTAGGGCTAGCTTAGGGTCTTATTTATAGGATTAGGCAAGTGTTTTAGGCCATTAGATTAACCCTAAATTAGATTAGGACCCTTAGATTTCGGAACCTTCCAGAAACCAACCCTAAGACCAAGCCCAAACCCCAAACTGGTGCACCCAACCACAGAACTCTCTAGAAACTGTGCAGGTTTCCTGTCCCGACATGGGGCGCACTTCCCAAGTGCGCCAGTGTATTTTTGTGCTGGCGCACTTCACAAGTGCACCAGTGCATTTCTGGCCTGTTTCGGGTTTTTCTGCCTAACTTCGTTCGTCCATATCTCTTTCATACGGTACCCGTTTTACGCAAACTCGGACTCTATTTCGCGTATTTTTCCGAGACGAACGCAATGACGCAGCCCGTTTCCCCTGATTCTCACATCTGAGATTAATTATACTTTAATTACTAACCATTAGTGTTAATTGAAATTCGGGGTGTTACATTAGTACTAGTATTGTTTCTGATCCCGTTATCGTCTCAAACCCTATTGAGGGAACGAATCATTTTTCTGTGATATGTCGGGATTTAAGGATGTCTGTGTTAGGCATCGAGTTTGAATGTGACGCATATGTACCTGGTTTTATGGGCTACGGTTTGATTCTAGGGATGGATTAGCTAACCATGTATGGTGCCATCCTAGACTTTTAGAGGAGGGTCGTTAGACTTCTGACTTGCCGACGGAGGACTCTCGAGATTTCCTGTGACCCAAAGGCGTCTATCATGCTTAGTTTCCTATAATCACTTGATGCTTCTGTCGATGATTTGCGATCTGTATCCATAGTCTATGAGTATCCATATGTTTTTTATGAGGTTCGGGGATTACCTCTGAGGCATGAGATTGATTTTCAGATATTCTTGGTGGATAATGCGAAGTCAGTCGCATTGCCTGTTCTCCACATGGCTCAAAGGGAGAGGAGGGAGCTTAGCAAGCATGTAGGGGAGCTTATTAGGTGAGGTATATCAGAATGGGGTGCTCCAGTCATCTTCGCAACCAAGGCGGACGGCTTACTTCGTCTATGTGTGGATTACAGGAAGTTGAATAAGCTCACCAAGAAGAATAAGCAGCCACTCCCGAGGAGTGACGATAAGTTTGACCAACTTGTTGGCGCATTTGTTTTCTCGTAGTTAGACCTGGCCATGCGATTTCATCAGTTGAGGGTGGCCGAGGACAGTGTAGAAAAGACTGTTTTCAGAACTCCAGATGGCTTCTTTGAGTGGCTAGTCATGCCTTTTGGGTTGACGAATACACCCGTGTATTTTGTGGATCTAATGAGTAGGGTGTTTAGGGAGTTTCCAAATAAGTTCGTGGTGGTCATCCTGATTTTCTCGAATAACGAGGAAGAGCATGTCCTACATTTAGGAGAGGTTTTGATGACTCTCAAAGCACACCAGCTTAAGGCAGAATTCTCCAAGTGTCACTTTTGGAGAAAGGAGGTAAGATTTCTAGGGCATGTGTTCTCCAAGGATGGGATAACGGTGGATCCCACGAAAGTAGTTGCAGTTCAAGATTGGAAGGTTCCAAAGAATGCAATGAAGGTGAGAAGTTTTCTTGGTCTAGCGGGCTATTATAGAAAGTTTATTAAGGACTTCGCAAAGATGTCAACCCCACTCACCAGACTGACGAAGAAGAATCTGACCTTTTCTTGGAGTATTGATTGTGAGGATGGTTTTCAGGAGTTGAAGAGGGCTCTGACAATAGCCCCAGTTTTGACATTTTCCTGATGGGAACAAAGTGTTCACCGTGAACACTGATGCATGTGGTATAGGTCCTGGTGCCATCTTCATGCAAGAAGGAAGAGTAGTATGCTATGGTAGTAGAAATTTGAGATTTCATGAGTGGAACTACCCTACCCATGATTTAGAGTTGGTTGCTATAGTGTTTGCACTTAAGAATTGGTGGCATTATCTCCTTGGAGGAAGGTTTGAGTTATACACGGACCATAAGTCTCTCAAGTACCTGTTCTCTCAAAAGGATCTCAATTTGAGACAACAAAGATGGATGAGGTTCTTGGTGTCCTATGACATTGAGATTGCTTATACCCTTGGCAAGGGTAATGTAATGGAGGACGAGTTGAGTAGGCAGAGGATGACCTTGAGTCTTCTATTCGTAGAGAGGCAGAAGTCCTACGCAGATAAGACAAGGACTGACACTGAGTTTGAGGTAGGAGACATGGTTTTCATCAAAATATTACCTTTGAGGAATGTGGTTCGCTATGGATCTATAGGGAAATTAGCACCAAGGTTTGTAGGGCCATTTCTCGTAGTAGAGAGGATAGGTTAGATGGCCTATAGGGTGAGATTACCAGAGAGATTGGTGGGTGTTCATGATGTTTTCCACATTTCCCATTTGCGGAAGTGCCTTCACGATATCGCAGAAGTGCCTTCACGATATCGCAGAAGTGGTTGAGCCGAGCATGCTTAAGGAAGTGGAGATAGAAAAGGAGGCAACAGTTAGACGAGTTCCTACCCTTATACTTGGATTAGAGGTTATGAAACTGCACAACAAAGAGGTTTAGTTAATAAAAGTGCAATCGGGAGAAAACTGCGAAGATGCAACTTAGGAGACTGAAGCCAAGATTCGCACTTCGTACCCTTTTCTTTTCAAGAGCATGTTCTTAACTTCTTTTTCCAAGCTTTTATTCGTTCTTGCTCCTATCATTCGAGTATATCCTATCGATCGAATCTTCGACCTTTAGGTAGAAAACCAATGGATGTAAACATTTTTTTGAGACATGTTATGTTTGATGGATGCAAGTGGATACAAGTGTTTGTTAGTGGATGCATATACACACACTAGGCACTAGATTGGCTCAAACACTCTCATACTGCATATGGATGTGTGTGCATTTTATTTTTTTATGGATGGAAATGGATGTATCGTCATATGGATGTTGTTAGAGAATGGAGTTTGGATGACAACAACCTTATTTCAATTATCATTGATTATAAAATATATACTAACACTTTTTGTATAGAATACACACACACACATACACACACACATATGCATGAATTATATACAGGAAATATTAGTGAATACTGTACAGTTTAAAGATGATAGAGATTCAAAATTCAGACAAATTTCAAGACTCATGAGTATTCAAGATTTCAAGAGTTCAAGACTAATATAGTTATAGAGTCGAGATTTTGTAAGACTATAAATAACACTCCAGGTTCAATATTCAAATTCTGATTTTCAAACTCTGATTTTCAAATTCTATTTTCTATCCTCAAATCTCTCTAATTTATTTTTTTATCTTTCTATTTTCTTATCTTTATTTTTAAACTCAGGTGTTATATATTTATAATTCTATACTTTATATGTATATATAGTTTAAAACATTATAATTATAAATATGTTTATATAGTTTAAATTTATGTTTTCATATGCTTTTCTACTTTATAATATTAATTTACAACACTATATTTTTATTCAAGAATTTCCAGAATTATATCTATATCAAAACACTTGAAAAATGTTTAAAATTAAAATTTACACTAGAGTATGTCGACATACATAAAACACTATGTCAACATATAACTGTCAGAAATTTAAATTTGAAAGGTAGTGTCTTTTCACCATTTGAAACATTTCAGAAACGTTGCACTACAAAAAGGGCTTGAATTCGAATTTTTAATCATCTCTTCTTCTCCACTTTCACTCTCTTTCATTATATAATTATTCTTAATCATTTTTACTATTTCTACACTTATACTCTACCAAGTCCAATTCTGTTTTGATCAAACTCTTCTCTCTACACTCTCTTCTCATCTCTCTCTGAATCAAGTGCTATTGAAGAGTTATAGGGCTGTTTGTAATTTCTTGGGTTGAGTAAATAGGAATCGGTGTGTTCCTTGTAGTCGAGAAATCAAGGAAGTCAGAATCGGTGTTTTTGCCTTGTAGCCGTGAAATCAAGGAAGTAGGAATAGGTGGTATCCCTTGTAACCGTGAAATCAAGGAGGTTGTAATCGACTATTGATACAGTAATAAAACTCTGCGCAATCCAGCGTTGTGCGGGACTGGACGTAGGAGCAGTCCGAACCGGTATAAAATCCGTTGTGTTCTTTCCTTTTCTGCATTTTTTATTTCTATTTATTTTGCATCTATGTTTGAATCTGTGTTTGTAATTGTGTTTGTAGTGTTTGATTCATTTTGTTATTCACATAAGTTTTATATTTTGTTTAAATTATAACTAACACTATTCACCCCCCTCTAGTGTTTGTTTTTCCTTAATGATCCATTCCACAATCCCTAACAATTGGTATCAGAGCAAGGTCTTTCAAAAAGTTCATAATCTGATTTTTGAAATTTTTTAAGAATGGCAAATTTTGGAATCTCTATTAATACTAGTATCAATTCATGCATTGCATCAATGTTGAAAGAGTCTGCATATAGTAATGTCAAAAAGGCATGTGATCTACCAAAACATTGTTCAATTCAGAAAAGGATGAAATCTATGACCTCTGAAAATAAAAAAGTTGAAAAGATGGGTAAAGTGGCTATTGGCAATTCAAATTCTGAAAAGGTAGCTGTTGGAAATTCAAATCCCGAACTGGTGTGTTACATGGCTATTGAAAATTCAAATTCTGGAAAGCAATTGGTGGAAATAAAAAAGGACAAATGGATACTGGATAGTGGCTATTCGAGACATATGACTGGAAATCCAGAACTACTCAATCTGAAGTATGAAGATGGTGGAGTGGTGAACTTCGGAGATAACTCTAAAGGATACGTTATTGGAATTGGCAATGTCGATAATTCTGAAACTCCTACTATTTCTAATGTTTTATTTGTTAAACACAACTTGCTAAGTATAAGTCAACTTTGCGATAAGGGTTATAAAATAAATTCTGAAAAGAATAAATGTTTTATAGAAAATAGGAATTCGAAAGTTATATTCGAAGGAGATAGAAAGAAAAATATCTACATATTGAGTATGAAAATCTCCAGCAATAATTTATGTCCTATGGCCAATATAAGTGATCCCTAGATCTGGCATAAGAGATTCAGTCATACAAATTTCAAACACATTACTAGGATTTCTAAATTAGATCCAGTTAGAGGATTACCCAAAATGAAATTTAAAGTAATAATTTACGTGACGCTTGTCAATTTGGAAAATTAAAGAAGAGTTCGTTTAAATCAAAAGAAGAAATTACTACATTAAAACCATTAGAGTCAATACACATGGATTTATTTGGTCCATCTCAAGTTCAATCGATAAATCATAACAAATATGTATATGTAATAGTTGACAACATTTCTATATTTACTTGGACTATGTTTCTTAAAAATAAAAGTGAGGCTTTCGATCAATTTAAAACTTTTTATAAAAGAATTCAAGATTTATTATCACTAAAAATTAAAATAATACGTAGTGATCATGGCGGAGAATTCGAAAACGAGCATTTTGAAAAATATTGTAATAAAAAGGAATAACCCACAATTTTTCAACTTCAGGAACCCCTCAACAAAACGAAGTAGTTGAACGTAAAAATAGAACAATACAAAAATGTGCAAGAACTATGTTATCCGACAGTAATTTTCCAAGGAATTTTTGGGCTGAGGCAGTTGCAACAACTTGCTATATTATTAACAGAATTTCAATTAGATCTTTAACTCAAAAAACCCCATGTGAACTTTTATATAACCAGAAACCAAAAGTATCATATTTCAAAATGTTTGGAAGTAAATGTTTTATACTAAATACAAAAGATAATTTAGACAAGTTTGATTCAAAATCCGATAAAGGAATATTTATTGGTTATTCAGAAAGAAGCAAGGCTGATAGAGTTTTCAATTCTCGAACCAATACTATAGAAGAAACATTAAACGTATCTTTCGACGAAAACTATGAAAGTATAACTCAAAACAGTGAAGATGATTGTGAAAATGAAATTAATGAAATAAATTATGAGGATAATCAACCAAATAAAAGAATTAAATTACTTAGAGAACATCCTATAGAAAATATCTTAGGAGATATTGAATCTGTTGTTAGAACTCGTAATCAATTAAATAATATGAGTAATACTGCATTTATATCAACTATTGAACCCAAAAATCCAAAGGAAGCTTCTTCCGATGATTCATGGATACTTGCCATGCAAGAAGAATTGAATCGGTTTACTAGGAATGAAGTATGGGAACTTGTTCCTAGACCAAAGGATAAAACAATAATAGGAACCAAATGGGTCTATAAAAATAAAATGGTGAACACGGTGAGGTAGTAAGAAATAAGGGACGACTAGTAGCACAAGGTTATACTCAAGAAGAAGGAATAGATTACAATGAAACTTTTGCCCCTATAGCAAGACTAGAGGCTATTAGAATTTTACTAGCTTTTGCAAACTATAATAATTTCAAATTATATCAAATGGATGTCAAAAGTACTTTTTTAAATGGATTTGTCAAGGAAGACGTATATATAGAGCAATCACCCCTATTTGAAGATGAAAAATTACCAAATCATGTATATAGCTGAAGAAAGCATTATATGGATTAAAACAGGCTCCTAGGGCTTGGTATGATAGATTACGAAATTATTTGTTACAACCAAACTTTGAAATAGGAAAATTAGATAATACTTTGTTTATCAAGAAGAATAACAAAAATATACAACTAGTACAAATATATGTTGATGATATAATTTTTGGGTCAACAAATGGTAAGATGAATAAAGAATTTTCAGATATTATGATCAAAGAATTTGAAATGAGCCATATGTGAGAATTATCATTCTTTTTAGGATAACCAATTCGAAAATAAAAGAATGGAATATTTATTAATCAAGAAAAATATGCAAGAGATTCAATTAATAAATATAATCTAACAACAACAAATGGTAGACCAACACCTATGGCAACTAATATTGTTTTAAGTAAAGATGATACATCAAAAGACCTTGATCAAAAACTATATAGAGGAATGATAGGATCATTATTATATATAACCGCTAGTGGACCAGATATAATGCATAATGTACTTCTCTGTGCAAGATATTAATCACAACCTAAGGAAACACATTTAAAAGCCGTAAAACATATTCTGAGGTATGTAAAGCATACATCAGATTTTGGATTATTTTATCCTAAGAATGATTCATTCGATTTAGTTTCGTACTGTGACGCTGACTATGCAGGATGTAAATATGATCGTAAAAGTACTAGTGGAACATGTCACTTCCTAAGACATTCCCTTGTATCATGGTTCAGTAAAAAGAAAAATCCCGTATCTTTTTCAACAACTGAAGCACAATATATCTCAACTGCTTTGGCTTGTTCACAAGTAATATGTATGCAATAAACTTTAAACGATTTTGATTTAAAAATAAATAAATCACCTATATACTAGGATAATAGAAGTGCTATAAATATTTCTAAAAATCCAACTTATCATTCGAGAACTAAACATATCGATGTGAGGCATCATTTTCTAAGAGATAACATAAGTAAAGAAAAGATTTCAGTCGAATTTATAGAAACAGATAAACAAATAGCAGATATATTAATTAAACCATTAAATGAAGCTACATTCACTAAATTTAGGAGAGAGTTAGGCATATATTCATTAAGTGAGTTAGAATAATTAAATATATTAAAATAAATAAACATAACATAAGAAATTAAAATAATAAAATTGAAAACAAGAGTATGTCGACATAGAGTTTTTTGTATGTCAACATATAACTGCCAGAATTTCAAATTAAATTCCCACCAAAAGTTAGTTATTTCAATTATTTAAACCTTATATTTCGACTTTTCTTCTTCATTTTCATTCTTCTTCTCTGTAAAAAAATTAAATTAAAAAATACAATGGCCTCCACTAATCTAAACACTCAAATCAACTCCGATTCACACGCTGTACCATCTGAGAGTCCTTTTCAACGATCTACGCTATCTCAGGTTATTAAAATCGAAGAAAAGATGGAATATGTTCTACAAATAATGGATGAAATGCAAGTACTTTAGATAAGGATGAATCGAGAACAATCAGGCAAGGAAAAGTAGTAAGGAGTTTACTTAAATACATAATGGATAATCAGGCTAATCTGATTATCATCGATGATGATAATCAAGTCATGGAAGAGGAGGAAGAACCAGAAGAAGAACCGGAGGAAGAACCAAAAGTGGAAGAAGAAATGATGGAGGAGGAAGAACAACAAGAGACTCAACCAACGATTATGGAAGAAGACGGTAAGGTTGAGTGTGTTGGAGAGGTTTTATTTGATCAAAATGGGAATGTGATTGAAAAGAATGGAGAATTTTGTCTCCATTATCCAAATTCTCCAATTCATAAATCTCCCATTATCAAATAATTAAGTATTTAAGGGTTTTCTTGTTCTTTCGTTTTATTGCATTCCTACGATAAATTGTATTTGTATAAATTCGTGTATTTGTATAAATTCATGATTAATAAAATTGTCATTTATGTTTATGGTTTAATTAGTTACAACTCTTTAAACATAAAAATATGGACATAAGATTAGGGGGAGTATCGTTATTGGGTTAGTTACTTAAGTATTATTCAGAAAGTTATACAATTTAGGGGTAGTACCTTTAGAATTTCTTTTCGATAATGCCAAATGGGGGAGAAATTATAAAATATAGACATAGTTTATAGGATTCTTACAGACAGAGGGAGTATTAGAAGGATCATCATCAACAGGTATATACAGGTATGATATTTTATAAACACAGGTATGATATTTTATAAACTAAGGTTGTCATCATCAAAAAAGGGGGAGATTGTTGAAGAATGGAGTTTTGATGACAACAACCTTATTTCAATTATCATTTATTATAAAATATATATTAACACTTTTTGTATAGAATATATATACACACATATGCAGGAATTGTATACATGAAATATTACTGAAGACTGTACAGTTTAAAGATGATAGAGATTCAAAATTCACACAAATTTCAAGACTCATGAGTATTCAAGATTTTAAGAGTTCAAGATTAATATAGTTATAGAGTCTAGATTTTGTAAGACTCTAAATAGCACTCCAGGTTCAATATTCAAATTCTAATTTTCAAATTCTATTTTCTATCCTTAATTCTCTCTATTTTATTTTTTATCTTTTCTATTTTCTATTTTATTTATTTATCTTTGTTTTTCAAACTTAAGTGTTATATATTTATAGTTCTATACTTTATATTTATACATAGTTTAAAACATTATAATTTTATAAATATGTTTATATGGTTTAAATTTATGTTTTCATATGCTTTTCTATTTTATAATATTAGTTTACAACACTATATTTTTATTCAAGAATTATATTTATATCAAAACACTTGAAAAAAATTTAAAATTCAAATTTACACTAGAGTATGTCAACATACATAAAACACTATGTCGACATATAACTATCAGAAATTTAAATTTAAAAGGAAGTGTCTTTTCACCATTTGAAAAGTTTCAGAAACGTTGCAACCTTTCACATACTATATAAAGGGCTTGAATTCGAATTTTTAATCATCTCTTCTTCTCCATTTTACTCTCTTTCATTATAAAATTATTCTTAATCATTTTTATGATTT
This sequence comes from Allium sativum, assembly GCA_030737875.1. Lineage (NCBI taxonomy): Eukaryota > Viridiplantae > Streptophyta > Magnoliopsida > Asparagales > Amaryllidaceae > Allium > Allium sativum. The sequence continues at coordinate 389,125,428 of CM060920.1, read as the reverse complement.
CTACACTTATACTCTGCCAAATTCAATTCTGTTTTGATCAAACTTCTTCTCTCTACACTCTCTTCTTGTCTCTCTCTGAATCAAGTGCTATTGAAGAGTTATATCGCTATTTTTAATTGCTTGGGTTGAGTAAAGTAGGGATCGGTGTGTTCCTTGTAGTCGAGAAATCAAAGAAGCAGGAATTAGTGTTTTTTCCTTGTAGCCGTGAAATTAAGGAAGTAGGAATTGGTGGTATCCCTTGTAGCCGTGAAATCAAGGTGGTTGTACTTGACTATTGATATAGTAATAAAACTCTGCGCAATCCAACGTTGTGCGGGACTGGACGTAGGAGCAATATGAACCAGTATAAAATTCGGTGTGTTCTTTCCTTTTCTGCATTTTTTATTTCTGTTTATTTTGCATCTATGTTTGAATCCGTGTTTGTAATCGTGTTTGTAGTGTTTGATTCATTCTGTTATTTACATAAGTTTTATATTTTGTTTAAATTCTCACAAACACTATTCACCCCCCTCTAGTGTTTGTTTTCCTTAATGATCCATTTTGCAATCCCTAACAATTGGTATCAGAGCAAGGTCTTTCAAAAAGTTATAATCTGATTTTTGAAACTTTTTAAAAATGACAAATTTTGGAATCTTTGTTAATACTAGTATCAATTCATGCATTGCATCAATGTTGAAAGAGTCTACATATAGTAATGTCAAAAAGGTATGTGATCTACTGAAACATTGTTCAATTCAGAAAAGGATGTGTTCTATGACTTCTGAAAATACAAAAGGTGAAAAGATGGGTAAAGTGGTTGTTAGCAATTCACCCCCCCCCCCTCTAGTGTTTGTTTTGCCTTAACAATCCATTCCGCAATCCCTAACAGATGTTGCATTTGAATTAACGATTGTGCATACATATAGAAATTACATGACATACTAGGACTGTGTGCATACATCTTGGATTCATGGCACTGACAGATATTGCATTAAGGTGGTCGACTGAATCAGTAGACTGTCTGATTTTCGCATTAGCAAAGGGACATATGCAAACACCATTGCATATGATATACAAGCATTAGAAATTCCTAAGGACTATGGATGCCTGTGAATGATGGATGAGTAGATGGTTGTAGGTGGATGTTAGGATAGTAATGTTCTCCTAGACTTAGAGATTTCGGGGACGAAATCCTGGGGGAGAATGTTACACCCCATAATTTTAAAGTACATTAATAAACTAAGGGATACTTAAAAATATTGGTAATTAAATAAAACGAACTGTACCATTGCGTTCATCTCAGAATTATGGTTCAGACAGACTTTGAGTTTGCGTAAAACTGATATCGTATGAGGAAGATATAAAGGTTAGAAGTTTGTACACATATAAAAAAGGATATATGTAAATATAATTCGAAACAGCTAAAAATAAACGAGCGGCAAACGAAGGCAGGAAAGGGCGAGAACCAGGCTCGTTGTGGTCCGACCCATGCCTGGTCTTGGTCGACCTATGGGTCGACTCAAGGTTAGGTGGGTCGACCAAGGTGGGGGTGGGTCGACCGACTCACGTTCTAGCGACGTTAATTTTTCTGTTTCTAGACTACTTTGTTAACCAGGTTCGTTATTTTACTGAATGAGTTGGATTTAAAAACAGGAATCTAACGGTTAAGGATTGTCTTGTAAACTCTATATAAAGGCATGCACTCCTATCAAATCAATTACACTTCTTCATAGTTCTTCTTCAAACCTCTATTCTAAAAATTTAAGATGAAGATGGGAGATGCTGTCGAAACTTGGATTGTGTCAAGACAATTCTTATCTGACTTATACAAGAATCCCTTCTGCAGCATCAACAGATTATCCTCTGTTCTTTAAATCCAATCTCTATGAGTTCATGTTACTTTTAGATATAAAAATTTAACAGTAACCTTGACAAGTTAATAAACCTGGATATGAGCTTATGCATGTTAATAAACTAATTCATTCTGCTATAATTACATGTATTTTTCCATACACCTAGTCTGCTGTTCAGTTGTTATTATATGCCTATTTCTGTTATTATATGCTTATTTCTGTTTTCCTCTCTCTCTCTCTTATTCCCTTTTTTATTTTATAAGCTCAGGCTACCTTCTAGCCTAGGCCAATCTCGTAAGGACATGCGTATGAACGAAATTGGGACAATTGGGGAATGTTTGGGAATGAAAATGAAAGAGGGAAATTTGGCGCATATCTTGTACTGTGGAATATGACTATTTTGAGGCGTTTGAACATGTAAATCTGTAGGCTTAATTCAAAGATTAAGCAGAACATGTTAATGAAACTGTATGTAACCTGTTTAATCTATTGGGGTTATATGAACTTGTTAATCTGTATTACTTAACCTGTTTAATCTGTTGGGGTTATATGAACCTATTAATCTGTAATACTTAACTTGTTTAATCTGTTGGGGTTATATGAAACTGTTAACCTGAAATACTTAACCTGTTTAATCTATTGGGGTTATATAAACCTATTAGTCTGTAAGACTTAACCTATTTAATCTGCTGGGGTTATATGAACCTGTTAACCTGTATTACTTAATCTGTTTTACCTGTTGGGGTTATATAAACCTGTTAATCTGTAATACTTAACCTGTTTAATCTGTTGAGGTTATATGAACCGGTTAACCTATAAAACTTAACCCGTTAAATCTGTGGGGCTTATATGAACCTGTTAATATGTAACCCGTTAAATCTATGGAGGGGGGCACGTAAACCTGTTAAATCTGTGGGGTTAAGTAAACCTGTTGAATCTATAGGGTTAAGTAAATCTGTTAAATCTGTGGGGGGTTATACGAGCCTATTAATCTGTAACTTGTTAAATTTGTGGGGGTTATGATGTAAGACTTAACCTGTTAAAATACTAGTTAATTGGGGGCACAAGTTTTAGGGGTTTAGCTTGTGTCATCTGCTGTGTGGAACCCACATCAGTCAGTAACCCATTCTGGTATCAAACGGGGACCCCACACTTGGTAGGGGTCATGGCATGCTTACTGAACTGATTGTAAGAGGTTCATCTGGGAGGGGTGTTTGATGGCGCGTTCCAACGGAGTCATGTGCGTGCATGGGTCCAGCCTGTCTGGGAAAGTAAGCCGCTGTAGCACCAATAAATAGGTCTGTGTCCTTCTGTAGATTGCCACTTTAGAAAGTAATACACGCTACCGTGGGGCCAACACAGGGTATTTACATGTCAAGGAGCCGATCGCTTGGGGGTAGTAATTAGGGTACATTTAGTCCTTCCTGTTTCTGTTGAGGTACCCGCTATTTCTGTTTGGGGTAAAACCTGTTATTTCTGTTGAGGTACCTGTTATTTCTGTTTGGGGTAAAACGTGTTATGAAACTAGAGTACACCTAGAACTACCATTATGTTTCTGTTGGGATCATTCTGTTTCTGTTAAGTAATTAGGGGATACCCAATCCCTTCACATATCTGTTATACTAGTATTTGTGCAGGGAAAAGTAATTGAGAAGCATAGTTTACTCTGTTTTTTCTGCTTATCCTGTTCATCCTGTTTATACCTGTTGTATGTTACTGTTATCTCTCATCCAGTTTATTTACTTGTCTTGATAAATTTACTTCTTTATATGCTAAAAGTCACTGGACTCGCCAGACTTTATGTCTGACCCTTTTTGTTTCCCTTTCTCTCTTTCCTTCCTCCCAGATTTTCAAGGTGGGAACACTCAGGCGTGATTAGGACTTTCTGTCTCTTCTGTTTCTGCTTGGATTTGGATCTGCTTTGATGTATCGCTTCGACTACTTATCAACTTTGTTATGACTATTATTGGGGATTATGATTTTACATTTATGTACTATGATGGTTTTTAGCGCAAGACAGAAGTTTTGGTTTGATGTACTTGGTTTTAGTATTTTAGCCTGATGTTGTAACTGGTTTTGAGACTACGATGTTTTTCTACTGAATAATGAAGGGGGGTCGACCCTTCCGGGGATGGAACGCCCAATAAGGCTGCGTTGCTGAGTTGTTTATTTTATTTAGTATGTTCCTTAATCTCTTAATCTTATTCCATACATGCAATGTACTTTGGCCCCCAGATCTTATCTCTAATTCAAAATCTGAGTTCTCCTTCCTTATTTTTGATTTATAATTTGGGCACATATATACATTATTCATATAATTATATATATATATATATTCTGCGTTCACTGTCCAAATTCATTTGTTTATAACTTCTTCATACATTGACCATTTTGAGCATATTATATATGAAAACGATGTAGACTTTCGCCACGAACCCAAATAAAAGAATTTCGTTGCCAAATTCCTAAAGCTACAAAATCTCATTTTCCAACCATATTATTTAATTGCTTATATTTATTTATTTATTATTAATACTTATGAATTTTACGGGGTGTTACATAGAACATATACAACAGGCAATAACAGTAAAGCAGAATTGAGCAGAATCTTAAACTTTTCATATCATCATGAATTATCCATACAACGTTGGAAACCATAAGAGTCTGTACAAAATGCCTCACTACAAATCACTTAGAGAATACATCAAAGAACGGAAGAAAAAAATATGTATTGTAGAAAACTAATATGTAACCCTCCTGCTCGTCATCGATCTGCAGCATCATCCACTAAGATCTGCTACATGTGACGTGCTACCTAGTCTTCCCATCCACAACAGGATGAACAACCCAAGGTAATAAGAGGAAACATAAAACCTTGAGTTAGACAACTGTCTTAATGAGCGATAAAACAACTATCTAACATCATCAATAAATTGTATGAGAATAGGAAGATAAATCATTTAATCTGCCAACACCAATAGAGATGAAACCCAAAACCATCTCCTCCACTTCTGACAGTGATAGCCTTTACAACAACCATAAAAGGAAAATGTATAGGCATAGCAATTAGTTATCCTACGTAGACCATCCTAATCGAAATCAACATCCCCAAGTACAAGCCCCTCGAAGGCCTAAACCAACATCAGACAAGCACCCAAGAGATGTCTCCTTCGACGTCAAACAATCTACGCAAGACGATACGAGCAAAACAATCAACATCCACGACTCTGGCTATGACCACCAATCCTTCTTTGAAACCATCATTAATCGTATGTCTGGCTATGGCACGTCATTTGTCAAGGGCTAATGGTAACCCCGGTTCTATAAAAACTCCATACGCCTTTCATCGATAAGTATCTAGGCCTTTCATCGATACCCAGGGTACTCGACTAATCATCTAATCTTTTAGGCGTCCCTATTATACCCTTGCTTTGATCCCGCTAGAACCTACGACAACGATAATTCCTCGGCCTTCAATATCTCTAGTTGTCATCATCGGCGACCATTCATAAGCTTAAATCATCTTGAGTCGTCTTCACATTTGTTGCATTTCATCGATCAACAAACACCTCATAACACTTCGAACATTCCTCATTGAATTCACTTTGAAGCCGCAACCACCATCAAGCCAAAAATATACGTCATTTGGTCAATATTCAATTCATAGCACTTCATCCTTCCCGCTATGAAAACGTACCACAACGTTTAAATTTCCATCCACACGTTTGTTAAACACTGTAGTATCTTCTGCCTGATCCATTATAGACGACCTGACTCATCATGTCTTAAACGACCCAACTTAACAGGTCTTGAACATCCCATAGCTAAACGACCCATAGCCGAACGACCCGTAGCTGAACGACCTATAGCCGAACAACCTATAGCTAAATGATCCATAATTGAACGAACCATAGCCAAACGACCTGATCCCCTTCCAACACTAGCCCAACCCATATGCATCCAAACGACCTGAACACACATTGGCCGATCCAAGCTCCAGATTCATACACGACCCAACATCCAACGACCCATCGCCAAGTCGACCCGACTCCAAACGACCTATGCATACTGAACAATCCATGCCTCTCGAATGACCCAAGCCTTTTAGATAACCCAACTCCATTTCGTGCTTCGCAAGTCATGATCCATACATCGAAACCGATCCATACTCAATCTATGATTGAATCACATGCAACTCCGATCCAAAATCAATCAATTCAACAATCAATCACTAACAATCACCAACACACATTATCACAGTTATAAATCATCATACAACCATATGAATTTCACCCAATCATGATATAATAATGAATGAACAAAATAGCGGATCTAAACTTGCATAAACATATGAATTTACCGACTTAAGTTGCTAGATTAGATCCTATGGTGATTCGAATGAAAACATGCTTACTATGATGTAGATCTAGGTGAAAACAACTTTAAATGGTGAAAATAAGATCAAACAATCCATATACTCGATTGAACCTGTGTGAGAGATGCTTATCACTCACCAAATCCACAAAGTAGCTTTAAAATGATGATTTACAAATACGGACAGCGAAGAATGATCTCCAAATCTCCTAATTTGATGCGATCTACTCTCTCTTGATGTAGATCTAGCCTTCCTTGATGTAGATCTTCAATCTTCTTACATAGATCTGAGATTTTAATAGAGGAGAGACGTATTTGATTGAGCAAGGAGGATCACAAGCTCAACCAAATGAGAAATAAAGAAACAAACCCTTCACCTTACCTTTACCCCTCTATTTATAGTCATCCAACCAGCCCACTAATGGGCCACACCAAATCATCCCACTGAGGACTACTTGGCCTGTCCAGAAATTATGTAGCACTAAAGCAACGATTCCTCCCAAACCGCTGAACTAAATCTTAAATGTGACCACTCTACAGAATTGGCAACACTATTTCCTTTCTAATGAAATCGATCTCAACACCTGATTCGATCTCAATCAAAAGTTATTCCCTATACAAAACTGATAGGGGAAATATGGTCACAAATAAATTTGGTAAAAATTATGGACATGTCTCACATCCCCATAAACAACATATCAAAATATGAGAATGATCCGACCCTCAGGGAATTAAATAAAAATATTTTACGATCCTCCGATACGTAAAATGCAGGTCGTTACACAATGCAGTATTCCTTCCATGCATCAGGTCAAAGAAGATGATGCTTATTTATATTTTTACCATAATTAACAGAAGTACTAAAATTATGATTTCTCCCCTTTATTTGTCTATCAGGCAGGTTAGGATGGCCACCTCCACTTAGGTAGCCGGGGGAGAAATGTCTTTTGTTGTTGCGGAGGCAGAGCTTTTGTATATTTTCTTTATGGGAAAGTTATTACCAAATGTGACACCGGAGTTGATCTTCCTGCTTAGTAAGAAATTTTCAACTCTATTATCATCTAACTCAGTCTTGTCTTACTGCCTTCTATTATCATTCTTATGGGTTTTTTTTTTTGAAATCTTGCTATAAGAATACGATGCTCTGAGTTAACGATGTTCCATAATTGAAAGCTGCCTTTTCTTTTCTACAAATGAAGTCTTTAATTTCTTTCTTTCCAAATGTGAAAAATAACAAAAGTAAGAACAATGGTAGCAGTCTTGAATTATGTGGATTTGACTTTCAATTTTTTTGTATAAAAGTCACAGCCTCTCAAATATTATGGGTTTTTATAGATTGATTGAGATTTAGGTTATATCTGGCAATATCCAAATATGACTAGAATAAGAGCAATCAAAAAAGGTTAATGTTTTCAAGAGCTTTTTTGCAAAGTAAACAAATACTTTCTCCTATTTTGTTCCATTTTAGACATATGTTCCTAGTGGGTAGCTTGTTTAGAATGGTAAAGTAGGAGCAGTGAGACATCTTTGGGCAATTAGATTTGTTCCAAATAACTTTGTGCCAATCAGTTTCAACTTCCTCTCCCCTAATATAACCCCATGCTTTTTTTAAAAGAAATATTTTCTTTAGAGGAAAGTTTCCAACTCCTAGTATCTCTAAACAATCTTTAATCAATTCTTTGCTGCCTTATTGCATTTCTAAATATGTTAGTAGCCTGATGATTATAAGTTTTCCGATTCTGATTTTTAATAATGTTGTCAACAATATCATTTTCTCCTCCCAAAAAGCACATGTTGTTCCATCCAAGAAAATTTAAAAGAGAGTTTCCATTAATGCAAGGATCAAACCATAGATTTGTTTTCTTGCCATCCTTGAATTTTCTCTCAATAGGCTACGTACCAGTTTCTCTGCAACTAAGAATATTCTTCCAAATATAAGAGTGAAATTTTTTAGCTCTACTATTCCAAAAAATATATATTTTTGAGATATTTATCTCTTACCCATCTAGCCCAAAGAGAATTTCCATTTATAAATTTCCAAAATAATTTCAACTTGCAAGTTTCACTTAAGTCTCTAATGTTCCTTATGCGAAGCCCCCCAAATTTTTTGGGCTTCCAGACTGTGTCCCAAGAAACTTTGTGCAATTTCCTTTTCCAAATAAAATTAGGACATTGACTCTCAATTTTCTAAATGGTTATAATAAGAATATTGAGAGTCTGCAGGCAATAGATAATGATGGCAGTGATGACAGTGTGAGTCGATTCAATTCTACTAGCATTAGACAATTATTTGGTAGACCATCCCTCTAACTTAATTGGAATAAAATCATACAATCTAATATAATCCCTTTCATTTAGTTGATTAGAACTGAGTGGTAACCCAAGGAATTTAATATGGAGGGTTCCCTCTTTAAATTTTAAAATGTTAAGAATGTCCTCCTTATTTTTGCAACCAGAACTAAAGTACACCTTATTTTGCTTTAATTGACTTTTAATCTGGCATTATCATCCATCTTTTCAAATATTTAGATAATTGTTGTGACACTTAAGATGCATGCATTAGCAAAAATTAATAGATTATCAGCATATAGTAAGTGTGTGATAACTAGTTTGACCTTTTAATGGGTCTAATGTTCCCTCTGAGTAATTCAGTTTCAATTAATAAAGAGAAATACTCCATAACTATAGTAAATAGATGGGGGGTCACCCTGCCTATTTCCTATGTTACTATGAATGAAACCTTTGGGAGAACCATTAATTAGAATGGAGAATGTAACATTATTGGTACACTCTCTAATCAGATCATAGAATTTCTTACTAAACCCAAGCTGACTTAAGACATAAATAATAAAATTCCCATTGATTTTTTCGGAAACTTTGTGGAGATCAACTTAAATACACATATGCTTTTTATTCTTGATGTTAAAGTTTTTGATTATCTCTTGAGCAAGCAATGTGTTTTCAAAAATTAATCTGCTAGGGATGAAAGCACTTTGGCTTTCAGAAATTAGGAATTTTAGAAAGACTTTAATTCTGTTGCAAAGAATGTTAGATATAGTTTTATAAATGAAATTACAGCAAGCAATAGGTCTAAAGTTTCAAGCCTTTTAGGCAATTAACTTTTGGGATGAGTTAAAAAGGTGCGACTAGATTTTTTTTAACAATTTTCCAGAGTTAAAAAACTCACTAACCACATCAAATATTTGAATCTAGAAGTCAAACTAATGTAATTTATATAACATAGTCCCAAAGCCATCTTGACCAGGGCTTTTATCATTATTAGCTTTGAAAATAATATTTTTTTATTTTCTCTATTTTGATAGGAGCCAAGAGAATTTCTAGGATATTATCATTAACCAGGAATTTGAAATCAATAGAAGGAAAACCCTTTTTATAAGTATCATTATTATATAGAGAGTTAAAATTACTTGTGGCTTCTTTCTCAATGTAAGTAGCATCATTAATGACATTCCTTCAGTGTCAATCACTTTACCAATATTATTCATGTGTTTTCTAATGGACACCTTAGCATAAAATTTTTATTAGCCTCATCAGGTCGGATAAGCCAATTAATTTTTTTTTATCTTAAATTGATAGCTTGAATGTGAAGACAATTGGCTAAACCTTCCTGAACCTTTTGAAAAAATTAACTTTAGAGGGGGTTGAGCTGACATTATCTATATCATTTTGAAGATCTCACAATTGTTCCTAATTTAATATCTTTATTGTTAAACTATATATGTAAATATATATTTTTCTATTCATATTGATCAATTAGGCTAGGCTTTAATTATTTGCCTAATATTGATCAATTAGGCTAGGCTTTAATTATTTGCCTAATATTGTTGTACTATCCTTGTACTATCTTATAATTTGTACTATCCTTGTAGTACAATTATCTCCCTATTTAAGGGTTCGTGATTAATGAAAAGGGCACGGATCATAATCTTTCATGGTATCAGAGCTGTAATGATCCTCTCAAAAACTAACTGTATTCTACCTTCCTGCTTCCAAATCTTCATCATTTCTTCTTCCATAGCTGAAAAATTCCATCCTTCTCTTTCTATCACCAATGTCAAATCCTTGATTCCAATCACATTGGATAATGAGACCGGTCTTTATCATTCATGGGCTGCTCTATTCAAGGTACAAGCGAGAGTTCATAATCTCTTGCATCATATAATTCCTCCTACGGAGGAGAAAGCCAAGGCCAAATATGATGAACAAAAAGCGGTGGATCCCGAGCTTTGGGATCGTCTTGACGCAGTTGTACAGCAATGGATGTATGCCACCATTTCTCAAGACCTCCTCCATGCAGTTCTCTTCAAAGATGACTCGGCCGAGAAGGTGTGGAAACGGTTGGAGGCACAATTCCAAGACAACAAAGCCTCTCGTGCAACCCATCTCGAGGAGGAATTGGCTCATGCCGATTTTGATAATTTCGGCTCGATTGATGCTTATTGCAATCACATCAAGTCTCTTGCAGACCGTCTTGCGGACGTTGATGCTCCGGTCACAAATAGCCGCCTTGTTTTGAAGCTGACTGCAGGTTTACCTGAGTGCTACGCTGGCACGGTAGATTTCATACAAAATCAAGATCCATTACCTCCTTTTGAAAATTGTCATTCACGGTTGAAACTAGCGGAGCGGACCATAAAAAACCGCCTCTCCAAGGAAGGAAACACCATAACTAAACCTACTGCTCTTCTCACAGCATCTTCCAATGACAACAACCATGGAAATTCTGCAGATTACCCTCGCCAAAATCATAATAATAAAAACAATAGAGGCAAGGGAAATAGAAAGAACCCCGGCAGGGGAAGCTACGGCAGAGGACAGGCAACCAGCGACAGCAATTTGCAACGGCAGCAATGGGCAGTTCGTCCTCATACATCATGGATGCATGGTACTGTTGCACCTTGGGGAGGTTGGACACAGCAATGGAGAGGGCCATGGGGACTTCCACCTTGCCCGTACCCATCCACAAACATGCAGCAGCAAAGACCTCAACAAGCAAGTAGGCACTCAGGACTTTTGGGATCAAAACCCTCACAAGAACCCTCACAAGCCTATACTGCCCACTCACATCATGATCCAATCGGCTACACACCAACTGACATCGAGGCCGCAATGCACGCCCTTTCCTTCTCTCAACCAGACGGAAATTTTTACATGGATACCGGTGCTACATCTCATATGACAGCGGATCAAGGTATACTCTCTTCTTATTTCAATTCAAGCAATAATAATCATAACATTGTTGTTGGTAGTGGTCATTTGATCCCCGTTGTTGGTCACGGTTGCACTAACTTGCCTCCACCATACCCTCCATTAACCTTAAACAATGTATTGCATGCTCCTCAACTCATTAAAAACCTTGTATCTATTCGAAAATTTACCACCGATAATATGGTTTCAGTTGAATTTGATCCTTTTGGGTTTTCTGTCAATGATTTACAGACTGGGACCAAACTAATGAGATGTGACAACACTGGAGATCTCTATCCTATTTTCCAAAATAAACGAGACACATTCTCAGTCAATTCATCTGCTTTTACTGCCGTGTCATCTGATCTTTGGCATAGTCGTCTAGGACATCCTGGAGATGTTATTCTTAGCTCTCTTCGTAGTAAACACATGATTGGTTGTAATGATTCTTGTAAAATCTTTTGTTCTTCTTGTCCTCTTGGGAAACACTCTAAATTGCCTTTTTATAATTCTATGTCGCATACTCTTTTGCCATTTGATATTATTCATAGTGATTTGTGGACATCTCCTGTTATAAGTTCTTCTGGTCATTGTTATTATGTTTTATTTCTTGATGACTATAGCAAATTTCTTTGGACTTTTCCCATCTCCAACAAATCTCAGGTCAAACAATTATTCATTTCTTTTCATGCTTTAATCAAAACACAATTCAAACGTAACATCAAAACATTCCAATGTGACAATGGTACAGAATATATAAATGGCACTTTAAAACAGTTCTTTACCCAAAATGGGATGCAATTCCGTCTCTCATGTCCTCATACATCACCACAAAATGGCAAAGATGAACGACATATTAAATCTATAAATAATATCATTAGGACCTTACTTGCTCATGCTTCTATGCCCCCTAGCTTCTGGCATCACGCTCTAGCAATGGCTACATACCTCTTAAACATTCTTCCAACAAAAGTTTTGGGATTCCAATCTCCCACTCAAATTCTATATCAAAGTACACCGCTTTATTCTGACTTGCGTGTCTTTGGTTGCTTATGTTTTCCCTTATTTCCCTCAACCTCTATTCACAAATTACAGGAACGGTCTACTCCATGTACTTATCTTGGTCCAGCCTCAAATCATAGAGGCTCTAAGTGTTACGACATGTCAAGCGGAAAAATTATTATTTGTCGCCATGTGCGTTTCATTGAAACTGAGTTTCCATTCTCAAAAATCCACAAGGACACAAATAACTTGTATGCTTTTCTTGATGAAAATATTTCTCCATACTTGTTGCATCATTTGCGTGAAAAATCAATTGCACAAACCACAAATGACATTGCTCGAAACACAACCCAGCCCCCTATGCAAACTTGCCCACCGCAATATCTATCTCCAACTGGACAGCAGTCTCCCACGGGCCCAATTCTCCCTTCTCCTTCAAATCCTACTGATCAACACCCCTCCTCTCAAACTGGGCTGCACTCACCCATAGGTTCAGTTCTTCACAATACTCCTGCTGTCACATCAACCGTAAGACAACACCACCCCATTGCTCAACCCACTCCAGTTTGTGAACAAAGCCCATCATCACACTCACCCAACAGCTCCTCAAGGCCTAATAATCCCAAGCTACACCGTATGACAACTCGGGCAATAAATGGCATCTTTAAACCAAACCCCAAATATACTACCAATCTTCACACGACCACCACTACAACCATCTCTCCTATACCAAAGGACCCGGTTAGTGCTCTTCGAGATCAAAATTGGAAAACTGCAATGTTGGATGAATTTAATGCTTTAATTGATAATAAAACATGGGAGTTAGTGTCTAGGCCACCTAATGTGAATGTAATTCGATCTATGTGGATTTTTCGTCATAAACGTAAATCCGATGGTTCTTTTGAGCGGCATAAAGCCCGTCTTGTAGGTGATGGTAACTCAGCAACAGGGTGTTGATTGCGAAGAAACTTTTAGTACGGTGGTCAAACCTGCTACTATTCGCGCTGTTCTTAGCATTGCTCTCTCAAAATCTTGGTCAATCCATCAATTGGACGTCAAGAATGCTTTTCTACATGGTCATCTCAATGAAACAGTCTATATGCATCAACCTATGGATTTTCGTGACAATAGCCGGCCTAATCATGTCTGTTTACTAAAGAAATCTCTATATGGCTTGAAACAGGCTGCTCGGGCATGGTATCAGCGCTTCGCTGATTTTGTTGCCTCAATTGGTTTCACCCACAGTAAATCTAATCATTCATTGTTTATATACAAACATGGATCTGATATTGCATATATTCTGCTTTATGTTGACGACATTATTCTTACAGCTTCTTCTGATATTCTACGTAAGCATTTCATGGCTCTTTTAGGTTCGGAGTTTGCAATGAAAGATCTTGGCCCGTTGAGTTTCTTTCTAGGTATCGCGGTTACTCGCCATGCGAAAGGCTTATTCTTGTCTCAGAAACAATATGCTATAGAGATCATTGAGCGGGCAGGCATATCTAATTGTAGCACTTGCCCCACTCCTGTTGACAGCAAATCTAAACTCAGTGCTACTAATGGTGATCCATATGAAGATCCCACCAAGTATCGTCGTCTTGCGGGTGCTCTTCAATATCTTACTTTTACAAGACCTGATATTTCTTATGCAGTGCAACAAGTGTGTCTCCACATGCATGATCCAAGGAATGAACACATGAATGCTCTCAAGCGCATTTTGCGCTACATTCAAGGTACTTTGTCTTATGGCCTCCATCTGTACAAGTCATCATTGGGCAAACTTATCTCATACACAGATGCTGATTGGGGTGGATGTCCAGATACCAGACGCTCCACGTCTGGTTATTGTGTCTTTTTTGGGGAAAATTTGATTTCTTGGTCCTCTAAACGTCAGCCTACCTTGTCTAGATCTAGTGCAGAAGCTGAATACAGAGGAGTTGCTAATGTTGTGTCTGATTCTTGTTGGATCAGGAATTTACTACTTGAACTACATTGTCCAATTGAAAAAGCTACTCTGGTCTACTGTGACAATGTGAGTGCAATTTATTTGTCAGGAAATTCAGTTCAACATCAACGCACTAAACATAATGAGATGGACATTCATTTTGTCCGTGAAAAGGTCGCTAGAGGCGAAGTTAGAGTGCTTCATGTTCCATCCCGTTATCAAATTGCTAATATTTTTACAAAGGGCCTTCCACGTATATTATTCGAAGATTTTCGGGACAGTCTCAGCGTACGCGAGCCTCCCGCTGCGACTGCGGGGGCGTGTTAAACTATATATGTAAATATATATTTTTGTATTCATATTGATCAATTAGGCTAGGCTTTAATTATTTGCCTAATATTGATCAATTAGGCTAGGCTTTAATTATTTGCCTAATATTGTTGTACTATCCTTGTACTATCTTATAATTTGTACTATCCTTGTAGTACAATTATCTTCCTATTTAAGGGTTGGTGATTAATGAAAAGGGCACGGATCATAATCTTTCATTTATTATTTATATTATTATTTCATTTATTTAAATTGCTTTTAACTGATTCAAGAGTTTTATTGAATTTGTACTGAGTAGTGCCATAAAAATTGTTAGAAATACTGTTTTTCACAACATCTTTATATGTTTTATCATGAGAACAACCATTAACATATCTAAAAGGAAAGTCATAGGAATCAGCGTTATTAGAAAGAATATTAAATTTTAGGGGGGGGGGGGGGGGGTGATCACTGGTGGCTTGAGGGAGGGTACAACATTTGTAATCAGATAAAGCACTTATAAAGTACTAATTAAGTAGAACTCTATCAAGAATACAATGTATGTTTCTAAATTCGTCTGATTTCCAAGTATATTAATTATCATACAGTCTAAAGTCCAGTCTTAATCATAAAGTTGTCCATCATTTAAAACTTTATAAAAGGAAGAAGGTTACCTCCCCTTTTTAATAAGAGCAAATAATATATTAAAGTCCCATATTAAAATCCAAGGGGAATCAATGCTATTATTAAAAAGCAAGACTGTCCCAAAGAGAGATCTTACTTTCTTACTATTAGAAGCATATATGAAAGTAACAAACAAAATGAAACCACCTTTGTTTTCGAAAATGCAATGAATGAATTAGAAGTCCAGCTGAAAGTTGGTTAGCTCCCATATATTTAGGGTCCCCAAAAACAAGAATTCCGCCATTATTACCTTTACAATTATTGTAAATAAAATTCCAATTGGTTAATCTTTTTAGGTGGTAATGAGTGATTATAGAATCATCCATTCTATGCTGAAGTAAACCTAAAATTTCAGGTTTGTGAATATGAAGTAAGCTGGGTAAATTCAACTTTCTGTTAGGGGAATCAAACACCTTAACATTCCAAGAAATAATCATCATTAAAAAAAGGATATAATAGGAAGGATATAGAGCACTTTAGTTATTCAATGTTAGTATTGTCATCCTCTCTGACTCCCATTTTGTTGCCTTTCTTCTTGTATTGCATACTGCCTTTAATACCAAGTTGGTCACCCCATTTGATATTTTTTGGGATGTACTTTTTCCTGAACTCTGCATCAGTTCCATCTTCTATGACATCGGAAGTGTTGAGTTCATTAAGCTTTTTGATTCAGCATTTTTTTCTTTTTGTTGGCAGAATTAGCTGCAGTGGAGAAAGAATTGACTTCCTTCCAAAGAACTACTTTAGAAATAACTTTATGTGATTAGGGGGACAAGCTTTCTAGCAGTGAACCAGGGTTGGTTGAACCTGGGCTGGTTTAAAGATCAAGAAAGCATTCACTGTCTGCATTTTTATTAATATTCATATCTTCTATAATTCTAAATAATCTTGTATCTTTCTTAAGGCAGGAAGACTCGATGACCTGCTCTGGTGTTGCCTCTGAGTTTTTAGATCAGTTTCTGTGCAAATTTATTTTCTATTTCAATAATGGGTGTTGCTAGTTCAGCATTTCCATTATTGATTTCAGAACTGATGGAAAATTGCATATCATTAGGGCGTTTGCATTTTCTTGATCAAAGGTATGTTGAGTTGGTTCAAAATTTTCTTGAGTGGTTTCTGGAACTTTTCAATAACTTTCTCGCTTGAATCAACAGCGAATTTTTTTGTTTGAGTGGTGTAGTTTTTCTGCTCAGTAGGATAATTCAAATGATACAGATTGCTTACTTTTTCTAAACATTGCTCGGACATGGGAGTTGTAGGCGGTTTTTCTTTCCAAACTTTCTTTATATTGCATGCTTCTGAATATTGACCAAAGAATTTGCAGAAGATGCATCTTGGTTGGATCCACAGGTAAGTAATTTCTTGCATTATTGTCCCCCCCATCCCCACCGTGCATCATTATATGCGCTTTATCAGGTAGTTCAGAATTTGCTTGAATTACAACTAATATTCTAGCGAAGCTCAGCCTTATTTCATTCGCAGTGTGATCGTCAAGTTTAAGTAGAGTGCACACTATGCTAGCAATGGAACTAAAGGCCTCTTTATCCCAAAGGCTAAGGCTGAGCTCCGATAGACGTATCCAAATGGATATAAAACTTAATACATCATGATTAAGTATGCCTTTCTTGGACCATTTTTTTCAAAATTATTAGTTTTCCACAGATGAAAAAAGGCCCCCTTTTAGAGTTTTCTCGCAATCAATTACAATTGAAAAGATGATAATAAAAATACATTGTTGCGAGTAAAATTTTCAAAAATACCAGAGGTTTTCATGTTCGAGTAATGTAGTCCCTGAAATGATGATGTAGTGGCATATTTCCATATACTAGGCAGCTATCAAGCAACTCCATTTGAATTTTGTTCTTTTACTGACCTCTACCTTCATGACTATCATCTTCCTGTTATTAATTGAGACTAGTGTGTAACCCGTGCGTTGCACACGATAGTATTATTAAAAATAGTATTTTAATTTTAATATTAAGATGAGAAAGTTGTTAAAATATATGATAAATTTTGTGTAAAATATATAAACTATAAATTAAAATTATTATTATTATTATTTGTGTGTAATTTATGTTATAAGCTTACACACACAATATGTATATGTATGTATTTCGAGAAATAATATAATATTATCACTATACGTATTGATATTGATGCATGTTAGTAATTTATTGGATGAATTAACAAATGTTATTTAACGTAATTTGTTTCAATAAGTTAAACTTAAATTATGAAATTATTCAAGTACGTAGATTTATAATAGGAAGAATTGAGAAGAAATTTGTAAAAGAAGTATATAAATTTGTTGTTGATTTATTAATGTTAAAAAGGATTTTATGATACAATGTATAATAAATAAATTCTTAATATGAACGAATTATAATTGATTTACAAAATAACTTTGCTATTATTGTTGATTTACATAATTTGTATTAGCGATTTATACATCTTCATAGTTGAATAAATAAATTTTGAAATGTAAGTGTTTGACGTTAATACTACAACGCAATTCTGGATGAACATATTGTTGTAAATGAACTAAACTTTAAACTTGTGATTATTATTTATGTATAATTTATGTTATGTGATTCATGTATTTATATATTTGAATGGATTTTTTTTTCATTTTTGTTAATATGAATATGATTAATGTTGATGTGATTTATTAGAAGAATCAGTGAATAATGGTATGTTAAAATTATCATAATCCTAATATTATGTAGTCAATTATAATATATGGCCTTGAATGTAAAATAGAAAAGAATTAACTAAAGCTTTGTGACAAATTATAGAAAAAGGTATTCGGAACAAAAAACTAAAAAATTTCATCGTTTAGTATTTATAAGAAATATTAGTTAGTTAAATTTATTTAAATAACTTAAAATTTGGATTATTTATTAATATAAATACATGGATTTAAATATAAAATATTAGGAACTAATGATATATTATATGTATATAATTATACAAACTTTAAAATATTCATACTAAAATGTAAAATGATGAAATAGGTAAAATAATATGAGAGAATTAGTAGATATCTATAAAGTGATAAACTAATTTGAAAATTAATTATTGAGACGGAATGAAGGAAAAGAGAGGAAAATCATAAAGTTGAAAATTTTGTTGTCTACTTATAAGGGTATTGTGGCTTCTGCACATACTGCCCTATAGAATCTGCGGTATCTGTGTTGAAAAGTAACACCAGGTGTGATTAAATATTAGTATTAAGTAATGTTATTAAACGTTGGATACATTAAAAATTTCTTTGAAATAGTGAGTGTTTTTTTGAATCAACCTTTTAGACCCACTCTAAAACTATTCAAGATCTGGTAATGGGAAAAACCAAGGAGTATGAAAAAGAATAAATATTTTTACACATCTAACTCTTTGTGATTTGATTCTAAACCACGAAAAATAGGAACGAATTGAAAAACTAATATGATGAAGATTCATATGTCTATTGAATGATGATGGCATGTCTTTATATTCTGAATTTGAAATAGGTAGGAACCTTGGCTTAGATTTTATAACATATAGTTGGATTTGTGGATTTGCATGAATTGAACTATTCGTGTACGAAAACAACGAAAAATGCATTCTACATATTCCATGATGGACGGAAATAATAAAATAATAATTATATATAGAAACTTAACATTCACTACTAATAACTAAAATTATTTGATGTATCATCAATGAGTAATTGTATGTGCTTATATCACACATGTAGCACAAAATAGCATATGAGAACCCACTCTCTATCTTTGATAATTATTCAACCGATGGAGTAAAAGTATGATATCATATCCCAAACATTGAACAATGAATAGTCAAACCATGATATTGACTTTACATTTCCTATGAAAAATAAATAAATAAATAAGGTTTCATTTGTTTATGCATAATGTAAACAATAGTCGATCAACATGGCCACTGATTTAGCAGTAACCAGCATATCAATATTATGATACGTATCAGCATCTCACTAAACTAAATGTCATATCAGATATTGGAAAGTAAGTTCTATTTAAATTTACAGGCATCACTATATTTCACTGACTTAACAATGTGGTATGAGACTTCTAATTCTATATCGGTTAATTTATTTGATAACAGATGAAGCATTTCAAGCACTACTGAATTAAATATCAAATTACTCCCCACAAATTCAGCAAACTAAATTTTAGTATCTGCAGCCGGTGGTCAAAAGTTAAATTATCCCTTCAAATAATTATATTTATTATAATGTTGTAATGTGTTTGAATAATAAA
Source organism: Allium sativum (assembly GCA_030737875.1). Classification (NCBI taxonomy): domain Eukaryota; kingdom Viridiplantae; phylum Streptophyta; class Magnoliopsida; order Asparagales; family Amaryllidaceae; genus Allium; species Allium sativum. The sequence goes on along the minus strand of CM060920.1, from coordinate 389,105,794 downwards.
AAGGATTGTAATGTTGATATTAAATACTGCAGTAGTACTTTAAAATAAGCAATATTTAAACTTTTATAATAAATATGTCTCTAGTGTTTTAGTTAGATATGGCTTAATTGTTTTGAACATTAAATATTTGTGTTTTATTCTTAATATTACAGATCAATATTGTTGTAGCATTTATCACATAATATTAGCAGTGTAATGCTTACCTTTCAGTAATGTAAGCAAGTTCTTATGTGTTTTAATTAATAGTGGTTATGCTTTTGAGTATATTAAATTGATGGTTGGGTAAAAAATCACATATAATTATTAAAGTGTTAGCCCATGCTACGCACACAGATCACATTATGCTATGACACAGCGGAATTGCTAAATAATTCTGTTGTCCATGAATAAATAACAAAAAGTAGAGTAACAATTTATTTTGATAACGTCTGAACTATATATAGAAGTATAAAAATCTATGGCATCAGGAAAAGAGAATCATGAATTGAAATTATTTCCTTGAATATGTAATTTACACATAAAAAGTTAATAGATATATGTTTATATCTTAACAGCTATAAAATATACAATACAAAGCATTAATGTCAAGAAATGCTTATTTTGAAATTTCTTGAACATGATCTGCTATACTTCATAATTATTTGCTCTCCCCCACTTCTTGAACTTGAAGTTGTTGCCATCATGACATATTGAACATCATGCTGTCATTATTAAGATTCACCTATGAACTGAACTTATATAAGTATGCTGTAAAAAGTTCTCAACACATAAATTATTAATTACTAAAATGAATTCAAAATAATAATTATTGACTTCTCATGCGTCCATGCTTTAGTTGCTAATTGTATTAATATTTCAGTATTAAGTAACTTACCTTAGAATTTTGTTTTGGGACGTCCGTACCAATGTGTCATTTTATGGGAAATTCTAGTCTCCTTATCTTGCTGTCTGCGATGCAAATTCTGGTCTAAATAGATTAAACCATTAACTGTAGCAACCAAAGACCATCCACTTGCATGCACCTAAGAAATCAAGGTTAAAATTTAGAACTTCTTAAAAGATTTAGAAAATCAAAATGCACAATGTAAATATTTTGATTTTTATGAAATCGTGTGAAGTGGATTTCAAATTTTAAACGCCACCAGTCAACACCCTTCATTTTAACGTTAGGATTGCTTCACAGGACACACCATTTCTTACATGAAAATTTGGCAGAACACAAAATTTGAGATGAGAATATATTTTTAGGTGCATAAAAGTTAACTTGTATGTGTCATAGATATCAGCAAACATCCCAAGATAAATTAAACTTAAAATAAGTAAACGATTACGGAGGTAATGATAAGATACTGAAAGGACCCTGGTTTTTCTGTTCAATGATTTAAGATTTCGTTATGTTTATTTCGTACAGTAATGCAAATATGGCAATTTCCAGCGCTTTGCTTATGTGTTTGGAAAAAATAATATTAGCAAAAATTAATGCATGTTGTTCATTTTACCACATGACTGTTATACGTATAGAATCATCATCACAAAATTTTCATTGATTTAGTTGGTTATATGAAGAATGGGAGGATGGCAAATGTGTACAACAATAATAAATAATTTGAATATGTAAATAGATCTAACAGCATAAGTGAACATCTACCGACAAAAAATTAGTTAGAAAAAGGGTTGCTATTTAAGTACATAAACTAAAGGATGCTAACAAATATCACAGAAAAAACTTAAATTATAACATATGGAATAAATACCATCTTGGTTACCTAGAAATCTGGTAGAAGTGGAGCACTACTGTGAACGTTTGTTTATTCATATTTCACACTTAATTTAAACGTGCATCATCTCAAGTTCGATCTCCATGGACTCACATCCTCTTTACTTGCACCCCTCACCTTCATAATCATCTTGTACAGTAAATTGTTAGTAGGATTTAATAGTTACTTATGCATCAATAAAATGAATTATGAATTATTACTCTCACTTGTAATCCTTGTATTATTTCTTTTGGAAGTTCGGCTTATGCTCTGCTACAATGTATACCGTCTGTTCCAAATTCATTGTCACGCTTTGTTAAACGATGGATATGGTTAATTTATGATTATTTACTGGTTACATAGAGTTTGCCTTTTAAACTTGTCATGTTGATTACAAAGATCATATAAATTTTCTTTTAGATTAACTTGTAATTTAATACGCAATTTACAGGAAAATATGTTACAATTGGCCAGTTGATTCATTCCATGATGAAAACGTGTAAGCATGTAGCATATTAAAAACTCAAATACACATATTTTATAGTACTGTTCCAAAAATATGTGGACACATGAAAATTCAGTTAAAACCCGAATGAGTAACACAGAAATGAATGATTAACTCATATCCAATGTAGGAAAGAAGCAAAACTGGAAAGGTGTGCAAGAACAATCATTATCACAAAATAGTATACTTTATACTATTACGAAAACGTATTTTGGGTGCGGAAATAGTTGAAAACAGGTGATGCTAACTTTATAATTGGGTTTCCTATAATTACCATTGACTTGCATGAAGAAGCCTTTTGATATCTAGTTCTGCAAAAATGCTCAAACAAAACTATGTTGGAATCACACATTAATGGGATAAATGGGTATAGCAATGTGATATCACAACATAAGTACGTGAAGTTTGACATGATCATAACGTTCAAGCATAACTGTAAAGATAGATGACACTTTTGAAGGAAACACTATGAGCATCATAAATAGATTCAAGTATATTAACATGGGTATATATAAAATACATCTAAAATACTTAAGCTCGTAAGTACAGATGAATACAAAAATGGCAGTGATATAGATGGAAAATGAACTTGTTCGCAGCTCAATATTAAGAAGTAAATCAAAGATAATAGGCTAACAACTGGGTGTCAAGCAGCCGACAAAAATCTTACAGGAATTAAGTTAGGAAAATACCCTATGAATTATGTGATGATTTTTGGTCAGTGCATATTGAAAGCAGGTTCATGTCATTGAAGAATGGGGCATAAGAAATGGAAAATCAAAAAGAATAAAATGTGAAAAAAGGTAGGAAAATAAAAGGAATTAATTTGATGGTGGGACTGTAAAACCACCAACACACAGTGTAAAACCATGATTTGACAAAGCTCCAAGATCCTAGGATCTAAAGTAGGCATTACATTGTCATAATATGTTACAAATATCAAATACATGGACATCCAAAAATTTAATCAACATTAAACACAAAAATAATTTTAACAAAAAAACTTACATGCAAGAACCAAGCAACTGCGGATCACACTACATCATAATTAGCCGATGACTGAAAATCATAGTTACGAATTCAAAGTTTGGTTAACCTAAAGAAAACGACCGAACCATTATCAATTTGAAACCACATAAAACAAAAATTAAATAAAATTAAAGTCATCGATAGTCTAAAATTAACTGTATTAATTCCATGTTGTTCTAAGAAAAATGAAAAAAATTCTTCGTATTTTGAAAATTGATAGTCTAAAAAAAAAAACTGCAAATAGATAGAAATTAAAGTCATCAACGAAAGTCAAGGACTGATGGTCCAAAATCCTAAATAGGAAAAAAATTTAAATAAAATCTTAAATAGATATATCGAAAATTAAGCAGACATTAAATACTGAAAACTTAATTTGACATTGGAGATCAAAAACCTCCATTACGAAAACCATCTAATTAAAAAATGAAGTTACCTGCAGTTTTAAGAACCAATTGAGGCTTGGGGAAGTTGTAAGCTAGATTAGAACAAAAGGCTGGAATGATTAAGCAGGTTGCAATCATCTACCGATAATCGGATTTAGTGCGGTGAGCAAACAAAATTGAGTTGGGGTTTCTATTTGCTGAAAGAAAGGAGAACGAAAAAAGAGTAATATTTTGAAACGAAAAAAGGAGAAAGAAAAAAGGGGAGCGAACCTGAAGAGAACGACGAAGTCGAAAGGAAGTAGAGATATCAGCAATAGAAGAGAACATAACAGCGACCCTTGATTTAAAAAAAAATCAGAATGGCTTGTGCGCCCTTGATAGGAAACTGGATAATAATATAGCAGTATAAATTAGGTTTGTTCAGATTAAATTTTAAATTAATATTCTGAGAGTTTTAAGGTCAGAAAAGAGAACTGAGAGAATTAAGGGGAATTGGGAGAATTGAGAGAATCAATGAGAGAGCTAGAAATTCTTCTGCTTTACTATTATTTAATAGATTGGAGCCACAAAACCCAGAATTTTGACCTCATTTTTTTTACCATATTAGCCCAGATGCTAGCAGATCTAATATTTCCTGCCATTGTTGCAGTACTTTGATTCTTGTTTTTATCTCTGAACTGAGTTCTTGATTGAAAAGACGAAGATCTTACATTTGATCTTCCGGCCACGTTATGAATCGGCGGGGCATGAGCAGATATTGTAGTTGGATTCTAATTTTACTGGATAGATTTTCTAGCAGTAGACGAGTTTTTATTTGCTAGGTCCAGGATCCGGTTAGGTCTCTTTCTCCAATTTACTATCTAAAAGCCATCCTCATCAACATGAATAAGGTTAGATGGTCTTGGAGGGGGATTGTGTGTTGGTAGAGAAGGAGAGAAAGATAAGGAGGATGATGAAGAGCCCTCATCTGATTAGGGTTGAAAACAAAGACAGGGTTGTTTGAAATATTCATGGAAGCCATGGCTACGAGAGAGAGCTTTTTTCCTTTTTGCTTTTTTCTATCTTAAATGTATATTTGTTTGCATTTAGTTATGGTCGTTTGGTTAGTTGATTACAACATTTGAATAACAATTTTTTGTTTTTTTAATAGGTACTTTACACTAGAAAACAAATAAGGGGTGCAATGTATGACATGTAAAGAACAAACAGTGTTAGAAGTATTAAACATAAATCTTACTCAAAAACGATCATATGTTCCCTAAATGTTCAAAAGAAGAAAAAACCAAAAAAACAACAAAAAGTGGCACAAAAAGATCAGTTGTGTAATACTAAGAGCATCTCCAACAGAGGCCATATTACGCTTCTGAATCATGAATTAAGGCAAAAAACCTACCCAACAGAAGTTACGTTGGGTAATATTCAATGGAATATTACGGGACCAATTCAGTTTCCTGAATTGGTCCGGCGACCCGATTTTATCGGCTCGCGCTGATAAAATCGGCTCGCCATATGGCAAGCCGATAAAATCGGCTCGCCAATCCCACCCCCAACCCAACGGCTACTTCTTCCCAACGGCTATTTCCTCCTCGTTTTTCATTCCCAACGGCCATAAAACGGTTAAAACTTTTCAAACGGCTATATTTTCAGTTATAAAATGATTTCATTCCACCTTTCTACATCACAACAGATTCACAACTTCTTTCTACTTCTCTTTACTCTAAACAAACTCTTGCTATATAATGTCTTCTCCATTTGGAGATTTTTCACATCCGACGATAGATGGAAGCCAGTTTTCGCAAGGCAACACGAGCAATATATTTGAAACTCCATTCAGCAGGCAAGGAGTCAGTCTGTGGACAGACGAGGAGGACATTAGTCTATGCAACATCTATTATCATTTAACACAAGATTCGGCAACGGGGAACGAACAAACAGCCGTCACGTTTTGGAAAAAAGTTGAGAAAGCCTTCGTTCAGAAGCATCCAGAATGCCAAAGGACGTTATCGGCTATTCAAGGACGTTTCGGGAAAATAAGCCGTCAAACCCAATACTATGAGTCACATGTCTACAAACTAAAGATAGCGAATCCAAGCGGCATGGGGGGGGGAGATAATCTGGTATTTTTTTATTTGTACGTACATTATTAGTGGTTGTTAGAATGTTATTTGATACATTTTCTTTTGGTACTTAGAAACGACTAGCAAACGAGGAGTTCAAGAGGCTTTTTCCTTGAGAAAATGGGACGAAAAGGAATCACTATTACTAGTTTATGCATTGTTATGATCTGCTTACTTGTCAACCGAAGTGGAACTCAGGACTTGCCAAGAGCCCTCGCGATGTTCAAAGTGCTAGCAAGGGGAAGAAAAAAGTTCAAAATCAGGGTATTCTTCTAGTCCAAGCGGCTCAACCGCCAATATTTCTCAATGTGAAGGAGAAAACCTACTTGATGAGTTCAATGCCACGATTGACGAAGATTTTAGACCTGAGGGAGCCAAAGCGGCGAAAAAAGGGGCAAAACAAAGGTTGAGCTTGAATCAAAGGTGAACGCACGACACGAAGAACACAGTCTTAGAGCGGAAAAAAGACTTGTAGAAGCTAAGGAAAGAACAGAAGTTTTGAAAAGGATTGCTGATCTGGAAGAGAAGAAACTACAAATTCTTTCGGAGGACTTATCCCACAAGAAAGAGCAAGATGCGTATAAGAAAGAACAAGATGTGTATAAGAAAGAACAAGAAGAGAATGCTATCATGGACAAAGATTTGGATGGAATGTCTGAATTGGAGAAGGAATTTTGGATGGGGATGAAACGTCGTATTATAACGTCAAGGTTTCCGCAGTTGATGTAGTAACGTATTAGTAGTTGCTCGTATTAGTAGTTGCTCATATTATGTTGATGTAGTAACGTTTTATTTCCTATTGTAGCAACCAGTTTCTTATTTATGAAATGTGTGCTTTATATATTTTGCTATTGTTATTTTAGTCTGATCGATTTATACCGTGAGTAAACAATTACAAGAACTTCATACTTTTTTTTGAAGGATCATCGACTAAACGAAAGATACAACAACAAGTAAACGAGGGATCATCGGGTCAGCCAACTACAACGTAGTTTATACGCCTCATGGCCAACAAATTCGATGCTGTACTCTACAAGGTAACGAGAATCAAAAATTGCCCTTGTCATTTTAAAAATGTTTTCGTCTTCAACTGTCTGTATAATCTTCTGGTATCGTTCACAAGCTTCAACGAACCCACGATGAGCCATATGAATTTCAGCAGATGTTCGTGTGGTTGTGCAAGAACGATGGTTGTTATGTAATCTTGTTATCATGGACCAAAATTCTTCATTGGTAAGTCCTCCACCATTTTGCATCAGTAGCAAATCTCTTTTGTCAACTTCGATATAGGATTTCACGAGTATAAGTAAGTCCTTAGGAGAGAATTCGGTTGTAGTAGCACTGGAGCTAGCATTACTTCGATTGTGGCGATTATGGTTAACCATTTGCCTAGTTGTGTGTTTTCGTGGACGTGTTTCGGGTTTATTAACTTCAGCTACTTGTGTATCTGGAACAAATCCACCCACTTTCTCCTCCTCCTTGTTCCGTTCGTACTCATCAAACATTTTATTCATAAGTTCATCACTGATTTCTCCATCGTCCATTTAACCTGCATCGAAACAAAAAAACGTGTTGTCCAGTACGAAGAAAAACGTGAACACGTAGAAACAAAAAATTTAGTGGTTTCTCACCTTAATGTCTTGGTTGGTGTAGAAAGCACAAATAATGGTAATGGTTGGGAGACGAAGTACAAACTATTTAAACAAGTGGAGGTGATTATTGATAAAGCTCTGTCATCATTACTCGAGCTGTAGCATCGAGTCATATGACACGACTAAACTATGACCTCAACAGTTGAGTTGCTCTGGCTTTCTGTACAACAGTTGATGTTACTAAACACTGCAACCTTTAAAAACCTGACATGTGAACTGCTTTAAGAAAGCAAAACACAAAATCCGGGGACATGTGAACTGCTTTAAGAAAGCAAAACACTACGACCACTTAGCCCTACTCCTTTAAATCCAGCACTCTCGAAGACTCGGGCTGTCATATTATTAATTTTATCTCCCTACCACTTTTCTAGTAGTTCGACATGTCTGCTTGGGAATACGATGATGAAACCATGGTCCAAATGTACGAGCAGTACGAAAGAAATAAGCAACCAGTCGAGTTTGTGCCCGAAATGCAATTGGATGATCAAGTGCAAGCAACCGAAGTGGAGACCGAGCTTTTCAGTGCCACGCAACCGAACGTTGCCGTCCAACGTATTGGACCTCTTCAAAAAACCCACAATGCTCGGTTAAGGGAAGTAATTGCTCGGGAGAACCCAGATAGGTCAAGCTCCAGCACGACGGGTCGTTCAGTACTCTGCTACTGCGGATTAGAATGTAATGTGATTGTTTCTAAAAATCAAAGCAATGCTGGTCGACGCTTTTATGGTTGCAAATCGTACATTACTACATGTAATCGACACGGGGTGGAACATTGTAATTTTTTCTCATGGATTGATCCACCACTAACGAAGAGGGGTGTCACGTACGCTCTAGAGATGCAAGTAGAGGTCGGTCGACTTGAAAGGGTGATTGTTGCAGCAAAGGCTGAAATGTTGTATGGATTCCCCCGTGCGTCCGGAAACTAGGGTCTAGCTATATCGTAATACGTCTTATTTCCCTGTACTGTGTTTAACGTTTTGTGGCACTATATCGTAGTTGTATGTTGTGTAGGCTATCCACTACATGCATGTATCTTTGTATTTTTCTATATTGAATGTAGTTTCCATATCGTAGTTTGTATGTTGTGTCGTGCGCATCCACTATTATGGACCTCTTCAAAACGTATCTCTGTCAACTGACTCACAACTTATCTCCCTCAAACAACTCGGGTCGTCCCCGTTTAAATTAAACATTTCAACACACAAAGGAGTTAAAAATTAGGGTCGTTCACTTTCACTAAAGTTGCTTATTGCTGCGTTGGAAACCGCATCATGTAAAGCAAAGTAGAACCAGTGTCCGTTCACATCATGACAGTAATAAAAGCAGATTCCCTACAGTATTAAGTCAGGCGAAATAGTGAGCAGTAACATCATTATTTATTTTACTGTTTTCTACTCCCCGCGGCTATATATGTTACTCAATTTACGCACATAATATCTCACTCAAACAACTTCGTTCTCATTCTAGTACTTCCTCCTCCTTTTATCGGTCGCTCAAAATGCCTTCTTGGCCATCAGATACTGACTTTGATGAACAGACGTGGGAACAGATGAGACTTCAGCAGCTCGAAGACGAGTTTGATTTTATAATGCAAATTAGGCCCCAAGAAGTTCAAGTACCACATGTTCAACCATCGCATGAACAGGAGCACGTAAATCTTCCACAAGAAGTTCAAGTACCACATGTTCAACTATCGAACCAACAGGCTCTCGCTCAACCACAACAAGAGGTAGAGTTCTATCGAGTACCACCGCATGAACATGAAGGTGACTCTTATCCTGTACTTTGCTACTACGGTCTTGCGGTCCAAGTTCTGGTTCGAGCAGAAGGCGGCAATATTGGTCGGCGCATGCAGAAATGTCCATCATATCCACATGGATGCAGCTACACGGAATGGATTGATGAGCCGTTGTGCCCAAGGGGTATAGTATATGCAAACGAACTCGAACGAGAGATTAGGCGTCTCGAAAATCAAGTTCAAGAGTTGCGAATGCACGCTATGCGACTCCCTTGAAATTGAACGTATTGCTTTGATGTTTGCTTTGATGTTTTAGTAGGCATGTACTATTATTCGTTGTTGTATCTGTAACGGCCGGTTGTATCTGTATGCTTATTGTTATGTGAAAACCTACTAGTTGAATCATTTTAATCATAACCACTTGTTAAACCGGTATGTACAAAAATTTCAACTTTTCTATTTTCAAAATAAAATATTTCCTACAAAAAAAAAACAAATCAAACCCCCCCTCCAACCCCCGTGCCATGATTAGGCGCTGGAGACTCGCGAGCTGATAAAATCGGCTCGCGCCGGTTGGGAGATATCAAAGATATCTCCCAACATGTTACGGGCCGTAACGTTACGACCCGTAACGCTGTTGGAGATGCTCTAAAGTATAACTCCTAACAAACGTTAATAAACTTCATTCAATCCTAAATTATGCATCCATGCAAGAATTCATGCCTATCGTGGTGTTTAGAATTCCATTAAAACTTATCGATTTTAATTTTTATCTCACATCAACGAGGAGGTCCAATGCTCTTTAGTGAAGTCAATGTTACTACTTATGCTACTTGAGTGAACGTTCATGAAAATCCTTGATTGTTTTCATTTCTATTACCTTTTAACTTTAAATGTGGTATTATATTCCGCCAACATGGTTGTTAATCACATCAGACATTATTACAATAAAATCAAAGGAATTTCATCATGCATGTATGTTCCCTATTTTATTTGCTCTTTGAACATATTCAGTATTCCATTGTAACCATCACATACAGACCCGGCCCTTTACGTAGGCAACCGATCCGATTGCCTAGGGCATCATTTCGCACAGGGGCAACAAATACAAACGCAAAAAAATAATACGAATCTCTTTCTCAACAACGCCGTCGTCGATCAACCAAGCAACGCCGCCGTCGCCGCCTCATCCCGATTCCCGGTGTCTGTCGAACGTCGCACCATCTCATCTACAGCTCCTCCCTTCTCTAGCCCCAATTTTGAATTCTTTGCTTGCCCTAATTTCAATTCCTAGACGATGTGAGTTCTCTGCTTGCCCTAATTTCGATTTTTTGCGTTTGTATTTCTTTGATTTTGAATTCTCTTCCTGCCTTTGGTTGTTCTCTTTATTCATGGACTCATGTTTACTGCCATTTGCCAATCTACCATGTTGAAGGCTTAAAGCCTTTGCGTATTCCAATTTTATCATACTCGAAATTTATGTAATATGAAAATGATTATGTTTGTCATGGAAAAAAATATTTTCATATCCAAAATTGGTTTTTCTGGTAAGAAAACGATTTAGACCATAACTTGAATTCAGGCTTTTATATGAATTTGTTCCATTGTTATCCTAACTAGGAAAAGATATCAAGCTTGATTCCTTGATTAACTTAAAAAAAATAGTTTTTTTAATTTGTCGATTCACTAATTTATGTGTATTTGCATAATAAAAGACTGCTAATTGTTGATGAAATCATATTAGCCACTTAATAATTTATTTTATCCTATTTGATGCTAATTACTTATTAGTTAACTAACAATTGGTTGTTAAAATATTTGTTTTTAAACTAATTGAGGGTGTTTTATCACAATTTTAAATAGGAATCAAAAGCAAAATTCTGGATATGCAAATAGGAAAAAAAAGCAACGTAGAGATGAAGAAACAAAATCATTAGTTGGTTCAATATCAAATTTATTTCAAGGAAGTAATAAAAAAATTCAGACTTCAAGTCAAGTTGAAGAAACTAATTCGTAGGATGAGAATATAAATATTAATATTGAAAATGATGAAGGGCCTACAAGTGAAAATGTTGATGTAGAAATCGATAATCAACATATTGTAGAAGTTACTGAGGATGAACAAAATGAAGATGTTGACAATTCTGTTGATGAAGACGTCAATGATGCAATCACAATTGATCTTGAAAAGGATGTTGATATTAATTATGATCCGGGCTTATAGGGACGAATTAGTGATACGAAAAGAATTATGCTAATTCAACATGGTCCTATCAAAATTTTGAAAGAAAACGATGCATTTCCAAGAAGCAAGATTGATGGTAGACATTTTTCTTCTAAACATTACATTGGCGGCTATCCACGTAGAGAAGAACATGAAAGAAAATGGCTTGTATACTCAAATGCATATGATAAAGTTTATTGTTTTTGTTGTAAGCTTTTCAAGAATACACAAAAGGTATCTCAATTGGTCGGTGAAGGATGCAATGATTGGCATAATTTATCCAAAAAATTAAGAGAGCATGAAAGCAACCCATTGCATAATGCAAATCTTGTAAAATGGGTTGATTTGCTTAAGGGACTTCAACAAAAGAAAACAATTGATAAAGCAATGGAAGCTCAAATTGACCAAGAGAGGCAACGTTGGAAAAAAGTTCTTGTGTGTATAATTGGAGTTTTCAAAACACTTTCTAGAAATAACTTTCCATTTCGTGGATCAAATGAAAAAATTTATGAGAAAAATAATGGGCTTTTTTGTCAGCTTATAGAATTTGTGGCCGAATTTGATGAAGTTATGAAAGACCATCTTAGGCGTGTGGTAAACAATGAAATAAATCATCATTACCTTAGCCATAAAATTCAAAATGAGTTGATAAGTTTATTGGCCAACAAGATCAAAGTATCAATGCTTGCAAAGATAAAGAAAGCAAAGTATTTCTCCATCATCCTTGATTGCACTCCGGATTTGAGTCATAAGGAGCAAATGTCGATTATTATAAGATGTGTGAATGTTGACGATGCAAGAGATATCAATGTAGAAGAATACTTTCTTGGGTTCATAACCGTCGACGATACATCCGGACTTGGTCTTTTTAAAGAACTTGAAAATGTTTTGGATAGTCTTAATCTTGATATTAACGACGTGAGAGGACAAGGGTATGATAATGGTTCAAATATGAAAGGTAAGATTTTAAATTAAACATTATAATCTCAAACTTAATTTTAAGCTATCGACTATTGTGTTAACTTTTTTATTGAATATATAATAGGGAAACATCAAGGAGTGCAAAAAAGACTACTTGATCTAAATCCTAGAGTGAAACACCCCACCTCCGTTAGGGTCACTCTCAAAGGGAATGCCCTAATTTTGGTGGAGGTTTATAAGTATAAGTCACAGATATACAAGACAGATATAATAACACATATTTTTGAACAACGGAAAACAACAACAACTTTTATTTCATTTAAAATACGTGTTACACAAACCATGCCATAATTGTCTTACAATTCTTCCAAAAACATAACATCTTCATAACTGTCTTGATTTATTTAAAGAAAACATAAATAAACTGCATAAGTCCCATAATTGCTATCCAAAGCCATAGTCCAAAACGAAAAAAGATCCAAGCAATACATTCTTTCTCTTTAAGCTGGATGTGAAAGCTGGTCAAGCTGCGGTATTCCCTCCCTGAGAACCTGGGGGGAAACGAAAGAAAAGGAGGCGAAAGGAAAAGGGTCAGTCGTAAAGACTGAGTAAGTCCTAGTGACTTTCAGTGTAAAAACGGTTAAAACAACATGTCATGTATGAACTGGAACTAAACTTAAGAATGGTGTCAAGGTGGACAAGATAGACTAAGGTGATCATAATAAGTCAAGACAAGTCAAATAAAGCATCACATGTTCAAGATTCGTTGCATCGACTGTACTAGTATACTAAGCCCAGGTCACAAGTTAATCACGAAATAAATCCCACGGCCCAATATCGTGAAATGACCCTGAAACGGGGTCTGACCCAAGTACGGGGTCCTCCGGAGCGCTTATCTAGTCGATCGGCTCCCTACAAGTTCAAGCTCATCAAGTGTCCGTGTCATACGGCTAATCACGAATGTATTCACCTGTGCTGGGTCCACCTTCGGGTGTATCAGCCCTAGGGTGTCAACCCCTGACACGATTCAAGATGCACAGATAAATCTACGGATACCCAGTGCCTGCCCCGGAATACGTGCACGACCGTAGTCCACCGAACCTACACTGGCGTACCCCACTACCGTCGTTCACCTCTTACAATTAGCCCAGTAATCATGCCCCACCCGGCCTAGCCCCAGGGTACCTTGATACATCTAGAGGGTTACTGCTGAAAAGGGTCGTGTCTAGGGTTTCGCCTAACAGATTAGGTCATGTAATTCGTGACCTAACCCGCCTAACCGATTAAGTCATGTAATTCGTGACTTAATCCTTTTCCCAGTCTAGTCATGTCAAGGTGGTTAAGTATGTCATTTAAATTCGCGACTTAACCCGCCTACGTGTCATGTCAAGTTGGCTAAGTGTTGTCGTTTCAAGTTCATGACTTAGCCCTACAAATCGTGTTCAAGTTGGTTAAGTTGTCTTTTCATGTTCATGACTTAACCCTAATTGCATTAATTGATTCGTTAATGCACCGAACCACTCACATTGGATCCTGTTGTTCGTAGCCACTGGATTCGCCGGGCGGTTCCGGGCAGGTTTACGCTACGAACTCAACCCAACCTCGGGTTTCAAGCGCGATGTGACCAACTACCCACATTGGATCCTATTGTTTGTAGCAACTGGATTTGCCGGGCGGTTCCGGGCAGATTTACACTACAAACTCAACCCAACCTCGAGTTGGCCACTTTCTTGTTTTCTAAAGTCATGCCCATGTTCTTAGCAGATTCGTGCTATTTCCATAGCATGTTCATATGTCAACTTCGTGCCCAACTAAGGCATGTTTCAAGTCAAGTTATGGCATGTTCAGGTCAAGTTTTCGTGCCATATTTCATGTTCTACTTATGCCAAATTTCACGGTTTATGATTATAATCAATTCAAGTTTTGCCTATTCTACCCAATCGTATCCCCAACGTATATAAACGTACTTCGTTCACAAGCATAAACAATTCAAGAGATAAAGGGGAATAACACCAAACATGTGATAGGCATATGTGACAATTCCAACATCACTTGCATAATAAACAGGCTATAACATATCACATGGTTTCAATACTAGCATGATGATAACTTGGCATAGTAATGGTTCCAACTTAGTTTAACATGATGATTTTAACTTTACATCATAGGCATAATAATCATTGCGGACATAATAATAATTTTATTACAAACATGAAACATTAAAGGCATGGTAATTCTAATAGGCATAGTGGATTCCAATTTAGCATTTTTAACATAATGATTCTCATCTAGCATTATAAACATAATGATTCCAACTTTTCATCATAACCTAGCAATTCCCAATTTGTCATTAACATGATAGGTATATTAACATCACAGGCATAGTTCCATCAACATCATAGACATGGTTTAATTAGCATCATAGGCATGGTTTAATCAACATAAAGATTTCAATAAACATAGTGATTCCATGGACATGTATTAGTCCAACTTGCCATACAATTAAGCCCAAGTGATTCATAACAACATCAAAATCATGATAAGTTTAACTTGCAACATTGACATAGCAATATTCCCAAATTATGATTCAAAGTTAAACAATATAAACATGGATTAATAATAGTTCCTAAATCCGGTTTCAATTCATGGCATGTCCATGTTATTTTAGCGTTTTTGCCTAAAAAGTGACATAGAACTTACAATATGAAGCAAGTAATCCAAATCAAAATTCCAAATCAAATAGCCCCAAATCCGTTGTCTAAAGCGTCGTAGTTGTTGTAGCTTCTAGTTGTACCCTTCAAGAATCGTCCTTCGTCTTCTATAATTTTGTTCTTTGTATTCTTAATTTAGAGCTCTAGGTTTAATGGCAGCTGCATGAGGCTAAAATGAAATAGTATGATTTAGGCTAGGTCTTAGGCTCTTTTTATAGTGTTTGCGAGTTGATTAGGACCGTCGATGGAGCTTGGTTTAATAATAGCCGTTCGTTTGAAGAAGAGACCAACCAGGAGCTGACACCTAGCCCTAGTGACAAGGCAAGGCTCAGAAAATCGACCAAACACAGACCAGGCCAGCCAGGGGGGCTGGGTTCGACTGGCTCAGGGGCCAGGTCGACATGCCAGTCGACACGGGTGACCCAAGTCGACTGCCCAGTCGACCTGGGTAGCCCCAGGTCGACTACCAAGTCGACCTGGGTGCCTTGGGCGGGAAAATTCCCGCCTGGCCAATCCGGCCCGATTTTGAATTTTGAATTGGTTTTTCTAAGCTGTTTTGGTCTGTTTGAATTTTAAACTGAATTCTGAAACTTCCAGAGGCCATATCTTCTTCATACGGAGTCTGTTTTACGCAAACTCGGACTCTATCTCAAGCAGAATTCCGAGACGAACGCAATGGCGTATCCCGTTTCCCTTAATTCTTTGATTTGAAATTAGTTATACTTTAATTTGTGAATTTCACTGTTATAGAATACACGGGGTGTTACATAGAGCTTTCTACATTTCATGCAGATGTCATAGTCTAAATCTTACTTTATGCGATATGGCGAAATCATGTATGAAAGCAAGAAACTTTTTTGCATATGTGCAAAAGGTTTATACTTTATTTTCTGGTTCAACCCATCGATGGGAAATACTCCGAAATCATGTGAAAGGTTTGACTCCAAAACCATTATCGGCAACTCGTTGGGAAAGTCACATTGAAAGTGTTAAACCAATACGATTTCAACCATCGGAGCTAAGAGATGCTTTGATTGATATTGCAAATAATTCTAAAGAGGATACTGTAATGATGGAGGCTAAAGGATTATGTCAAAATGCTTTGGAAAATTTTGAGTTTCTAATTAGCTTGTGTATTTGGTACAAGGTATTAGACAATATTAATCTAGTAAGTAAAGTACTTCAATGAGAGGAAATGAATATTGAAGAAGCGATCTCCAAAATTAAAGAGCTTGTAAGTTTTTTTGAAAAACATAGAGAAAATGGATTTGAACCTATGATGGAGGAGGCTAAAGAAATGGCAAAAGATGTTGGCATTGATCCTAAATTTGTTGAAAAGAGAATTGTACGTAGAAAGAAACAATTTGATGAAGACATCATAGAGAATTATGATAGACAATCTCTAGAGGAAAATTTTAGAGTTGCTTATTTTCTGCATATAATGGATCAAGCTTTAACTTCGCTTAGAGATCGATTTGATCAATTTAAACATTATGAAGGAATTTTTGGATTTTTGCTAAATTTGAAGTTCAAAAATATAGGTGATGATCAATTAAAAGAGCATTGCATGAATTTGGAAAGTTTTTTGACACATGAGGAAGAAAAGGATATTTGTGGTAAGGAGTTGTTTTATGATCTTCAACAATTAAAAGGAATTCTGCCATCGGAAGTTACTACATCAATTGGTATTCTTAATTTCTTGAAGTCTTATCGAGATGTAAGTGGATTTCTCGATACTTGGATTGCTTATCGAATTCTATTAAATATTCCTGTTACGGTTGCTTCGGCGAAAAGAAGCTTTTCAAAATTGAAATTAATTAAAACATACTTACGAACTACTATGTCGCAAGAGAGATTAAGTGGATTAGCTATGATTTCAATTGAAAATGAGTACTTGGATATGCTTAACTATGAAGAGATAATAGATGAGTTTGCTCTAAAAAATGCAAGAAGAAGTTGCTTCCGTTAATGTCTATTTATGTATTTTGATATCAAATTGGCATTTAGATTTTTTGGTATATGTAATCTAAATGTTTAGACTAGTATTTTGTAAGCATTGTTAACTTTTATAATAGAATTTGCATTTTGTTTCCTACATTTAATTGTATTGTTGTTTATTGAATTTTGGGGAAACAAAAATGATTTTTTTTAATATTCGACTAGGGCATTGAAAGGGTTTGGGCCGCCCCTGATCACATAGCAGCAGGGGGTTTTCAAGTAGCGAATGCTTTTCTTTACTATCAATCATAATTGGGTCATTATTCTAATCTAAAAGATTAGCATCTACACTAGGTTATACAGTAGTATTTATATTCGTATCTAATTTTTTGATGTGTTGTATTCTTTGTTTTCTCACGCTGAAATGCATTTTTAAATTGTGACGCATATTTAGCTGACGAGATTCCATGTTCATAGTGTCTTGTTATTCATGAAACTGTGAATTTTTTAAGCTATTATCTTTATCACCGGTTAAACAATTTTATATGGAAAATTCTATTTCAACCTACAAAATTAGTTAGTAGCCCCCCATTTTATCAAAAAAATACGATGACCAAACTGCCCTTTTTCTGTTATATTTTTTTTCTAGTTTTTTGAACACCTCGTAGTCGCACTACGTGGTTTTTTGGTGTACCTCGTAGTACGTCTACGTGGTCCATGAATGAACCACGGAGATCATCTACGTGGTACTTTGATGAACCACGTAGGGCAACTACGAGGTACACTGAAAAACCACGTAGTCCCCCTACGTGGAAGGGTATTTTTGGTTTTTTTTAAAAACGGGGGGCTACTAACTAAATTTGTGGGTTTACCGATTATTTCATGATTTGGTGGGCTACTAACTAAAATGGTGGGTTGAAATAGAATTTGTCATTTTATATTGGTTTTCTGTATCTACTGCTTTTACTGCTTTTTAAGGTAATGCAGACCGATATATGTTTTCTATAGTCACCTCTTTACATGACCTTGTTGTTGCATTCTTTTTTGAAATTCTGTTGTAGCACTATTATTTCTCTGCAACTGGCATGAGACTTGATATGGTGGTTCTTCATTTTGGTTCAATTATATAGAATTATTTCCAAATGCTTGTTTGGTTCTTCTTAAAGGAACCCTACGATTTTGATTGTTGTTTTTCCTCTATGAGCGAATTCTTCACATTCCACCTAGAAAAAAACTGGTGCAAAACAATAATAACTCACATGTAGAGTGGATTTTGACAAGAAATTGGGAGGAATAAGTAAACATCTTTTAACTTCAGTTCCAGTATAGGTTAAATTACCACGATTGCCATTAGAATGCTGGACACAAGAGGGTATTAGTCGTATAGCATCCGTGATTGGTATTCCTATTCGAATGGATAAAGTGACAGAAGATTTAAGAAAAATTGATTATGCTAGAGTGTTAGTGGAAATTTCTAGTTCTTCCCCGTTTCCCAGTCAAATACCAATTTTATACGAAGGAAAGAGAATAGCCATGCAGGAATTTCGAACACTCATACAATGCTTGTCCGTTTCCAAAGATCTGGGTGCCTAAGCAACAGCCGCTCATAGCCATAATAGTCAGTCCATGGAAGTCGATCCGGGATCACAGACATCCAATGACCCAGTTCATGAAAATTCATCCCGACAGGCTGCAGGTTATTCTGAACATAGAAGAGGACAAACTCAAGAAGAACAACCAGTTGATGATGATGCGATGGTAATTGAAAATAGAAATATACAAATAGCTGCTGGAAAAAAACTGGCTCAGGAAGAACATAGGGAGCAGCTTCAGCAAATGACGCTGCAACAACATTTCACATATGACCATACACTTGATGACATTTCATCACTGGCTACTGATGATGATGGTAACTCCATGATTGATGAAATGACCATTGAAAACAAGCCTTTAATTCGGAATGCTGCTAGAAATAAACCAGCACGCAAGAACAGGTCCGACGACGAGTCTTTTGAATTCCAGGCTGGTACAGACTCAGGAGTAATTGAAAATCCTGCCTGGAACGCTTTAGCTGTTAAATTACAGGACGAGAAGAAGAAGAAGGCGAAGAAATTTAAGAACTTGGAGTCGTTGTCTTGATCCGGTCAGGGTGTGTCTTCTGGATAGGAGTGAGGAGACATAGTCTGAAAAAGCCTTATTTTATTTTGGTCTTGTAGTAGTCTTGTGGATTGGTCTTCTATTAGGCATATATGTTTGTCTTTAGATCTTATATCTTTAGATGGTACATAGTCTCTGTACGAGTGAGTTTTACAGAGTGAGTAGTCTGTCACTTGTTGTGAGTTGTACTTCTAAGGATGTAAACTCATATATATATATATATATATATATAATAATAATAAAGTACCAAGTTTCTAAAAAATAAATTTATTACTTTATTTTCAAAATAGTTCATAAAAATATTATAGAAATTAAATATTTTTGGAAACATAAAAACCCATATGCCTCCAGCCTTGATAACTCTATCGTTATGCTTGTGTGATTAGTTAATTATCTTTTTAAATTATGCATTGTGATTCAATAGAAAATGTCACCAAATGTGCTGGAATATAATGTATGTTATAACATCGTTGGATGTAACATCCCGGATTTTTTGTATCTTGGTAAATAGATTTTAATAAAATTTTGAAATCTAAGATTAGAGAAAACAAAATATGAGTTCAAAAGGAAGAACTTGCATAATCATCTTAGCTGTATAAATAAAGGATTTAAGGATTTTATGGTTAGTTGTGCTAAACTGAATATAAATTAAATTTAAATGATAAGATAAGAAGATTACATTCAACATGTGTTTGTTGAATAAAATTAAATATACAAGAAATGAAATTGAATATCTTATAATATGTATTTAAAGATTTATTATATCAAATGCAATAATTTTGTAAATTGTTGCTAAACAACAATTTTGGTTGTTAATGTGAATAATAAAAATACGAAACATTAATTAGAAACCAATATTTAAATGTACTTTTTTGACTAGGCCAACTGGTTCTTTAGAGTGGACTGTGCCACTTTCATTATAACTAGTAACGATACATTGAAGAACATGTGATAGTTAATCTATTAGCTACAGGGCTGGCCCGACACATACCGCTGCCCTAGGCGAACTTTAAGAATAGTAGAGGGAGAAAAAAATTTGAAGGATAAAAATTAGCACTTCCAGGATTGAACCTTGGTTGTTCAGCTGTTAAGCCAATGTCTCACCACCGCACCATTAATAGTTTTGTGAATCCGATGCCCCAGAAATTTTTATAACTCAATATTTTTAAAAGCACCCAGCCCATTTTGTTGTCTCCTCCACCGCCTCCGGCGCTGTTGCCCTAGGCGGCGGCCTAGCCCGCCTACCCCTAGGGCCGGACCTGATTAGCTAAGGGTTTGAAGTGTCCGTCCACTAAATCTAACTAGATTACAACACAGGAGTCGAGCAATCTCTCAAATTACTATTACATTCCATAGTACATCAAACAAGTTAAACCTGAACATGAATACTAAAAATGAACAAAAGCTATATGAGCATCCATATCCAGAGTATCTTGCAGAAGATGCCCAAACTGGAGACAATACACGCTGACGAAAACAAGGAGCTTCGAATAGCGAATTACCTTTCACTCATTCCAAATGCAGCAAGCAGTGACCAAGCACCACAAACCTCTACATACGCTGCCTAAGCAGTCACTTAATCGAAATCTAGCCTTGCATAATACCTCACCCTCCCCTTTAGACACCCATAACGCACAGTAAATGAAAACTCACTAGCTCGTCGCCTAGGCGATCCAAACCCAAGGGTCAGCTTTTGGTGGCCCAGATCTATCATCGCGCAGAGTTATGGAGGAAGGTCGCGAGTGGACGTTACGTTTTGACTGAATGGGATTGAAAGCCACCGCGCGATGTAGCAAAGTTGGGTGAGGCGTGAGTAGGGCTGTCAAAAACATGCCCAGCCCAATTACCCAACCCAATTACCCATATTTAAATGGGTTGGGTCCAATTCATTTAACTATTAGTAATGTTATTAGGTTGAACCAACTAACCCACTTAAAATTGCTGGGTAACTGGTTCTGAACCGTATTCCCATTTAACCCATAAAATTTACGTTCTTTCTTCTCGCTCCAAACCGTGTATCCTGAAATTTGTGTTTTTTGCTCCGCCGATCTCCACTTTTTCTTCGATCAATTAAACGAAACATATTAGATTATTTAGTCATGATCTCCGCTTCTGACTTCTCGCTTCACCCTCATACCTGTTGCCCCATCTACTTCTCCCTATACGCAACGATTTGAGGAGTTAGAAGCCCTAATTTTCCGACCTTCCAATCAGTTTGTTGCTTTCTTTCAACATCGATCGTAGGTACCCAGATGACAGCGGAACAACAGGTAAGATACCAGAGTTTCAACTATCCTTTACGTCGCGTGAGGGCAGCAGATAGTCGTCGACGAAGCGAGAGGCGGGAATAAAACAATCAGATATGTGGGAATAGGGTTTGGGGGGAGAAAAAGGCCAAAAAACCAGAGTACGAAAGCTAACTGAGGGTTGAGAGATGGAGGGAAGAAAGATCGATGTGGGAGAATAGAGAAGGAAAGACGCGGAGGGAAAGTGGGAAGGCGGAGAGAAAAAATGTAATATATTTTTAATATGATTTATAATTTATTGGACAATTTTGTTGTTAAAAATACCAGTACTTTTGGCACGTCCGTTGGATGTGTGCAAAAAAACCGAGTGCAAGGTGACCTTTTCTGAAAACATGTCATCTCATATGATGCTAAGGGCACCACGGTTATTGCTAAGGGCTACCACATCCCACCGCCCCAACGTCGATCGAAAGGTGATTAACTGCGGCCATAAGCAAAAAAAAAGTTGACGGTGGCTTTGGTAGCCAAAAGCAGAATGTGCGGTGCCTTTAGCACTGCATTGCATATAAGGTACTTGTTGTTAAATAAGAAGTTAGACAAATAGAGATATCTACAATTGCCAAATCCATGAAAGGACAGAACTCATGTCACTTTTTGTTAACAGAAGGAAATATGGACCAATATTATAGTCCATTTCTGTAAGCAAAATAAAACCAAAGTTAAAAACTGAAATGCAAACGTACATTTTACATCATAGGAACATTAATGGCTTATCACCTTCTTCGCTGTAAAATGGCTAAACAAAACTTAAATGAGTTGAGAATCCATTGAAAGTCACATATAAAATATATAGTCCACAGAATAATAAAAACAATGAGACAAACGTTAATCATCAAAAATAAAAATAAAAAAATAAAACAAAAATAAATGATGTCTTAGGTAAACAATTTGACAGTCAAATTTATTGTTGCTCCACATCTTTGTTTGGATGTATTCATCAATGTTAGTATATAATTTTTTTCCATCATACAAAAAACAAAACAAAAATTTTTGTAGCAGAATAATTGTGACAGAAATATGGTAAACATAACTCCTTGTTGTTGCCACAAATCTCTGACAAAACGGTGATTGTTGATTCACTCCAAATAAAAGAATGGTGCAAATATTTTTTGCTTCCGAGTTATGCTCCATTCCACAGCTTTCCACCGCCTCCCATCTTGCGCCCCCATTGTTAATTTGTTGATGTGCATAAGTCCGTGAGTTTGAGTTTTATCTGTTTATGGCAGAATTTCATCATTCTCCTTTATAAAATTCATGAATTCAATAAATTTTTGGTTTATGGGACATGAACGGGATAATTACCTATCTTACAACCATCTGTGTTCCAAAAGCTGATGTTTGGTGATTATCAAATGCCATATCCCTAGCCCAAAATCTATTGCAACCACCCATGTCATAAACAAATGATAATTAATTGAATACCTTTTCAAACGCTAAAGGAAGAAGTAAACTTTGCTCTTTTAAATAAAGCGCCTACATTACAATCATCACTCAAGCGACACAGGAAATCTGTGTACCTATAATAGTTATAAAAAATGGCAGAAGAAGCATGAGACATAGTTGTATTGCAAAGGTTTAAGTCAAGAGAATAAATATGGATAAAAAAGCTAAATGCTATTGCATGTAGTTTTTGGCCAAATTCAAACATGAACAGAGGGGGAGGAAATCTTAAAGCATCTTCTATAGAGATGCTACAGGTAGTGTTTATCAAAAAATTAAATAAGAAATTAAAGGAGAAATTAAAACATATGCTATGGAGATCTTAAAGCATCTGCTATGGAGATGCTAAGTTTTACGTTTTTTTGTGAAATTGGGCAATACATATAGTTTCAAGTTTCACATTCACATTATAGCATTTTGTATTAGGCACAGTTCTAATAAGCAACCCAAGCTAT
Organism: Allium sativum; assembly: GCA_030737875.1. Lineage (NCBI taxonomy): Eukaryota > Viridiplantae > Streptophyta > Magnoliopsida > Asparagales > Amaryllidaceae > Allium > Allium sativum. The sequence goes on along the minus strand of CM060920.1, from coordinate 389,082,461 downwards.
GTATGAGGCCAACTCTTGTCTATTAAACCACCAACTTAGCATGCGATTCCAACCCAATTTAGAATCACCTCTCAGCTTTTATATATGATTCCTGTCAAAAATTAAATACTAAAATGACAGGTTTTGATATGTTTACTGCTGTTAAAGGTAAAATACATAACAACTTATTCCAAAGAGAAGAAAGTTCATCTCGTCCCCTTGTGTATTTCCTCTTTTTTTTCAAAATCTTTCAATAGTGCACTGTCCCCTAAACTCAGCATGTAAAAGTTGACAGAGTGCAAGGAAATACAGACATATTGCTGAATTAGTACACGACATAAAAAATTAAGTGACATAAGAGAGAGAATAAGCATATCAAGCGATAATCTAGTATTACTTAAAAAAAATCTTCGTTTTTTCCCACAACTTGGGCTTACGACTCATCCTCCTTGAATACTCCCAGTCCATCCCATATCCCATCTAATTTTTTGGTAGCCATACCATTGAAATGTAGATCTTTACAAAAAGATAAGGTTATAGATTCAAAGGCCCTAGATAAAATCCGTTGATAACTGGACATAAGGAAGCGGCTCCAAGCGACATCGGAATCAGCGACTTGACAGATTTTCGCTCTTTCATTAGTTTTGCTTTAGCTTTGAGTTGGAGCATTGAATCTAGCGGTATCGAAATCTGTTGATGATTTTGCATAACGATTAGCATGCAAATTACACACCAAATAGTTTGTAACTATTGACATGTTGGTCTAATTTCATTGTTACGTTAAAACGATTTCATAAACTACACAGTAATATAAATATCGTTTGCATTGTTTGGTTAAAACAATTGCATAAACTACACAGTAATATAAATGATTAAATATTATTTTCATTGTTACGTTAAAACAATTACATAAACTACACAGTAATATAAATATTGTTTTCATTATTGCACTGTGACATATGTAAAGTAATATGACGATATCCATTAGTATATCCATCACGTTAAACAATATGCATGGGTTGAATTTTATCAAACATGCATATTTTGGAAGAGCGCAAAGAGTGGGATGCACTGGACCTTTTATTTCTATATATGACAAAGAAAATAGCTGTCAACTTGCTATGAACTTGAATGCAATTAAAGTAAGAAAAATTAATAAATAAAGCTAATATATCCAATAAATAAATTACCATGAAAGAAAGAAACATTTATGCCAATGAGTTTGTTTTCACACATTAATATATCCAAAGCGTTTAAAATTAACATGGTCAGTCTAAGTTTTAATTTTATGAACCATGTCTTAGTCAACCATAATACTATATTATGGTAGTATAGGTTCAACCTTTTCACAATGTGAATAAATCACATTGTGCTCAGATCATGTATAAAAATATTGATAGTGGTACTCATATACATACAAAATTTTAACCATGATACATAAACTGGAATTATATTGTGTAGTGTGACTAACATTCTCAAGATATATTTATTAACATGTGGAGCCTTGACTTTGCGTGAAGCCTAAAATTTAGCTCATGCTAGCATTTAGTTGCTACCAAGTGCATGAAAAAAAGACGAATAGAGACACAATGAGGGAACACATTGGTAGTCAGATACTTTATTAGTCTCAGTGCAAGTAACAACTACTAATAATTCTTCACTCCATAATTTTTTAAAATATTTCGGCAGCCTCATTCTGCGTATTAGAAGTGCTTCTCTTAATTTAAAATAGAAATAAATTATCTTTTTGGTTTTCAAATAATTACATAAATAGTTTGGTGTTGTTTTAAAACATATTGTGCAATTCTACCAGCATTTGCATTTGATAGTATTGTTCACATACATCGATCATTGGAATTAAACATCTCCTCAGCAAAAAAAAACAAAGCTTTTTTAAAAAGTGAGATGATTGTGCTAGCGAAGTGCCGAATAGGTTAAAAGATAAATCAGTTTTATGGAGTCGTGATATAAACTAATTTATATGAATTCACTAAATATTAACATACATGCAACAAATTTAAGCAGGATAATGTTATAAAACATAGTGGAGTTGGAAAACTATACAGAATTATATATGAGGTTGAGAAGCTATTCAAATAAAAAATATCACTTCATATACAGACAGATATCAACAGAAAATGAATCAGAACCATGTAATTCCCTTTATAGCAGAGAAACTTAAGTGCATATATGGTGGATAAAAACATACAACGTCATGGTCCTCATTCTCATTGTAAGCATAATTGTATAATTATGGAAATTGCACACAAACAACTGCTGGTCAAAAAATAGAAGTAATACTAAACTAAAATGAAATGGTGTTGAATGATCTAATGTACCCTTTGCCAGAAACAGGTACAATCCCAATCCGGGCTTCAGATACATAAGAAAAAAACATCTTAACTTTCCATCGCTTTAAACATCTTAATTTTCCAAAGCATACTAAACCTACTCAATTCCAGAATTCTGGTTAAGAAACAAAGCATGCAAAGAACAGAAGAAATAGACCATGAGTTTAGGCTCTATGAGTTTTCTTGTATTTAGTTTGAATCTAAAGCATTGGGTTCAGTATTGTAGAAAGCTTCTCTACACAAATGAAAACTATACTAAATTATTTAGTCCTACTCTTTTATTGGAAAACATATTGAAATTAATTTCTTAAGTCCTTTAATTTAATGTTATCTAAATATATTTTATCATTGTCATATGATAGCCACTTATATGATGATTAATCTCTTAAATTATGTTCACGATCATCAATAGTAATAATATAGTGCAACAAATGAATACCAATAATGCATTTCGTCCTAGCAAACTAATTCTAAAATTCATTTAACGAAATGTAAATATCTCCTTTTTTAAAGGAAAAGAGAGGTCGGGATATAAATATTATATACAAGAAAAAAGTGGACCTGACTAAACATTCAATCGTCGGGGATGGTTGAAGAATCTTTGGCTGATATGAATTTGCTTTGGCTTTTCATTTTTGTGAATGAACTTCAATGGAAGTGGTTACCCCTTTTTGCGCAAGCATAGCATTCTACATGTGTTTGGACTGAAAATTGTGTCATTGCTTCATTTGTTGTTGGTGCGTCTTTCACTATTGTCTTGTCAGAAAACAAAACCCATCTGAGAAAAAAATTGAGGTGCATACCAATACAAATTGTGGGCTCCAAATCAGGAATACTCTTCCCCTAAGAAGAAACAATAAAGAGAGTTTCGATAGGTATATATTGACAGTAAAAGTTATATTTATGTCAATGTTATAAAATAAAACAGAACATATGATAAACAAAAAGCCATTGGAGATAATAGAAAGATAGGGGAGAGACTTTTATTTCTATTGATCAAGTGTATCTCAATTCTATTACATTGGATCCTTTATATATAGGCTTTGGAGCTGATGTTAGACTTATTCCCATGATGTGGGACTAAATAGAATATGACAAAAGCATATTCACTTATATATATTACAACACTCCCCCTTGAATATGCGTCTTCAAAATGTTGAATGCTCTGCTAACTGGAAGTTGTCCCTTTTAAAAACATATATGATAACTGCTCCCCCTTATAATTATCTTGCTTGCATATATCTGTTCAGTTGATACAACTATTGTCTGTTGCCTTCAAAACTCTATCAGGAAAACCCAGTGGGAAACACCTTGAACGAGAAAAAGAGTACAACGTCTGACATTATGAATATCATATTAAAATAATATTCCTTAAAATAGTTTGATGCTTCAAGATCAAAACAATGCCTCATTAAAAACCTTTTTATGAAAAACCCTGTGTGAAAAATCATAAACAAGGAAAAGAGTGCAAATTTATTTCATCTTTAGGTAACATGTTTTACAATGTTACCGTAAGGGTTGATACTTCAGGATCAAGATAATGCCTCATTAAAAACCTTACTAACAAAAACCCAGTGGGAAAAATATTAGTGAAGGAAAAGAGTACATTATAGCATATTTTTATATGCTCCCCCTAATTTATAACTCATTATTCAATTAGTCTATTGATGTAGTCGACGCATGCCAATTTTGTACATCATCTTCTGGAATGTTGATTTGGAAACTGCCTTTGAGAACAGATCTATCCGCTTTTCTTGAACTGAATTTGTTTCTCCTCTTTCTTGTTATCCTTTCATTCATGTGTGAAGAGAAATTTAGAAGAAATGTGCTCCATCCTATCACCCTTGTTATAATTCACTTGAATCTGAGCCATGCAAACTGTTTTGTCTTCTTCATAAATAATATTTTACAGCATTAAAAGATGTTTGATACTTTTGAATCAAAATGTTGCCTCGTTAAAACTTTACTAAGAAAAACCCGATGGGAAAATCTTAGTGAAGGAAAAAGAGTACAATATGCAATGTCATATTTACTACGTCAAAAGTAGTATGATGCTTCTGGATCAATGTAATGCCTCGTTAAAACCTTAATAAGAAAAACCCAGTGGGAAAAATCTTAAATAAGGAAAAAGAGTACATTATAACTTATTTTTGTTTGTTACTTTTGGGTTGATACTTCTGGATCATGCCCATGCCTCATTAAAACCTTACTAAGAAAACCCAGTAGGGAAAAACTTAGTTAAGGAAAAAGAGTGCATTATATCATACTTATGGACGCTCCCCCTGATTTAATAATTTCCTCTGAATTCGTATTCTTTTTTCAATAACTAAAATTGCATACAAATACTTCTTAATGAAGTTTTTCTTTTAAAACTTCATGTGCATTTCCATGCTTCAGGCATGTTTTCTTATTTAAAACACCTTCCTTTTGTGATTTGTATGTTACTAATATTCATTTATGAATACACTTCAGGTGCTTATAATTTTCTGTTTCAATCGGACTTGCATGTTGCAATACATATCTGGTAAATAAGACAACTTTCATTACTAAGCAGGAAGTAATCTACTCTTCTTGAAGTATATCAAGATTTTCATTACAATAATACTCAGAAGAATGAAGTATATCAAGATTTTTATTACAACAACACTAAGCAGGAAGTAATCTACTCACCTTGAAGTATATCAAGGTTTTCATTACAACAATACTTAAAAGAATGTTGTAATCTATCATCCATGTTCTTGGTATTCTTTATAATAACAAATGTTATTTATGTTCTTCAGGAACTTTTATATTATAATAATTTTTGCATATCGCAACTACCACTTCAATGGATATTAAGAGTTTCATTACAACAATTCTTGAAAGCAGGAAGTGATCTACTCATCATGAATTATTTCAAGATTTTCATCACAACAATACTAAAAAGAATGTTGTAGTCTACATTTCTTGCTCTTTATCACTACCAAAGTTATATAAATTCTTCTGGAATTTGTATACTTTCATCGTTTATACCTTCAGGGTATTATAAGCATTTTAAAAACTTTCACCACTTTAATAAATTCAATTATCTCTGAAAATACAATGCTCATGGCACTTGACACTCTATGGTGCTTCAGTAACTCTTTTGTCATTATATATATTTCTATTTTTATCTTATGAACCACAGGTTCATATCTTATGGACTACAGGTCCATATATCTTATTTAGGAGAATTTCATGATGGCCAATCATGTTTCTCTATTATATGGGATTTTTATTCCATTTATAAATATAAGCGCTTTATTATTTATTAATTTATCATTGATGGTTATTTCTTGTCAGTTCTATACATAATTTATTGAGATCTCAAAAATTATCATGCTTTAGGCACCTAAACCACTTCTGGGGTTATTTTGACAATCATTTCATGGATTTCTTTCAAAGCACCTTTAAGTGTTTCTTCAAGAACACTCATCTCCTTTATTTTGCATCTTTATGACTTACTCCAAAGATACTTTGAACTGACTTTTATACCACATTTTCTGATGTGATTTACACCTTTTGATCCTTCGGGGATTCAAATGTATATTGGAGAAAGTCTATTAGGGACATAATTGATAATTTATGCAAGTTACTTAATACTTTGCATAATTCTATATGTTAGCAAATATTTAACATCGGTGATTCCTTTATCCTCCCCCTCAATGTTGACAAACATTGTCACTTTAAATAATAAACCTACTTTGGATTCATTTTTGATCCATTATAGCATCATAGCTAGCAAATACATTAGATGTATTTCAATTGTAGGAGGATAATGCTCTTATTAGTTGATAAGATGCATTCCTATTGCATTGCTTATTCCCTTTCATTGATCTGATGACTTGGAGGAATTTTGTATCATTTGAATATACACATGACTTCAGGTCAATCAATATTGATGTCAATCAACTTTCTGAAATATTAAATAATATATTCATAATTTATAATATGAGCTCATGACAACTTCTGGTCGTTAATTAAATATTCGCATATATGTGTATATACGTGCGTCCACATATTCCATATATAATTGATTTGCATATTCTTTCTCATTCGAGTTACCTATTTTAGAACAAATTGTTCATAAGGTTCCAATCATTAATTTTTGCTTATCAAGCAATGTCAATGCGAATCATAAAGATCGTATCATAATATCCAAAACATCTAATTTGGAACTGTATTGAACTTCTGGTTCAAATAAAATATGTAAACGACAAGTTTTTAATCAATATTGAACATCTGGTTTAAATAAAAAATAAACAACTTCAAGTTGTTAAATTGTATTGAACTTCCGGTTCAACTGTATTGAACTTCTGGTTCAAATAAAATATATAAACAACTTCAAGTTGTTAAATTTTATTCTTCAATACAATATGTAAATATAAATATATAAGCAAGATATAACTCATTTTGAAAATTGTGCAATCTTTGGATGCATTATCATTGTCGCATATGATGTAAATTCTTTAAGGAGTATAATGTTATTATTTCACTCAGTTTCAATAAAGCTTCAGGCTTTTAAATTATGAAGTATTTCAAGTTCATTGATTAAGGAACTTCAAGTTCCTATGCATATATATACACATACATATGTTTATCAATTTTATAAATTTATGATGAACTTCTGGTTCTCAATCTTTTAACATACTTCTATTTTAGAAGCTTTTACATTCTTGTTAATTGTCAAGAATTCAAACTTGTAAACTTTATCAAAAAGTTTCCTTTTTTTCATAATTCAAGACTTTAGGTCTCAGATCTGAGTTATACAACTTCTTACATTACATTAGACATTAGTTGTCAAATACATCGAATAATAATACATACGACTATTCTTATTCCAAGCACAAACATACATCATCTAACGTACAATAACAAATGATTTTAATACATTTATAATAATATGGCAATACAATATATATTACCATAACGATACATTTAATGCATTTATTATAAAAATAACGGAAATAACCATTATACGGTGTAAATATATGATCAAATTAATAAACTTTACTGAAATCGACAGAATAAAATTTGGATCTAGCTACAGTATTGATCAACGACAAAACTAAAATAAACAACTTATAGTTGTACTGCATCTCTCAATAAACAAATTTTCTAAAATATCGTATATATGCATAATATCTTATCAAGAATTGAGTAGAAATGCATAATTTTAGAACCGAGATTTTACAATCTTTAATATGAATGATTCTAAAAACTTGCAGATCTATACATAAAATTAACAAATATAAGAATTACATGCTTTAGATTCAAATTATACAATCCATATAAAAATCTTTTAGATCTTTTTTTTATATCAAAATATCTCTTACCATTATAGAAACTACAAGTTCTAAATTTTCCATTTTTATAACAAAAATTGCTTCTACATACACTTCAGGTGTGCTAAATTAAGATCAATATTTAAATCTTAGCTTATGATCTTCGAAATGCATATCTTCTTTAGTCATTAAATTGTATCATCTTTGATATTTGAAAATATTTCAATGAAAATTCTTTTATAGACATATCAGAATATAATATCGCTTCTGGGATATTCCATAAACACCATTTATGGAGTTTTAATACATATTTTTTTTTTTAGGAAAAACTTATGAACTTTTTCTACAAATATTTTATCACCTTTAATTGTAGAAATCTCTTCTAGAGATATTTTATTATTATCAAATATACAAATATCCTCTAAAGATAGATAAACTTATCTCCTCCAGAGATAAATATATACAAACTATTGAAATGTCATATAAATATACAAAAATACATATCAAACCTTAAATGCATTAACAAAATTAGGTGCAATAAATAAAAATAAGATTCAGGAGAGAAAAGAAATCACTACTTCTAGAGTGTATGATATTCCTTTAGGAATCTTATCTTTTATTTATGTAATTGCAATGTAACAAAAAAATCTCTAACATCACTTCTAGGATGTTGGATTTGCTACATAAAATTAATTCTCTAAAACATCTCTTCAAGAGATTAATATGCGTACTATATCTTTAGGATATTCAGTTAATATAAACTGTACATGAAAGATGTCAGTTAGATAAAACCCGTTTAGAGATTTTCTATTGAATCCAATGTTTTTGTCACATATTATAATGTGTGTGTGTCTTTTTTAACTTCTTCTGGAATACAATCTTTTTATGTCACAACTTTTAAGAAAGCTTCGGGCTTTAATTTTTTTTTTCAACATATGAACTACAGGTTCATATTATTTCAGATTCCAAAGAATTAATATACTTTATGATTTTTCATTTGTTTATGAACTTCAGGTTCCTCATTTGAAAAAAAAAATTGTATATGAACTTCAGGTCATTTACATATGAACTTCAGGTTCCTCATTTGAAAGAATTGGTTTACATCATGAGTTTTCAATCTCACTTCCAGTGATAAATAAATATTGCTATTGAATTTAAATGCTACATCATTATATTTTATACCTATAATTTTGCTGGATATACATTAAAAAAACATTTTTTTAAGAGATATTTTGTCTTTAGTCTATCCAAAAAAAAATTACATACGAAAAGTAATAGTAGATCGAAAAGGATAAAACTAGATCTACCTCTACATCATCAATAATGTAAACAATACATATATAATCAAATCTCCATTTGATTTGGAAAACTCAAAATTAGATCCGCAAAGAATTGAAAGATATATCTACACATATTTAGGATCAATATAGATAATTAGATCTAAAAAGTTAGATCCACTAAAATAGAATCTAGATCTACAAAAACTGAAAAAGAAAAGAGATCTAGAAGTATGAATCACATCTAAGTAGAAGATACAACAAATTCAAAGATGTAGATCTAGATGATTTCAAAACATAAAAAATTTAGCTCTAGTGGAATCTCGTGCTGATAACGTGTTATAAAATAAAACAAGACTTATGATAAACAAGAAGCCATTAGAGAGAACAGAAAGATAGGAGAGAGACTTTTATTTCTATTACTCAAGTGTATCTCATTTCTATTACATTGGTTCCTTTATATATAGGCTTTGGAGCTAATGTTAGACTTATTCCCATAACGTGGGACTAAATAGAATATGACAAAAGCATATTCACTCATATATATTACAATAGTCAATTATTTATTTACAATGGAAGTTATATTTATTTTAAAGGATAAAGAAATGATTTATGGTTAAAAATACATGAACGTCCCCTTGATTTTTTATTGATTGACGATAAATTTAATGAGTAATCTAATCTATTTTGTAACATTAGTGAGATGTACTAATATCCAGTTTCTCCAAATAAACATCATCTTGATTTTCATTGATTGATAATTTGTTTAATGTGCAATCGCATTTATTTTGTAATACTAATGAATTTTATAACCTTAAGTTTCCTTAGATATGCATGTATAATATGACTAAATATAAACTAACCATCTTTAGCTTTATGGATTTTCATCCAGTAAATGAAAAAAAATCCATATAATCAATTAAGTTAAATCATACATGTTTAAAGGCAAATAAATTTTGGAATTGATTTTTGAGCTATAAAATTATAACATCTTGTGCTTCATTTCCATCGCTTGCACTTAAGATTCCACTTTGTCAACTAACATGAAGATATGGATATTATTAATAATATAAAACGTCATAAAGCTTAAGATAAGATAAATATTTTGGTGAGCTTTTATGAAATACACGGTTGAAATTATTTAAAAAGTTAGATTTTTTTGCGCATTTGAAATCGGAAAAAGTAGATATTTCTTGACGTATATGAATTGGTAACATGAATTGTAGCGAAATCGATGAAGCATAAAGAGGTACTGAAAAGAAAATTACTGGTTAATAACAGGGAAAGTACAATATATGTGAACCAAGGAATTTTTATCAGTAGTAGCGCGCCAATAATCAGAACTACCTTGCTCATCCATCCTAACATCTGCAGAACCTCAAATTGCAAATAACGATTAAGTTTTCATGTTAAACGTGAATTTACACAAAAAAATAAAATATAAAATGTGTAATAAGTTTAACTAAGCAGACCTGTATTTATCAATTTTTTGTCCGTGCTTCATGACCACCCAATTCACACACTTCTCTCCCCAATAATCATCATACCATAATCCATCTTCGACTTGCTGTTATGAAATATAACGTATTTAATTCAAATTGAATTTAAAATTTTCATATCAATAGGTAAAAGTGAATCATAACCTACTTCCTCTCAGTAATGACTACGCAAAATCATTCGTGGTAGTGATTGGAGATAATAACGACATTAACTGATGTAGTAATAAAAGATGGCAATTGATTTGGGGGTTGCAATGGGAGGTTCAGTGTTAATTTACCAATTGAAGAATCAAGCCATAGTTCTAGCTTTCCTTTTGCCTCTGGACCGCCCTCTGCTCCTAGATTCTTCCTAATTTATAGCCAAAACATGCCCGCGACCTTCTCCATCTGCTCATCTGCCTGTCTCGTTGACTTCAGGGCCCTTCCTCCATTGTAGCGATCATGTGGTCCTTCCTCCAGTATGGCGATCACGCCCCAAGTGCAATCGTCTCACATGCGATCGATTGTGCTGGGATTTTGAGTTTTTCCGTGACGAATGGCAGGTAGGAGCATTCAGTTGTGGATGTTGAAAATTTTGGATGATTGAAAACGGCAACTGAGTTGGAGTGTGTGCGGAAGACGTAGATAACGTGTAGCGTAACGTGAAGGAAGAAATGGCAAAACTGCCCTGATCACATCGTATAAATTTAAAAGGGTGTTTCGGGAATTTCAGAAGCTTCATTTCAAGGTATTCTTATATAATATAGATAGATAAAGCCTTTAAGTAATTGAAAATGTGAAATGAAAGGTGTGTTTATAAATTAAACCAAGTGGGAAAAATTATTCAAAACAATTCTTATGTTTATTTACTAAGATAAAAGGTGGAATAGGTATATGGTTTAATGGGTTTGTATTATAAAATTTATGTTAATATAAAGCGTAATATTGACTAAAAATCAGTATTCGAGAATTAAAGCATTTTAATATGGTTTGGATATTTATTTGGGTTAAATAATGTATGTGATGAAAATTTTGGTTGATAATAATGTATGTTTCGAATAAAATGTAAAATTTAAAGTTGTGTTCATATTTAAAATTAAGTTCAAAATAAGAATTTGTGCTTCAAATGGGTTAAAGTAACTTTTAAACAAATTGTAATAATTTTTGTGAACTAAACGATTTGAAAATATGCACTTTTGGTGTTAAGACGGTAAAATAGGAAATACATGTGTGTTAAGTGGGACAACTTAGCTTAACTAAGCCTAATTAACTAAAAGTTAATAACATATAAGGGTTATTGGTGCGTTTGGAATCTAACCCAAACCCAAATAATTCTCTAGAATCTTGAAAGGAAATGAGAAAGGAAAAAAAATACTTTCTTTTTCCTTGCTCCTCCTTTTTTCTCTTCGAAAATGGTTGGAGGTTGAGGAATAAACCTCCCCCTCAATTTGTGCCAAACCCAACTCGTCTTTACAAATACAAACTTGGGAAAGCTAATTAGTTCTCTATCCTACAACAAATCCAAATCCAAACCCAATAAGAGATTTAGATCATCAATTTGCTGAGATTGAAGTAGGGAAGAGTTACAACAGATATTTCAGGTTACGTTGCAGTTTTTCTCAACTTACAGACTATAGGTACCGAAAATATTCAAATTTGCAAGCTATATTCGCTTAAATTCAATTACATAGCCACTTAAGGTGATTTAACCTCTTACTTAAATGTAATAAGCATGCGAAAAATCTAAAATTCATAGTAAATTTCTTTTGTTTGTTTCTTGATGTAAATCGAGTTTTGTGATTTTGGAGTATTCTTGTTGTCTATCAGTTTTTGTGGCCTTATTCTCTTTTGATTTTAATTCGATTTATGTCCAATATTTTCTGGTTCATAGTTGGTATGGTATACTGTGTGCATGTCAAATTACATGTAGTAGAAGCATGCCTGGAACTGACCGGCACATCCCGCATCTACAAGTAAGCCCGGTTAATGTGAGAGGTCTAAGTGCCACGGGCCATTATAATTAATACACTATGATACGAGGTTAGGCCCAACATGTAGTAGAAGCCTGCTCAGAACCGCCAGGCAAATCTAGCATCTACAAGGGGTTGGTCTACTGCGAGATGTCTAGTGCGTGCGTGTGTGTGTGTGTGTATATATATATATATATATATATATATATATATATATATATATATTTGTGTGAAGTAGACCTACCCTAGAGAAAAGGTATTAAGTGGCTGACCTACCTTGATTTGGGTATTAAGTAGTTAGGACTAGGTCCATTCCTAAGGTTCACTCCTTGGTTTAGGACCCAAGTCATGAGACTCACCCTTACAAAGGTGATAAATAATCATTGGGTTTGCCGTACTCTTATAAGGTATTAAATGGTCATAATAGACGATAACGTGAGTATGGTAGTTCTCAAAGTAATGTCCGCTTCTTATCTAAAGGCTGGTGAGGGCTAGCCTAGGGATGGAATATATATGGTCCAAAGGAACCACCGTCTAAGGGAAGTATTAAGTGGCTAGGAGTTCACCCATAGATATAGCTAAATAGCAATAAGAGGGTCCGTCGGGAGGGTTCTCTTGAAATGAAGTTGTGTTCCTTTCCTAAACCTGGTAGTAAGTGGTCGTTACTATTTCTCGACCTACAAGAGAAACTATGTATGACATTGATACTAGAAGCGAGGTCTTAAGTGGCTAGGGTCCGCCATAGGGTATTAAGTGACTGTAGGGATGTCCACCTTTAATAAATTTGTAAATGTCCATAAGTGACTAGGAACAACCTGCCTCATGGGGTATTAAGTGACTAAAGAATGTCCGCCCTTATACTATTTTGTAGGTATTAAGTGATGGTAAGTACATCTTCCCTTAGATTTACTTATAGGCCATAAGTGACTATTAGGATGTCCTCCTTATATATTTGATTGTGTGTATGTTTGTTTACATCAACATAACATGAAGAGCTACTTTTGCGAAATTTAAGGAATAGTTATTCCTAAACTCATATGCATTTCATTCACCAGAACTTTATGTTATGACCTCCCTCCTCTTAACATTAACAGGTTAGTAGGCGAGACTATTGACTGAGGATGAAGAACGATAGCTTGGAGGATGAGCCTCTCGAAGATTTAGTTATAGTGGAAGTAGCCTTGTTATTGTTGTTGTTATGTAGTTGGCATAATGGATAGTTGATGTACCTTGTACCTTTGGAACTTATTGTATCTGAATTTGTGGTTTTAATAATGGTACATCTATTCTATGCTATAATATTTTAACCCTTCCACTGATTATCGTTTATGTTGCTCTATGATACCTATTTAGTATTTCCTTGTAGCAACCAACGATCCATTTAGAGTGGATTTAAGTTCCTATAGGCCTTTTCTGGATCGGAATTTAGGCCCACTCCGGGCGAGTTGTTAAGTTTGGTATCAAAGCATAGGATACCCGATTAGGGGAAATATATGTGTGAGAGACGTATTTGTTATTTGAAAAGGTTTTCAAAACTATATACATCAGTAATATACCCCGAAAAACATACACAATTATACTAGGCAACCCTATCTTTCTTTCTTTTGGGCCTTGATACTATCGTGGAAGCCTACTGAAGGTTTTTTCCCTTTCAGATAGTAAAAATGACTCACAATCGGCCCGAGCAGGGAAACCCATCAAGCCCTCATTACTTACCACAATGGTTCCAACAGTATCTTAGGATTACGGAACAGGTCCTTATTTCCAATCCTTCCCTACTGGAACCAACAAATCAGCCCATTGAAGGGGCCCTCAACTTCCGTCATATTTGCAAAGATTTTGTAAGTTTAGGAGGCAAGTCATTTTTGGCGACAAAGAACTTTGTTGAAGCTAAAGCGTGGATCTCCGAGTGTGAAAGGATCTTTAAAGCTACCCAACAGGATGATCAACTTAAGCGTAGGATAGTGGCTTGGCATTTGAAGGGAGCGACTCTGGAATGGTGTAACCTAATTTCACAAGAGAATATGGGTAGAGTATTTACTTGGGCAAAGTTTAAAACCCGTTTTGAGACTGAGTTCTTAAATAATGAGGAGAAGAGCCTACAACAAGATAAGTTTATCCAGTTGAAGCAAGGGGAGTAGGAGCTGAAAGAGTATATGGCAAAGTTTACACAATTATCTAAGTTTGGAAGGGGACTAGACACCCCCAATGGATAAAGCCCATAGGTTTGTTAAATGATTGAATTCTCCATTGAAGGAGATGCTTTTCGCCTAAGTTATGTTTAGAGCTACGTTTGAAGCCCTTGTTGAGGTAGCTATTCTATATTTAGCTGAGAATGTTAAGGAAGTTAAGACTGATAAGGTAGAAGGTACTTCTAGTATTGGGAAGAACAAGAAGAAGAATTTCTGGCTTAAGAAGAAGAAGGGAGGCAAATTCAATAAGGAGGCCAAGACATGTTGTAGATGCCAAAAGAAAGGGCATGAAGCGAAGGACTGCACAGTGAAACTAACAAAGGCAGAATTCAAAGGAAAATGCTTTGACTATCATGAGGATGGGCACTTGGTAAGGAAATGCCCTAAGTCGAAAGTAGTGCATAGTGGTCAAAACTATGCCCTGAAAGTAGCAGATGGTGCAATGCACCATCCTACATGTGCACTTGTAGGCATGGACGAATGGGCATTCGAGGCATATTAGAGGCACTTAACACTATGCAATTGGCAGTTGGTTTGGCTTAGCTTGGTTGTTCAGACTAGACCGTTTTTTCCTTTTGTCTCTTCAAATTCATTTCTATAAACGGTAATAAAATGGTCGTGTCTTTTGGTAAATGGTTGCAATCTTTCCAAAATATTCCAACTGCCGCAACTGTTCAAATAGACACCTCTCCGCATCTATATATAGGAAGAAAGATAAATGGAAAAGATTCACATATTTTTCTTGCGCTTTCTTCTCCCACCACCAAACTTTGTTCTTAAAATCCATTCTTTTGAGCTTGTCATTACTCTGCAATCACCAGCGCAACATTGCAGAGGTTGATCTATTTCATCTTGGGAAATAGTTACTTGTTGAACCTTTCGTTCCAATAAGCAATTCTGTTTTAAGGAGATAGTATTGTTGTTGCACTTTGGACAAACTATTCAAGTGTACAGACTATAACTACTGTAAGTTCTAATCTATTTACATTCCTTTGATCATATCAAATTATTTCATCTAAGAATAATGTTGTAATTTTCCTATCATATTAAATAGATAATTAATTTTCTTTCAATTAGCATTCCCATTCTCGGTGCGTTACGAAGTGTTAAATACATGCACAAATTAAAAAGAGCACTCGAGCTTAAAACAAATGATTCTTTTAATTCCTTTAAATTTCAAATTTAGCATTTAAGCAGTGATGCATTATATGTGTGCACGTGTATGTATGAGCATTTATATATATATATATATACACATATATATGTATGTATGTATGTATGTATGTATGTATGTATGTATGCATATGTACATTTGTACGCATATGCATGCATGCATTCATAGTGCATACTACATATAATGAGAAGAATCTAAAGGATAGTTTGTGTATTTGAAGAAAAATAGCAAATCTTGCATTTCCATTTAAATTCAATTGAGATTGAATAATGTTATGGAATCGTTAAGCATGACATAAAAAATGTTGTTAATGAAGGCTGGAGTAAATAAATTTTGTTTCCTATACTACTAACTTTGGATTTTCAATACGGGATATAGCATATCATCCTACTAAGGGTAGGGCTATAAGTCCTGTATGAATGTTAGTTGTCTGTCCATATTCGTTGTTGAATAACTTCCAATCAAGATATATAAAACTTTTTTCACACCTTTTTCACATCTAATGGCAGAGGTGGGGAAATTCCCGTTGAAACCTTCTTCCTCTTCCTCAGATCTAAATCGTAATCCTTCTCTTTCTAATGAAAATGTTAATTCATCTAGATCTAAAGTAATATCAGAACCGGATCCAAATAAGCTTGAGTATATGAAACCATCTACCAATAAGATCTTCATACCGGAAAATATTTTCAATGAATCTGCGGAGGTTTGGCATGATACCATTGCTCTACACCCAATCGAATTCATATTATCAGTAATGAAATTAAAAGAATACATTTGTAAGGTATGGAAGCCAAAAGATAATTTCGTGGTTCATATTGTAGATGGATTTCATTTTGCTATTCAATTTGAGAATTATAAAGACTTCATAGTTGTTTCAAAATCCTCAACGCACTCTTATTTTGGCAATTTGTTAATGATTGATAAGTGGTATCCTAGATATGATTTTGATAAATTTGTAGAAGATAAGGTGCAAACCTGGGTTAAACTTCATAATCTCGATATGGAATTAAGGTCAAATAAAGCCCTGTCTATGATAGCTAGCTTCATTGGTGAACCGATTTGCATAGATGATTATACTACAGCTAAGAAAGTAACAAAGTATGTGAGAATTTTGATTGCCATAGATCTAGTGTGTGTGTGTGTTGTATGATAAAATACCTATTCAACACATAATGGATTAGAAAAGGAGATTTTAGTTGAATATGAATTTTCCCCACCTCGCAGTGATCAGTGCAAATTTTTCAGACATAATACAATGATTCACAAGCTAGATAAAGAGCCAGTATGGAGAAATAATGATAATGAAAATGCTTCTTCATCAAATAATGTAGATATTCAAGTCAATCCTTCTACTTCTGCTTATAGTATGCCAAATGAGGGTGGAGATTTAGATTTTTTAAATGATGGTTTACCTAAAAACATTTTGCCTGATGATCTCAATCATGTTGCGGTCAGTTTAGATAAGGAACCTCCTGTCGAAGAAAATATGATGTTTCTGCTGGAATTAGTAAAAATAATGAGTATCTTTCACATCTTAAGGGTAAACAACAATCCAATTATATTGCTCCTTCTAAAAGAAAGTTAAGGAGCTCAGTTGTGATTAAATGACGATATTGGCATGGAATATAAGAGGAATGAATTCTTAACTTCGTATGCGTGAAGTTTCATCTCTTCTGACTAAAGTCAAGTTAACTTTTGTTGGCTTAGTAGAAAATAAGTTGAATAGAGAAAATTTAAGTTTGTTTCAAAGGTCTCTTCCTAATAATTGGGATTTATTTGCGAAGCATATTTCTAATGTCTCTGGTAGAATTCTTATAATCTGGAATGCTGATGTTTGGTCAATTAGCATGTTTTCTTCTTCTAATCAACATATAACAGTCCTGGCTAACAATATTGGAGGTTTGTCAATGTTTATTTTGATCATTTATGCAAGCAACAATTTCTATGAATGGCAGGTGTTATGGCAACATATTGTACCGGAGGCTGAAAATATTAGTGGAAATTGGATTCTCAAGGGTGATTTCAACAATTCTACATCTCCTCCCGACAAGAAAGGTGGCTTTCCAGTACATTTTCAGCAGTTGAGAGCCTTTAATAACTGTTTATCACAATCAGGTTTGATTGAAATCAAGGCAATGGGATTTAATTACACGCGGAGAAGAAGTGGTATTGCTAATCATTTAGATAAAAAAAATTTGTCAATCATGATGCTTACATAAATTCAATGACATGAAGGCACTATCATTATCACAATTATCTAGTGATCATAACCCTGTTTTGCTTGAATTAATTCCTACCTCTTCATCAAAAGGCTATCCATCTAGATACTCGAATGACTGGAGCTTTAAGTTTGGATATTATGAATGTATATATAAAGGTTTGCATGCTTCTGTAGAAGGCTATCCCAGCTATATGTTTCAGGACAAATTAACTGCTTGCAAAACAGAGTTAAAAGCATGGAATAAGGTCAGACTGAAGGATGATGCATTGCTTTTAGAAGCTGAAAAAAGATTTAATGAAAGAGAGGCTGCAGTAGACATGGATCCTGAGAACATAGAATTATATGAAGCCACTCTAGAAGTTAAGCATCAGCTAACCATTCAGAAGCAAATAAAATTTTGGAATTATAAACAAAAGGCCAAGGTTTCTTGGCTACAGTAGGGAGACACTAATTAAAAAAAAATTCATACTAAAATGTCTTCTCGTAGACATGGCAATTTAAGGCTTTGATTAATTCTGCAGGTGAATTTTTGTATAAATGGGAGGAAGTCAAAAAGGAAGCTATTGAATTTTTCACTTCTATGTTCAGTGGTCCAAAAATTTGTGAAATGTCAGTTTTTCAGTCTTTAAATGTCATAAATGAAAGAGGGAAGCAGGATTTGCTTCGTCCAATCAGCTTAGAAGAAGTTAAAAAAGCTGTGTTTTCAATACATGATGACTCTAGTCCGGGTCCAGATGGATTCAACTCAAATTTTTTTAAGATACATTGGGAGGATTTAAAACTGGAGCTTTTGGAAGCAGTGCAGGACATGTTTAAATCTGCAAAGATCCCCAAAGGTGGTAATTATTCTTTCATAACTTTGATTCCTAAAATTGATAGGCCAACTGAAATTTCCCACTATCGTCCAATTTTATGTTGTAATGTATATTACAAAATTTTCAGCAAAATCCTTTGCTATAGAATGAAGTGGTTCTTACCTCATATTATATCACCCAATCAATGTGCTTACATTCCTTCTAGATATGTTGGTGATAATATCTTACTTGCACATGAGTTGATTAGAGATTTTAAGAAACGAGGAGTTAACAAATTTTGTGTAAAGGTGGATCTTCACGAGGCTTATGATAAAATTAATCGAGAATTCATATGCAATATTATGAAATCCATGGGGTTCCCAATACATTTTATGAATGTAGTATACGAGTGCATATCAACTCCCACCTTTTCTATAATGATTCAAGGAGCTCCTAAAGGTTTCTTTTCATCCAATCGTGGCATTAGGCAGGGTGATCCATTATCACCATATTTGTTCACGATAGCAATGGAATTTTTTACATTTAGCATGAATGAAATAGTTGAGAAAAAGCTTTTTACTCCTGTTCATGCTATGGAACCGGTTATAACAAATTTATTGTATGCGGATGACCAAATGGTATTTGGGAAATGTTCAGTTGTATGTGCTTCATCTTTGAAAACTGTTTTTGATAATCTGGAAAAACATAGTGGACTATCAGTAAATGTGCTCAAAACGAAGGTCTATTTTAATTCGCATGCATCTTTAACTAGTGAAGTAGCAAGTATTTTGGGTATTGAAATGGGTCAGCTTCTAATCAAATATCTAGGTGTACCTTTGTCTACAAATTACATTCATTATCACGAATGTTAGGATCTTTTGCATAAAGTACAAATTAAATTGCAGTCTT
The DNA here is from genome assembly GCA_030737875.1 of Allium sativum. Classification (NCBI taxonomy): domain Eukaryota; kingdom Viridiplantae; phylum Streptophyta; class Magnoliopsida; order Asparagales; family Amaryllidaceae; genus Allium; species Allium sativum. The sequence goes on along the minus strand of CM060920.1, from coordinate 389,062,813 downwards.
GGGATGTCAAGTTCCTTAGTTTCGCAAGAGGGGCGGAGTTAATACAGTCTGTGATTACGCCTATGGTGCTTTATTGGCTTTTCGTATACCAGTCGCTAGATTACACAATTGAGAATCTTAACACTTTGTGTGCATATTTTTTCTAGGGGGAGGCTAAACATAAAGTTAAATGGGAAACATTGTGCACTCCAAAGCGTGAAGGAGGTATTGGACTAAAGTCATTTAAAGAGTTAAAGAAAGCAGCATGTGTGAAATAATTATGGAAATTCCTCGATGAAACTTCACTGTGGAGTAAATAGATGGCGATGAGATATTGTCGAGGTAAATTTTTTTAGTTTATGCATATTGATAATAACTCTTCATGCACGTGGAAGGCTATGATGAGGTTAAGAACAAGGGGAAGGCAACTATTTAACAAAGTGATACATGATGGAGCTTCAACTTTAATGTGGTATGAACCTTAGATAAACAGCAGGTGTCTTGTAGATTTACTTGGAATTTCGAGGGTTCAATCTTTGGGTACACAAAATGAAAATGTTTCAATTATTGTAAGGGATGGTAGACTATGTAGCAATCTACATGCTGGTACGAGAGAGGTGCAGCAACTAGTAAATAATGTTGAAATAGTTTTTCATGCATATCAGGATTACTATGAGTGGCATAGTGGTGGAAAGTTCAGCTTCCATAAAGCATGGAAAGAAGCTAGAGAAGAAAATGAAATTCAGAATTTCTTCAGAGTTATATGGCACTCGAAAGATTCAAGAAGGATGTCTTTCATTTCCTATCTTACAGCTATTGATCGATTAAGTACAAGAGAAATATTGTGCAGATTTGGAATTATTGATGAAAGTATATGTTTATTATGTGGTGAGCATGTAGAATCTGCAAGGCACATATTTTTATGTGTGAATACTCTTTGTTTATATGGAAGTATATGAAGGATAAACCTGGTTTAACATCTAATACAGTGGGTTCTTTGCATGAAAAAGCAACTCAAATTATGAATGAGTTCAAGGAGAAGAATCAAGTTAAAGATGTGGGGTGTGCAGCACTTACATCTACAGTTTATTATATCTGGCTTAAGAGAAATGCTAGGCTTTTCAGTAATCAGGCAATTGCTAAGGAGATAAAAGTGAAGATCATAGAAAAGGAAGTGTGTTTCTTGGTTAGAGACAATGGTAGCAGCATAATCAGATCACTGGAAAACATTGAATTCTTGTGCAGATGTGGGATAGATCTAATGGATACAGATTGAAGGATACAAGTGAATGAATTTGAGTATGAGTTCTCAGAGTTACTTTCAGTCTATTGAAGTTTTTATAGCTTTAAATGTTTTTGTTTTTTTACAAGGATTTGATGTTGTTTTTAGTTTATAGTTGTGGAAATTGAGAGCTGGATGTAATGTTTTTTTCGTATTAGTAATAAAGTTACCAAATTTCAAAAAAAACTTCCATTCAAGACTGTTTGATATTCACTTAGGATATGAATTAGGACAACATACTTTATATGAGAAAAAAATTACTTGGGACGTGCTTGTTCAAATTCGTCCAAATCTCTCATAATTCAGTCTCTATTCGTTTTTGGTTGGATGATTGAGTAAAGATTTGTAAAATACTTATTCTTTAATAAATAATGATAAAATAATGTAATTGATAGAAACATTAGTAGAAAACGTAAAACTAATGTAAATAGCAATGTTCAACTTGACTAAAATAAATATGTTAATGTTTGTTTGATTTTATTTAAGATTTGAGTTGACAATAAAATTTGTAATTTTTTTTTACCCGTTCATGTTAGATCCAATCTCATTTAGGATTGAAATAGATTTATCCCTCATACCAAGGGGCATTGGTTCGTGAATGATTGTGATCTGTATGCGACGATCAAGTCATCATCCTCTGGGTATTTCCACTACTCTTGATGGGGAGTTGTTACCACGCCAATGATGATAAACATTTAAAAAAGTTGTAACTAAACATCAAGCATTCTTACATACACTGTCATAGGAGTTTGCTATTAAACTATGCTACAAGACGAAACTCCTTGCTACAACGCTAACCAAGGGATGCTCATTATTAGTCTTATAGAATAATGTTCAATCTGCATTGTCATGATACAGCTAAGCCATATCCTATTGGGCTCTATAATTTGTTTGAACTTTCGGTCCTCGCATAGAAAAATTGTTAAATAGTCTGATAGTGACTAGAAGATGCTTTATATGGCTAATGTAAATTTATTATAACAATATCTAATGCATGTACATATAAAATCTTGTTATGAAATTGTAAAATCTAAGGGTGCTTCAGTTTTCCATTTTGAATTTTCAGATTTCGTCCATACAAAACAAAAAACAACTTTTCATTTTTTCCATGTTTTGGAAAGTAATGAAAGGACAAGAGACAATTTATCCTTCTGTTGTTACTTCAACCGCTATATTGTCCCCTCCACCTTCCTTTCATCTTCTCTGCCATGTCCTCATATTTCTAAATTTTTGTAATTAATGTTGAAAACCTAAAGCAAAAAACATAAAATAAACAAAATGCCACATAATCTTTTTATGTAGTTTTAATGGGGAAAAAATTAAAAAAAATGTAATTTCTTTGCAGAAGAGAGTGAAATTTGTAATCTAATTTTCAATTCATGATTAATATGTAATAGTGTTTATCTCTACACCCATATCTTATCTTTATTGTATATAAATAAATATTACTTTGGGTATTTTTGTGTATTTTCACAAGTTGTTCAATAAATGTCTCCTTTATTTCAATTAAAGACCTGTTACTAAGGAAAAGCTACTTACCTATATTAACACTATCTCAATCCCAAAAGATGTTGTAGCTCACCAGTAAAAGCTTGGAAATTTGGATGGAGTGTCCTGAATTCGATCCATGTTAAGCCCTATTTTTTGCTAAAGAAAGCAACATGGATAAATACACGCTGCCTCCTTTGCTCTAAAGAATATATGTCTGCAACAGTAGCCTAGCGGTTAAGGACTTGCACCATGGTAACAGTGGTGCGGGTTCGAAACCCAAAATGGAATGCAAAGAGCTTACCATGTGCATACGCTAAGGTCAGCCACTTATGTGGTGCTCGCGGACCGATTTAGGTGCACTAGGGAGGGTTTTACGACTCCGGTCGGTTTCCCTCCTGAACAAATTCAAAATATATATATATATATATTATACATATATATATTCATATGTATGTATATAATATATACACTAATAAATATTTTAGGAGTTGGGCATATTCTTTCAAGGAAATCAAACGAAATCATTTAGATTCACTTAGATCATCAATCAGAATCCAATCACATCTCTTGTTCTTGTAAAAAATATTTTCATAGATTTTTCTTACACTCAGTATTCACATAGGATATTACATCCTCTATAAATACCCATTGTATACATTATAAACTTATGTACGTTTTCTGTATCTTTTCCCTTCTTCATTAATAAAGTCTAGCTTTCCTTTTATTTTATTTTTGCATTTTTTGTAGCAATTTGTGTTGTCTGTTCAATCAGATCTGATAGAGCACAAATTGCAATTGCATCAGTTTTTTTTCTCATTAGTGATTGACCGTTTGATTAGATTCAACGGTAATCTTAATTTTTATTTCTATTGTTTATTTATTTTATGTAGATTTTATTTCCAGTGTTCTGTTTTTTTTCTCTGCTAATTATTGAATTTATTATAGATTTGATTATATTCGAATCTATAGTCAATTGTAGCTTTACTTTCTTTTCTCCAGTTATTCTTATTGATAACTACAACTTTAGTTGTCGGTTCAATTAGATTTATTCTGAATTAAATTGCAATTTTAATTTTTGTTTCAAATCTCATCCTCCAAATTTGTCTAACTCGCCCACGAAATTATATAAATAATATAGTTTAATTTTCTCCATGTGTTCGACCTGCATACTACACACTTGTGCGCTTGTGTAAATTTATAATAAATTTGCACTTTCCTAATCCATAGAAAAGTGTCAAACAAGTTTTTGGCACCGTTGCCAGGGAGGCAATAATTAAATTGTATTGTCTATTTAATTTCCGATACGTGTTAGTTTTTATTTTATTTTATCTTTAAAATAAAAAAATCTTGATTAGTTGATTGGGTATTATACATTGATACTACAATCTCTAAAACAAGAGAAAAAACTGTGCTAATTTTTTATTTGATTTCTTTCCATCTTTCCATCTTTCTACCAATTTCTTTCCTCCTTTCAACAATTTTGGAAAATAAAAATTCCTTTTTACATATTTCAATCCCCTTCCTCATCTACATATTTTCTCGATCATCTTTATAGACTCACATCCAAACCACTCTCCAAACCTAAAAACAAAACCTACCACCAACATTATTCCAACTTCGCCAACCATCACAACTAGTGGTGAGCGTTTGGTTGGTTTGGTTTATCCAATGACAAATTTGTCAAACCAAACTAAAACCAATAAAAATGAAAACCAAACCAACCAAATTAAGTTTGGTTGGTTCGGTTGGTTATCCGATTAAACCGAACTAAAAATGTTTTAAACTTTGTGATTGAAATAATAACTATAATTTAAAACAAATTATAAATATATGATTACAGTATTATTAATTTTGATTTTTATGCTTTTTAATATTAATTTTCACACATAGGTGATGATTAATATATACTTAAATAACTAAACTAACCTAAAATAGTTATTATAATACGGATAATTTTGAAAATATAGTAAAAATTTGGTTAAACCGATAACCAAACTTAATATTTTTTCGGGCCGATTATAAACCGATTTAATTTCAAAACCGAACCAAACCGACCAAAATAAATTGGTTTGGTTGGTTTATTTGGTCTAACCGAATAATGCTCACCCCTAATCACAACTTCCTATAACTAATCGCACCCACCAGCGTACCCACATCGCCATCTTTCAATCAGCACAGCTGTAATTTTTTTTACCACAGTTCTGATCAACCTCCTTCACCACAATCTAATAGAACCTCGTACTTACCATTTCCACAGTCCACTCATATCCATTGCCATATAAACCTTCTCCATCTTATCTAGCATCCCCACTTTCATTCACTTCCCTCAGCAATCATCAATTGCCATCAGTGACGTACGCAGAAATCTCATTCAGTGGGGGCGGAAAATTAAAAAGAATTTTATATACTTATGTCCATAATATTGCATTTTCCATCCAAAATTTACGTGTACAATATCCTACACAGCCACTAAAAATATTACAAAATAACTCATCTGTTATCAAAAATCTTACAAGTTTAGAGTGACAGGTGAAGCACATGAGAAATTTAGAAAAGTCAAGTAGTTGAGCTCAACATGAGTTCAGAAAAAAGTAGTGATAGGAGCATAAAGTAGCAAAACCATCATCGCCTAAGGGTACAAACCAGATACCACCGCAACCACACACTCATAAAACGATACAACAGACACTCGTCCACTAGAAAACAACCACCAGGAACTAGGTAACTTGGCCAGAAACCCTAGCATGCCGATCAAGTCGGTTCATTTTCAAGGTTTGAGAAAAAAATTAAAGAATTGAAGAGAAGAAGCAAAATATGGAAAGCAAGGAACCAAGCAAAAGTGGCACAAGGCGAAAAGAATAGAAAGAAAATAAAAGAGGGAGATTGGACAGAAGTGTATTTGTCCTCTTTTTGGGTTAGAGATGACCCCGGTCCACAAGCTATTTACCTGTATATAAAAATAAAGGTGTTGTATAGAATGGCAAGTAAATAATAATATATAATGATCACGTCAGCTCCAAGCACTTGTATACAGTGTGTCAAGTATAAAGAGATATATAATATGCAATAGTATAGTCTGTCAAGTATCAAGAGAAATATAACATGCAATAATGCAGGCTTTCAGTGGGGGCGGGAGACCCCACTCGGCCTACACTAGGTCCGTCCTTGATTGCCATACTAACACACCATTCTGAAACATACTAGCATCATATATTTCAAGCCACAAATCCTTATCACTCAAATCCTCTCTCCATCAACCACTGTCGGCCTTTGGGCAAAGCAGTAAACGCAATGGCTTTGGGCCACAAAAAATTTACGGCACAATTCTCTACAATCGCACATAAAAAAGTAACATTCTCAATCATTCCACTGCAAACGAAAAATAATGGGGACCTCCATCCATAACAAATCACTACTCCAAATTATATGGTGGTTCAACGACAGAGACGACTTCAATTGACAGTTCGACCTTCGATGACAACTCGACTACGATGACAATAGGTACCTTCAGGCTTTTCTCAAGCCTCCATCAGCACAGCTAGGGCACTTTTTGATGTCAGCATCTTTAATTATTCTGCTGCTTGCATCTATGTTCACTACTTTAATTAATTCCTGCTTGTTTGCTTAAAAGTAAAATTATTTGAGGTATTTAATTTACTAGTTTCAATTTCACATTCCTGTTTTGAAAATTGGCAAACTGTTTACTATGTATATGGAGTTATTTCTGTCTATATTAAGTTATCCCATCAACAAAATAGCAATCGATCATGGTACACTTTAATGTTTGTATAAATATCATACATTTTGGTTTATATGTCCAAAGATTAAGGTGGTTATATCAATGCTTTTTATAAGTATTTAACACAGATTTTGAATTGCTATGACAGTAGAGTTTGAGTAGTACTGACAATGCTTAGAAAATTATCCAGACTTTTAGTTTCAATCAGCATCGAACTGCGGACTGTATCGACTACATGCTGTTAATTGTAATTGAAAATTTTGATGTTTATTTGTTACAATCCAAAGCAAGTTGCCAATCGTAATGCACGACGATTGTCAATATACGGCCTATTGAAAGTAAGTTTACATTTTTTGTTTCCCCTCTCATTATTTAGGTAATCTAATTAACAATAACGGTATTAGTATAAGGGCCTCGGTTTTGAATTTGGCTTTGAGTACCAAAACTTCTAGGACCGGCCTTGCCATCAGCATAGCTCATCACCACATACCACATCCAATCATTGCCATCTTTTACCAAGCCATCCACATACACCAAACCAATCTTTCAACATTGTCAACAAGTCTAACTCTGTTCGAAACATCCACACACATACCCTACACTGAAACATAGCATGTCATCGCACATTACCCAAATTCATCTATAATCCATCATCCAACTTACACAGCACCATCATCAAACAATCGAAATCCACAACTTGGAATCAATCCATAATTCAATTCAAAACTTTTGGACCGAATACCCAATAACCTGAACCACAAATTCAAATCGATTTCGAACTTGCATAATTACGAATAAAAAGAAAGAAAGAAAACAAGAGCAAGAAATTAGTATTTTCCTGAATTGGTTGGTAGAGTGTTTCATTGTATTTTTCCTGGGGTTTGATGAGAAACCATATACTAAGGGTCCGTTTGATTTTGAACGGGAAGGGGCATTTGGAAGGGTTATTTGGAAGGGGCATTTGAAGGGGAATTGTTGGGAACGGGGAATGTGTTCTTTTTATAGAAGGGGCATTTTGGAAGGGGCAGAGTTATTATTTTATTGTTTTTGTATATATTATTTTTAATTGTTTGTGTTTGTGTTTGTGTGTGTTTATTGTTGAACAAAATAGTAAAACGCAGAATACAAATTGCAGAAATAAAAATTACTGAATTGAAATTGCAGAATCCTAAAGCCAGTACAACGCATTACAACACCATTTTAAAAAAAACATCACTACAACACAACCATAAAAGAAAACATCACAACACAATCACAAACCAAAACACAATAAGAAAATAAAACAACACAACTACAACACCCACATAAAAGAAAACATCACGTCTGTCCATCCCTCAGCTTCGTAACAAAATGAATAACACAACCCCTAAGCTGTTCGGGCTTGTCAAGCAGAGAATAAAATGGGTTGTGGCCCAATCAGTCATGTGTAGACATAATAACCGCCACCTCCCATTCCTGATAGTCATCATCCTCACGGCGTACAGACATGCATAAATCTATAAGCTCGTCTCGGTCCATGCGCGAAGGAGCTAAACGAGAAGGGCCAGCACCAGACCTGACCGGCCTACGAGTCGGATGACTCGAGATCTCCACATTATCGCCACGAATGATATCGCCAAAGAGCTGAGCCTCTTGCAGATGAACTGGTGGAGCATCCGGAATTGTGTACTGACATCTGTCGGTATGCATGCATCCTGCAAACATGGAGTCCAACTCCCTGAATCGTGCCGGAGACCCACTCTTGAACTTGCGCATCGGTATTGGCACCGTCGCTCACCAATCATCCGTTCCTGTGACGGTATCCAATTGCTCGTCCCATCCCCCTCCACCAAACTGTAGCAGTCTGCTCCACGGAGCCCATCTCTTTTCATGTTGTCAAACTTGTTCTTCATTTGACCAGCGTTGTAGTCCAACCCGGTCCGCTCATTGAATGCCCATGCAATCACCTGGTACCATCCTCCAACATTATGTGCATGGGAACTGAGATGTTGCATGCACACATCGATGAAAGCGTTCGTCGTATCGTTGTTCCATTCGGCAATGGAACGAGTTGACGAAGACTGACTTGCGGCCATTCTGGAAAAAAAACCCAATTATATATGAATAAAATAAATATAGAAGTAAAAAAGCTTAAAATTACAAATATAAAAGCAAAAACCTGAATAGATCGGCGAGTAGAAGGTGACTGGAGCTTTTATTTTCGGGTTATGGCTGTTTTTGGTGATGGAAGGGGAAATGAGGGGGCCAAATATATAGATGGAGAGGAAGGAATCAGCTAGTCTGGAAATTTCATCGCGTCCGATGCGTCGGATGCGAAAGCCACCTTTTCAACCGTTCGTCTTGAAGGGGCAAAAGTGTGGGTCCCACTGTGGACGCGTCGGATGCAGACGCGAACATTAACTGCCCAGCTCATAAATCAAACGCTACCTAAGCGTTTTGAGGGGCAAGTTGCTTGGTAAAGTTGTTTACAATTGGTTAAATGACAAGTTGTTTTTGACTGTTTTTGCACTAGGATTTTAGTTCTGAGTGTTTGCACTATTTTAAGAAGCGACGCGTGTGTTGAAGTTAAGGCCAGGGTAATTCCATTTTGTTTCTACTTCTTTTTATATTTTTTTTGGTTGTCTTGCTCTTGTTTCACTTTTGTGGAAAAAAATTCTCAGACAAAAAAAAAAGGTTCAAACGATCATAGATCACCGGTAAAGAAAGAGTTCAAGCTATAAATAAGGATTTAAATCGCTAGTGCTACTCAACTGCTTTGGACGGACAGTCATTCTCCACTGAAAAATTCCTTTAACTCTACAGGTGTTTTGCTGCTAAAAAAACAACATATAGAAGTTGCTTTAAAGATTTTCTATAGGGGTAGTGCGTTGCTTGTACAATTTTAATTTCTACAATTATTATTATTAGATTGTTATGTTGGTTGAAATATCTAAATCAATTTGGCAAGGAACAAATTTCAATAACTAAAGTAATCACTCTCATTCGTTTTCAACTTTGAAAGAAATAAGACGTTGGTTAGGATTAAAACTCAATCTCGATAGGACAAACAAATTGGGTTAAACATCTTAGATTTGAAAATTTATTTTACCTATTCTATTGTGAAGAATTCAATCTATTCCATTTGTAAAGGACGGTGATACGTATTACATAAGGAATATTTCGATATTCTGGCAATTTTATAATGAATTTAACTTTTCTAATTTATCTGTTTAATTCGATTTGCAAAATATCTAACTACAAGAGTGTATTTTGTGAAACTGATTTTTTCAAGGGTTTGATCACGAATATATAATAGTTCAAAATTTTGAACTATTAGCAAAATACGTTGCATACTACCCATAAAACATTGGTCGAATCCCTTAGTATTTATACTATACATGAATGGCCATAAGACCCTCTTCCCCTTCAAATTGAGATTATCAACTAATAAAATATCCTTGAGTACGTTATTTATTTTGGATAAGAGCTAATTTTTCAACCTTAAGTCTAGTATTTTCTTTGTTTGCATTTCATAACGATGAGTGAAAAAAGTTTTAGCCACTATAATTCTCCTAGGGTGTTTCAGATAAATCAAAACTTTTCAAACGATATGGATTACAATCGGATAAATCAAAACTTTCAAAATCTCAATGTTGGAATGAATAGACCTTTATCTCTTCGAGATCGATGGTACCAACCTAGGACTGTTCAACCTTCTGTCATAGTATTTCCACCCACTAAAGAAAATAATTTTGAGCCTAAACATTCTTTTATTCAAGAGGTACCAAAATTTACTGATTCTGAAAAAGCTTATGAATCTCTAAGTGAAGTTGAATTGTATGCATCCACAAATAAAATGCAGCAATTATCCAATGAATCAATCCAGCTACGGCTAATTCCATTCCCACTACTTGAGAGCACTAAAAGATGGCTAAATTATCTTTCAAGGCATTCCATAAGAAGTTGGGATGAATTTGTTACCATATTCTTAAAAAAATCTCATTTCATAAAATTCTAAAAATTAGAATTGAAATAAATCAGTTCTCTCAAAACGAGGTGGAAACTTTTTCAAACTATTTTGAGAGATTCAACCAACTAATGCATAGTTGTCCTTATCATGCAATCCCAAAACATCATTTGTGCCAAATTATATACAAAGGGCTAAACTATCAGACTATAACATAACTAGAACCAATGTATGGGGAGGATTTATGTCTAAAATGGCTGACGAAGCTTGGGAATTCTTAGAAGATTATTCTGAAAAGGACAGCAATTGGAGTCAATTCGTATTCCCATCCATGCTTCCAACAGAGGAGTACATGTCGTGGATCTAATTAATATTCCCTTAGAAATTCGAACTCCTCAAACCGAAGAACGACTACCCCATTACTACCATTAATACCAAGTCAATGTCATAGCTCAAAATGGTCATTGCTCATCCACGTATATCCCTAGTTGGAGAAATCATCAAAATTTCTCGTGGTCTGATCCCAATAATGTTGTGAATCATCTCATATGATACCGAATTCAAATTATCAAGTTCCATTGTCTAGTCCTCAAACTTGTTAAGTTTCTGTAACGATCCAGTGATTTTCAACCCTGATAATCGACATAAAACACGATGTCGACTATTTAGACATCGGAAATACCTGATCATTAATAGAAAGAAGTTGGAGGATGAGAAACAGAAAGAAGATTAGAATAGAAGAAGAAGATCACCACATAAGAGAATCAAAGTAAACACGAATCTCACAGCGGAACGAATAAAATATATTATATAACATAACTTTGAAATAAAAACTATAACTGTATATACATACCATTATCACATAACATCACAACGGAAATAAACTCTACATATAACTAATGTTGAAGCCTCCTGCTCCGAGCTTCTCCAGGTATATCTGTAAAATCTCGACTACTTGACTGCCCGTACAAATTTGGGCACCTAAGAGTTTAGGGAAAACAAACAAAATAAACTTTGGGTCAGCCATGGGACTGGTGTGAGTAAACTCCAACCATTCGGTTTAACTTTTCAAAATCCTTTTCAAAAGAAAAGATAATCGTAAGACCGATCCACACATAAATACGGATGGTTTTTACCTTACGAAAACCTAAAACATTTTTGAAAACAATATTATTATGATATTATAATAATGTCTAATCACAAGTAAATAACAATCTAGCAGAACGCTTGCATCTCACGCTCTACATATATAGTATACAATCAAAACCGCGGGGGCTTATTGGAGATTGGATTCCGACTATGACAAGGTATGGAACCACCTGCCGATAGTGTATCTCTAGAGAGGAATATACTGGGTTCAACAAGAACGTCTTGCAACTCGGCCACACATGACCGACCACTCATTTCCCTTGAGTGTATCGAATATATTGTCACCGACGGTTGCAAGCAACATAACCGTTCCCGGGAGATACATAAGCGAAAATAAGTAACAAACATGAATATTCTCTAGATGGTGACAATACACCCTAATGGGGAAGACCCACATAGCTATGCTTCCTGCCCGATTTTTGTCATTTCCCGGATGTGAGGCTTGAGGTCGTAACGTATCTTTTGACAGATCACACCTTCATTTACTTTGAATGTCACATCGTCATACCCGCCAAATCACAAATTGATTCCTACAAAAATACCACGGGTATAAAGCAAAGAGAAACGAATTCCTCCGCCATCAAACGTGAATACGTTTGAAGAGATCGACTTACGCGATCTATTAGATATACTTTGTCAGACATTCGTCCATACAAGTTGTCCTGGGACAGGACAAACCGAAGGCACTATTCTATAAATCCATCTTAGGAAATTTCTATCCAGGATCGCCAGAACAGCCCTTGCCTAAACTTCGTCTTCAATTGTCTTTATCATATTTTATTCGCAACGCTAACGCCCATACGGAGTGGTTTTCAGAAAATAAATCTGATCCCGGTCTCTCTGTATTGACAACGGAAAAATGGTCAAAATTTTGATAGCCAGTGATTTAACTATCAATGGAAAACATACATACAAACAATGATCTTATCTCCAAATGGAAATTATATGGATCAACCATCAATCAACCCTGACCCCTTTTATATTTATCAATAATTATTTGATTTCCCCAATTCCCTATTTCTCATATTTTTCCAAATATCTCTTAAAACTTGTTTTAACTTACACGATCCTTGGAAAATGTTTCCATTTATTATAAACAGTTTATTTTATATATTCCAGAAATATACGACCAATGTTGGAAAATCTCTTATCTTTTATATTTAGGAAATATAAGTTATTGACATTGGAAGGCATTTCCAATCTCCATTTCTAAACTTCTAATTAATCAAATGATTCCATCTTCTACACTCAGACAATATCTTTGATTTTATTTAGAAAAATGTTTCAAAACCTTGTTATTGGATTAAACCGATGTTATAAAATCATCGTTACTATATTTAACTCATTTACCGTATCACTAACCAATCTCACTACCGAACCCTAACCCTTCCTCAGTTAATCATGAAGCCAATCAAGTTGGGGTATAATTACCTCTCAGACCTTAACTGAACAACATTCTCAATTTCGAAATAGTCAAAGCTCAAAATTTTAAACAGAACATTGCTTACGCGACTCTCAGATTCACTTTAAGAATCCCCTTCCTTTTCGGAAAATATTGATTTTAACGATAGCGTTATAATCTCTGCTTTTGAAATATTAAATTTCAAGATATAACTTTTATTTAAATAAATAAACAATTAATTAGTTAATTAGACAAATAAATAAATCTTGATTATAACTGGAAAGTAAATGGTACTTTCCTGAATTCGACAAGATCGAATTCCAATGAATAACTCTCTTCTGAATAATCCTTATTCAATTATCGTTATGAACTTTGAAATAGTACACCGTTTCAGGTTAACTTCATTTCTAAATTCACTTTCGAATTTATCACTTCTAACATTTTCCAATCTCCTTTTAAAGCCAATTTTTTAACGACCCGCATTCTACACATCGGAAGATCGTAGAATATTTATTCCTTTTTCGTATGAAGTCGTATGGTTGTGTAACATTGGGGAACGACTATTGCGGTCATTTCCCATGTTCACGATTTTTGTCGATTTTTAAATGACCGTTTTGCCCTAGTTGACCTTGTTTTGGCCATAACTTTGGATTGGTAAGGAGTTTTGACCTAAAACCACTTCCATTAGATCCGGATGATGGTTTACCTTTCCGTAGAGTGGTCACATTAGCCAAACGGACTCACCGTTTGAGAGATATGGCTGAAACAAGGTTTGGAAGGTGAAAAACAGCTTAACCGGGCCTAATTAGGGTGATTAGCAAGAGGGCCCATAACCCATTTCGGGATTAGGGTTATGGGGAGGCTGAGAACAGTCAGGAAACGAATTTTATTTCATTTTTTAGCCGCCTAAAACATTTCTCTAACCCTAGCCATGGCCTCCACCTTCTAATCTCATCCCAAATCGTTCTCTAATCAAGGATTAAGCTTAGCAACGTCAAATCAAGGCAAATCAACACCAAATCTAGGTTGGAGCTGCTGTGTAGCCTTGGGAACAACACCAAACAGAGGATAATTTCAGATTTGGTATTTTATTATGGCTAAGGTGAGTGATTTGCATAGTCACGCGCTAATTACAGTTAATTAGGGGTAATTAGTGTTAATTAGCGAATTTATACATTATTAAATTCTGTAAAAATTTGTAAAAATCTGAAATATTGTTTTAGACCTCTGTTAGAAGTTTGGGTTAATTTGGTTAAGTTTTGCTAATCCTATCATTAGATTTGCTTAAGCATGATTAAAGGGAAAACATGTGTTTTGGGGTATGTTTTATCTATATTATCATGGTTATTTGTTGTTTTGGTGTTTGTGGATGACTATACATATTGCTATGACTGTTTGGAATGTTTTGTAATTGTTTAGAACAATTAGAATGGTCGAAAACGCCGCCGTGTGGCGTTAAAACAGTCGCTGGAAGTTGCAGGAAAATATGCAGGAGCCGGACCGGATTGGATCGCCTCTACCCGAACCGACCCGCTCGTGGAGCACCCCCCCTTCCCATGAACCGCCTCTCAGGACAGCTGCATCACGAACCAGATGTAACGACCCAGAAAATCTGAACCAATTTTAAATTTTTAAATTGGCTAAAATAATGGATTTTAAATATTTAAAATATATATTTTAAATAATAGCAACGAAAAGTGAGTTTGAATAAACGTTTGAAAACGAATATAATTAATTCTAATTATAAACAAGGCCTGAAAAGGCGCTGCAGTTTCAAAAATTGAATTCAAACTTTGTCGGACTGTACCGGGTGCAAAACAAAACGGATTTGAGTGAAACCAAAAATATTTAAATCTGTTAGTGAATACCTTTCTAACGAATCTGAAAAATCGAAGTTTCAGAGCGGAAAGCAAAGGTTATGGCCAAATGAATTTTCGAAAGGTCGCTATGGAATTTATATAGCCCGTGAAATTGGCCATTTTGCAAACGACATCGGAATTCGACGAAACCACTTTTGTTGGATCCGGGATGTGAAGTTATTGCTAGGTTTCAAATATCATAATTTTTGAAGCTAGTATGTGAGCGTGGCAAAAGAAAACGTGTTTTGGTCAATTACAATTAAATTGGATCGACCAGAAATGGGCCTTTTTGCAAACGGTCTCAGAATTCGACGAAACTAGTTTTGTTGGGACCATATCGTCAAAACATAGCTAGATTTATTTTTCTGGAATTTTTTCGAATCAGTTTGTAGCCCTGGCAAATTGAAATGTACTTTCAAATTTAATATTGAATGTTTTATATTTTAATTTGAAGGAAAACTGACTGAAACATTCGAATGGGCCTTCGAAACATATCCCATTGTGTTCGGAATGGGGGTAAAATGCTAGGGACGACAGTCGTTGGGTTTGGATTGGAGTTCGTAGGAGGCAAGGAGTATTTTCGGATTTTTAAAACTTTATAAATAAATAAAAAATAACTGGTCCACGTCAGAACCCCCCTCGCTATTCTCTCTCTCCCCAAATCGCGAATGGCAGAATTCGTTAAATCCTTTCCTCCCCGATTCCTCCTCCTACAAGCGAAATTACACCTTCCTCCTGTTGAGGATTTTGTAGCCCCGACCACCTGCCAGCGTCGAACTGGCCAAAACTGCCGGCGCCGCGAAGCCCTTTCCACCCTCTTCGACGTCACACAACCTGATCGGGATGAAGTGCTACGGATTTCATGAATTTTTAAAACCTAGTTTTGAGCAATGTTGAAAGGTACGGATGTGTATATTTTGAAATGATTTTGACGCTTTAAAGTGTTGCAAAACTTTGAAAAATCATATCTTTTTCGTGTGTTGACGAAATTCGATGAAACAGGAGACACCGGGACCGTGAGGACGTCCTCTACATTCTAGAAGAGACCGCATATTTTTCTGAGCCTTCTGCTATTTTTGGTGGAGTGGAACCCAATGTGAGATTTCTAATTTATAAACGATATGAAAAACGACGATGTATAAATTATATAATCGATGTATGAGTTATATAAGCGTTGTACACCTCTTGTATAAGCGTTGTATAAGTTGTGCGTTCGATGTATAAGTTGTATATGCATTGTAAAAATTATATATGTGTTGAAATAGAAGTGAATTGCTATATATATATATATATATATATATATATATATATATATATATATATATATATACGCCCCTCGTCCACAAACCATGGACGATATTTATTGGTTGTGATTGGTGTGAAAATTGATTGATAGCGAATGGTTGGTTGGAATTGTTTGTGGTTGATATTGATTGATTGTGGTTGAAAAATACCCATTTGTGGTTGAGAAATATTTGGTTGAAACCACATAGAATTAGTTTGTGGAAATGGAAAAAATATATACATGCCGCCTGCGTGCGAACTAAATGCATGATTCCCCATTGTCAAAAACCGCGAGGTCTTAAGGTAGAGCGAGGAGCCGTACTAGGGACAGTCCCAGTTTTATCTACCATGCCGTTATGCTGCCAAAATTTTGAATAATATTCATGTGTTAGAATTATTTTCCTGTGTTGAAATTATATTCGTCTGTTGAATAGAAAACCTTCATGTGTTGAATAGAAATTCATTCGTTGAATCATATTCATGTGTTGAATGGTATTCGTGTTTTAAATATAAAAATCACATTTTTATCTATATATGTAAACTATAGAAAACCTTCATGTGTTGAATCGAAATTCATTCGTTGAATTGAAATTCATGTGTTGAATGGTATTCGTGTTTTAAATATAACAATCACCTTTTTATCTATATATATAAACTATAGAAAACCTTCATGTGTTGAATCGAAATTCATTCGTTGAATTGAAATTCATATGTTGAATGGTATTCGTGTTTTAAATATAAAAATCACCTTTTTATCTATATATATAAACTATAGAAAACCTTCATGTGTTAAATCGAAATTCATTCGTTGAATTGAAATTCATGTGTTTAGTGGTATTCATATTTTGAAATAAATTGTTTTATAATAAAAATTATATTTTTATCATCTATATTAACTATATAAAATAGTCGAGTTTTGAAATAAATTGTTTTATAATAAAAATCCCATTTTTATCACCAATATGAACTATATAAAATAATCTGGTTTTGAAATAAATTGTTTTACATTAAAAATCACATTTTTACTATATACATGACTTGTTAAAAATAGTGAAGTGTTGAAATAGAAAACAGTTAGATAAAAATATCATTTTTATCGAAAGTATGAAAGTTATATAGTTTTGAAATCAAAGAATCGTTATATATATAAATAGAATTGAAATATCTCGAAAAACGAAGCTGCAGTTCGTATTTTGAAACCGTGATTTCAAACGATTATACCGGGAGATCCGACCATCGGATTTTCCCGAAACCGCAACCATTGGGTTCGCTTTGGAAATATCTTTCCAACGGCACCAACTTTGTAAAAATCCAACGGTTGGATTGTCTGGAATGTTCAATTCAAATCTGAAGAAAACAGCGCTAGAATCGATTATATTTATATATATATAATTATATTAAATCGAATAACGACGCTGCAGTTCGTATTTTAAAATCGAAACTTCAAACGATTATACCGGGAGGTCCGACCGTCGGATTTTCCCGAAACTAGAACCGTTGGATTCGTTTTGAAAAGATTTTTCTAATGATGTAAATTTTGTGAAGATCCAACGGTCAGATTTTCAGATATGTGTAAATCAAATCTGAAGAAAAACAGCGCCACGGCCGCGTTATAGCCCGAAGTGTCGTTTTGAATAAATGGGCTATTTTAAAATAAATAAAAATAGCGATAAATCATTATAAAATATTATAAATGATATGGATGTGAAATTTAGAAATTAACTGAAGGTTGGCTAAGTCGAATGGTTTCCTGGGTGTTGATCTGATGTTGGTTTCGGCCTTCGGGGTTAATATTTGGGAAATCGTTCTCTTACTGATTGACGGTTAGTGACTAATGAATTGAAATGATGAGTGTGTATGTTAGTGTTGCACTTGTTTATTATATACGCGAGTCGCTCAGAAAGACCGGGTTTATCCCATTCTGAATAACTGTATCAACAATAAGAAATCAAAGATTAAGACGGTGGTCAAAGACCGGAGATCTTCACCTCGTTTGGATGGTAACCGAGGTCCTGATTGGGAGGCATCCCGAAATATGGATAATGAGTGTTGATCGTCCAGACGTACGTGGCGATCGATGGGTTTGCGAGGTATATAGTGCCTCTGGTTTCGTTCAGACCCAGAACGGACTTGCAAATTGACAGTGTGTCTGACATTGGAATTTATTCTGTGTGATTGATAGCCATCAGTTGCACGGTGTGAATTGCCTATGTGGCATGCTAAGATGCAATGATCAGGACTTCTGTTGAAAAGCAAAGTCTTGTGGTGATGATCAAAGCATCGCCTGCATGGCGTAGCTTTGTGTATAACGTGAAATCGCGAGCCTCACACCCCGGTATGAACCAGAAACGGGAGAGGACATCAGGGGGGACGTGCGTTTTCTTTCTAGCTAGAAGTGGCGTCAGTGGTTTTACACGCCCTGACGAGTTTGACTTATGTGGTTGTTACTGTTGCGAGGCGCCTCGGTTAGATCGGACGATCCGGGTCCGATGGAGTCATTCGTTGACTCATTTACGCCCCAAAGGGCGGAGGAACGCATTGTTCAGGCATTATAATCCACTTCGTGTGGACCGGCCTAGACGATCCAAGGTACGGTTGCAGTTGTGCCTGAGACTCGGGCTAGACAGTCTCGAATTCGGTAAGGACTATCTTTTGCCTTGGTTCATGACGGAAATCCAATTTCCAAATACGACACCGTGCGGTTTTGATTGTATATATATATGGCGACATGATATATGGTACCCATGCCGTCTATGATTGATAGTTATGATTGAAATTGTTTTTGAAACTTATAAACACTAGTAATAATATCAATTGCTTTTGTTTTATTCGTATCAACCATATTTTGGCCATTATAAGGTAAAACTCTATCCTCCGGTTTGCGTTGCATTGTGTGATGGGAACTGAGTCTTATAATGGCTTCATTTTTATAAAAAGCATTGCGATGTTTTAAAAGAAAGATTTGTTTTTAAAGCACTGGCAATCCAATGGAGTAAACCCGTTCCACGAAAGTGGCATGGTCCTGTGATTGGCCATATTTAAAATGTGTTGAGTAGTCTCATACCAGTCCCATGACTGACTCGTAGTTTGTTTCACTTTCAAACTCGGGTGCCCCTTTTCTACACGGGCAGCCTTGTATTCAGGTTTAGCAGGCTTTATCTGGCTATCTGGAGCTGAAGATGGATGCTATCATTTATCTCTTTTTATGCTGTTCAACTCCTATTGTACATTATGTTTGTTTTCCGCTGTAGACATATATGTATAGTTGAACTGTATTTGTACTAAGTAAGATCCTGTATACTATGTAACTCTGATGATTACGTTTATCCAGTGTATTCTATTGTGCATTATCTGGTGTATTTATTTAAATCTGTTTTGCTATTATCTGTTTCTTTGTTATATTCCAAAGATTACCCTTGTCACCGTCTGTACGAGAAATGGGGTCATCACAACGTGGTATCAGAGCTTTGGTTAAGCTTAGTTTTGGAATATAACATATTAACGAACTCGTCAGAAATAGAACCAGTAGTGTTCTAGGACGGGCAACTCTATACAGATAGGATCAGTAATATCCTAGTAAGAGTAAAGCAGAATCAGAACAACTCGTTAGAGATGGGGTCAGAAGTGCCTCAAAACGAGTCGAGAGTAATATGTTCTTAAATAACATATTTGTGATTATACATATAGGCTGGTTTTAGAAATATAATTTTTGAATATATAAAAGATATATATTTGAAAAGTTAAAAACAATTTGGTTGTTGTTTGTGTTGTGTGATAGTAGATTTGATTAAATTAAATTGTTGAAACGATAGTTAATTTAGTCAATAATAGAATGAATGGTAGAATTTATTCGATTATATCACACATTGAACTGATTAGAAAATAGATAGAAATATATACATGTGCATTATATATGTTTGAACATGTAATTGGATATCTGTTGAGTAAAGATTTTATTTGCGTGTCCGACAAATAGGTAAACCTTAATGAGTTGGATGCGAAATATTATTATATCAACTCCTGTGAATGCCATTGGATGCGGAGTGCTGGTTATTCTGTGTGAAATAATAAATATCGTCATAGGATAGTAATAATTAATTTTGAACTACATTACATGGCATACTTCTGAAGATAGACATACTTCATCATATACCACATAAGCATTTGGAGCTTGTGTGACGAGGTGGAAGATTTACCATACGAGCGAGAGGCTTGTATGGCGATGACTATATTTTACAGGTTGAACTGATGACTGGTATGGACTATTTAAATTGTAACGATAAAATTGCCAGATTAATAAAAACCCCACACGGGTCTGGAGTTGATAATAATCACGTCTCTCTAGTTATTAGATACGGCACATGGACTATTTGTTTCCCAAACGGGACGAGGTAACGAGGATTTATCCTCTGGAGCATTTAAAATACACACACCCTCAGGCTTTGACAGGGTGACGAGAATTTATTCTTTGGAGTTATTATCAATACACGCTCCCCTGTAAACTCCAGAATATATCACTATAAATATGTGTATGCTTATTAGGATTTATTGGGTACCTAATACGGCCCAATAAATTTCCAAACCTCTCCCCGTACAAAGGAGGTTATGGCGAAATTTTTAGAAAATTCCGGGTGTTAGCCAAATTTTTGAAGAATTTGAAAATTCTCAGAAACTAAAAAGTTGGAGAATGGAAGCCAGATCGAACGTAGAGTTGATTAATCAAACCACTTTCGACTTTTTTCCTTTTCGGGGACGAAAAGTTTTAAGTGGGGGAGATTGTAACGACCCAGAAAATCTGAACCAATTTAAAATTGGCTAAAATAATGGATTTTAAATATTTAAAATAAATATTTTAAATAATAGCAATGAAAAGTGAGTTTGAATCGACGTTTGAAAACGAATATAATTAATTCTAATTATAAACAAGGCCTGAAAAGGCGTTGCAGTTTCAAAAATTGAATTCAAACTTTGTCGGACTGTACCGGGTGCAAAACAAAACGGATTTGAGTGAAACCAAAAATATTTAAATCTGTTAGTGAATACCATTCTAACAAATCTGAAAAATCGAAGTTTCATAGCGGAAAGCAAAGGTTATGGCCAAATGAATTTTCAGAAAGGTCGCTATGGAATTTATATAGCCCGTGAAATTGGCCATTTTGCAAACGACCTCGGAATTCGACGAAACTACTTTTGTTGGATCCGGGATGTGAAGTTATTGCTAGGTTTCAAATTTCATAATTTTTGAAGCTAGTATGTGAGTGTGGCAAAGGAAAACGTGTTTTGGTCAATTACAGTTAAATTGGATTGACCAGAAATGGGCCTTTTTGTAAACGGTCTCAGAATTCGACGAAACTAGTTTTGTTGGGACCATATCGTCAAAATATAGCTAGATTTATTTTTCTGGAATTTTTTCGAATCAGTTTGTGGCCCTGGCAAACTGAAATGTACGTTCAAATTTAATATTGAATGTTTTATATTTTAATTTGAAGAAAAACTGGCTGAAACATTCGAATGGGCCTTTGAAACATATCCCATTGTGTTCAGAATGGGGGTAAAACGCTAGGGACGATAGTCGTTGGGTTTGGATTGGGGTTCGCAGGAGGCAAGGGGTATTTTTGGATTTTTTAAACTTTATAAATAAATAAATAAAATAACTGGTCCACGTCAGAACCCCCCCCCCCCCCCCTATTCTCTCTCTCCCTAAATCGCGAACGGCGGAATTCGTTCAATCCTTTCCTCCCCGATTCCTCCTCCTACAAGCGAAATTACACCTTCCTCCTGTTGAGGATTTTGTAGCCCTCGTCGAGCTCTTCAAATCCATAGCCGGAGCATCCCCTATCGTTGCGCCGTCGACGAGATATTCTCCTCCAAAGTCGCCACCTTCAGACCGCCGCCCCGACCACCTGCCAGCGTCGAACTGGCCAAAAACCCCAGCGCCGCGAAGCCCTTTCCACCCTCTTCGACGTCATACAACCTGGTCGGGACGAAGTGCTACGGATTTCATGAATTTTTAAAACCTAGTTTTGAGCAATTTTGAAAGGTACGGCTGTGTATATTTTGAAATGATTTTGACGCTTTAAAGTGTTGCAAAACTTTGAAAAATCATATCTTTTTCGTGTGTTGACGAAATTCGATGAAACAGGAGACACCGGGACCGTGAGGACATCCTCTACATTCTAGAAGAGACCGCATATTTTTCTGAGCCTTCTGCTATTTTTGGTGGAGTGGAACCCAATGTGAGATTTCTAATTTATAAACGATATGGAAAACAACGATGTATAAATTATATAGTCGATGTATGAGTTATATAAGCATTGTACACCTCTTGTATATGTATTGTATAAGTTGTACGTTCGACGTATAAGTTGTATATGCGTTGTAAAAATTATATGTGTTGAAATAGAAGTGAATTGCTATATATATATATATATATATATATACGCCCCTCGTCCACAAACCATGGACGATATTTATTGGTTGTGATTGGTGTCAAAATTGATTGATAGCGAATGGTTGGTTGGAATTGTTTGTGGTTGATATTGATTGATTGTGGTTGAAAAATACCCATTTGTGGTTGAGAAATATTTGGTTGAAACCACATAGGATTAGTTTGTGGAAATGGAAAAAATATATACATGCCGCCTGCGTGCGAACTAGATGCATGATTCCCCTTGTCAAAAACCGCGAGGTTTTAAGGTAGAGCGAGGAGCTATACTAGGGACGGTCCCGGTTTTAATTACCCTGCCGTTATGCTGCCGAAATTTTGAATAATATTCATGTGTTAGAATTATTTTCCTGTGTTGAAATTATATTCGTCTGTTGAATAGAAAACCTTCATGTGTTGAATAGAAATTCATTCGTTGAATCATATTCATGTGTTGAATGGTATTCGTGTTTTAAATACAAAAATCACATTTTTATCTATATATGTAAACTACAGAAAACCTTCATGTTTTGAATCGAAATTCATTCATTGAATAGAAATTCATGTGATGAATGGTATTCGTGTTTTAAATATAAAAATCACCTTTTTATCTCTATATATATAAACTATAGAAAACCTTCATGTGTTGAATTGAAATTCATTCGTTGAATTGTAATTCATGTGTTGAATGGTATTCGTGTTTTAAATATAAAAATCACCTTTTTATCTATATATATAAACTATAGAAAACCTTCATGTGTTGAATCGAAATTCATTCGTTGAATTGAAATTCATGTGTTGAATGGTATTCATATTTTTAAATAAATTGTTTTATAATAAAAATCATATTTTTATCATCTATATGAACTATATAAAATAGTCGAGTTTTGAAATAAATTGTTTTATAATAAAAATCCCGTTTTTATCACCAATATGAACTATATAAAATAATCTGGTTTTGAAATAAATTGTTTTACACTAAAAATCACATTTTTACTATATACATGACTTGTTAAAAATAGTGAAGTGTTGAAATAGAAAACAATTAGATAAAAATATCATTTTTATCGAAAGTATGAAAGTTATATAGTTTTGAAATCGAAGAATCGTTATATATATATATATATATATAAATAGAATTGAAATATATCAAAAAACAAAGCTACAGTTCGTATTTTGAAACCGTGATTTCAAACGATTATACTGGGAGATCTGACCATCGGATTTTCCCGAAACCGTAACCATTGGGTTCACTTTGGTAATATCTTTCCAACAGCACCAACTTTGTAAAAATCCAACGGTTGGATTGTCAGGAATGTTCCATTCAAATCTGAAGAAAAACAGTGCCAGAATCGATTATATTTATATATATATATATATAAATATAATTATATTAAATCGAATAACGACGCTGTAGATCGTATTTTGAAATCGAAACTTCAAACGATTATACCGAGAGGTCCGATCGTCGGATTTTCCCGAAACTGGAACCGTTGGATTCGTTTTGAAAAGATATTTCTAATGATGTAAATTTTGTAAAGATCCAACGGTCAGATTTTCAGATATGTGTAAATCAAATCTGAAGATATGTGTTATGGACCAAAGTGTCGTTTTGAATAAATGGGCTATTTTAAAATAAATAAAAATAGCGATAAATCGTTATAAAATATTATAAACGATATGGATGTGAAATTTAGAAATTAACTGAAGGTTGGCTATGTCGAATGGTTTCCTGGGTGTTGATCTGATGTTGGTTTCGGCCTTCGGGGTTAATATTTAGGAAATCGTTCTCTTACTAATTGACGGTTAGTGACTAATGAATTGAAATGATGCGTGTGTATGTTAGTGTTGCACTTGTTTATTATATATGCGAGTTGCTCAGAAAGACCGGGTTTATCCCATTCTGAATAACTGTATCGACGATAAGAAATCGAAAATGAAGACGGTGGTCAAAGACCGGAGATCTTCACCTCGTTTGGATGGTAACCGAGGTCCTGATTGGGAGGCATCCCGAAATATGGATAATGAGTGGTGATCGTCTAGACGTACGTGGTGATTGATGGGTTTGCGAGGTATATAGTGCCTCCGGTTTCGTTCAGACCCAGAACGGACTTGCAAATGGACAGTGTGTCTGACATTGGAATTTATTCTGTGTGATTGATAGCCATCTGTTGCACGGTGTGAATTGCCTGTGTGGCATGCTAAGATGCAATGATTAGGACTTCTGTTGAAAAGCAAAGTCTTGTGGTGATGATCAAAGCATCGCCTACGTGGCGTAGCTTTGTGTATAACGTGAAATCGCGAGCCTCACACCCCGGTATGAACCAGAAACGGGAGAGGACATCAGGGGGGACGTGCGTTTTCTTTCTAGCTAGAAGTGGCGTCAGTGGTTTTACATGCCCTGACGAGTTTGACTTATGTGGTTGTTACTGTTGCGAGGCGCCTCGGTTAGATCGGACGATCCGGGTCCGATGGAGTCATTCATTGACTCATTTACGCCCCAACGGGCGGAGGAACGCATTGTTCAGGCATTGTAATCCACTTCGTGTGGACCGGCCCTGACGATTCAAGGTACGATTGCGGCTGTGCCTGAGACTCGGGCTAGACAGTCTCGAATTCGGTAAGGACTATCTTTTGCCTTGGTTCATGATGGAAATCCAGTTTCCAAATACGACACCGTGCGGTTTTGATTGTATATATATATGGCGACATGATATATGGTACCCATGCCGTCTATGATTGATAGTTATGATTGAAATTGTTTTTGAAACGTATAAACACTAGTAATAATATCAATTGCTTTTGTTTTATTCATATCAACCATATTTTGGCCATTATAAGGTAAAACTCTATCCTCCGGTTTGCGTTGCATTGTGTGATGGGAACTGAGTCTTATAATGGCTTCATTTTTATAAAAAGCATTGCGATGTTTTAAAAGAAAGATTTGTTTTTAAAGCACTGGCAATCCAATGAAGTAAACCCGTTCCACGAAAGTGGCATGGTCCTGTGATTGGCCATATTTAAAATGTGTTGAGTAGATTTCTCATACCAGTCCCATGACTGACTCGTAGTTTATTTCACTTTCAAACTCGGGTGCCCCTTTTTCTACACGGGCAGCCTTGTATTCAGGTTTAGCAGGCTTTATATGGATAGCTGGAGCTGAAGATGGATGCTATCATTTATCTCTTTTTATGCTGTTCAGCTCCTATTGTACATTATGTTTGTTTTCCGCTGTAGACATATATGTATAGTTGAACTGTATTTGTACCAAGTAAGATCCTGTATACTGTGTAACTCTAATGATTACGTTTATCCAGTGTATTCTATTATGCATTATCTGGCGTATTTATTTAATTCTGTTCTGCTATTATCTGTTTCTGTGTTATATTCCAAAGATTACCCTTGTCACCGTCTGTACAGGAAATGGGGTCGTCACACCAGAGCACGCGACCGAACCGATGCACCACGAGTGTACTGTCACGAATCGAGGAGCTAGACCCGACGCGGAGTGTATGCCACGACCCGACCCGACCTGGAGAGGGACCCACGACCCGAACTGAAAGAGGTTGATGACCACGGACTAAACGAGGAGAAGAGGACCCATCCGAATGGAAGTTTTCTCCCGAACCGATCCGGATGAAGAGACCAACACCCGAGATGCAAAGGTAGTCCAAATGGGAAGTAGAACTCAGGATCCAGATGGGAACCAACGAGTTGACTTCATGATTGGACTTTGATGTGGGATGCATGCAAAGGGGTTATCGACATCCATAGCTTTGATTCACCACTGAGAGACGGATATTGGCTATGGATCAGTGCAGTGAAGTCATCATGGCTTCATGGGGCCGAGTGATCGTAGCAAGGCTATGAGCCAGTGCAGTGGAATTGTTATGACTTCATGGGGCAGAGTGATCATAGCAATGATTTGGGTGATCAAAGTGGTGGATATCGTATGCTTCACGCACTGAGTGAGAGATGTGAGGATGGTTGCTATGTTTGATTGTTTGACATCACTATGACATGCACACCCCTCCCCCGTATCATTACACCATATGTTAGTGTCACCTTAGAGTATTGTACATCCTGTTGTGCTAACTCTTTGGTTGCAGGTCCAGGTTCAGGTATGGTTTAGTATACCTGTTATTGTTCTGTTTTGCTGCTTATCGCTCATACCAGACTTTTGTCTGACCCAAAGTTTTATGTCTCTTCTTATTACTCTGGGTGCTCTTAAATGGGTAGACTAGAGACAGGTTAGCTGGTTGTGCACGAGTAGCTGTCCGGAGACGAGCATGAGGCTTACACATATTATTCCTATATATTCTCCGTGTGTCGCTGTTGGTCACTACCTTGGGCAATAGTAGTGTACCTTTCCTTTCTTTGGCTTTAGAGACAGTTTTAAAGTTGTAATGATGATGAAGTGGAACATAAGCTGTATTTGGATTTTCCGCTGCTACGTTGTTTAGTTTTCATCTTATGCATTGTCTCGCCTGTTTTACGTCAAAGTATGTTATTATTATATTTTGTTCCATGCGCTATGAGATATGCTACAGGTTCCTTTGTTGGTTAATAGCTTCATATTCCATTTCTTTTGGCGACCGTCCCGTGCTGGTTGGACATCGGTACAGTGCATTTCAGGGAAATATCGGCTGGTGCGGGGCGGGCCATCACAAATTTAATCAGCAAAATGTTTGCTTTTAAATCATTATCCATTTTCAACGTGAATATCATTCCTTTACATAAATCTAGACTTGATAATTCTTGATTTAAATAATCAATACTAATTACAAGTTAAAATCTAATTTATAAAATTCCATTTCATATTTCATTTATTATATTCCATTTATAAATTAACTTCTTTTTCAATAAATATCAAGTTTATAACTTAATCTTGATTTCCTATTTTATTATAAATTATTAGTCTCAACCCAAATATTAATTATCTTGTCAAATCCCAAATTATGTAATATATAATTTGTAAAAATAAATTATTCAACATCGTTGAATCCTAATTACAAATGCTTATGTATTTGTTTAAATTCTCTTTACATTTCGAACATTGAAATGATTTTATCGTCTTCCTTTCAAATGATTCTCCATTTCCCTTTTTAAATTCATTCCTTAATTTATATTTCCAAATTTATCTAAAAATAATTATTTTACTTCATTTATAAACGTTGTTTATAAATCAACTACTTGCTTTTATGTGACGAAAAGGAATTTCGCTCGGTCCGAACTAGTCGCTAAACCGATGGAGACCGTTCGAAACGCCTGATCGTTTTGAGAACACGACAAATCAGAACATTAACAGAAGAACATTTCATTGTATATTACAACAATACCATCAGATTACAAGAATATACAGAGTATAAATGAATATTACACAGAAATATCAGAGATTTAAATAAATTACATAGCAGCGGAAAATAATACAATACACAACTAGAAGAGATATACGGATACAAAGCTTTCCGGATATCGTTCCAGCTGTAAACCAGGATCCTGTGAATAAAAATCTGCAAAACCAAAACTACTAGCTGCCCGTGTCAAAATAGGGGCACCCAGAGTTTAGGTTAAAACAATAAACTCCAGGTCAGTCATGGGACTGGTGTGGGAACTAAAACAGTTATTAATCTTTGTTTTTAAAGTTAGGTAAATCAAGGGACCACGCCGTATAACACGGAACGGGTTTCCTCCTAAGAATACCAGTGCATAGAACAAACAGCGCAATGCTAAATAAAGAAAAATGAAGCTATTATAAGACCCCGGTCCTATCACACAATGCAACGCAAGCCGGGGGATAGGGTTTTTACCTTATAATAGCCAAGAATGCTTGATACGTTTAAAAGAAATCATTTTGATACTATAATAAGTGTATAGTGTATAAAACAACTTCAAATCATAAGTATCAATCATAGGCGGCATGAATGCCCCATAACACTATGTCGCCATATATAGGTTATACAATCAAAATCGCAAAGTCGCGTATTTGGAAATTGGATTTCCGTCTATGAACCGAGGCTAGGGATCGTCCTCTACCGATTCGAGACTGTCTAGCCCGAGTCTCAGGGACAGAACGCATCGACCCTTGGAGCGACAGGGCCGGTCCACCGATGTGGATTAAACTTAAATCCTGAACACTGCGTTTCTCCGCCCTTTGGGGCGTAAATGAGCCAACGAATGACTCCATCGGACCCGGATCGTCCGATCAAACCGAGGCGCCTCGCAACAGCAACAACCACACAGGTGAAAAGTATATAAATGTCAGGGCTGGTAGGTCACTGACACCACCCTAGCTAGAAAGAAACGCATGCCCTCCCTGAGGTCCTTCTCCCGTTTTAGGTTCACAACCGGGGTGTGAGGCTCGCGAATTCACGTTACACAAAGCTGTGCCACACAGGCTGTGCTTTGATCATCACTACAAGACTTTGCTTTTCAACAGAAGCCTCGATCAACTGCCACTTAGGCATGCCACACAGGCAATTCACTCCATGCGTTTGATATCCATCAATATATAACCCCTGAGCTCGTACGTCTCAGAGAAGGGCGTTAAGCAAGAGAATAAATTCTCCGCCGCCAAACAGATATATATTTAATAGAGATCAATCACACGGACTAAAATCCAATGTCAGACACACAGTCCATTTACAAGTTCGTTCTGGGTCTGAACGAAACCGGAAGCACCTAGTACCCCGCATATCCATCGATCTCCAAGTACGTTTGGACAATCACCAACTGTTTCCATCTTCTTGGGTGTACAGCCCAATCAAGATCATCAGTAATTACCCAAACGACGTGAAGACCTCCGGTCTTCGACCATCGTCTTCATCTTCGACTCATCGTCGTATCAGTTATTCAGAATGGGATAAACCCGGTCTTCCCGAATAACTCGCGTATATTTTAAATAAGTGTTACACAAACACAACATACGCCTCATTCCAATTTATCAGTCACTAACCGTAAATTAACAAGAGAATAATTCCCCAAATATTAACCCCGAAGGCCGAAACCAACATTAGATCAATATCCAGAAAACCATTCTGCTTAGCTAACCGACAGTTAGTTTCTAAATTTCACATTCATATGGAAAGGTTCCCATTAATTTTATCAAAGATAAATTCTTTATATTTATTCTTTAATCTATCCTTTTGAATTTCGATTCAACTAGTCGGGATTAACGAAACTTACCGAAGTAATCATTTGTTTTAATTTCCCAATCCCAACCTATTCATCCCATGAAGTAAAACTGGTAGTACTTCATATCTAACACCACGGTGTTATCGGTAAATTCAATTACCATTTCACGTTCAAATCTAATTAAAGATTTAACTATCGCCTGGAGTAAAACTGGTGATACTCCATTTCGATTGTTTCAATCTAATTAAAGATTCATTAAAACTCCACTTAGTTTTAATCGTTAACTGGGTTAAAGAATCAGTGTCATTTAAAACACGGTTCACGATAAACCCAAAGTCACATTCCATTAATTATCGAGTTAAAGAACGGGTGTTATTTAAAACACTGTCCACGATAAACCCAAAAATCAATATCAATTCAATTCCAATTAAATATTATTTAATTGGTACACTTCATTAAATCTAAATAAAAAGATTTAATCTTTTCTCAACTGGGTTCAAGAACAGTGTTAGTGAAGACACCATTCACGACAAACCCAAATCACATTTGATATTCAATACAAGGCTCTGAATAGAAAATATATCGGCTTATATTCAATATCAAATTCTACGATTAACAAATGTCGTATTGGAAATAACGATATAAATATATATCTTTCAAATTTCCATAACAACATCTGTATAATCACGAATTCCAACATCGAAATATTCCGAAGACAATTTCGATTCAAATCCACTCCAATGAAATCATTGGAAATTTTGGTTATTTTTAAAACCCTTTTCAAATTCCATTTATTTATTAAAAATAAATAGAATTATAATTCTAGTTTAAAACTAGTTCATTTCGATAAAAATCTATTTTTATCTTTTCAAATATGGAGTTTTTCATCCCAGTCCTTTCTAAATCATTTCTTATGATTTTACACAAATTATTACTATTTTTAATAATTTTATCAAGGCCCGTACAATCGATTTCCATCAATGGCCATCGAACTGCACTTACAGCGACCTTTTTCAAATTTGATTTGGACATAATTCCGAATCCAACCGTTAGATTTCTAATTTCTCACATTCGTTAGAAAGCTCTTTTCGATACGAACCCAACGGTTCCAGTTTCAGGAGAATCCGACGGTCGGATCTCCCGTAATATCCGTTCGAAGTCAATGGTCGAAATTCGCGAACTGCCGCGGCGCGGCGCGTTCTATTCAGGCCATTATATTATATATATAATATATACTTCATCGATTTCAATTCAAAACGTGCTTTATAAATCGTTTTAAAATTCGTTTTCAAAACGATTTCAACTTCTTTTTAAATTCAAATCAAAATTGAATTTTTCCTTATAAATTCGATTTTAAATTCATTTCAAATTGATTTCAATTCAAATTGATTTCTAATTCAACTTCCATTCGTTTTCAATTCAATTCAATTTCAATTTGAATTCACTTCTATTCAATTTCAATTTGAATTCATTTCTATTCAATTTAATTCGAATTTCAATTCTTTTCAAAATTTCAGATTTTAAATCACTTTCGATATTCGTTATAAAATGAATAAAATCGATATAAATATCGTTCACGTCAAAATGGCGTCAATCTAATCAACACGACTTCATATATTTCTATTTCAAAATTTTCTTTTTCAGATATTTCTGTTCAAATATTTCTATTTCAAAACTTTCTTTTTCAAAACTGGAATGAGGCCCAATCAATTACCATATAATGTTAATTATATGGATTTTCTACAACACATGTATATATCAACAACGATGAATAATCATCCATCACCCAAAGTGCATTCTACACTGTATAAGCATCAAATACAAATATTCAACGCTTATAACAGCCTGTCAATCAATCGATCGACATACAACTAAACAATCGGGATTAGTGTACGTCAAATATCATCCCAATACCCGTGTGGGGTTTCAAGCAATCAAACACAGATTTTTATTTGTGCAGTTGGGCGATGTGTAAAATTTATCGTCCCAATCAATGTCCTTCAAATAGGTGTACATAAACAAACCGTCCGGTTTGTAAATGAATATTTATTTATTCACATTCACGTTAAAAATTATATTTTTATCAAACTATTTTATTCAACCTATGAATATTCTATTCGGTTCATTTATTAAATAAAATGTTATCTATATTTTTCTAACTTATTTTTAGAAAATTTCGGCGGCATAACGGCACGATACTAGAAACGGGACAAAGCCTTATCCCCAGTCTAGTGAAGGCCCACGCCATTCACACATCAATCAAATCAATTTCATTTCACCAAACAATTCTATTCAAACCAAGTAATCTAACCAACTACACAACCAAACAATTAAACAAACAAGCCATCCATGGTCTGTGGATGACGGGTGTCGGGTGCTACTAAACACCGTCTGCATCCTAGTATATATATATATATATATATAACTAGTAAAAGAAATTGAAAGGTGAGAAGTTCTCACATTATTGCTAATCCAATCCCACGACTCTTTTTGTGCAGAAATCTTCGTCGTTTCATCTTTCATCACTTTCTTTGCCCGTATCCTCTACAGATATAAAAATCACATTTTTACTTCGTTATTCAATATATAAAAATCGAATTTTTACTTCGCTATTCAATATATAAAAATCGAATTTTTACTTCGCTATTCAATATATAAAAATCGAATTTTTATATTCGCTATTCAATATATAAAAATCAAATTTTTATATTCGCTATTCAATATATAAAAATCGAATTTTTATATTCGCTATTCAATATATAAAAATCGAATTTTTATATTCGCTATTCAATATATAAAAATCGAATTTTTATATTCCTACCTCTAATATAAAGATTGAATTTCTATCTTGTCACTGCCTATATAAAAATCACATTTTTATATGATTCTTCTAAAAATTATTCCATATCTTTTCAATTCTAAAAATCGTATCTTTATACAATTGAAAATCTAATCTTTGTATAAACGAAAATCGTCTCTTCTATTTTAAAAACAATGTTGATTTTATTTTCAAAAAGAATGCAAACTTTGTTTTCAAAGCTATTTCAGATTTTGTTTTCAAAAGCAAATTCATTTTTGTTTTCAAAAGAAAATTCATTTTTGTTTTCAAAAGAAAATTCAATTTTGTTTTCAAAGCAAATTCATTTTTGTTTTCAAAGCAAATTCATTTTTGTTTTCAAAGCAAATTCATTTTTGTTTTCATGTATTAAATTAAATAAAAACTGATTTAAACTGTTGTTATATAAAAATAAAAACTAACTTGCAAATTAAATGGAAAGAAGGTAGAAAAGCTTACGTTTTTCAGAAGGGGAGTGTTCGCAGGTGGTTTGGGGGGGCTTGGAGCGCTGAGATCGTCGGAGGGGTGGCGTGAGGCGTTGCAAGGCGGGGGGGTTGCTGTCGAGGCTAGGGTTTCGGGGGTGCTGCGTTCGTGGATCTCGGGTTTTGGGGGCGATGGGTGTTTGAATCGGAGGGGGAAGGGTTGCGTCGGTTAGCAGGCGAAGATGAGGAGGAGGGAAGGGGGTTGAGGGGCGGGCGCCATCGTCGGAGGGGGCGCGGTGGCCGACTGAGCAGCGGCGCCTCGATCTCCTGCTCGTTTTTTTTTTCCTTTTAAAATTCTCGATCTGGAAAAGTAAAGGGGGGTTTATATAAAAATATATATATATATATATATTTAATTCAATTTAATTCCATAAAGTTAACTTTTTATTTCGAACGCGAAATCGAACCCACCGCTTGTCGTCCATAACTAATTACCCCCATTCCGAACACAATGGGATAGGTATCCTAGGCCAATTCCACCGTTACGCTAAGTTTCCGTTAAAATCAACATATAACTCTATATATTGAATTTGAACGCGCATTTCAATTTACTGGGGTCACATACTGACTCTATAAATTGCAGAAAAATATTTTCTAGCTTCGTATTGACGATACGGTCCTTATAAAACTAGTTTCGTCGAATTCTGAGACCGTTTGAAAAATGGCCATTTTCCAGTCGATTAAATTCAACTGAAATGGTCAAAACACGTTTTCCTTTGCCACGCTCACATAATGATTCGAAAAATTATGAAATTTGCAACCTAGCAATAACTTGACATCACGGACCCAACAAAAGTGGTTTCGTCAAAATCCGAGGTCGTTTGCAAAATTCCCATTTTTTAGGGCCTGAATTCCATAGTGACTATTCAGAATTTTCAACTGGACATATCTTTTGATCCCCGCTATGAAATTTTGATTTTTCGAACTCGTTGGAAAGATATCATCAATTAGATCCTACTGTTTTTGGTTTCACTAAAATCCGGATTGTTTTGCACTCAGTACATTCAATTGAAGTTTGAAATCGAATTATCGAACTACCACGCCATTTTCAATTCTATTTATAATTATATATAGTTATTTATATTCTAACGACGACGTATATAATATATACGTTCGAATTCTATTCAAAATAAATTTCTCGTTGATTTTATTTAAAATAATTCATTTTAAATCATCAAAATTCGCTAAAATTGCCAAAATAAAATTTTTAAACTGGCCCAGATTTTCGGGTTGTTACAATCTCCCCCACTTAAAACTTTTCGTCCCCGAAAAGGAACAAAGTCGAAAGTGGTTTGATTAATCAACCCTACGTTCGATCTGGTTTCCATTCTCCAACTTTTCAGTTTCTGAGAATTTTCAAATTCTTCAAAAATTTGGCTAACACCCTAAATTTTCGAAAAATTTCGCCATAACCTCCCCTGCACCGGGAGCCACGGGAAAATCCCGAAATTGCCATATAGGCCTTCTGATCTCAAAAAGAAAAAGGAAAAGCCAAGCGGCTAGCCAATAGGCTCATAAAATCATCATCACCCAAACAAAACAGTAAATTATGTAGTAAACATGTACCTATTTGTCGGGCAAACAAATTTTATTCTCTGCTCTAGCCTCCTTGCTATGACCTGTTCAATGTAAGTATATGTATATGCAAGCAAATGCGACAAATTTTCAATATAATTCAATATGTGATTCAATTAGGCTAATTGGCTAAAAATTAGCAAACAAATAAACAAACAACACAAACATCAATCAATTGGTGAATTAAAGTTTCAAATTCATAATTTTGATACATATACAAAAATCATGTTTTTGATGCCAAATCACAACAATAGGCCTTATCTAATTTTTGGTTCTCACACCAGTCAATAGGAAATATATAGATATTACACGTTTGTCACTCGAATATAAATTCTGATGATGATATATCAACCATCAGAATCACCCCCGGGTGACTAGAGTGTAACTCTATATCTATCCAATATATCAAAACTTCGAATACACGCTAGCTAGGCGCATACGCAAAATCTTTATATATTGGATTGTCCTAATCAATATGAAATAAATAATCAAATACGAATAATTGATTTTAAATTTTCAAACAAAATTGTTTTCATTTGAAAAATATACTCCTCACACTCGTTCTAGGATACTAATGATCCTATCTCTAACGAGTCATTCTAATTGGATATTACTAATCCAATATCTGATGAATTCTTTCGTATGGTTCTAATGTGCCTTGTTCTCTGAGCTCTGTAAACCAAAGCTCTGATACCAAATGTGACGAAAAGGAATTTTGCTCGGTCCGAACCAGTCGCTAAACCGACGCAGACCGTTCGAAACGCCTGATCGTTTTGAGAACACGACAAATCAGAACATTAACAGAAGAACATTTCATTGTATATTACAACAATACCATCAGATTACAAGAATATACAGAGTATAAATGAATATTACACAGAAATATCAGAGATTTAAATAAATTACATAGCAGCGGAAAATAATACAATACACAACTAGAAGAGATATACGGATACAAAGCTTTCCGGATATCGTTCCAGCTGTAAACCAGAATCCTATGAATAAAAATCTGCAAAACCAAAACTACTAGCTGCCCGTGTCAAAATAGGGGCACCCAGAGTTTAGGTTAAAACAATAAACTCCAGGTTAGTCATGGGACTGGTGTGAGAACTAAAACAGTTATTAATCTTTGTTTTTAAAGTAAGGTAAATCAAGGGACCACGCCGTATAACATGGAACGGGTTTCCTCCCAAGAATACCAGTGCATAAAACAAACAGCGCAATGCTAAATAAAGAAAAATGAAGCTATTATAAGACCCAGGTCCTATCACACAATGCAACGCAAGCCGGGGGATAGGGTTTTTACCTTATAATAGCCAAGAATGCTTGATACGTTTAAAAGAAATCATTTTGATACTATAATAAGTGTATAGTGTATAAAACAACTTCAAATCATAAGTATCAATCATAGGCGGCATGAATGCCCCATAACACTATGTCGCCATATATAGGTTATACAATCAAAATCGCAAAGTCGCGTATTTGGAAATTGGATTTCCGTCTATGAACCGAGGCTAGGGATCGTCCTCTACCGATTCGAGACTGTCTAGCCCGAGTCTTAGGGACAGAACGCATCGACCCTTGGAGCGACAGGGCCGGTCCACCGATGTGGATTAAACTTAAATCCTGAACACTGCGTTTCTCCACCCTTTGGGGCGAAAATGAGCCAACGAATGACTCCATCGGATCCGGATCGTCCGATCAAACCGAGGCGCCTCGCAACAGCAACAATCACACAGGTGAAAAGTATATAAATGTTAGGGCTGGTAGGTCACTGACACCACCCTAGCTAGAAAGAAACGCATGCCCTCCCTGAGGTCCTTCTCCCGTTTTTGGTTCACAACCGGGGTGTGAGGCTCGCGAATTCACGTTACACAAAGCTGTGCCACACAGGCTATGCTTTGATCATCACCACAAGACTTTGCTTTTCAACAGAAGCCTCGATCAATTGCCACTTAGGCATGCCACACAGGCAATTCACTCCATGCGTTTGATATCCATCAATATATAACCCCTGAGCTCGTACGTCTCAGAGAAGGGCGTTAAGCAAGAGAATAAATTATCCGCCACCAAACAGATATATATTTAATAGAGATCAATCACACGGACTAAAATCCAATGTCAGACACACAGTCCATTTACAAGTTCGTTCTGGGTCTGAACGAAACCGGAGGCACCTAGTACCCCGCATATCCATCGATCTCCAAGTACGTTTGGACAATCACCAACTGTTTCCATCTTCTTGGGTGTACAGCCCAAACAAGATCATCAGTAATTACCCAAACGACGTGAAGACCTCTGGTCTTCGACCATTGTCTTCATCTTCGACTCATCGTCGTATCAGTTATTCAGAATGGGATAAACCCGGTCTTCCCGAATAACCCGTGTATATTTTAAATAAGTGTTACACAAACACAACATACGCCTCATTCCAATTTATCAATCACTAACCGTAAATTAACAAGAGAATAATTCCCCAAATATTAACCCCGAAGGCCGAAACCAACATCAGATCAATATCCAGAAAACCATTCTGCTTAGCTAACCGACAGTTAGTTTCTAAATTTCACATTCATATGGAAAGGTTCCCATTAATTTTATCAAAGATAAATTCTTTATATTTATTCTTTAATCTATCCTTTTGAATTTCGATTCAACTAGTCGGGATTAACGAAACTTACCGATGTAATCATTTGTTTTAATTTCCCAACCCCAACCTATTCATCCCATGAAGTAAAACTGGTAGTACTTCATATCTAACACCATGGTGTTATCGGTAAATTCAATTACCATTTCACGTTCAAATCTAATTAAAGATTTAACTATCGCCTGGAGTAAAACTGGTGATACTCCATTTCGATTGTTTCAATCTAATTAAAGATTCATTAAAACTCCACTTAGTTTTAATCGTTAACTGGGTTAAAGAATCAGTGTCATTTAAAACACGGTTCACGATAAACCCAAAGTCACATTCCATTAATTACCGAGTTAAAGAACGAGTGTTATTTAAAACACTGTCCACGATAAACCCAAAAATCAATATCAATTCAATTCCAATTAAATATTATTCAATTGGTACACTTCATTAAATCTAAATAAAAAGATTTAATCTTTTCTCAACTGGGTTCAAGAACAGTGTTAGTGAAGACACCATTCACGACAAACCCAAATCACATTTGATATTCAATACAAGGCTCTGAATAGAAAATATATCAGCTTATATTCAATATCAAATTCTACGATTAACAAATGTCGTATTGGAAATAACGATATAAATATATATCTTTCAAATTTCCATAACAACATCTGTATAATCACGAATTCCAACATCGAAATATTCCGAAGACAATTTCGATTCAAATCCACTCCAATGAAATCATTGGAAATTCTGGTTATTTTTAAAACCCTTTTCAAATTCCATTTATTTATTAAAAATAAATAGAATTATAATTCTAGTTCAAAACTAGTTCATTTCGATAAAATCTATTTTTATCTTTTCAAATATGGAGTTTTTCATCCCAATCCTTTCTAAATCATTTCTTATGATTTTACACAAATTATTACTATTTTTAATAATTTTATCAAGGCCCGTACAGTCGATTTCCATCAGTGGCCATCGAACTGCACTAACAGCGACCTTTTTCAAATTTGATTTGGACATAATTCCGATTCCAACCGTTAGATTTCTAATTTCTCACATTCGTTAGAAAGCTCTTTTCGATACGAACCCAACGGTTCCGGTTTCAGGAGAATCCGACGGTCGGATCTCCCGTAATATCCGTTCGAAGTCAATGGTCGAAATTCGCGAACTGCCGCGGCGCGGCGCGTTCTATTCAGGCCATTATATTATATATATTATATATATAATATATACTTCGTCGATTTCAATTCAAAACATGCTTTATAAATCGTTTTAAAATTCGTTTTCAAAACGATTTCAACTTCTTTTTAAATTCAAATCAAAATTGAATTTTTCCTTATAAATTCGATTTTAAATTCATTTCAAATTGATTTCAATTCAAATTGATTTCTAATTCAACTTCCATTCGTTTTCAATTCAATTCAATTTCAATTTGAATTCACTTCTATTCAATTTCAATTTGAATTCATTTCTATTCAATTTAATTCGAATTTCAATTCTTTTCAAAATTTCAGATTTTGAAATCACTTTCGATATTCGTTATAAAATGAATAAAATCGATATAAATATCGTTCACGTAAAAATGGCGTCAATCTAATCAACACGGCTTCATATATTTCTATTTCAAAACTTTCTTTTTCAGATATTTCTATTCAAATATTTCTATTTCAAAACATTCTTTTTCAAAACTGGAATGAGGCCTAATTAATTACCATATAATGTTAATAATATGGATTTTCTACAACACATGTATATATCAACAACGATGAATAATCAACCATCACCCAAAGTGCATTCTACACTGTATAAGCATCAAATACAAATATTCAACGCTTATAACAGCCTGTCAATCAATCGATCGACATACAACTAAACAATCGGGATTAGTGTACGTCAAATATCATCCCAATACCCGTGTGGGGTTTCAAGCAATCAAACGCAGATTTTTATTTGTGCAGTTGGGCGATGTGTAAAATTTATCGTCCCAATCAATGTCCTTCAAATAGGTGTACATAAACAAACCGTCCGGTTTGTAAATGAATATTTATTTATTCACATTCATGTTAAAAATTATATTTTTAACGATCAAACTATTTTATTCAACCTATGAATATTCTATTCGGTTCATTTATTAAATAAAATGTTATCTTTATTTTTCTAACTTATTTTTAGAGAATTTCGGCGGCATAACGGCACGATACTAGAAACGGGACAAGGCCTAGTCTTATCCCCGGTCTAGTGAAGGCCCACGCCATTCACACATCAATCAAATCAATTACATTTCACCAAACAATTCAATTCAAACCAAGTAATCTAACCAACTACACAACCAAACAATTAAACAAACAAGCCATCCATGGTCTGTGGATGACGGGTGTCGTGTGCTACTAAACACCGTTTGCATCCTAGTATATATATATAACTAGTAAAAGAAATTGAAAGGTGAGAAGTTCTCACATTATTGCTAATCCAATCCCACGACTCTTTTTGTGCAGAAATCTTCGTCGTTTCATCTTTCATCACTTTCTTTGCCCGTATCCTCTACAGATATAAAAATCACATTTTTACTTCGTTATTCAATATATAAAAATCGAATTTTTACTTCGCTATTCAATATATAAAAATCGAATTTTTACTTCGCTATTCAATATATAAAAATCGAATTTTTATATTCGCTATTCAATATATAAAAATCAAATTTTTATATTCGCTATTCAATATATAAAAATCGAATTTTTATATTCGCTATTCAATATATAAAAATCGAATTTTTATA
The DNA here is from genome assembly GCA_030737875.1 of Allium sativum. Lineage (NCBI taxonomy): Eukaryota > Viridiplantae > Streptophyta > Magnoliopsida > Asparagales > Amaryllidaceae > Allium > Allium sativum. Next base: position 389,022,814 of record CM060920.1, on the reverse strand, counting down.
TTCGCTATTCAATATATAAAAATCAAATTTTTATATTCCTACCTCTAATATAAAGATTGAATTTCTATCTTGTCACTGCCTATATAAAAATCACATTTTTATATGATTCTTCTAAAAATTATTCCATATCTTTTCAATTCTAAAAATCGTATCCTCATACAATTGAAAATCTAATCTTTGTATAAACGAAAATCGTCTCTTCTATTTTAAAAACAATGTTGATTTTATTTTCAAAAAGAATGCAAACTTTGTTTTCAAAGCTATTTCAGATTTTGTTTTCAAAAGAAAATTCATTTTTGTTTTCAAAATAAAATTCATTTTTGTTTTCAAAGCAAATTCATTTTTGTTTTCAAAAGAAAATTCATTTTTGTTTTCAAAGCAAATTCATTTTTGTTTTCAAAGCAAATTCATTTTTGTTTTCATGTATTAAATTAAATAAAAACTAATTTAAACTGTTGTTATATAAAAATAAAAACTAACTTGCAAATTAAATGGAAAGAAGGTAGAAAAGTTTACGTTTTTCAGAAGGGGAGTGTTCGCAGGTGGTTTGGGGGGGGGCCTGGAGCGCTGAGATCGTCGGAGGGGTGGCGTGAGGCGCTGCAAGGCGGCGGGGTTACTGTCGAGGCTAGGGTTTCGGGGGTGCTGCTTTCGTGGATCTCGGGTTTTGGGGGCGACGGGTGTTTGAATCGGAGGGGGAAGGGTTGCATCGGTTAGCAGGCGAAGATGAGGAGGAGGGAAGGGGGTTGAGGGGCGGGCGCCATTGTCGGAGGGGGCGCGGTGGCCGACTGAGCAACGGCGCCTCGAGCTCCTGCTCGGTTTTTTTTCCTTTTAAAATTCTCGATCTGGAAAAGTAAAGGGGGGAGGGTTTATATAAAAATATATATATATTTAATTCAATTTAATTCCATAAAGTTAACTTTTTATTTCGAACGCGAAATCGAACCCACCGCCTGTCATCCATAACTAATTACCCCCATTCCGAACACAATGGGATACGTATCCTAGGCCAATTCCACCGTTACGCTAAGTTTCCGTTAAAATCAACATATAACTCTATATATTGAATTTGAACGCGCATTTCAATTTACTGGGGTCACATACTGACTCTATAAATTACAGAAAAATATTTTCTAGCTTCGTATTGACGATACGGTCCTAATAAAACTAGTTTCGTCGAATTCTGAGACCGTTTGAAAAATGGCCATTTCCAGTCGATTAAATTCAACTGAAATGGTCAAAACACGTTTTCCTTTGCCACGCTCACATAATGATTCGAAAAATTACGAAATTTGCAACCTAGCAATAACTTGACATCACGGACCCAACAAAAGTGGTTTCGTCGAAATCCGAGGTCGTTTGCAAAATTCCCATTTTTAAGGGCCTGAATTCCATAGCGACTATTCAGAATTTTCAACTGGACATATCTTTTGATCCCCGCTATGAAATTTTGATTTTTCGGACTCGTTGGAAAGATATCATCAATTAGATCCTACTGTTTTTGGTTTCACTAAAATCCGGATTGTTTTGCATTCGGTACATTCAATTGAAGTTTGAAATCGAATTATCGAACTACCGCGCCATTTTCAATTCTATTTATAATTATATATAGTTATTTATATTCTAACGACGACGTATATAATATATACGTTCGAATTCTATTCAAAATAAATTTCTCGTTGATTTTATTTAAAATAATTCATTTTAAATAATCAAAATTCGCTAAAATTGCCAAAATAAAAATTTTAAACTGGCCCAGATTTTCGGGTTGTTACATTTTATTATTAAAATAGTCATTCCTTTCTAGTTGTTTTGAAAACTCAATTTTTATTTAAAAATAGATTTTTCCCCCTTTCAAAACCCAATCATTTTCCAATATATTTTACAGTATTTAAGTACCAATTTAATTCAGGGTCAATGTTATTCAAACATCCCAATCACACAATAATCAGCCATAGATTATTCATCACATCATATAATGTAATATATGAAAATCAACAATAAAATTGTTGAGGAATCCCATTTGATTCCTCCAACCTGTTTTTCCTACATCCACAGATGTTAGTCAATATAATAACACTGACTTCATATCGATATGAACTATTTCAATAAATGGGATCAATATTTAACTAACGGTTTATATATATATATGACTGCATCTAAATTTTTAACCAATCAGCAAATCATCCAAACAATCATCACACATAGCATTCAATCATTTTTATCAATATTTAATAATGTTTATAAAATTATAAAACTGGATAGAGTTAGTGAGTTTACTCACCTTGGTCGTTAATCGTTAAATAATGGTTAACGTTCGGTTGATCATATCAGGCATTTAATTTCGCTATAAATTCAAACGAGCTCCAAATCTTTCTGGACTAGTTCCAGTACGTAGCCTGCGATTCTACGATACCAATGGATCCAACCGTTCATGATTCTGATAAGATATGGATGAGATATTGTAATTACAAGTTAATACACACCTTTATATTATATTAAACTTCATTTATTTAAATGGGCTTTACCTTTATTTTGGCCCACTCCTTTACTATACCAGACCCGTAACGCAATTTCCTTCTCCCTCCCATATTCACGTCCGCTCCCGCATATGGAGCATATTTGTATTTGCCATTCCAGTTTATATTTCGATCCATACTCCTTCATATCCACGTGCATGGTCCCTATCCATCCCAGAATCCTGCAAACCTTCCTGTGTACCTCATCATACCATTTTGCACGTTATAAATTTTTCCTCTCTTTATTTCTTCCCTTGTTTCCGTTTTTTTTTTTTTGGACCTCTCGCATATTTTTTTTCTTCTTATAACAAAAACCAGGGCCCATCTTTATTTTCTTTAGCCCACTTATGCAACATTCCCAACCCGCATTTTTGCTTCTTCTCCAACGAAGACCGCATGCTCCAGTAATTTTTCTTCTACAAAAATATGCATCCCGCTCCTGTAAAAATGGCCATATCCCTGCACTGAAACTCCCTCAACCCCTCACAAATCTCCATGCAAATACTCAAAATAGCCACCATTCTCCTCCACTCGCCTTCCTTTACCATTTCATCATCATTTGGTCACACCCGATCTCCACTCTAGAAACACAACTTCACGTGCTGTCGCCGTGCTTCCACCGAAGACAAATGCCACGCCTAAACCACTACTGAGCACTACGCTCTTCCTGTTTACATTTCCTATTCCAAGAGATACCCGCGTTCTTCAGTAAACCGCCCATCACAGACACACCATGTACCTCCTCTTTCATCTCTAGATTAAACACGTTGTCCCACTCTCCCCATTTTCATGCAAACGCCCTTCACTATACTTCACGTTCACCACAAACTCCGCTCCTATTCCTCCCATGACTGAAAATCCTATCTTCCTGATCTCCTCCACACGCCTCCTCACGCAACCAACTTCCACGACACCCTGTGCCCAACCCACTGATCACCAGTGTCACAGCAGCTTACCGGAGCCTTGCCTGAGCCGACCCCCTGGCTTCCCGCAGAACCTAGCAGCATGCCTCATCTTGTCATCTTATGCGTGTAACTCATGATTATTGGAGCTTCATCCTTGCAGTCATAATTACAGTAACGAGCGATGTTTAAACCTTTCGTATTAGAAGTCTCATTAAAAAGAGACGACTTCGGATCACCGTATATATATATATATATATATATATATATTAATGTGGGATTTTATTTGCTTAAATTTTTGAACGGCCATGGAAGAGCTTCGGATTTAATCGTCTGAGTGGAAAAACAAAGTGGAAATAGCAGCGTTATTTATATTTGCAGTTCCTTGCTTGCCAAGGAGTAGCTTTGTAGGATGTACGCATCTATGTCTTCATCTTTGTCGGTTTCATTAGTTAAATTGTGACATGCCTTGCCATAGCTTGTTGTATCTCTTAGGCATGAAGAAAAAGAGAAAATAAAAAGGACATATACATCGGTCAGTGTTTTAGCGTTATAAAAACATGGGAGGTAACAGATTATGGTGATTATTCACTCTTCACGTTGGGTAGGTTGTTGTGCCTATTCCTTTGGCATGCGGCTTTACATTTAGATCTGCATTGGACGATTTTAGAGTGTTTAGGTTTAGCCCTTTTCTTTTAGTTTATATACTGTAGGCATTTTCATTTTCATATAATAAAATAAACCTTATAATCTTACCTAATGTGTACTAGGGGATTTTCCATCATGCGATGCAACACTTCCAATTAAAAGGTTCTCCCTTGCCTTACACTTTCTTCATAAAATTTAACAAGCAACAGTGCAACTTAGTAGAACACTTAGTCGATCAATAGTTGGTTTCCAACGATACATGAAAAAATTTCCTACTTTACAAATGTACAACATTCATTTTTTTTTATGATGCAGTACCACCCTTCTTCTAAGAAAAGACGATAGCCTGAGTGGCCACTTCATGTTTGATGGATTTTGACAGGATAGGTTTGGTTTGAGTGACATCTCCTTAGGTATGAAGTAGGCACAACTATGGGTCTGCATTTCCATCGCTTACAGGAAAAATGGTACAATGTTAACCTCTGAAAAACATACTGGAGTAGAGGTAAAAAGTTGGATGTAGAGCTTCCTGTCTAAAAGTTACGGCAATTGATTCGGCAGTTGAATGCTTCAAGTGGAGTTTGTTTGTTTGTTTTTGAAGTAAAGTTTTACGGCGTCCGTTACACAGAATTCCATTCGTTACGAATCACTATCGGCAAAAATAATAATAATAATAATAAAAGTATCGTTGAGAAGAGCAATGTGTCACGATCCCAAAAATATAATAAAATAGACAAGATAACTTAGTCTGTAAAGTCCCAAAATTGCTGATATAGAGTGTAAAATACCCCAAATAAAAAGTTGTCTATTTTCCAAAATAAAAATTACATAAAAATTCTAAAAATTTAATTATAATTACGTCTTTAAAATCTTGTCCAAATTCGAAACCAATATTTAATTATAATTAAATATATCGTTATGTTTTATAAACGATTCCATAACGATTATTTGAAAATTTGATTTGGACATATCTCACAATCTATAATATGAAATCCCGAATTTTCACTTCTATTAGAAAAATATAGTCTACAGGGTTCGAACGTTTCTTGTTTCGATGAAATCCCACTTATAACGAATCATGTATAATCAGTTGAAGTTCAAATCGAAATATTACGAACTGCCGCAACATTTCGAGCTCGATTATAATTTATATTAAAACAAATACGTTCAACTGTCGCAATTCTAAACTGAATTAAATCCATTAAATTATCCAGTTCACTCAATATTACCTATACAACAATTTTCGATCATTTCGGAAATTAAATTTATCATTCCGGTATTTATATTAATTAAATGTTCGAAATATTTCTAATTCGAATCATTTAAATTACTAAACCACTATTTAAAAAAATTAAATAAATTAATTATTAAATCACTAAAAATCCTGGACGTTACATTCCTCCCCCCTTAAAATAATTTCGCCCTCGAAATTGCTAAGCAGTACAGATACTAGAACTCTACCTCCTCATAACCTACTTGGTTGAAATCCTATACTCCATATTTACATAACTCAGTTCTATACATATTACCTTTAATCCTTATATCAATACCCGACCTTTTATTTTCAATTCCAAATGATACGACCACCACTTTTGGACAATTTACTACCACATACTCATCCATATGCTTTCTCAAATATCCACCCATACTCAAATTGATTTTAAATCAGTCCACATTTCGCTTGTCCATTCGGGTTTTATAATCTCTTATACAATCGATAAATCGATTTTCAATTATCAAGACGTTCTTATAAATTTCTAACTTTTTAAATTTTTTGCCAGCATCTCCTTTACGCGGCTCAATTGGTACAACTACAATTCGCCTTTCTAGGCCTTCTTCAAGCCAAAAGAAAATCAAACAGCCAAGCGGCTTGCCAAATAGACTCATAAAAATCTCATATTCAATATAATATAAACTCTTACCTTTTTGGTCGGTCATTCCAAATCCAGCTCTTTTATTTGCTATCACTCTAGCATATACAAATCCATTTCCAATTGATCTCTAATTAATATATCCTCAAATTCCATCATCCGCTTATACCCGAGCCAAATTCCATTTCAATTCCAGTTCCATTCTCCGTTATTACTCTACAATCCAATCCTATCCCGGATTATTAGGGATGAGATTATTCGGTTAAACCAAATAAACCAACCAAACCAAATTATTTTGGTCGATTTGGTTCGGTTTTGAAATTAAATCGGTTTTTATTGGCTCGGAAAAATAAAAAGTTCGGTTATCGGTTTAACCAAATTAACCGAACTTTTACTATATTTTCAAACTATCAATATTATAATATATATATTTACGGTTAGTTTAGTTATTTAAGTAAATTTTAATCATTACCTATGTGTCAAAATTAATATTAAAAAGCATAAAAATCATAAATAATTATACTCTAATCATATACTTATAATTTATTTCAAATTATAGTGAATATTTCAAACACAAATTGTAAAACATGTTTGGTTCGGTTTGATCGGATAACCAACCGATAAATCAAAATTAATTTGGTTGGTTTGGTTTTTATTTTTATTGGTTTTAGTTTGGTTTGACAAATTTCATCATTGGAAAAACCAAACCAACCAAACTCTCACCCCTATGGATTATTTCTAATCCAATCCAACCTTATTTAACTTAGTTTAGTTAAATTTTAATTTATTTATTCACGTTTTCATTTTAATCTCTTTAAGTTCATAAGTTAAATTCAATTTTAGAATTCAAATTCCTGGGATTTATTTTAAACCAGTTTGAAATCTTATATAATTATAACAATTCAAATATGAATGTTTGAACACTTATTTCCTCAAATTAGTTTAAAACAAAATCTTTGGTAGTAATCCGTCACTTAGAAACTCGAAAATAAACACTGATGATGTCGCAATTCATCATCAGGGTTATTTCCGATCCACCGAGGTAAGTTCAATACTATATCACTTTCAAAACTTATTTTTAAACATCCCTATTTTGAAATTACTTCAAAATATCCTTTTCAATATTTGTAAAACATTTTCAAACCCAGGATCTAAAAATTTCCATATACTTGATTCTAAATTCATTTACAATACCTTCTCAAGTTTCAGAGTTTCCATTTCCAATTCTAGTATAAACTCAGATCTAATTCATCTGATTTTATATATTAATACGAATTCTGATTGGTTATTTATATAACCAACTCTATTATAATTTTATTTGATTATATTTACAACCAACACATCCAATATATTATAATAATTTCAATATATATCATTTTTATATCAAAATATATTTTGGGTAAAATTATTTCATTTACCCTCTTTCAAAACAATACCATGTCGATTTACTCTGTTCAAGAGTTTAGAAAAACTTTTCGTTATATATACCACTTGACAAACCAATCAACACAACATAAAACCATTTTTTAACAACTTACAAATACGCTCTCTCGTATATATACACTCAACTCAATTTAGGATATTACTAACCCCATCACTATTGAGTTACGCCACAGAGCCAAGGTAATCACTTAACCTTCAGCTCTGATACCACTGTAACGACCCAGTGATTTTCGACCCTGAAAATCGACATAAAACACGATGTCGACTATTCAGACATCGGAAATACCTGATCATTAATAGAAAGAAGTTAAACGATGAGAAATAGAAAGAAAGAAGATTAAAATAGAAGAAGATCACCACAGAACAGAATCAGAGTAAACACGAATCTCACAGCGGAACGAATAAAATATATTATATAACAAAACTTTGAAATAAAAACTATAACTTTATATACATACCATTATCACATAACATCACAGCGGACTTAAACTCTATATATAACTAATGTTGAAGCCTCCTGCTCCGAGCTTCTCCAGGTATATCTGTAAAATCCTGACTACTTGACTGCCCGTACAAATTTGGACACCCAAGAGTTTAGAGAAAACAAACAAAATAAACTCTGGGCCAGTCATGGGACTGGTGTGCGTAAACTCCAACCATTCGGTTTAACTTTTCAAAATCCTTTCCAAAAGAAAAGATAATTATAAGACCGATCCACACATAAATATGGATGGTTTTTACCTTACGATAACCTAAAACATTTTTGAAAACAATATTATTCTGATATTATAATAATGTCTAATCACAAGTAAATAACAGTCTAACAGAACGCTTGCATCTCACGCTCGACATATATAGTATACAATCAAAACCGCGGGAGCTTATTGGAGATTGGATTCCGACTATGACAAGGTATGGAACCACCTGGCGATAGTGTATCTCTAAAGAGGAATACACTGGGTTCAACAAGAACGTCTTGCAACCCGGCCACACATGACCGACCACTCATTTCTCTTGAGTGTATCAAATATATTGTCACCTACGGTTGCTAGCAACATAAACGTTCTCGGGAGATACAGAAGCGAAAAGAAGTAACAAATATAAATATTCTCTAGATGGTGACAATACACCCTAATGGGGGCGACCCACATAGCCATGCTACCTGCCCGATTTTTGTCATTTCCTGGTTGTGAGGCTTGATGTCATAACGTATCTTTTGACAGATCACACCTTCATTTACTTTGAATGTCACATCGTCATACCCGCCAAATCACAAATTGATTTCCACAAAAATACCACGGGTATAAAGCTAAACGAATTCCTCCGCCACCAAACATGAATATGTTTGAAGAGATCAACTTACGCGATCTATTAGATATACTCTGTCAGACATTCGTCCATACAAGTTGTCCTAGGACTGGACAAACCGAAGGCACTATTCTATAAATCCATCTTAGGCAATTTCTATCTAGGATCGCCATAACAGCCCTTTCCTAAACTACGTCTTCAATTGTCTTCATCATATTTGATTCGCAACGCTAACGCCCATACAGAGTGGTTTTCAGAAAATAAATCTGATCCTGGTCTCTCCGTATTGACAACGAAAAAATGTTCAAAAATTTGATAGCCGGTGATTTAACTATCAAAGGAAAACATACATACAAACAATGATCTTATCTCCAAATGGAAATTATATGGATCAACCATCAATCAACCCTGACCCCTTTTATATTTATCAATAATTATTTGATTTCCCCAATTCCCTATTTCTCATATTTTTTCAAATATCTCTTAAAACATGTTTTAACTTACACGATCCTTGGAAAATGTTTCCATTTATTATAAACAGTTTATTTTCTATATTCCAGAAATATGCGACCAATGTTGGAAAATCTCTTATCTTCTATATTTAGGAAATATAAGTTATTAACATTGGAAGACATTTCCAATCTCCATTTCTAAACTTCTAATTAATCGAATGATTCCATCTTCTACACTCAGACAATATCTTTGATTATATTTAGAAAAATGTTTCAAAACCTTGTTATTGGATTAAACCGATGTTATAAAATCAACGTTACTATATTTAACTCGTTTACCGTATCACTAACCAATCTCGCTACCGAACCCTAACCCTTCCTCATTTAATCATGATGCCGATCAAGTTGGGGTATAATTACCTCTCAGACCTTAACTGAACAACATTCTCAACTTCGAAATAGTCAAAGCTCAAAATTTTAAACAGAACATTGCTTACGCGACTCTCAGATTCACTTCAAGAATCCCCTTCCTTTTTGGAAAATATTGATTTTAACGATAGCGTTATAATCTCTGCTTTTGAAATATTAAATTTCAAGATATAACTTTTATTTAAATAAATAAACAATTAATTAGTTAATTAGATAAATAAATAAATCTTGATTATAACTAGAAAGTAAATGGTACTTTCCTGAATTCGACAAGATCGAATTCCAATGTATAACTCTCTTCTGAATAATCCCTATTCAATTATCGTTCCAAACTTTGAAATAGTATACCATTTCAGGTTAACTTCATTTTTAAATTCACTTTTGAATTTATCACTTCTAACATTTTCCAATCTCCTTTTATAGCCAATTTAATCAGCAAAATGTTTGCTTTTAAATCATTATCCATTTTCAACATAAATATCATTCCTTTACATAAATCTAGACTTGATAAATCTTGATTTAAATAATCAATACAAATTACAAGTTAAAATCCAATTTATAAAATTACATTTCATATTTCATTTATTATATTCCATTTATAAATTAACTTCTTGTTCAATAAATATCAAGTTTATAACTTAATCTCGATTTCCTATTTTATTATAAGTTATTAGTCTCAACCCAAATTTTAATTATCTTGTCAAATCCAAAATTATATAATATATATTTTGTAAAAATAAATTATTCGACATCGTCGAATCCTAATTACAAATACTTATGTATTTGTTTAAATTCTCTTTACATTTCGAACGTTGAAATGATTTTATCGTCTTCCTTTCAAACGATTTTCCATTTCCCTTTTTAAATTCATTCCTTAATTTATATTTCCATATTTATCTAAAAATAATTATTTTACCTCATTTATAAACGTTGTTGATAAATCAACTACCTACTTTTATTATTAAAAAAGTCATTCCTTTCTAGTCCTTTCGAAAACTCCATTTCTATTTAAAAATAGGTTTTTCCCCCTTTTAAAACCCAATCATTTTCCAATATATTTTACGGTATTTAAATACCAATTTAATTCAGGGTTAATGTTATTCAAACATCCCAATCACACAATAATCAGGCATAAATTATTCATCACATCATATAATGTAATATATGAAAATCAACAATAAAATTGTTGAGGAATCCCGTTGGATTCCTCCAACCTGTTTTTTCCTGCATCCACAGATGATAGTCAATATAATAACATTGATTTCATATCAATTTTAACTATTTCAATAAATGGGATCAATATTTAACTAACGGTTTATATATATATATATGTCTGTATCTAAATTTTTAACCAATCAGCAAATCATCCAAACAATCATCACACATAGCATTTAGTCATTTTTATCAATATTAAATAACATTTATAAAATTATAAAACTGGACAGAGTTAGTGAGTTTATTCACCTTGGTCATTAATCATTAAATAACGGTTAACGTTCGGTTGATCATATCAGGCGTTTAATTCCGCCATAAATTCAAACGAGATCTAAATCTTCCTGGACTAGTTCCAGTACGTAGCCTGCGATTCTACGATCCCAATGAATCCAACCGTTCGTGATTCTGATAATGTACGGATGAGATATTGTAATTACAAGTTAATATACACCTTTAAATTATATTAAACTTTATTTATTTATTTAAATGGGCTTTACCTTTATTTTGGCCCACTCCTTTACTATACCAGACCCGTAACGCAATTTCCTTCTCCCTCCCATATTCACATCCGCTCCCGCATATGGAGCATATTTGCATTTGCCATTCCAGTTTATATTTCGATCCATACTCCTTCATATCCACGTGCATGGTCTCTATCCATCCTAGAATCCCGCAAAGCCTTCTTGTGTACCTCATCATACCATTTTGCACGTTATAAATTTTTCCTCTCTTTGTTTCTTCTCTTGTTTCCGTTTTTTTTGGACCTCTCGCATATTTTTTTTCCTTCTTATAACAAAAACCAGGGCCCATCTTTATTTTCTTCGGCCCACTTATGCAACATACCCAACCCGCATTTTTGCTTCTTCTCCAACGAAGACCGCATGCTCCAGTAATTTTTCTTCTACAAAAATATGCATCCCGCTCCTGTAAAAATGGCCGTAGCCCTGCACTGAAACTCCCTCAACCCTTCACAAATTTCCACGCAAATACTCAAAACACCACCATTCTATTCCACTCCCCTTCCTTTACCATTTCATCATCATTTGGTCACACCCGATCTCCACTCTAGATACACAACTTCACGTGCTATCACTGTGCTTCCAACGAAGATAAATGCCACGCCTAAACCACTCATGAGCACTACGCTCTTCCTGTTTACATTTCCTGTTCCAAGAGATACCCGCGTTCTTCAGTAAACCGCCCATCACAGACACAGCATGTACCTCCTCTTTCATCTCCAGATTAAACACGTTGTCCCGCTCTCCCCATTTTCATGCAAACGCCCTTCACTATACTTCACGTTCACCACAAACTCCACTCCTCTTCCTCCCATGACCGAAAATCCTTTCTTCCCGATCTCCTCCACACGCCTCCTCACGCAACCAACTTCCACGACACCCTGTGCCCAACCCATTGATCACTAGTGTCACAACAGCTTACCGGAGCCTCGCCTGAGCCAACCCCCTGCCTTCTCGTAAAACCTAGCAGCATGCCTCATCTTGTCATCTTATGCGTGTAACTCATTATTATTGCAGCTTCATCCCTTTAGTCATACTTACAGTAACGAGCATGATGTTTAAACCTTTCGTATTTCAAATCTCATTAAAGAGAGACGACTTCGGATCACCGGATATATATATATATATATTAATATGGGATTTTATTTGCTTAAGTTTTTGAATGGCCATGGAAGAGGTTCGGATTTAATCGTCTAAGTGGAGAAACAAAGAGGAAACAACAGCGTTATTTATATTTGCAGTTCCTTGCTTGCCAAGGTGTAGCTTTGTAGGGTGTATGCATCTATGTCTTCAGCTTTACCGGTTTCATTAATTAAATTGTGGCATGCCTTGCCATAGCTTGCTATATCTCTTAGCCATGAAGAAAAAGAGAAAATAAAAAGGACATATACATTGGTCAGTGTTTCATTGTTATAAAAATATGGGAGGTGACAGATGATGGTGATTATTCACTCTTGACGTTGGGTAGGTTGTTGTGCCTATTCCTATGGCATGTGGCTTTACTTTTAGATCTGTATTGGACGATTTTAGAGTGTTTAGGGAAGGTCCTTTTCTTTTAGTTTATATACTGTAGGCATTTTCATTTTCATATAATAAAATAAACTTTACAATCTTACCTAACGTGAACTAGGGGATTTTCCATCATGCGATGCAACACTTCCAATTAAAAGGTCCTCCCTTGCCTTACACTTTCTTCATAAAATTTAACAAGCAACAGTGCAACTTAGTAGAACACTTAGTCGATCAATAATTGGTTTCCAACGATACATGAAAAAAGTTCCTACTTTACAAAAGTACACCATTCATTTTTTTATATGATGCAGCACCACCCTTCTTCTAAGAAAAGACGATAGCCTGAGTGGCCACTTCATGTTTGATGGATTTAGACAACATAGGTTTGGTTTAAGTGACATCTCCTTAGGTATGAAGTAGGCACAACTATGGGTCTTGTGACGATCAGGAATTTCGCTCGATTCGAATCGATCGCTAAACCGACCAAGACCGTTCAAAACCCCTGATTGTTTTGAGAACACGACAAATCAGAACACAAACAGAAGAACATTTCATTGTTAATTACAACAATTCCATCAGATTACAAGAATACAGAGTATGAATGAATAAAATACATTCGATAAATATCAGAGATTACAATAAATTACGTAGCAGTGGAAAATAATACAAAATACAACTAAAGGAGATATACGGATACAAAGCTTTCCGAATATCATTCCAGCTGTAAACCAGGTTCCTGTGAAGATAAATCTGCAAAACCAAAACTACTAGCTGCCCGTGTCGAAAATAAGGGCACTTAGAGTTTAGGTTAAAACAATGAACTCCAGGTTAGTCATGTGACTGGTGTGAGAACTAAAACAGTTATTAATCTTTATTTTAAAGTTAGGTAAATCAACGGACCACGCCATATAACACGGAAGGGTTTCCTCCCAAGAACACCAGTGCATTAAAACAACAACGCAATGCTAAATAAAGAACAATGAAGCTATTATAAGAACCAGGTACCATCACACAATGCAACACAAGCCGGAGGATAGGGTTTTACCTTATAATAGCCAAAGAATGCTTGATACGTTAAAACAAATCATTGGATACTATTATAAGTGCATAGTGTATAAAACAATTTTTAATCATAAGTATCAATCATAGATGGCATGGGTACCATATATCATGTCGCCATACTAGTTCTACAATTAAAACCCCAAAATCACGTATTTGGAAATTGAATTTCCATCTGTGAACCGAGGCAAGGGATCGTCCTCTACCGATTCAAGACAATCTAACCCATGTCTCAGGACCCAGACACAGATGAGCCCTTGGATCGTCAGGACCGGTCCACCGATGTGGATTAAAATGCCTGAACACTGCGTTTCCCCGCTCTTTTGGGCGTAAATGAGTCAACGAATGACTCCATCGGCTCCACATAGTCACCGATATATCTGAGGCGCCTCGCAACAGCAACAACCACACAGGTGAAAAGTATATAAATGTCAGCCAGTTTAAGCACTGACACCACCCTAGCTAGAAGGAAACGCATGCCCTTCCTGATGTCCTCTCATGTTTCTGGTTCACAACCGGGGTGTGAGGCTCATGAATTAACGCTACACAAAGCTATGCCACACAGGCTATGCTTCGATCATCAACCACAAGATTCTGCTTTTCAATAGAAGCCTTGATCATTTGCATCTTAGCATGCCACACAGGCAAACCACTCCATGCAACCAATATCCATCAATCACACAGAATGATTTCCAATGTCGGACACATAGTCCATTTACAAGTCCGTTCTGGGTCTGAACGAAACCGGAGGCACCTTGTACCTCGCATATCCATCAATCTCCAAGTACGTCTGGACGATCACCAACCGATTCCCTCCTCTTAGGTGTACAGCCCAATCAAGATCATCAGTAATCACCCAAACGATGTGAAGAACTCCGGTCTTCGACCACCGTCTTCATCATCGACATCACGTCGAATCAGTTATTCAGAATGGGATAAACCTGGTCTTTCTGAATAACTCGCATATATAATAAATACGTGTTACACAAACACAACATACGCCTCATTCCAATTCATCAGTCACTAACCGTAAATTAGTAAGAGAACAATTCCCCAAATATTAACCCCGAAGGCCGAAACCAACATCAGATTAATACTCATGAAACCATTCATCTTGACTAATCTTCAGTTAGTTGCTAAATTTCACATTCTTAGGGAATGGTTCCCATTAATTTTATCAAAGATAAATTATTTAAATTTATTCTTTAATCTTCTTTTGAATATATATTCAAACCAAATTATGGTTTATCCAAACTAGTCGGGATTAACGAACCTTACAGAAATAATCATTTGTTTTAAGTTTCCCAATCCCAACCTATTCATCCCATGAAGTAAAACTGGTAATAGTTCATATCTAACACCACGGTGTTATCGGTAAATTCAATTACCATTTCATGTTCAAATCTAATTAAAGATTTAACTATCACCTGGAGCAAAACTGGTGATACTCCATTCTCGATCGTTTCAATCTAATTAAAGATTCATTAAAACTCCACTTGGTTTTAATCTTCCCAAAAATCACTATCAATGATTATTTAACTCGGGAAATCATATCCTGTCTTTAACTGGGTTAAAGAACCAATGTCATTTAAAACACAGTTCACGATAAACCCAAAATCACATTCCATTAATTATCGGGTTAAAGAACAAGTGTTATTTAAAACACCGTTCACGATAAACCCAAAAAATCAATTCAAATTCAATTCCAATTAAATACCATTTAATTGGTACACCTCATTAAATCTAAATAAAAAGATTTAATCTTTTTCCCAACTAGGCTCAAGAACAGTGTTAATGAAGACACCATTCACGACAAACCCAAATCACATTTGATATTAAATACAAGGCTCTGAATAGAAAATATATCGGTTTATATTCAATATCAAATTCTACGACCAACAAATATCGTATTGGGAATAACGATATTAATATATCTTTCAAATTCCCATAACAATATATGTAGCATCATGAAATCCAACACCGAAATATTCCGAAGACAATTTCGATTCAAATCCATTCCAATTCAATTATTGGAAATTCTGGTTACTTTTAAAACCATTTCAAATCCCATTTATTTATTTCAAAAATAAACTGATTTTAATTCTAGTTCAAAACTAGTTCATTTCGATAAAAATCTATTTTTATCTTTTCAATTATGGAGTTTTTCCTCCCAATTCTTCCCAAATCATTTCTTATGATTTCACACAAATTATTACTAATTTTAATAATTTTATCAAGGCCCGTACAGTCGATTTCCATCAACGGCTATCGAACTGCACTTACAGCGACCTTTTTCAAATTTTATTTGGACATAATTCCAAATCCAACCGTTAGATTTCTAATTTCTAATATTCGTTAGAAATCCCTTTTCGATACGAACCCAAGGTTCCGGTTTTAGGAGAATCCGACGGTCGGATCTCCCGTAATATCCATTCGAAGTCAATAGTCGAAATTCGCGAACTGCCGCGGCGCGGCGCGTTCTATTCAGGCCATTATATATAATATATATATATATATTAGATTTCGTCGATTTCCTTCTAAAACGTATTTTATAAATCGTTTTAAATTCGTTTTCAAAACGATTTCAACTTCATATTCAATTTCTAGTCAAAATTGAATATTTCACATCATCGATATACAAATGATATTATTTTCAAAATGTTAAATTTTGAAATCACTTTCTTTTCTATATTCATTATAAAAATGAATAAAATCGATATAAATATCATTCACGTCAAAATGGCGTCAATCTAATCAACACGGCTTTTATTCAACACATGAATGTTTCTTTCTATTCAACACATGAATTTATTTTATATTCAACACATGAATTTATTTTCAATTCAACACATGAATTTATTTTCAATTCAACACATGAATTTATTTTCAATTCAACACATGAATTTATTTTCTAAACTGGAATGAAGCCCAATCAATTACCATATAATGTTAATTATATGGATTCTATACAACACATGTATATAATAGCAACGATAAATAATCAACCATCATCCAGAGTGCACCACACAACTGCATAAGCATTAAATATAAATAATTAACGCTTACACAGTCTGTCGACCAATCAATCGACATATAAATAAATAATTGGGATTAGTGTACGCCAAATATCATCCCAATACCCATGTGGGGTTTCAAATCAACAAACACATATTTTTATTTGTGCCGTTGGGCGATGTGTAAGATTTATCGTCCAGATCAATATCAGTCAAATCAGTGTATATAAACAAATCTCCGATTTGTTTATTACTATTTATTTTATATACACGTTAAAAATTATATTTTTAACTATAAAATATTTTATTTCATTTCACATCATACAATCAAATTTCACAACACAGCAATCAAACAAACAAGTCATACATGGTCTGTGGACGACAGGTGTCGGGTGATACTAAACACCGTCTACATCCTAGTATATATTTTAACTAGAAAAGAAAATTAAAGGTGAGAAGTTCTCACCGAGGGTTCCACTCCTCCAGTTTTATTTCTGAATTTCTGAACATCTAGATCTCGTTCTGCTTTCGGTCAATTCCATCGCACTCTTATTCATACTGTTCATAATAAAAATCACATTTTTATTCTCTACACTATATAAAAACTATAACTTTATCGTTATAAAAATATATATTTTATCACTATAAAAATCTATACTTCTAGATGATAAAAATCTATTCTTTTACCCGCTACTTCGTATATAAAAATCTAATTTTTATATTCTTCTCTTCACGATAAAAATCATATTTTTATATCGTTATATATATATATATATATTATAAATCACTTATCTTTATAATTTAACATCGAACCTTCACATGATTAAAGATCAAATCTTTATATATAAAAATCATACCGTTATTCGATACATAAAGATCCGACTTTTATATCGCTAGTTCATATTAAAATCGAATTTTTACTATCTATATAATATAAAAATCATATTTTTATTCTTTCTATAATATAAAAATTATATTTTTATCCTTTCTATATTATAAAAATCAAAACTTTATATTATATATTTCATAATAAAAATCAAAACTTTCTATTATATACTTCATAATAAAAATCAAAACTTTCTGTTGTTTTTCATATGATAAAACTTATTTCTTTACAACGCTTTAAAAATCTTACCTTTTTCATTTCAAAAATCATAGCTTTTATAAAATAAAAATTCTAACTTTCTTAAGTAAAAATCATATTCTTACTGTCTATTTTGTTTTTAACAAATCACTTCTTTTCTTTTATAAAAAAAAATCAGTTCTTTATGTCATTAAAATCTGAATTTTATCACTGTTTATTTAGATCAAAACTAAAAATAAAAATAGGAATCGATCTAAATTTACTTACATTGATTATTAGGTGGAGGTGGGTTTCACCGTTGACTGGGAGGGTCGTTGGGAGGTCGGCGTCCATCTGCAGGTGGTGGTCTCGGTGGCGCGGGTGTAATCGTCGAAGAGGGAGGCGTTTCGGTCTGTGCGAGACTGGAGGGGGTGAGGGCGGAGCGGCGTCAGGGAAAAGGGGCGGAGGGTCGTCGTTCGATGGATTTGGGTCGATGAGGGCGAAGGAGGAAGCGGAGGGCTGAGCGATGGAGGGGGGTCGACGGCGGATGGAGGAGGAGGCGGTGAAGCGGAGGTGGGGCTACTGGCGTCGCGGGTGGCCATTTGAGGAGCAACGATTTTCCCATCGGGAAAATCTGATTTGTGTATCGACTAAAGTGAATGTTTGGGGGGGCTAAGTGCAAATTCAAGGGTTATATATTTATATTTTTATTATTATTTAATTCCATTGTTTCTTAAATTCACAGTTTAACGCCTCGAACCCCAACTGAATCCCAACGACTGTATCCCCTAGCTAATTACCCCCATTCCGAACACAATGGGATATGTTCCGCAAGCCAATTCAGCCATTTCTATCAGTTTTCGTTTAGATTAAAATATAAATCTATATACATTCTATTTAAACGCACATTTTAAATTACCTGGGCCACACACTGACTCTAAAAATTCCAGAAAAAATATTTCTAGCTTCGTATTGACGATACGGTCCTAACAAAACTAATTTCATCGAATTCCGAGACCGTTTGAAAAATGGTCATTTTCTGGTCGATCGAAATTGACTAAAACTATCAAGACACGTTTTACTTCGCCACGCTCACATATTGATTCAGAAAATTACGAATTTTGGAATCTAGCAATAACTTGACATCACGGATCCAACAAAAGTGGTTTCGTCAAAAACCGAGGTCATTTGCAAAATTTCCATTTTTAAGGGCCAGAATTCCATAGCGACTATTCTGAATTTTCATCTGGGCATGCTTTTTGATTCCCGCTATGAAATTTTGATTTTTCGGATTCATTGGAAAGATATTCTCAATTAGATTCTAATATTTTTGGTTTCGCTAAAATCCGGTTTATTCTGAATCCTGTACATTCATTTGAACTTTGAAATCGAATTTTCGAACTACCGCGCCAGTTTCAATTCCTTTTATAATTAAAATAAAATATTTATATTCTAACGACGATTCAAATAAATATATACGTTCTAATTCTATTCAAAATAAATTCTTTGTCGTTATTATTTAAAATAAATCATTTTAAATATTCAAAATTCTTTGAAACTGCCAAAATAAAAAATTTAAATTGGCTTAGAATTTCCGAGTTGTTACAATCTCCCTCACTTAAAACTTTTCGTCCCCGAAAAGGAACGAAGCCGAAAGTTGTTTTACAAATCAACTCAACTTTCATTATTTTCTTTACGGCTTAAGTTCTTCAACTTTTCAGTTTCTAAGAACTTTTCAAATTTGGCTAACACCCTAAATTTTCGAAAAATTTCGCCATAACCTCCCCTGCACCGGGGACTTCGGGATATTTCATATAGCCTCCTATGGCCTTCTTCAATCCAAAAGAAAAAGGAAAAGCCAAGCGGCGAGCCAATCGGCTCATAAAATCATCCAAAACCCAAGAAATACAATAAACATGTACCTATTTGTCGAGCAAACAATTTTATTCCTCTTCTATAGCCTCCTTGCTATGACCTGTTCAATGTAAGCACATGTACATATATGCAAATGCAACCAATTTTCAGTACAACTCACTATTTGGTTCAATTTGGCTAAAGGTTCGACACTTAATTAATCAAACAATAATCAAACAACACAATCAGCAATCAATTAGTTGATTAACGTTTCAAATTCATAATTTTGATACATAGTCAACAAATCACATTTTTGATGCCAAATCACAACAATAAGCTCTATCAAATTTTGGTTCTCACACCAGTCTAATGGAAATATATAGACATCACACTTTTGTCACACGAAAAGAAATCCTAATGATGGAGCTCCATCATCAAAATCATCTCGGGGGCGATTAGAGTGTAATTCTATATCTATCCAGTATATTAAAATTTCAAATACACGTGGATCAGACGTATACGCAAAATCTTTATATATTGGATTGTCCAAATCAATTTAAAATAAATATTCAAATACGAATAATTGAATTAAATTTTCAAAACAAAATTGTTTTCATTTTAAAAATATACTCTTCACACTCGTTCTAGGATACTACTGATCTCATCTCTAACGAGTCATTCCTTTTGGATATTACTAATCCAATATCTGATGAATTCTTTCGTATGGTTCTAACGTGTCTTGTTCTCCGAGCTCTGTAAACCAAAGCTCTGATACCAAATGTGACGATCAGGAATTTCGCTCGATCCGAATCGATCGCTAAACCGACCAAGATCGTTCGAAAACCCTGATTGTTTTGAGAACACGGCAAATCAGAACACAAACAGAAGAACATTTCATTGTTAATTACAACAATTCCATCAGATTACAAGAATACAGAGTATGAATGAATAAAATACATTCGATAAATATCAGAGATTACAATAAATTACATAGCAGCGGAAAATAATACAAAATACAACTGAAGGAGATATACGGATACAAAGCTTTCCGAATATCATTCCAGCTGTAAACCAGGTTCCTGTGAAGATAAATCTGCAAAACTAAAACTACTAGCTGCCCGTGTCGAAAATAAGGGCACCTAGAGTTTAGGTTAAAACAATAAACTCCAGGTCAGTCATGTGACTGGTGTGAGAACTAAAACAGTTATTAATCTTTACTTTAAAGTTAGGTAAATCAAGGGACCACGCCATATAACATGGAACGGGTTTCCTCTCAAGAACACCAGTGCATTAAAACAACAGCGCAATGCTAAATAAAGAACAATGAAGTTATTATAAGACCCAGGTCCCATCACACAATGCAACACAAGCCGGAGGATAGGGTTTTACCTTACAATAGCCAAAGAATGCTTGAAAAGTTAAAACAAATCGCTTGATACTATTATAAGTGCATAGTGTATAAAACAATTTTTAATCATAAGTATCAATCATAGACGGCATGGGTACCATATATCATGTCGCCATACTAGTTCTACAATTAAAACCGCAAAGTCACATATTTGGAAATTGGATTTCCATCTGTGAACCAAGGCAAGGGATCGTCCTCTACCGATTCGAGACAATCTAGCCCATGTCTCAGGACCCAGACACAGGTGAGCCCTTGGATCGTCAGGGCCGGTCCACCGATGTGGATTAAAATGCCTGAACACTGTTCCCCGCCCTTTTGGGCGTAAATGAGTCAACGAATGACTCCATCGGCTCCACATAGTCACCGATATATCCGAGGCGCCTCGCACAGCAACAACCACACAGGTGAAAAGTATATAAATGTCAGCCAGTTTAAGCACTGACACCACCCTAGCTAGAAGGAAACGCATGCCCTCCCTGATGTCCTCTTCTGTTTCTGGTTCACAACCGGGGTGTGAGGCTCGCGAATTAACGCAACCCAAAGCTATGCCACACAGGATGTGCTTGGATCATCAACCACAAGATTCTGCTTTTCAATAGAAGCCTTGATCATATGCATCTTAGCATGCCACACAGGCAAACCACTCCATGCAACCGATATCCATCAATCACACAAAATGATTTCCAATGTCGGACACATAGTCCATTTACAAGTCCGTTCTGGGTCTGAACGAAACCGGAGGCACCTTGTACCTCGCATATCCATCGATCTCCAAGTACGTTTGGACAATCACCAACCGATTCCCTCCTCTTGGGTGTACAGCCCAATCAAGATCATCAGTAATCACCCAAATGATGTAAAGACCTCCGGTCTTCGACCACCGTCTTCATCATCGACACCACGTCGAATCAGTTATTTAGAATGGGATAAATCCAGTCTTTCTGAATAACTCGCGTATATAATAAATATGTGTTACACAAACACAACATACGCCTCATTCCAATTCATCAGTCACTAACCGTAAATTAGTAAGAGAACAATTCCCCAAATATTAACCCCGAAGGCCGAAACCAACATCAGATCAATACTCATGAAACCATTCATCTTAACTAATCTTCAGTTAGTTACTAAATTTCACATTCTTAGGGAAAGGTTCCCATTAATTTTATCAAAGATAAATTATTTAAATTTATTCTTTAATCTTCTTTTGAATATCTATTCAAACCAAATTATGGTTTATCCAAACTAGTCGGGATTAACGAATCTTACCGAAATAATCATTTGTTTTAAGTTTCCCAATCCCAACCTATTCATCCCATGAAGTAAAACTGGTAATACTTCATATCTAACACCACGGTGTTATCGGTAAATTCAATTACCATTTCATGTTCAAATCTAATTAAAGATTTAACTATCGCTTGGAGCAAAACTGGTGATACTCCATTCTCGATCGTTTCAATCTAATTAAAGATTCATTAAAACTCCACTTGGTTTTAATCTTCCCAAAAATCACTATCAATGATTATTTAACTCGGGAAATCATATCCTGTCTTTAACTGGGTTAAAGAACCAATGTCATTTAAAACACTGTTCACGATAAACCCAAAATCACATTCCATTAATTATCGGGTTAAAGAACAAGTGTTATTTAAAACACCGTTCACGATAAACCCAAAAAATCAATTCCAATTAAATACCATTTAATTGGTACACCTCATTAAATCTAAATAAAAAGATTTAATCTTTTTCCCAACTGGGCTCAAGAATAGTGTTAATGAAGACACCATTCACGACAAACCCAAATCATATTTGATATTAAATACAAGGCTCTGAATAGAAAATATATCGGCTTATATTCAGTATCAAATTCTACGACCAACAAATATCGTATTGGGAATAACGATATTAATATATCTTTCAAATTCCCATAACAATATCTGTAGCATCACGAAATCCAACACCGAAATATTCCGAAGACAATTTCGATTCAAATCCATTCCAATTCAATTATTGGAAATTCTGGTTACTTTTAAAACCATTTCAAATCCCATTTATTTATTTCAAAAATAAATTGATTTTAATTCTAGTTCAAAACTAGTTCATTTCGATAAAAATCTATTTTTATCTTTTCAATTACGGTGTTTTTCCTCCCAATTCTTCCCAAATCATTTCTTATGATTTCACACAAATTATTACTATTTTTAATAATTTTATCAAGGCTCGTACAGTCGATTTCCATCAACGGCTATCGAACTGCACTTACAACGACCTTTTTCAAATTTGATTTGGACATAATTCCAAATCCAATCGTTAGATTTCTAATTTCTAATATTCGTTAGAAAGCTCTTTTCGATACGAACCCAACGGTTCCATTTTTAGGAGAATCCGACGGTCGGATCTCCCGTAACATCCATTCGAAGTCAATGGTCGAAATTCGCGAACTGCCGCGGCGCGGCGCGGCGCGTTCTATTCAGACCATTATATAATATATATATATATATATATATATATTATATTTCATCGATTTCCTTTTAAAACGTATTTTATAAATCGTTTTAAATTCGTTTTCAAAACGATTTCAACTTCATATTCAATTTCTAGTCAAAATTGAATATTCCACATCATCGATATACAAATGATATTATTTTCAAAATGTTAAATTTTGAAATCACTTTCTTTTCTATATTCATTATAAAAATGAATAAAATCGATATAAATATCGTTAACGTCAAAATGGCGTCAATCTAATCAACACGGCTTTTATTCAACACATGAATGTTTCTTTCTATTCAACACATGAATTTATTTTCTATTCAACACATGAATTTATTTTCAATTCAACACATGAATTTATTTTCAATTCAACACATGAATTTATTTTCTAAACTGGAATGAGGCCCAATCAATTATCATATAATGTTAATTATATGGATTCTATACAACACATGTATATAATAGCAACGATAAATAATCAACCATCATCCATAGTGCACCACACAACTACATAAGCATTAAATATAAATAATTAACGCTTACATAGTCTGTCGACCAATCGATCGACATACAGCTAAATAATTGGAATTAGTGTACACCAAATATCATCCCAATACCCGTGTGGGGTTTCAAATCAACAAACACATATTTTTATTTGTGCAGTTGGGCGATGTGTAAAATTTATCGTCCCAATCAATATCAGTCAAATCAGTGTATATAAACAAATCTCCGATTTGTTTATTACTATTTATTTTATGTACACGTTAAAAATTATATTTTTAACTATAAAATATTTTCCACTATAAAATATTTTATTTCATTTCACATCATACAATCAAATTTCACAACACAGCAATCAAACAAACAAGTCATCCATGGTCTGTGGACGACAGGTGTCGGGTGCTACTAAACATCGTCTGCATCCTAGTATATATTTTAACTAGAAAAGAAAATTAAAGGTGAGAAGTTCTCACCGAGGGTTCCACTCCTCCAGTTTTATTTCTGAATTTCTGAACATCTGGATCTCATTCTGCTTTCGGTCAATTCCGTCGCACTCTTATTCATACTGTTCATAATAAAAATCACATTTTTATTATCAACACTATATAAAAACTATAACTTTATCGTTATAAAAATATATATTTTATCACTATAAAAATCTATACTTCTAGATGATAAAAATCTATTCTTTTACCCGCTACTTCATATATAAAAATCTAATTTTTATATTCTTCTCTTTACGATAAAAATCATAGTTTTATATCGTTATATATATATATATTATAAATCACTTATCTTTATAATTTAACATCGAACCTTCACATGATTAAAGATCAAATCTTTATATATAAAAATCATACCGTTATTGGATACATAAAGATCCGACTTTTATATCGCTAGTTCATATAAAAATCGAATTTTTACTATCTATATAATATAAAAATCATATTTTTATTCTTTCTATAATATAAAAATTATATTTTTATCCTTTCTATAATATAAAAATTAAAACTTTCTATTATATATTTCATAATAAAAATCAAAACTTTCTATTATATACTTCATAATAAAAATCAAAACTTTCTGTTGTTTTTCATACGATAAAACTTATTTCTTTACAACGCTTTAAAAATCTTACCTTTTTCATTTCAAAAATCATAGCTTTTATAAAATAAAAATCCTAACTTTCTTAAGTAAAAATCATATTTTTACTGTCTATTTTGTTTTTAACAAATCACTTCTTTTCTTTTATAAAAGAAAATCAGTTCTTTATGTCATTAAAATCTGAATTTTATCACTGTTTATTTAGATCAAAACTGAAAATAAAAATAGGAATCGATCTAAATTTACTTACATTGATTATTAGGTGGAGGTGGGTTTCGCCGTTGACTGGGAGGGTCGTTGGGAGGTCGGCGTCCATCTGCAGGTGGTGGTCTCGGTGGCGCAGGTGTAATCGTCGAAAAGGGAGGCGTTTCGGTCTGTGCGAGACTGGAGGGGGTGAGGATGGAGCGGCGTCAGGGAAAAGGGGTGGAGGGTCGTCCTTCGGCGGATTTGGGTCGATGAGGGCGAAGGAGGAAGCGGAGGGCTGAGCGGTGGAGGAGGGTCGATGGCGGATAGAGGAGGAAGCGGTGAAGCGGAGGTGGAGCTACTGGCGTTGCGGGTGGCCATTCGAGGAGCAACGATTTTCCCAATCATCTGATTTGTGGATCGACTAAAGTGAATGTTTGGGGGGGCTAAGTGCAAATTCAAGGGTTATATTTTTATTATTATTTTATTCCATTATTTCATAAATTCATAGTTTAACGCCTCGAACCCCAACTGAATCCCAACGACTGTCGCCCCTAGCTGATTACCCCCATTCCGAACACAATGGGATATGTTCCGCAAGCCAACTCAGCCATTTCGATCAGTTTTCGTTTAGATTAAAATATAAATCTATATACATTCTATTTAAACGCACATTTTAAATTACCGAGGCCACACACTGACTCTAAAAATTCCAGAAAAATTATTTCTAGCTTCGTATTGACCATACAGTCCAAAAAAACTAATTTCATCGAATTATGAGACCGTTTGAAAAATGGTCATTTTCTGGTCGATCGAAATTGATTGAAACTGTCAAGACACGTTTTACTTCGCCACGCTCACATATTGATTCAGAAAATTACGAATTTTGGAATCTAGCAATAACTTGACATCACGGATCCAACAAAAGTGGTTTCATCAAAAACCGAGGTCGTTTGCAAAATTTCCATTTTTAAGGGCCAAAATTCCATAGCGACTATTGTGAATTTTCATCTGGGCATAGCTTTTGATTCCCGCTATGAAATTTTGATTTTTCGGATTCGTTGGAAAGATATTCTCAATTAGATTCTAATATTTTTGGTTTCGCTAAAATCCGGTTTATTCTGAATCCTGTACATTCATTTGAACTTTGAAATCGAATTTTCGAACTACCGCGCCATTTTCGATTCCTTTTATAATTAAAAATAAATATTTATATTCTAACGATGATCTATATAACTATATATGTTCGAATTCTATTCAAAATAAATTTTTCGTTGTTATTATTTAAAATAATCCATTTTAAATATTCAAAATTCATTAAAATTGCCAAAATAAAAAATTTAAATTGGCTCAGAATTTCCGGGTTGTTACAGGTCTGCATTTCCATCGCTTACTGGGAAAATGGTACAATGTTAACCTCTGAATAACATATCGGAGTAGAGGTAAAAAGTTGGATGTAGAACTTCCTGTCTAAAAGTTACGGCAATTGATTCGGCAGTTGAATGCTTCAAGGGGAGTTTGTTTATTTATTTTTGAAGTAAAGTTTTACGGCGTCCGTTACGCAGAATTCCATTCGTTACGAATCACTATCAGCAAAAAATAATAATAATAATAAAAGTATCGTTAAGAAGAGCAATGTGTCACGATCCCAAAAATATAATAAAATAGACAAGATAACTTAGTCTGTAAAGTCCCTAAAATACTGATATAGAGTGTAAAATACCCCAAATAAAAAGTTATCTATTTTCCTAAATAAAAATTATAGAAAAATTCTAAAAATTTAGTTATAACTACGTCTTGAAAATCTTTTCCAAATTCGAAACCAATATTTAATTATAATTAAATATATCGTTATGTTTTATAAACGATTCCATAGCGATTATTTGAAAATTTGATTTGGACATATCTCACAATCTATAATACGAAATCCTGAATTTTTACTTCCATTAGAAAAATATAGTTTATAAGATTTGAACGTTTCTTGTTTTGATGAAATCTGACTTATAATGAATCATGTATATTCAGTTGAAGTTCAAATCGAAATATTACGAATTGCCGCAACATTTCGAGCTCGATTATAATTTATATTAAAACAAATACATTCAATTGTCGTTATATTAATTCAATTCTAAACTGAATTAAATCCATTGAGTTATCCCGTTCACTCAATATTACCTATACAACTATTTCCGATCATTTCGGAAATTAAATTTATCATTCTGGTATTTATATTAATTATATTTTCGAAATATTTCAAATTCGAATCATTTAAATTTCTAAACGGCTATTTTAAAAAATTAATTATTAAATCACTAAAAATTCGGGACGTTACAGTTACCCCATAATATAAACCTTTGACTCAATCATATAGGCATCCTAACTTTCAATCATTAATTCAGTCTCCTTAATCTTCTCAACCTTCACTAGAAATTTTTCAATTAGAGAAACCGATAAACAATCAAGATGCAACAATCGAACAAATGATGAATATGATGAAAGAACTAATGAAAAGTAATGAGAAAGAAAAACCTCCTAGTCAACCCAAGGTGAATCCACAATATAACTCTCGTACTATGAATACTTATGAGGATGAAAACTATAATTTGGTTAACGCTGTCACCACCTTCAAATCCGGAAAATGATTGACAACAATGTCGACAATCCCGACAATCATTTGATTCCTACTCCAATCAGAAATCTTGACCTCTTCCGATGGAAACTAGGGTCAATCCTTCTAAAGCTTTAAAACCTTCATCTTCTTCAAATGTTGGAAATCTCAACATCTCTTCTTCTAATGTCGGAAATCCTGACAATATCTCTTTATCTAATGTTAGCAATCCTAACATCTCATTTGCTATACCTTTACCTCCCTCAATTCCCTTATCGAAACCTTCTTCTTCGAACGATAAAACCTTCGGAAAAAATTAACCAGTAGCTACTTAACCTCATAGACTCAACAATAAAAAGGATGCAAATTTCAAAAAAAACTTGAAATCTTCAAATAAGTTCGTGTCAATATTCCACTCTTAGACGACATTGAACAAATTTCTCAATATGCTAAGTGTCTTAAAGAGCTATTCACCTTAAAACAAGCCACTAATGTTCCTAAAAATGTCTTCTTGACTGCGAACACTAGCTATGTTTTCTCAAATCCATCACCAATCAATTATAAGTACCCCGGTTTCCCTACAATCGGTTGCAAAATAGGTAACACCCACATTAGTCATGCCCTACTTGATCTATATGCAAGTGTTAATCTTCTTCCCGATGCTATGTACTGCCAACTAGGACTAGGCGAATTGCAAAATAGCATTTTCTTTCCATTTAGTTACACTATTTACATTATATTCAATGAAATTGTATTGGTGTGTTTAATTTGTTTTATTTCAGTTTTTAGGTATCAGTTTTTGTTCTTTAAAGTATTAGTTTTTTCAATTAAGAGTATGTTTGTTTTAAATTTTGGAACTGTGGTTATTATATAATATAATATGTACTATTGTATTCATCATCATCTTTTTAATGAAATTGCTTCCTTTTTAATTGAACATTATATAATACAAATAGTTTTTGTAGTTGTTATGTATCATTTTTGTTTTAATTTAGTAGTAGTTAAAATTAGTTTTATATTATTAGGTATCAATTTTATGTCTATGGGTATCAGAATTGTCTGATGTAGGTATCAGTTTTGAATATTTATTTTGCTGGTTGTTTTTTTATTTATTAAATTTCTTTTGCAGTGGTGACAATAGTCCAATATTTTGATACATTCATTATCTAGTGGGTCTTTATGTTCAAATGCTATTGTGCATAGTAAAAGTTATTTGAAACATATGATGAAGAGAGGTTCTACATTATCCAATTCGATTTTATTGGTTTTTGTTTTAGAGGAGCCAATGATTTTAAAGAATTTTTAATGGTATATCAAATTCAAAACGGATATGATTTTACTAATGTTTATTTGATGATTTGATTTATTGATTTGAGGTTGTCCTTATAACTAAAATTTGAAGAGCATGTCCTTGAGGCTAAAAAAGTTATGAAGTTTATCCTTTACAATAAAAATTTAAAGGATTAAACGAGGAGAAAACCGTGCTAAAAGCAAAAAGGAAACCAATTTTGCAAACCATATCAACATGTAACAGTGGGTAAAATACAATGAACAAACCAGAAAGTGGACATATCAACATGCAATATTGTATCAATCTTCATGTTCCTTATCTTCTCCCTCGAATCTACATATAAAATTAAGTATTGAAAGATTTTATACATGATGATAAATTTGTAGGTTGGGAAAATGTTAAAATTAACAAGATAAACCTGAAATATTGAGCTCATCGGATATAACATCATCACTGATGTTCCCTTTTGATTGGACTTGCTTTACGAACATTTGACATATCAAAACCGACCAATGAATGTGCAACACAGGCAACGTAAATAGAAGACTATTGAATGCATGATAGTATATGGGTAAATCCATCTTGTGTTTCTTCCTTGTCCAAGGTCAATATAACTTCATAACTGCAATAAAGAACAAGTGTCATTAAAGGTGGAAAGGTAGAAACATTTTTTCCCTCCTTTTTGGAAAGGTTGTTTTTAAAAAATAGCAAGTGCTATGTAACTTAAGCATTCAATCTAGACTAAAAAACTTCAGTAATCAAAAGCTTTGTTGTAACTACGGCTTGAAATCCCGATTTCCGGTTCTGCTCCGGTCACGCTGAAAATTTAAAATTCCAGTCATGTTCCGAAATTTCCGGTTTGATTTGGGTTTGACAGTTCCGGTGCTTTTTTTACAAATATACAAATAAATATATGGTACTAATTAAGGTTTAGAATTTCATTTTCTGTTTTCATCTCAATCATTGAGAAATTTTGATACTTCGGTTTGATAACCGTTGGAATAAGACCAAAATGGGCAGGATTCCGACATGCCGGCCAAAACTTCAAACCATGATATTTTCTTTTCTATATGGTAGAGAAAAACGACTGAAATCTTGAACCATAATTTAGCCATTTGAAAAGCAAAATTTTAAGAAGCATACCCGAATAAATATCTAATATTCACAAATTATGTAACACCCCGTAATTTTGAAAGAACATTATAATGATAAACTTGAGAATACTTAATTAAATATTGGGAACTAAGTAAAACAGACTGCGCCATTGCGTTCGTCTTGGAATTCTTCTTAAGATAGACCCAAGTTTGCATAAAACGAACATCATATGAAGAAGTAATTAAGACTATAAGCTTGTATATGCATAAGAGAATTATATATATTCAAACAAATCGAAAATTCAAAAAAATAATTTCAAAACAGCGAAGCGGGAAGGCCAATCACGGAACCGACCAATTCTAGGGGTTGACCCGAGACCCTGCGGGGTCGACCCAGGGTGTTTGGGGCCGACCCCGGGGTCGACACCCGAAGGGGAGTCGACCCCTATACAGATCTGGGCAGAATTTAGTTTTTGAACGTGGACTCGTTTCTTGACCAAATTCATTGACATTAGGCTATAAATAGGACCCCATTTCTATTGTTTTTACACATCAAAAAAAAATGGAGAACAAGATGTTGCCCCTGCTTGGATTAAGTTAGCCTATTTTTCTTCTACAAGGGCTTATACGCATACATGAATTTCTTCTTCAGCTTTAGCCTATTGTTCTCTATTCTTTAGATCCAATCCCTGTGAGTTCAAGTTATTTTTAGATATAAACATTTAACAAGTAATCCTAACATGTTTATAAATCCGGATCTAAACCTATGCCTAATTAGTCCTGTTATTTCTGTTCATCAGATCGGTTCTTATATGCCTATTTCTGCTATCATATGCACAGTTCTGTTACTTTTGGTTTTATGCGTATTCTGTTCTTCTCTCTCTCATTCCCTTTTTATTTTTATAGCCAAGCTACCTTCGAGTCTACGCCGATATCGCTGAAATATGCGTACGAACGAAATTGGTTTAAATTGGGAATGATTGGAAATGTTAATTTAGGGGCATAACTTATACTTTGAATCATGATTGGAATTTGGGGGCATAGACTATATTGTGAAATTGGACTAAAAAATTTGGGACATGATTTCTACTGTAAATTATGACTTGTGGTTTGGGACATATAAATCTGTAGGCTTAATTTAAGATTAAGCAAAACATGTTAATAGAACTATAAAGAATCTATGAAGCCTCTTAATCCGTTGAACTTGAATACTGTAACTGAAAAACCTACGATGAGCATGAATGATTGTTAAAGAATGAATATGCCTAGATTTACAGTAGTTAGAAACTGTAACCACACTTAGGCATGAGGTTAGGTTACACTTGTGGTAGAATTCTTCTTGGAACCGCCGGACAAATCCAGCGTCCACAAGTGGTTGATCTAATGTGAGGGGTCAAGTGCGTAAATGTACACGTAATGATGCTAAGATACGAGGTTAAGTTCCACTTATGGTAGAAGTCTGCCCGGAACCGCCCGACATATCCAGCATCCACAAGTGGTCAAATTAATGTGAGAGGTCCGGTGCATTAACATACGTGAACGGGGAATGATAATAACCTATTATGAATAAACCCGAATGGGAAAAAGGAAAGATAGTAGGTAGGCTTGTCCTAGGGACAAGTGGAAATTATAACTTAGGTTATAATAAATGATAGAGGAAGGGGATAACTTATGAAATAAGATACGTTGTACTGAATTATAAATTAAGTAGTCTGTAAATCTGGAAACCCGTTAAATCTGCATGGCTAAGTAAACCCGTTAAATCTATAGGGTTAAGTAAACCTGTTAAATCTGTGGGGTTACGTAAACCTGTTAAATTCGGTTGGGGTTATACGAACCTGTTAATCTAGAAAACTTAACCAGTTACATCTGTTGGAGTTATATGGAACCGTTAACTTGTAAAGTTTAACCCGTAAATCTGTAGGGGGTTATGCGAATATGTTAAATCTATTAGGAATAACTTGTCAAATCCTAGTTATTGGGGACATAAGATCTGTAAGGGTTGGCTTGTGTCATCTGTTGTGTGGGACCCATATTAGTCAGTAACCCATTCTGGTATTAAAGGGGGACCTCGCACTAGGTAGGGGTCAGGGCACGCTCACTGAGCTGATTGTAAGAGGTTCTTCTGGGTGGAGGTGTGTACTAGCACGTTCCAACGGACTCATGTGTGTGCATGAGTACGGCCTGCTTTGGGAAAATAAGCCATTGTAGCACCAGTAAATAGGTCTGTGTCCTTCTGTAGGTTGCCACTTTAGGAAGTAATACACGCTACTGTAGGGCCGACATAGGGTATTTATGGGATAATGTGCCGATCGATTGGGGAGCAGTAATTAGGATACATCTAGTTCTGTCTGTTTCTGTGAGATACCTGTATTTCTGTTTGGGTTAACACCCGTTATTTCTGTTTAGGTACTATTTAATTCTGTATGGGGTAAACCCGCTACTAGAGTACACCTAAAGTTACTATTATATTTTTGTTAGGATCATCTTGTTTCTGTTATACTAGTATTGGTGCAGACAAAAGTATTAGAGAACCGCAATAAATTCTACTATGTTTATCCTGTTTATCTTGTTATACGTGCCTTATGACACTGTTATCTCACTCTCCAATTCATATGCCTGTCATGATGCTTTTACTTATTTATATGATAAAAGTAACTGGGCTCGCCAGACTTTATGTCTGAGCCATTTTGTTTCCTTTTCTCTCTCTTCCGTTTCCCCCCAGGTTCTCAAGGTGGAAATACTCAGCTTGACCAGAATTCTTCTTTCACTCTGCTTGGAGCTGCTTAGATGTACTGCTTTACACTACAACAAAATAATCCTTTAATAGCATTTAAAAAACGCTATAAATGGCTATTATAGCGTTTTTATAAACGTTGTATATCAACAAGCTGTAATAGAGTACGGATATATAATAGCAAAATTACAAACGCTATGAAAACCGCGCTATCAATAACGAACTTTATAGCGTTTCAAAACGCGATAAATATTTATACTTATGGCTTATTTAACACACTATGAAAACATTTTATTGCAATGACATGCAAACGTACGACGGTCGTAAAGCGCAATTAGTTATTCTAACAGCGTTTTTTAAACACTGTTATTTCCTTTAACATCGTTCTTTGCAATGGTATTATTTCCTATAACAACAATTTCAAACGCTTTTAAAACCTATAGTGGCACGCTATGAAAAAACATCACCATATACATAATAATCATTCAACTACAATCGACAACTTTACATAAACACAATGTATCATTTCACGAAATTAAACCAAAATTAACTAAGCATTCAATTTCCATATAAAATAATACATTGTATGTTATAATATTTAATGAACATTACACTAAAGGTGTAAATGATATACATATGAGGACTAGGCATGCAAACCACACAAAAATGTTGCTTCAAATCCTTAATATACTGCATCATGTTATCATCTGTATGCACCATAGATGGGTAAGTATCTACGGGGAAAAAATTCAACAATTAGCAATTGTAACTCTCTCTCTCTCTCTCTCTCTCTCTCTCTCTCTCTCTATATATATATATATATATATATATATATATATATATCATTAATATATGGGATATTATATATGTGTGTGTGTGTGTTAGAGTGACTTAATTATATAAACTTAGTTAATTTAGTTCATTTTTATAAAACTTTGTTGATTTATATAAACTAATCAAATGAACTTAGTTAATTCTATAAAATTTAGTTAATTTATATAAAACATACGGAAACGATATCAATAACATATGAAATTTCTTGAAATGAATGTAAATTTTGTTATTAATTACTTTATTCAACAATTACATGTTTATAACAATAAGCTTATAAATTTTTATAAAATTTAAGTAAATTTTATAAGCTTATTTAATTTAAGAAAATAGCTATTTATTTAATTATTTGAAAACATAATTAACTTAGTTACTTATTTTAAACTTAGTTACCTTATTATTATTATTACTACTATTATTATAAATTTAGGTAACTTCTAAAACTTAATTAGTTTTTATAAAACTTATTTAACTTGGTTAATTTTTATAAAAATTAGATAATGTTTATTAAATTTAGTTCACTTTTATAACAATTTAACAAAGATTCCAAAATAAAGAACACAAATTTTATTGAACATAGTTAATACTCATAAACTTTAATTAATTTAATTAAAAATTAAGTTTAGTTAATTTTTCATAAAATTGAATTAGCTTAGTTAATTTTATAAAATCTAGTTAATTTATATAAACATATGGAAACGATATCAAGAACACATGGAATTTCTTGAAATGGATGTAAATTTTGTTTTAAATACTTTATTCAACAATTCCATGTCTATTGTAATAAACTTACTAATTTTTATAAAATTTAAATAATTTTATAAACCTATTTAATTTAAAAAAATAGTCAGCTTATTTAGCTATTAGAAAGCTTAATTAACTTATTACTTATTCTAAGCTTAGTTACCTTTTTTTTGCAAGGCTTACTGGTTTTTATAGTGGTGCGTAACAGTATTTATTAAAAAAGTTAAAATATAAGCAAACAAATGTTATGCATTCATAACATCCGAAAAGACAATGTTCCCGCGTATGGGAAACCACTTACACATTACAAGTTACCTTCCAGATACTTAACATACAGTAGCACACAAGAGTAATGCTGCGCTTCCTAGCGCAAACAGCAAGGTGCACATTTCACCTCAAAGGCAGCTAGCCTTTGTCTTGTTGCATTCTCGAAAATTCTCTCAACCTGCTGCGGGTAAGAGGGGCCTTAACCGTCTCTTCAGTTATTTTTGCATTTGCCTGAGTATCTACCACTACAAGAGGCTCAGGGGGAGCTTTGTATGCCGATGGGGGAGTAATGAGTGCATAGATGTTACTCTTCTGCAAAAAGGCGCTATCACTCTTTGGGCTTTGAGAGTTCAAAAAGTCATATTTGAACGGTAGCGGAGATTGGGGCTTCGAAAGTTTTGGCAAAGTAGACCCTGGGTTGGAAGAAGCCTTTTGCTTGCCTTTGTCTTTCTTTGGTACATCCTTCATGTTCATATCGGTGTTATAATTCTTTTGCAGAAGTTCCATAATGTATTTCTTTTGGACATAAAAATCTCCACATACTTTTCCACTCGCCAATTCAGTTCTGAGTTTCTCTATTTGATCAGGAACAGTTTCTTTGCTAAAGTAGTTGTCTTTAGTTTTAGTAGCTGGGTGTCTCTCACTGTTTCTTCCTGCAGAGGAGCCTTCAACGTTGAAGTTGTTCAGCAGGAAGGTGTCAAGATTTTCATTCGCAATGGGTTCATTTAATATTTCTTTAATTGTGCCTTCTGCTATAGAATGAACATGCTGAGAGTTGACATTGATAGCTTCACAAGCCGCTCGTTCATATGAAGTAGCACGTTCATCTGCGCAAGCTTCACGTCGATCAGTAACACTAGCATTGTCGTAGTTCATAACTTCTTCCAACAGATGCTTCATGGTGTTCTGGTTTTCCATTTGAGCACAGTTCTGGTTTGCTTTTTAATTCGTGTCACAGGCAGCAGCCTTTCCTCGAGCATCAGTAACGTTGATATCACAGTTAACTAACTCGCAATCTTCACTTTCCCCACCACTTCCTCGTATTTTGTCATACATTTCGTCGAGTACTCTAAACATATTATTCGAATTCAAGGAGACACTACCTCCATCTTTTCTCTTGCTTGCATTTTGCCCAGTCACATTCTGATCAGCACCAGAGACTTCAGTTACATTTGGTCGTTGAGAGCGTTTACTGTTAACAATGATCCAAGAGGAATTCAAGCTTTTATCAATCATCCTAGAAACATTGTTAGATCTAGAGGGTTTCTTAGGTATATTGTTGTTGTGACTATTTCTAACGTTTTCATTTCTCTTTTTCTCTACTGCAGTTTGAACAGCTGGAGTACTTACATTATTAAGCTGGCAGTTCGAGAGTTTATGACCAAAGACATTGCACTTGGAACAGACTTCTGGAATCCAAAAATATTCGATCTTGACACAATATTCAGATCCGTCCGGGTGTTGTACAAGAAAGTCAGAAGGAAACTCACTTTTCGGCGTTAATTATACCAAACACTTAGCATATTCTAATCGCTCAAGCCTCTCGGTGGAGTAATCTAAACACAGACATTTTCCAATTCTTGTAGCGAGCCAGCAAATGCCCGTAAGCGACCAAGCGAAGAGTGGATCGTCGGTTATTTTAATCCATACTGGAACCTTGTTAATAGAATTAACAGAGCGGTTACACATAGCACTCCAAGGTTGTATAATAAAAATCTTGCCTCGTATAAACACAGGATCAGCCTCACTAATACGCTTTCTATCATCCTCGTCGGAGAGAAGGAAGAAAAAAACTTTACCGTTCGATTTGACTTTAATCGAGCCTTTCGGTTTCCAGATCTGCTTCAGACGATTTAAAACTATGATGTAGCAAAGCGGTTTGTCTAAGAAGAATTCGACCAGATAGTTACCCAAGACTTCCTCTCCGGCAGCGACGATATCTTCTGAGGGAACCATTAGCTTTCCGTTGAACTTCATCTGGAAGGAAGGAGGCGAGAACTTACAAGCGTTCCAAGGCTTAGCGGCGAATAGGGTTGTCCATATGATGGGAGGAGGAGTTGAAGCCGATGTCGAAATAGAAGGAGGAGGTTCAGGCGGTGGTGGATTTGGAATAGGTGGAGGAAAAAGGGAAATCGATGAAGAGGATTTTGAGGGGGTATCTACGGATAGAGGGTACGCCATGTATCCCATTCTCATTTTAATCTACTTGAAGCTTAGTTACTTTATTATTATTATTATTATATTACTATTATTACTATTATTATTATAAACTTAGTTAACTTTTATAAAAAAAAAAATATATAATTAAGTCAACTTTTTCAAAAATTAGACGACTTTTATAAAACTTAGTCAATTTTTATAACAATTTAACAAATATTCCAAAATAGAGAACATGATTTTTATAAAAGTAACTTAATTTTTACTGAACATAGTTGATTTTCACAAACTTCAGTTAATTTAATTAAATAATGAAATTTAGTTAATATTTATAATATTCAATTAACTTAGTCAGCACCTTTCAACCCCTCCAATAGTTCAGCCCTTTCCTTCATGTTGTTGAACATAGCCTATAAACAAATAAATATCATTAGTTGCACATTATTTGTCAAACTAAAAACAATATTCATGACCGATAAGTGAGGTAGCTAGTAAATTTGTGTATGTGTTGATCATCTAGAGGAAGTCATTGTAAATGCAGTTTGGAAACCAAAGTTTCTTATATGCGCCAACTGTATACAAAATCACATTCCCTCCCCCCCCCCCCCCCCCCCCCCCACAAGTAAAAAAAGCTGAAACTTAGCTGATAGAATTTTACAAATGATACATACAAACAAAGAGATATTAATTGTTAAACATGTTTGTCTCCAAGCTTTATCACACCACTGTCAATCTTTTCTCTGTAAAAGACATTCCCTTCAGTTCTATGTTCACCAACCCAGCCAACATGGAGAAACCCCTATAATGTGCCATGTCCAACAGATCTTCACTGCACTCAATTCATGCATGCTAAACCTCAGTTCACTCAACCATTTACTTGCAAATACATCCAGAACTTGCATCAACTTGTTATATATTAACCAACTGTCTGTAGTTTGCTTTATGTATGAAAACAACCTTCTCTGGAAACAATAAAAAAAATACATGTGGCAGGTCCACTCATAAAAGAATGCATAGATATGAAAATACACCCAATATGGTCACATACATGTGACCTAATTTTATACCAAATAAAGAATAATAAGAAGAGACTAAACAAGTTCAATGCATATATGTTGCACTACACTATACCCAATATGTTGCACTATATTGCTTTCCCTAATTTTAAAAAACAAAATTGGTTTCCGCAATTATGATTTACATGGATTAATAACACTTAAAATATTATGCATTCCTTTATAAGTACTCTGCCATCATACTCATTGTTAATTAAAAGGCTTTACTCTCTATTTGCTCACTATGCTACTAAGTTTTCACTTTGCTATCTATCAAACTCTGTTTGCACACTATGCAACTACATTGCACTACCGAGTGCAAACTTGCAGTGAATTCAAATCTTGTTGCACAACTGCATTCCTTTCGAAGGACAATCTACAATGTGACATTACTTACATACCTTAACAGAAATCAGAACTGGAGAATAATCATTCACTTTAGATTAGATTTAGTTGGCATTCATATTCGAGAAATATTTCATCCATGGGACATTCATGAATCCTCTGTCGACTCCGGTTAAAATGTTTCTTTTAGGGCCCAACAACAACGAAAATTGGAATCCTTGGTTTCTTTTAGAAGGTCGGACACCAGCTCACAAAATGAGTGGTATGTTATATTTAGGTTGAGTGTGCCTCTTCTGATGTCTTGGACAAGATCTTTCCTGTTGATTAAACATTAAAACGTCAATATTTACTATTTAGGTTATAAAAAAATTACATATGGATGTATAATAAAAAGAGTGTTAGGTGATTAAACATATATGGTTGAGCTTTGAACTATTATGAATTGCAGTAACTAAATAGCACATGTTAAGCACATATAATTTGTAATCAACCACGTACATCAACTTTTAGGAAACATGCAGCTATAGCTCAAAAGCGATATAGTTATATAACTTTGATTTCACATTGAGGCAAGATATCAACACCTTCTAACAGCCTGCTGTTAACAGCAGCAATATTAGCTTCACTTTCAGATCAGTCAACTCTTTATTTGTTTCCAATGCACCCATGTATGTCCAATAAGATTTTCCTTCTATTCCCTGAAGATTAGCGTTAAAAACGTACCAATTAAAGCTACTAGTGCTTACATGCTTATAAATATCAGATCCGGACAAGACTAGTGCATTTCAGTACAAAATAGCCTTTTTCTGTCAATGATTTAGTAAGTTAAGTATTCATAGAATGTACCAACTGGCTGCAATTGTATGGATTCAAGTTGTGCCAATTGCCAAAGGCACTTGGAGCTTTCTATTGCTGACAAAAGCATGTTTTGAGCACCAATTTGTTTAGGTATAACCCATAAATTGGCATCTTGGTAAAACAAAAAGGGCACTAATTTATTAACACTGATGATATTATTAATGGCACTATATACCTAAAGATATTAGTCCGAAACACTAAAGATATTATCAGTGGCGTTATATACCTAGAGATATTATTCAGAAATATTGACTACATTATCAGTGGCAAAGTTGCTGAAATTGTAATTTATATAAATAAATAAAGGCTTACTTCCCAATGCATCTGAACAAAAAATAATCTGCACTATATATGATGAAGGTCACACTATTGCCTTATTATTACTAGAGCATCTCCAACAAAGGAGTAATTCATCTCCTGAATCAAAGATTTAGGGTAAAATGGTCCCCAATAAATGTTGGGGACCGTAATATTTAGGGAAATGTTACGGGATCAATTCAGAATTCTGAATTGATCCCGTGTGCCGAATTTATCGGCTCATGATGTTGCGAGCCGAATTATTCGGCGCGTGCTATCACGAGCCGATAAATTCGGCGCGTGATCCCCTAACATTTTAAAATTTTATTTTAGATATTCTATTTTACATATTACTATGATGAAATAATATCGTTATCATTTTCATAGAAAAAGTTATGTTTTGGAAGACAGAAATAAACTGATTTAGCTTCAGATCATAATAATAACTGATTAATAACACGTACAAACACAATAGAAAGCGATTGCTGAAATAAAAACCTACAAGATCATTATTGCATAAATTCGTACAATCATAAAATAAAACACGAGTTCAGACAGCTTCATAACTAGGTATCGCCATAGTGGTCCCATAAATGATCCATAAGATCTTTCTACAGTCGGTTATGGAGCAATGCATCTCTAAATATAACCTGACGGTTCAAACGAATGTTGAAGTCCTCTTCAGTTAGTGGGGTGTTTTGTCGGAATACTTGGGGTGGTTGCGAAGCACCTTCATATTCGTAGTAACGTTGTCCTTCATCCATATCTCTTTCATCTTCTATAATCATGTTGTGTGGAATGATGCAGGCAAACATGATTGTAGACATCTTTTTCCTAGACCACAGCCGACATGGATTACTTATCATTGCAAATCTAGATTGTAAGACACTGAATGCTCGTTCTACATCTTTCCTTTGTCCCTCCTGCATCGCCACGAATTTAACTTGCTTAGGAGTCAATGGATTTGGACATGCATGTTTCAACAATGGTGCTCCATTTCGGGTAAATGTCATTACCTAGGTAATAGCCATGGTTGTAAGCATTTAGGCCTAGGGTAAATGTTAAAGGAGGTACTTGCCCTTGAGCAAGATCATTGAACAGATGGGATCAAGCGAAAAATAGGGTCGTCTCCAACTATATATAGCGAATGGAGTGTACATCGTGTTGTGCGCCGCTTTATCGGTTGAATTTCTAGCCAGAACGGTATTAAATGAAATTAAAATCCTTTATCTTATATAAATAAACATTATAATTTATAAACGAATTCCACAGCGACTATTTGAAAATTTGATTTGGCCATAAAACAAAATCTACAATATGAAATCTAAATTTTTCTCTTCCATTAGAAAAATATTATCAAATAGATTTGAACGTTTCTTGTTTCGAACAAATCCAACTTAAATTGGATCTTGTACAACCAATTAAAGTTCAGAACGTTATATTACGAACTACCGCGCTGCTGCAGTTCATTTTATAATTATATTATAAATTAAACGTCACGAACATTGTTCGAAAATTAAACGTTTCAAACATCGTTTAACATTACACAAAACATCATAAAATATAGATAATAACGGGTCTAGTACACAAAACATCAAAAAATCCTAAAATAAAGTCCACTGCATCAACTCATACACATACATTATAAAATCCAGTACACTACATCATGAAAATCCTAAAATCTAGTACACAGAACATCATAAAACGAGCAAACATGAAAGAATAACATAAAGTCCACTACAACAAATCATACACATACATACATACATACATATAGTCCACATACATCGTCATCCTAAATATGCAGCATCATCGTCATCCCCACTATCACCACCGCTATAATACGGAAAATCGTCATCGTCGCTACCATCTCCCTGTCCGTCATCGCCACCTACTCCTCCATCACTACCTCCACCTACTCCTACATCACCACCTCCACGTACTCCTACATCACCACCTCCCGGTCCTCCACCCCCTCCTGAACCTCCACCAGTACATGACCCTCCAGTGGTACCTGATGCTCCTGTATCACCACCCCTGTTGCCGCTAGTCTGTCCCGTAAGTCATCGATATGGTTCTGCAAACCCTGAACTATCGCCTGGTGCTCCTGATATAAGGACTGAGAATGTAGCAGGGCCATCTCCTGAACAATGGCAATATGTTTCCTATGCTGGTCTAGCCGGGGTGCGAACTACAAATATAGAACATATAAAATCAGTTTCTACAACGCAGGTCGTAAAAGGTAATAAATTCACAAGTAAGAATAATACCTCATGTGCCGGATATAATCCAGCAGTAGGGACATCGAGTACCACGTGAGCAGGTGGGTAGATAATAGGCAGGGATAGCTGTGTACCGCTAAGATCATATACCTGAAATGTATCGGCCAGAGCGAAATCCATAGGCTGGTCGGAGATCTGTGAAGGGGTCTGGTCAAAAGTAAACGGTGGACGATGAACTCTACCGGTAACCAATCGGGGACCAATGTGATCAGAGTTCACACCCCACATATAATCCAGCAACAAGTACCGCCTAGGAGCTACACGAACCCAATAAGGGTCAAAATCGTCGGGTAAGAAAAAATCGTTCGTATCAACCCATCATGTCTGTCTCAGATCCTGTATGTGTTGTCTCCTTATATAACGACGAGGCCTGAACATATCATCGGGAAGAGGTGGATCTCCGGATACGCGCAACTGACCGAGCCCTTGATAATAACAACAATCTCCCAAGTACCAAATAGGAAGGTGGGCCGGTGGGAGCAAGAGAGGACACGACGAATAGATAAGCGACATGCAACGGTTAATGGGTGGACATTAGGTAGCGGGCCACTTGCTGATAGTAACATCCAATAAGAAGCCCAAGGTGCTCGTAATAGGTTTCTCCTCTCCCTCAAATCTAACTGAGTACGAGCCTCCATCAAATCATGTCTCAAACAAGCAGGAACACGCTGGACTAGGTGACTACTCTCCCATCAATGCATGCATGGGAAAAATGCCTCGGCGGCATGAATGGCGGTGGGCAACATGCGTGGATGCATGTTGGCCATGTACTCGTAGTACCAACACGGCAACATGTACCAAAATCCAAACATTTGCTGAACCGATCCTAAAGCGTAAGAGTCAAGAGCGGTATATAGATAAACCAAAATAGCGGTGCCCCAATCAACCATATGCAGCTGATCTAAATCGGCTAGTGCTGCTAGATAGCCCAATCTAATCGTACCTCATTGGTTCAAAAATAATGTCAAACCAAGGAGATATAAAATGGTGGCCCGATATACTATGTCCTAGAAATCCACAACATCTAGATGCGCTGTAATGTAATCAAGTAAACAAGAGACGGAAACGACACCATTGGAGATATGAGCCGCGGACAAATTTGACAAATACAGAAGGTAAAACTCGGGTGACTCATAGGAGGTATTGAACGGGTAGGAGACTCTGTCAGGGAGGCCAATCTCAATCCCCGTAAGCATGTAAAAATTTGCTAGGGTGATACCTAACTCAAAATAGGGGAAGTGAAAAGTGTGTGTCGTAAGCCACCATCTCTCCAATAAGGCCTCTACCAAAGGTCGATCGAAGGACCGGGGAGGCATAATCCTTAAAAATAGTCCGAACAGACTAGCCAGTAGCCTCTCTCGAATATGTAATGGTAATATGTCAAGGGCCTGTGTACTAAACTTCACCCAACTACCTCGAACGTAGATGTACGTGTCCTATTAAAAAATATAACAGTTAAATAACTATAAAATCAACAGTTCATACAATTAAAAATTATAACATACATGCACTAAACTATAACTATAAGTCTATAACACCATCAGATCATG
Source organism: Allium sativum (assembly GCA_030737875.1). NCBI lineage: Eukaryota > Viridiplantae > Streptophyta > Magnoliopsida > Asparagales > Amaryllidaceae > Allium > Allium sativum. The sequence continues at coordinate 388,979,205 of CM060920.1, read as the reverse complement.
CTACATACGTAATTTAGTAAACTATTTAACAGTTCAGTTAATATAAATGTTAAAATAAAAAATATACCGGAATGGTGTCGAGCGCGGTAAACGAACGGTGAGTGTATCCTTTGGAAACTCATGAAGGATCCGTAAGTCCTCAATCATCGTCCCCGCTGGTGGAGGAGGATGCTCTGGACCAGCCGTGTCGTCCAGCTGAGATGGAACTGTACGTCTCCCCATCTTGGTCACGTATGGCGGCATCCCGGCGTCAAGCACAATAAAAAAATTAAAAAGAGCAAAAAGGGGGAATGTGGGGGGCTCAGCCCTACCGCGCCCACTTATAGGCGCGGTAGGCGCGCGCTGTGTTATTCAAGGCGCGCCGAATAAATCGGCGGGCCACTGTTGGGAGATATCGAAGATATCTCCCTGAATGTTACGGATCGTAACATTACGATCCGTAACCTTATTGGAGATGCTCTTATTATTATCAGCACCAGACTAAAAGTAGGAAAATTAGGGCTTTTCTTCAAAATTTAACAGAAAATTAGTAAGCTGCTTACCCAAAATGTGGTGCCATTTGTTGTCTTTTTTTCCTGATATATGAAATCAAATATTCTAACCACTTACCTAAACATGGGTAAAAACTGTCTAAGTCACATACTTATGCATTGCTGGTTATTCAAAAATATCCTACACTATTCATGAATGCTACTGAAAGAAGCACATAACAGATTACGATCAATATTCATGGAAATATGAAAGTAGAAATATGATATTATAAAGCAAGATGAACTTCAAATAAAGTGAGATGAAGTGGAACTTAATATAGCAGGAATGAATATAATCATGAAACGCATACTCCAGAACTAGCAAAACGCACTGTCCACTTAACTTAAATTATAGTTCAAAAATTATAACAAGTTTTAATTCGTGATAAAAAGCAAGTATTAGTTTCAACAAGAAAGCAAGTTTTAAAGCATGTGTTAGTCAACCCAGATTAATTTCTTCACCTAAAATTTCTGCTCTTCATTGTAATTTAACTAGCAATGTCAATCCAGTTTCAGTGAAACAATTGTTTGTTTCAATTATTATAGAGACATTACACATCTTAATTAAATTAACCAAGGCTTATCAGATATATCTTTGGGTCATCCAAAAGTTCTGGTCAATAGCTCCTAAAGAGCATTAAAGGAAGCTTATTTTATTTGTTCCAGCGCTAAAATGTAAAATTAACCATTGTTTCTCCCAAAACATCCATCAAGATTCACCGTCAAAATCAATGTTCAAAATCATAACATAAGCTAGGCACAAAAAAGAAATTGAAATCAAAACTGATAATTAATGTCCATTATTGAAATCAATTCAAACTAACAAAATTATTAACAAGAAATCAAACAATGGTTACTAATTAACATGTAGTTTTGAAAAAAATATTGTTTTCGATTAAAAGAATAAAAAGTATAAATTGAACAGGAAGGAGCATTATACCTGCTATCTCAGTGATTTAAGAGCCAAAGAGAGTTTGAACTCAAAATATTTTATGCTCGACTCTGCGAAGAGATGAGGAAATTGACTAAGGTTTAGGCTTTCAGGGAAAAACGATGAGGAGAACTAATTTTTGGTGCTAAACATTAAAGTGGGAGAAATGAACCTAACTTCATTGTAAGGATTTGAGCGAGATCCATAATGAAAGTTATCCGAGAACAACAAAATTAGGGTTTAGAAGAGAGTACGAGGAAATCGGATTCAAAGAAATGGAAAATGTGAGTAGGAAAGGGGAAATTTTACCGCTAAGTTTTTAAGTCTCGCTAATTTTTTTAGAGTGCTGCTAAAAGCACCCAAATTTCTTCTTCTTAATACCATGAGTGGTATTAGGAAGTGTAAAATTAGGTGTTTTTAGCATTATACCACCATGTGAAACAAAAAGCACCTAGTTTTACACTTCCTAATACCACTCATGGTATTAGGAAGAAATAATTTGGGGGATTTTAGCAACACACATTTTTTAAGTCTTTTTGGTACAGCGTGAAAACGCGTTGTTTCCAACACTAGCCGACTTCAATACGAACAGGATAACAGGAATCATTTACAAACGTTGTAATGGTAGCTATTAGTGATCATTTTTCTTGTAGTGTGATTTCGTATCTTCTCTACTATGGCTATATTTTGGGGATTATGCTCCCTTTATGTATGATTGTACTCTGATGATGATTTTGGTACAAGACATAAGTTTTATGTTAATGTAATGAGTTTTCAGTATTTCATACTTATTATGTAATTAGGTTTGGACCACGAAGCTTTTCTATTTAATAAAGTTTTAATTCTGCTGTTATTTCATATTTGTCTTGTAATGTTTCCGTTTTGTTTACCTATAACTCTTCACGAAACTAACGCATTCTGATAAAGAGTGACATTAACAGACGTGGGGTGTCACATTTAGTATCAGAGCTGAAGGTTACCAGATCGGATAAAAGATTTAGAAAATTGTTTTCAAAAAGGTTTTAAAAGAAAGCATTTTCAAAAGAAAACTCTGCTTTGAAAAACTTATTACCAAAGCCATATAAATTATCTCTCGATTCTCTGTTTGAATCCTTCTTCCTTTCCGTTCCAGCATGTATGGGGAACCTAATAATCCCGAGGGCGTACAGATACCAGCTTGGTTCCATAGGTATCTTGAGGCTATGGCTCATGCCGATGGCCAAGCAAATGCCCCTCCCCCGACTGCAGCCGCCATTCCTCCTTCTCCTCCTCCACGAGTGGATAATTTCTCCAACATATGCAAGGATTTCTATGTTATGGGAGGAAAGCCATTCCGAGGAACAGAGACTTTTGTTGAAGCAAGGAACTGGCTCAAGGAGACGGAGGATTTGTTCGAGATTTTCTAGGTTGACGATGGTAGGAAGATTCAGTTGGCTATTGGCAGCTGAAAGATGAGGGCTTCATTCTAGTGGGTAGGGACGTGGGCAGAACGTCCAGTTGAGACTTGAGATGATTTCTGATAGAGATTCGAAATGTAGTTTATTTCTCAAGCCGAGCAAAGTATGCAAATGGAAAGGTTTTTGGCGCTTAAGAAAGGGGACATGTTTGTCAAAGAGTATGTTAATAAGTTTAACCAATTGGCGAGGTTTGGTTTGAAGCTAGTAAATACCCCGCACAAGAAAGCTTTGAGGTTTGCCAGAGATTGAATGAACCCCCTCCATGGGTTGGCTATGTCTCATATTCCGATGCGAGCAACTTTTGAGAAACTCGTTGATATGGCATTAATGCATGAAGAAGACAAAGGTGAAAAGAAAGAGGCTAAGGTTTAGGAAACACAAAACAAGAAAGTGTGGTTCAAGAAAAAACAACAAGAGGGCGGAAAGAACGACAAAGCTCAAGGCAAAAAGAAATGTCATGGTTGCGGGAACGTGGGTCATTTGGTCAAAGACTGTAGAAAAAGGAAGACTGCTTGCTTCAACTATGGTGAAGTTAGACACTATACTAGGGAGTCCCCGAAGAAGCAAGGACAGGGCCAAAGGGCAGGACCTTCATGAGGACAGGTGCATGCTCACGAGGCCAGTGTACCGGACAGAGGTATGAAAGTTTCTGTTGAAGGTTTGATTTCTCTTTCCTATCATCTAGTTAAGAGTCTTTTTTTTTATTTTGGCGCTTCTCACTCTTTTATATCTAATTCTGTGGTTGAGTCTCTGCACCTTAGTACTACTATTGTTTCTAATCCTGTTATTATCCTTAACCCCATTGGGGGCATAGCTCATCTGTCTATGATTCGTCGGAGTTTGAGGATATCTGTTTTGGGGCGTCGAGTTTGAGCACGACGCGTATGTACTTGGTTTTATGGGAAACTGTCTGATTCTAGGGATGGATTGGCTAGGCATGTATGGTGCCATTCTGGATTGTTAGAGGAGGGTCGTTAGACTTCTGACCTGCCGTAGGAGGACTCTCGAGATTTCTAGTGACCTAAGGGGGTCTGTCATGCTTAGTTTCCTAGAATCACTTGATGCTTTTTTCAATGATTTGTGATTTGTACCTGTGGTTTGTGAGTATCCAGATGTTTTCGAGGAGGTTAGGGACTTACCTCCGAGGCGCGAGATTGATTTCCACATATACTTGGTAGATAATGTGAAGCCAGTCGCATTACCTGTGCGCCACATGACTCCTAGGGAGAGGTGAGAGCTCAGCAAGCAAATAGGGGAGCTACTTGAAAAGGTGTTGGTTAAGCGAAGCATATCAGAATGGGGTGCTCCAGTCATCTTTGCAACTAAGGGTATAACTCGATTCGCTTATGTGTGGGTATTCATGATGTTTTCCCTCATTTCTTATTTACGGAAGTGTATGCACGATACAGAAGACGTAGTTGAGCCGAGCATGCTTAAGGAAGTAAAGGTAGAACGGGAGGCGACAATTAGACGAGTTCCTACCCGTATACTTGGATCAGAGGTTAAGAAACTGCACAACAGGGAGGTTAAGTTAATAAAAGTGCAATGGGGAGAAGACATCGAGGATGTGACTTGGGAGACTGAAGACAAGAATCGCGCTTCATACCCTTTCCTTTTCGAGACTATGTTCTTAACTTCTTTATCCAAGCTTTTATTCGTACTTGCTTCTGTCATTCGTGTGTATCTTATCGATCAAATCTTTGACCTTTAGGTAGAAATCCCATGGGTGAAAAAATGTGTTTGAGACATGATATGTTTGATGGATGCAAGTGGTTGCTAGTGGCTGCTCGTGGATGCATACACACACACATTAGCCACTAGATCGGCTCAATCACTCTCATACTGCATATGGATGTGTGTGCATTTTTCTTCTTTTTATGGATGAAAGTGGGTGTATCATCATATGGATGTTGAATTTGTATGAATGATTGCGCACACATATAGAACTTACATGTTATAATAGGATCATTCGCATACATGTTGGATTCATAGCACTAACATACATTGCATTAAGGAGGTCGACTAAATCAGTAGACCGCCTGATCTTTCGCACTAGCATAGGGACATGTATACACACCTTTGCATGTGTTCATATACGCATTAGAAATATTTTAAGGACAATGGATGCCTATGATTGGTGAATGAGTAGATGGATGATGGATGTTAGGATATACATTCTTCTTAACTTAGAGATTTCGCGGACGAAATCCTTTAAGTAGGGGAGAATGTAACAACCCGTAATTTTAAAAGAACATTATAATGATAAACTCGAGAATACTTAATTAAATATTGGGAATTAAGTAAAACGGACTACGCCATTGCGTTCGTCTCGGAATTCTGCTAAGATAGACCCCAAGTTTGTATAAAACGGACATCATATGAAGAAGTAATTAAGCATAGAAGTTTGTATACGCATAAGAGAATTATATATATACAAGCAAATCAAATATTCAAAAAAAAATCAAAACAACGGAGAAGGAAGGCCAATCATGGAACCGACCCATTCTGGGGGTTGACCCGAGACCCTACTGGGTCGACCTAGGGTGTTTGGGGTCGACCCATGGGTCGACCCCAGGGTCGACACTCAAAGAGGGGGGGGGGGTCGACCCCTGTACAGGTCTGGGAAGAATTCAGTTTTTGAACGTGGACTTTCTTGACCAAATTCGTTGACATTAGGCTATAAATAGGACCCTATTTCTATTGTTTTTACACATAAAAAACAATGGAGAACAAGATGCTTCCCCTATTGGATTAAGTTAGCCTATTTTGCTTCTACAACGGCTTATACGCATACAAGAATTTCTTCTTCAGCTTTAGCCTATTGTTCTCTGTTCTTTAGATCTAATCCCTGTGAGTTCATGTTATTTTTAGCTATAACAATTTAACAAGTAATCCTGACATGTTTATAAATCTAGATCTAAACCTATGCCTAATTAGTCCTGTGATTTCTGTTCAGAAGATCTATTCTTATATGCCTATTTCTGCTATCATATGCCCATTTCTATTACTTTTGGTTTTATACCTATTCTGCTCTTCTCTCTCTCATTCCCTTTTTATTTTTATAGCCAAGTTACCTTCGAGCCTAGGTCGATATCGCTGAAATATGCGTACGAACGCAATTGGGAATGATTGGAAATGGTAATTTAGGGGCACAACTTGTACTTTGAATCAAGATTGGAATTTTGGGGGGCATAAACTATATTGTGAAGTAGGACTAGAAAAAATGGGGCATGAATTCTACTGTAAATTATGACTTGTGGTTTGGGTCATATAAATATGAAGGCTTAATTTAAGATTAAGCGAAACATGTTAGTGGAACTATAAAGAATCTGTGAAGCCTATTAATCCGTTGAAATTGAATACTGTAATTGAAACCTACGATGAGAATGAAAAATTGTTAAAGAATGAATATGCCTAGATTTACAGTAGTTAGAAACTGTAACTGCACTTAGGCACGAGGTTAGATTACACTTGTGGTAGAATTCTGCTCGGAACCGCACGACAAATCCAGCGTCCACAAGTGGTTAATCTAATGTGAGGGGTCGAGTGCGTAAATGTACACATAACATTGCTAAGATACGAGGTTAAGTTCAACTTGTGGTAGAAGTATGCCTGAAACCGCTCGGCATATCCAACATCCACAAGTGGTCAACTTAATGTGAGAGGTCTGGTGCATTAACATACATGAACGGGGAATAATAATAACTTATTATGAATAAACTCGAATGGTAAAAAGGAAAGATAATAGGTAGGCTTGTCCTAGGGACAAGCGGAAATTATAACTTAGGTTATAATAAATGATAGAGGAAGGGGATAACTTATGAAATAAGATAAGTTGTACTTAATTATAAATTAAGTAGTCTGTAAATCTGGAAACCCGTTAAATTTGTAGGGTTAAGTAAACCCGTTAAATCTGTGGGGTTAAGTAAACCTGTTAAATCTGTGGGGTTAAGTAAACCTGTTAAATTCTGTGGGGGTTATATGAACCTGTTAATTTAGAAAACTTAACTGGTTACATCTGTTGGAATTATATGGACCTGTTAACTTGTAAAGTTTAACCCATAAATTTGTAGGGGGTTATGCGAATCTGTTAAATCTGTTAGGCATAACCTGTCAAATCCTAGTTAATTGGGGACACAAGATCTGTAAGGGTTGGCTTGTATCATGTGTTGTATGAGACCCATATTAGTCAGTAATCCATTCTGGTATTAAAGGGGGGGCCCGCACAAGGTAGGGGTCAGGGCACGCTTACTGAGCTGATTGTAAGAGGTTCATCTGGAAGGAGGTGTGTACTGGCGCGTTCCAACGGACTCATGTGCGTGCATGAGTACGGCCTGCTCTGGGAAAATAAGCCATTGTAGCATCAGTAAATAGGTTTGTGTCCTTCTGTAGGTTGCCACTTTAGGAAGTAATACACCCTATTGTGGGGCCGACACAGGGTATTTACGGGATAGGGAGCCGATCGGTTGGGGGGTAGTAATTAGGGTACATCTAGTCTTGTCTGTTTCTTTACGGTACATGTATTTCTGTTTGGGTTAACACCTGTTATTTCTGTTTAGGTACCGGTTAATTCCGTTTGGGGGTAAAACCCGCTACTAGATTACACCTAAACCTTCCACTATATTTTTCTTAGGATCATCTTGTTTCTGTTATACTAGTATTGGTGCAGAGAAAAGTATTAGAGAAGCGCAATAAATTCTAGTTTGTTTATCCTGTTTACCTTATTATACCTGCCTTATGACAATGTTATCTCATTCTCCAGTTCATATGCCTGTCATAATGCTTTTACTTATTTATATGATAAAAGTAACTGGACTCGCCAGACTTTATGTATGGCCTATTTTGTTTCCTCTTCTCTCTCTTTCGTTTCCCCTCCAGGTTCTCAGGGTGGGAATACTCAAGCTTGACCAGGATTCTTCTTTCAACCTTCTTGGAGCTGCTTAGATGTACCGTTTGATTTCGTATCTTCTCTACTACGGCTACGTTTTGGGGATTATGCTCTCTTTATGTATTATTGTACTCTGATGTTGATTTTGGTACAAGACAGAAGGTTTATGTTAATGTAATGAGTTTTTAGTATTTCAGACTTATTATGTAATTGGGTTTGGACCACGACGCTTTTCTATTTAATAAAGTTTTAATTCCGCTGTTATTTTATATCTGTCTTGTAATGTTTCCGTTTGTTTACCAATAACGCTTCATGAAACTTAATGCATTCTAATGAAGAGTGACATTAACGGACGTAGGGTATCACAAATTTTCTACTGTACTGATAATTGTCATAAAAGACTTAAAGTATAAGAAAAATGCTTGGAGTTCCTTTTTTCAACTTTACATGGTTTAATAAAACATTGAACACAAGGTTCGACTTTAGAGGTTAAAAGGAAAAAAATGAATCAACCACAGGTTTTATTTATTTTCTTCTGCCTAGTTACTACTATACTGTCATTTTTGTCCTTTAATCCGAAGATCCTTTCCTCCTTTTCCACTCCAACCCCAATATGTCTTCTTCTTTGCTCATTGTATAGAAAATTCAAAACTCAAAAGTTTCTGCTAATAGAAAGGAAAGACCCTAGCTGTGTTCCCTCTAAAATGGAACTACTGCCGTTTAAACTAAAGCTTTGTCTCTTTAAAACCAATCTTCTTTGCTTCTGTTTGTTTTTTTTACATCTTTTTACTCTCTTTTACCCGAAGCGGGTTTCAAAGCCGATTCTAGCCCAGTCAATGTCGGAATCGGACAGAAACAGTCGAAATTCCAGCGTGTCGGTCGGAATCTCGAACCTTGGTTGTAACAGGATTTTTCGCAACCTAAGAATCATTATTGCATTCTTTTGACAGAACATTATTTTGTTCATTTCTATGCAGTTGAGTTTTTAACTTGTACCACTTGGTCATCATAAATCCAGTTAATGATCATTAATTGATATGAACCGTGTTTAAATGTTCATACCAAATACTAAAGCAAGGGAGCAACAACATGTATAGCCTGCATCTAGAACATACTTACGTTGTACTTCGAAGAATTCAAAATGGAAGGTAGATGCGACGCAATGATAACCAAGCAGCAAAGAAAAGAAGAAAACAACATCGAATTGCTCATAGACAATATAGACATTTTGTTGAATTCCAGAAAGATATCGCATGCATCATGAAGAGATAAGACTATGGAACCAACATGAGAAAACCTATAATTGTTGGACATGAGAAAACACACTAAAACAAATATAGCAAACAAGCAGGAACTGCACATAACCTAAAAAGGAAGGAGAAAAACCTGAATATATATATATATATATATATATATATATATATAAGAAAACACTATAAGAACAGCGGTAGCCAAATGATGATACATGGACACTATAGAAATGGAACCATAAAAATGTTTTATCTATTGCTTAGTCATGAATAACAATCTGACTTAGAGAAGACTGTCAGCATTTTCTCACATGTTACATTGCACTACCTAGCAATGAATAATTATTATTTTGAAGACATCACCAAGTTAAAACATATAATGTAGCATAACCTGCATCCCGAATCGGGGCTGACTGGTCTGAAACTTCACTGACATTATAATATATATACTCAAATTTTATAAGTTTATAATATGGCATCTAAACGATTAAGACTAAAGTGCTTCAATGACACCTCAGGAATATATTATAAATGATGCAAACATACCACTAGGTAAATAATCAAAATCGAGTATAATAATAACCCAAAAAGATATAACTTATGCACAATAGAATCTGGATACTTAACTAAGGAAATAACAAAATTCGACAAAACATATAAACAAAAAACATTCAAAACACACCACTAGTGGAACTATAATCAGAATCAAAATTTGAAAGCAATTTCTTAAACCAAACGCATTATCTTACTATAAAAGGCTATGATATATGCTATGCAGTTACATTTAACATTTTCGTAATTACCGTCTATTTAAACTAGACGAGAAACTTGGTGCTTAATAACTGCTTAACAAGATTAACCATCGTATCAAATTCGAAATTATGTATACATATGCATATTATACCTATTACATACATTATCGATGATAATAGTTACCATTCCAACTCTCCTTTTTCATGGACTAATTCGGTTTGCAAAATAAATCACGCAAGCACATGTTAGAATATGAGAAGAGGAGAATACTTTATTTTTGTTTTGAGGAAGAACTTCTTTTAATTTCCTTACTTAATTAGTTTTTTTACTTCCTGCTTACAACTAAAATGACCACCATTATATATATATAGTGGACTAAACACCCTTACACATACTAATAGACACCATTTCACTAATAGACGCATCACTTAATGGGCATGACTCTTAAACTAACAGACATGACTCTTGACTCAAAAGACACAACCTATCACATTTTTCATTTCCCACTAATAAAGCATTTATGTTTATCCAAAAAACTCCCCCGTAAACTTAAATGCTTCTACCATCCGTCATGCCAATCATTTTGAACCTTTTTTTTGTTTTACCTTTCAAGATTTTTAAGCTTTTGAGAACATCTCAAGACTTTGATTCCTTTATATCTCACATGTTTTGGAAAAAATAAGGATATTATCCGAACTTTCTTAATTGTGCTCTTCTTCGACCCCTTTGTATTTTCAGTGCTTCTTACCACAACATCAGGTTCAAACATAGACACTGCAAAATCGATTATATCCTCCGCAGATGTTCCACATTTTTTGGTCTCTCCTTTTCTCGGTGCACGATTGCAGTCATTTATCGTGTCACCGACCGCCTTCCCTTTGCAATGTCCTTTGGTATTGAAAATATAGTTCTTACTTTCTCAGTTGTGAATGTTATTTTGCGAACAATGGCCTAGGGCAAAAATGACCTTGCTGGCATCTTATCCCTTATATCAGGCATATGCATTATGTTACCCTTCTTTAAGTTGATTTCTTCGAAGAACTTTCCAGGCTCTGCCAACCATTTATTTATAACTTTACTACTCGGCCTCTTCACCTTCATCTTCTCTACTTTAACCCCATCAGAATGTGGCACCGTAGGCGCATTCACATAAGACTTAAAATTAAACTCATTCTCACCCTTCACATTGATGTCCTTCTCAGCCTGGCGTCTCTTTCTTTTTTCAGCCTCTTTAGCTTTTAACTTATGTTCCAATATCAGCTTCTCTTTTAGATCCACGACCTCCTTTTCCTTTCTCAATTTTTCTTGCTCAGCGGCTTTCTCTCTCATTCTTTTCTCTTCTTTGGCAGCTTTCTCTCTCATCGGTTCCTCTTCTTTTCTCACCTTCTCCTCTTCCTCCTTTTTTAACGTGTTTTCTCTCTCTGCCTTCTCCTTTTGTGTTTCATTGTTGTCCTCCTCAACTTCGTCCATCTCAACATCCTCGTTTGCATATACCTCTTTCAACAATTTCCACAAATCTTTTGTTGTTTTTTCTCCGTTAATATGATACCATGCTTCTTTATCGACATTCTCACTCAGCGCCATAAAAGCTTGAAGATCTTTCCTTCTCAAACTTGTAAATGTCTCACTCTCTTTCTCCGTCATGTTTTTAATATCTTTTGGCCATTCATAGCCACACTCAACAATCTCCCATAGCCCTTTGGAGATTTACTCTTCTTTCTTTCTATTACTCCATCTTTCATAATTTTCTTTTATGAGAACGAACGACATACAAAATAGAAATCCCATGATTTCGACCGGGCTCCGATACCAATTTGTAGAATATGAGAAGAGGAGAATACTTGATTTTTGTTTTGAGGAAGAACTTCTTTTAATTTCCTTACTCAGTTTTTTTTACTTCCTGCTTACAACTAAAATGACCACCATTATATATATATATAGTGGACTAAACACCCTTACACATATTAATAGACACCATTTCACTAATAGACGCATCACTTAATGGACATGACTCTTAAACTAATAGACATGACCCTTGACTCAAAAGACACAACCTATCACATTTTTCATTTCCCACTAATAAAGCATTTATGTTTATCCAACATATACATATACCAATCACAAACATTATCGCTAATAATACTTATAGTTCCAACTCTCCTTTTTCATGAACTAATTCGATTTGTAAAATAAATCATGCAAGCACATGTTACTAATGCATGAAAGCCACCTATCATTAGTATACAAATTTTTCCAGTAATTTATATTACCAAATGTACTAGGTGCATATTGTGTGTTAGACCTTTGGGCTGGGTTGTTTATTGGATTTTTTTTTTTGATTTAGATCATTTTTCAGAACTTATAACAATAATAGACCACATTTTAAACTATCTACAGAAATATGCCACTTTTGGCTGTTACTGGCGGCATCTCAAATGTCGTCGGTTTTTTTATATACGAAGGTGGCATCTCAGATGTTGCCCCAAAAAGATTAGTTTCTTCTAGGCGACATCCGAGAAAGGGCCAACTGGCGCTATCTGGGATGTCGCCCAGATCTATTGGCTTAGACCGACCTCCCCTTTCTTTCCCTTTCACTTTCTTTCAAAGCCAAACATTCTTAAAATGAAAAAAGTCCTCTTCATTTCAAATTAAGTCCAAGAAACATAATTTTTTGTTTAAATTCACTTAAATGGATTCCCCATCTTATGAAGTCCCTCCTATTGGTAATTACTCTTCACTTTTTTTGATTAAAATTGTTATTTTTCATATTTTAGGGTTTGGCACATTTTAGGGTTTGGAAAATAATGTTGTATATGTTGTATAGTTCCTATAGTGTTCTATTTGATGTTTACAATAACAAATTCATAAATTATGTTTTAATTTGTAAGACTTTATATGACAATTGGATAGAAATTGTGATAAATGTGAGTTTGTTGGCTGTATGTGTATATTGAGTATGTATGGAAGAAGAATGTTACATATATTATGTTGAAAATCTAAAAATATGATGTCTTAGTATTATTTTGTATCATTAAGTTTTATTTGTACATTGATAACTAGTTTTTTTGGTAAAACTAGTATGTATCAAACTATTGTTTGCTTGCGAAGAATTTGCAAAGTCGGTAGTGAGAAAGAGTCATGACGTTTGAAAAGTATTCGGATTGTGAACAACATTTGTACAACTTTTCAAAAATTGGTCTAGTTTTTGTTGATGGACTATTGGACTGATTTGTGTTTTTTAGTTGCTGATAGAATATGAAGAAATGGAACCTGGACCAATAGAATCAACCATCCTATACTTGCAGGAACAACATCAGACTAATTATCTTAACTTGATGGCGGTAGCATTATTTCATTAATAACAAATTTTTTGATCATGTTGGACTTGATATGTTTACTTATAGTGTATTACATTATTGCCAGATGGAGGGTTGCGATCCAGAGGGGACCATCGACCATAATTCGACACTTAAGCAGGTTACGTCGAAACATCCAAAGGTATTGGTACTGCTGGATTGAGAAGGATTTGTTTTGGTTCATAAGTTAGAGTATGCACAGCTTGATCGCAACTTAATCACGACTTTGTTAGATAGGTGGAGGCATGAGACGTCCACCTTTCACCTTCAAGTAGGCGAGATGACGATTACATTGAGGACGTGGCTGTGTTATTAGGTTTGCCAATAGATGGAGATCCAACTCTTTGATCTCATATTCCCCATGATTATATGGCCTTGCTAAAGCAATTGCTTGGTATGAATCCTCTGGAAGAGGCTAGATGAGGTAATGATATGTTTGTGACTACGTGGTACTGATCACAGTTGGTCGGTGATATTCCTCCTAATCCAACTCCACAACAGATAGCACATCGGGCTTGTGCTATCATATTGCACATTATTACTCAGCGCCTATTTTGTGATAGGTCGAAAACTAGAGTTTCTCTTCACTGGCTTCCTCTAATAAACAACTTTGATTCGTGTCAACAATATGCATGGGGAACTGCAGTGCTAGCTACCACATACAAAGAGCTTACTGGAGCAGCTTTGGTGCAATAATGGTCTGTTGGTGGTTGTTTGAACCTCGTACAGGTACGGTTTAAGCAATTAAGTAAATTATTATATCTTATCAGTATCGGAAAATATCTAAATACAACACATACCATTTTGTAGCTATGGTCTTGGAGTTACCTTCTAGATGGATGTATTTTAATGAAAAGACCGATATTAAACAACACAAAGCCATATGAAGCTAGGTAAATTATTATTGATTGTTTGGTATGATAAACAAGTACGTACACGGGAAATTGAGAAAAAAATGTGTATGTGCAGGTGGATTGGACTGAAAAACACTAGACTAGCACTAAGACGCAATTTGTTATTTTACAGGAACGAATTTGATGTTCTTTCCACTGATGCGATGACATGCAACCCTTATAGTGAGGAAGATCTTGCGGCTCTTCCCTCTATGAACCGCATCTAGAGTGTTGTGGGGAGCAAGATTGCTACTGTTTTCTTCGACAGATTGTGTGTTTCATCTGCTAGACAGAGTGATGGGGAAGTTGGGGTTACGTCAGCGTCTTCCATTTCCTATTACTCATTATTATGTTGCACCTAACGATCCTATGTACGAACAAATGATAACTTTGTTGGAGAACAGAGTTTTTATGACAACAACCTTATTTCAGTTATCATTGATTATAAAATATATACTAACATCTCTATCTAGAATATATATATACATATATATGCAGGGTTTGTATAGAGGACTTAAATACTGAAGACTGTACAGTTTTAGAGTGCCAAGAGATCCAGGATTCAAAAGAAATTCAAGACTCATGAGTTAACAAGATATCAAGATTTCAAGAGCTCAAGAAAAATATAGTAATTGAGTATAGTTTATATGTAAGACTCTGAATAGCACTCCAGGTTCAAATTCTGTTTTCAAAATTCAAATCCTGATTTCAAATTATTTTTCTAAATGATTTCAAATTATTTTTCTAAATGATTTCAAACTATTATCTTACTTATGATTTCAAACATATATGTTTATAAAGTTTATATATATATATAAGTTTATAATATACAAGTTTTATAGTTTTAAATCTTATAACTTTATAAATATGTTTATAAAATATATTATTATGTTTCCATATGATTTTACACTTTAGAATATTCATTTAAATTACTAACTTTTGATTCAAGAATTTCCAGAATAATATATATGTTTAAACACTTGAAAAATAGTTTTAAAAAATCAAAATATTATACATATGTCGATATACATAATTAGACATGTCGAAATATAACTGTCATATTTTTAATTTTCAAAGGAAGCGTCTTTTCACTATTCGAAACGTTTCAGAAATGTTGCAACCATTGGGACACCATAAATAAGGGATGATTTTGAATTTTTAATCATTCTTTCTTCTCCATCACCAGCCTTTACTTACCACCATTTATATACATTATTAACTTGATTTCTACACTTATACTTTGTTGATTTCTACTCAAACTATATCAAACTTCTTATCTTCCTAGTCTTTATCTACTACTATCAAATTGGAAGTGCTATTGAAGAGTTATAGGATTGTTGTAATCATTTGAAAATTTATTGGGAAAGGGTGTGTTCCTTATAGCCCTGAAATCAAGGAAAGTGAGCTGTGTTAACCTTGTAGCCGTGAAATCAAGGGTGTTTGGAGCGGTGTTAACTTTGTAGCCGTGAAATCAAGGGGTTGTACTTGGATAGTAATAATAATAAAACTCTGCACAATCCAGCGTTGTGTGGGACTGCGTGTAGGAGTAATCCGAACTAGTATAAAATCCATTGTGTTCTTTCCTTTCCTGCATTTTCTATTTATCTATTTCAGTGTCTATAATTGTTTCTGTGTTTGTGATCATCTCTAGTGTGAAAATCATTTTATGATTCATATAATATATCAATTAAGTTTAAGAATTTCATAAATTCCTTATAAACATTATTCACCCCCCTCTAGTGTTTGTTTTGCCTTAAGATATGCATTCTGCATTCCCTAACAGTTGATATCAAAGCTTGTTAGAGAATGTGATAAGGGGTTCTCGCTCGGCTATTTGGCGGCCGGCAGGAGACTCTTACTCCTACATGTCCCCATGTGTGGGTTGGTTGTGTCGTGAGTCTAACCGTGAAATCAGTAAGGTACCATTGTTATGCCATGGTGGTAGGTTAGGCCACCAGTTGTTGAGGACTCATAACAATTGGTATCGGGGCATAGGTTTTCAAAAAGTTCATAATCTGATTTTTGAAAATATTAAATGGCAACCAACACTGGTAATAATAGTTTTTTTGTGGAGGGTCAGTCCACTATTAGACCACCACTATTTAATGGCAATACTTATTCATATTGGGCATGTAGAATGAAAATATATTTACAATCAGTAGGATCAGACACATGGAATAGCACACAGACTGAATATGTTGAACCCACTACTAATTTTGCACAATGGACTAATGAATAAAAGGCTGGTGCACAAAGTAATTCTAAAGCCATGAATATGTTATTCTATTCATTAGATAGAAATGAATTTAATAGAGTGTCAGTTTTTAAATCAGCTTATGAAATATGGAGAACATTACAAATTACTCATGAAGAAACCAATAAAGTTAAACAGACAAAGATACCAATGTTAATTAATCAGTTCGAGTAATTTAAAATGAATGAGAATGAATCAATCTCCGATATGTATTGCAGATTCCAATAGATCGTGCATTCACTAATAACATTGGGAAAAACTTATTCAGAAGAAGACCAAATCAGAAAAATACTTAATTCATTGACTCCAGAATGGGATCAAAAACATTGGCGATTGAAGAATCCAATAAAGTCAGTGAAATGAAAACTGAGGAGTTAATGGAAATTTGATGTCGCTTGAAGTTCAATTACAAAAAAGAAAGGAAAATAAGCCCATAGAAAAGAAATATATAGCATTCAAAGAAACAACAAAAGGCTCTGATTCAAGCAGTGAGGACGATGAAGAAATTGCTTTATTGACAAGGAATTTCAGAAAATTTCTGAGATATAAAAGAAGAAATAATTTCCGAGAAATGATCAAGGAAGTTCGGGAAGAAATGATGATTGAGTTATAACTGCAACAAACTGGGTCATATAAAGAGAATGTGTCCACATCCAGATAAATCAAATCAACACATAAACATTAGTAATTCATCAAAGAAGAGAAAGAGGGCATATGCAGCAACTTTAGATGATTCAAATTCATCATCAAGTGATGAGGAGCCAGAAACCGGAAATTCAAATATGTGTTTCACAGCGATTCAGAATTCATAAAATGTCAAAGAAATGGATCTAAAAACCAGGTACACCGTAATTAATTTTTTATTTTTTGGTTGATTTGGATGAGTGGATGTTTTGTTTGTCCTTGTTTAAATTTGAAATTTACATTTTAAAATTCAAGCTTGAACTTTAAAATTGAATTTTGAATTTTGAAATTCAAAATAATAATAATATAATTTTTAGATGTTTTGATAAGATTAATATTATTTTAGGAAATAATAAACTTGAAATATAAAACACTAATATAATAAAACAAAGTCAAATCAACATGTCTTTTGAAAACCAATATGTATATGTCGACATACAGAAACCGACATGTCGACATATAGGCCAGTAAATGAAATTCAAAATTTGAATTTCAAAAGCTTAAACTTTCAAACTTCCCTCCAACTGTTCACCAACTCCCAAGGTCTAAAAAGGTGTCTTTAATTTCAGAAAAGTTGTGCACATTCAATCTCTATTTATTTATCTATTCAATCTTATTCTCTCTATCTCTCATTCAAATTTCAAACAACTTTCTTCATATATATACTCTTCAAAAACAACTCTTTAATGGTCTCTTCAAGCACACCTCAAACAATGAGATTAATCAAAACCATCAAAGGTTATCTATGCAATGATAAAGAAGCAATCAATGCCTATGTTGGCTACTTAGCAAATGGAAAAGTCAATACGGGAGCTTTCGCCATCTTTGAGGATTTTCCATCTTACGATCTTCGTTCTCTTTTTGAGCAAAATGGAGTTTTGAGTCTAGTAGATTCACGGGATAATGATGAAGTATGTTATCCTAATCTAGTAAAAATGTTTTATGCAAATTTGGGTCGTGTTTTTTATGAATAAAATGAGAATCAAGTATGGATTAGTGTGAAAGGAACCCAAATCATTTTGGATAGTGATATTTTGACAACAATTTTAAATGGTAAGAAAAAGGGAACAGATTTCTCGGATTTTGAAATTAATGAAATGGATTTGGAAACATTCCATGACGTCTTTGAAAGCGATAAACACATGGAATTCAAAAATCACTTTTCCCATCCTAAATCAAGAATCGTTAACCTCCTTCTTCAACATAACATCACTCGCTGTTCGAAAAACTTCAACAATCCTTCCTACCCTTAAAGTTCAAAAAGCTCTCTTTGCTATTTTTGGTGTTTATGACATCAATTGGGCCGATGTTATTTTGAAAGAATTTAAGCCCAAAGAAATGTCCACAAAAGAAAATACTCTTTATCATGGAGTTTATCTCACCCGCATTTTTAAATATTTTGGAGTTGACCTTAAAGGAGAGGAATTTGTACCAAGAAAGGTCTTTAACTTGGAAAATATTTCCCTAATGCAAATACCAATCACTTTTAAGCATTATGAAACTTATGCGAAAAAACAAGCCCAAATGGAACAAGAGGAGAATCCTATGAAAATCGAAGAAGAAGAAGAAGAAGAAACCTTTTTGGAAAGTGTAGAATGTCCATCTAATAGTAGAACCACATCCAAAGAAATGCTTGTCCAAAATCAAGCGAAGTTAGCCAAGAACCAAAAGAAGATAAAGAAGACACTTAGTAAAATGTCTTCTAAAATACACAAGTTCTTTGGCAAAGTAGGAAGAAAACTTGGATTATCATCCTCCTCCTCATTATCCGTTGAAGTCTAAGCTTATCTAGTTTATGTTATCTTTAGTATTTGCTTGTATTTGCTTTCGAATCTCGTATTAGTGTCGTTTATCTTTCAAATGCACCTTTGTTTAAGTACTAATACATAATCTTGTTTGTTGTCAAAATTGATTCCTAATATTTGCAAAAACATTAAAATTATATAAAATAATATAATATAATAAGAAATGATTCAAAAATTAAACAAAAACTCAAATAATCAAAAAAATAATATACATATGTCGACATACATTTTTCACCATGTCGACAAATAACTATCAGTTTTTTAAATTTGTTCAAAATTTAAAATTCAAATAACCAACTAGTGTCTTTTCATTTTAAACGGATTCGAGACCCTATAAATGCGTCTTTCTTCTAGAAAAACATATTCTAAACTTTCCCCTTCTTCCCTAATCATTCCTTTTCTATAATATCAAATTATAGCAAATCCTATTCACAATTTGAGTGAGAATCTTGAAGAAACATTGAATTCATTCAATAATATCCTATCTATAAAACTTCGTAACTATAGTCATCTCAAACTGAGTCAAATAAAGATGGTTGAACATCAAGAGAAGCATTTTGATGCCACTCGTTGGCTAATATATTCTCTTTTTAGAGACGAAGACAACAATCTTGCGAAAGCCACCCACAAAAGAAGATGAAGATTGGGCATTCATCAAGAAGGATCTAATCTTTGGAGGAGACGGATGGGTGGAAGTTCCAAGAGATATTTGAATTGTTTGATTGGCTTGTTTGATTTGAATTTGTTTGAACTTGCTTGTAAATATTGATTGCTTTGGATTGGATTTGAAACTTGTATATGTATGGATTGAAATATTTGTAAATATTGACTATAATACTTGGATTGTTAGATTTTTTATACTTTTAGAATTAGGGTAATATAGGCATGAATTTAAGGGGAGTCATGTATATTAGTATAGAATTAGGTATTATAACCTTAGAATAGATATAGGATAGTTATTTGTGGTATAGATTTAGGGGGAGTATATTTGGAGGTTCTTTTTGTTGATGACAAGGGGGAATTATAAAATAATTATTAGTTAGGCTTAGTTTAAGGGGGAGTATGTAGGATTCATGGTGAAAGGGGGAGCATTCGAAGAACCAGATCAAAAAGTATCTACAAGTATGAACAGGTATGAATATTTTATAAATCAAGGTTGTCATCATTAAAAAGAGGGAGATTGTTGGAGAATGGAGTTTTGATGATAACAACCGTATTTCAATTATCATTGATTATAAAATATATACTTACATCTCTATCTAGAATATCTATATACATATATATGCAGGGTTTGTATACAGGACTTAAATACTGAAGACTGTACAGTTTTAGAGTGCCAAGAGATTCAGGATTCAAAAGAAATTCAAGACTCATGAGTTATCAAGATATCAATATTTCACGAGCTCAAGAAAAATATAGTAATTGAGTCTAGTTTATATGTAAGACTCTGAATAGCACTCCAGGTTCAAATTCTGATTTTCAAATTTCAAATTCTGTTTTCAAAATTCAAATCCTGATTTCAAATTATTTTTCTAAATGATTTCAAACTATTATCTTACTTATGATTTCAAACATATATGTTTATAAAGTTTTAATATATATAAGTTTATAATATATATAGTTTTATAGTTTTAAATCTTTTAACTTTATAAATATGTTTATAAAATATATTATTATGTTTCCATGTGATTTTACACTTTAGAATATTCATTTAAATTACTAACTTTTGATTCAAGAATTTCCAGAATAATATATATGTTTAAACACTTGAAAAATAGTTTTAAAAAAATCAAAATATTATTCATATGTCGACATACATAATTAGACAAGTCGACATATAGCTGTCATATTTTTAATTTTCAAAGGAAGTGTCTTTTCACTATTTGAAACGTTTTAGAAACGTTACAACCTTTGGAACACTATAAATAAGGGCTGATTTAGAATTTT
This sequence comes from Allium sativum, assembly GCA_030737875.1. NCBI lineage: Eukaryota > Viridiplantae > Streptophyta > Magnoliopsida > Asparagales > Amaryllidaceae > Allium > Allium sativum. Next base: position 388,958,457 of record CM060920.1, on the reverse strand, counting down.
TAATCATTCTTTCTTCTCCATCTTCACTCCTTTACTTACCACCATTAATATACATTATTTTCTTGATTTCTACACTTATACTTTGCTGATTTCTACTCAAATTATATCGAACTTCTTCTCCTCTCAGTCTCTATTTACTACTATCAATTTGGAAGTGCTATTGAAGAGTTATATGGATATTTTAATCATTTAGGAATTGTTTGGGAAAGGGTGTGCCTTATAGCCCTGAAATCAAGGAAAGGGAACGAAGGGTGTTTGGAGCGGTGTTAACCTTATAGCCATGAAATCAAGGAGTTGTACTTGGATATTGATAATAATAAAACTCTACGCAATCCAACGTTGCGTGGGCCAGGACGTAGGAGTAATCCGAACCAGTATAAAATCCAGTTTGTTCTTTCCTTTTTTGCATTTTGTATTTACCTATTTCTGTGTCTATGATTGTTTCTGTGTTTGTTATCATCTCTAGTGTGATTCATATAGTAGATCAATTAAGTTTAAGATTTTCATAAATTACTTATACACACTATTCACCCCCGCACCACTCTTGTATTTATTTTGCCTTAAGATCTGCATTCCCCATTCCCTAACAAACTCGTTGAATAATTGTTATGGTTGCGAGGAACCAAAATATGAGGTCACTCTTACTGGTCAGTAGTACAAAGAATGGTATTGGGACATTACGTGTCGATATGTGCTGCCAAGACCACTGCCAAACCCTTCTGCTTTCCCCCGTCCTACATTCCAAGAGTTCCTTTAGAAAGAAATGTGGTATGTATAAAATTTTGGTGTTGTATAAGACTTCTAAATAAATTAATATCATATGTTATTTACAGGCAGATGGAGTTTACCGGGAACTTCAGTTGGTGGATGAGCTTGAGAAGGAAATTCTCGAGAAAAAAAAATCAACGTGAAGTGCTTGTCTATCAAACATATCATGTTTTATTGTTTATCGAAGAACAAAATGGATAGACCACACCATTCACCTACTTCTCCTCCTCTTGCGCCTTCTGCTGCTCAATTATTTATTGCGCAACTACCCCAACTCCCAAGCCACAGAAGAAGAACGAAAGCCGCAGGAAAGGTAAGGGTGAAGCGTCCGATGAGTTGCCTTCGCAGCATAAGATAGCGGTTGGTAGTTCCTGTGACGACCGCCCACAACCCCTGCACTAAACAAGAGGAATGATGCGCTAAAAGGTGTGCCAGGCAGTTGTGGACGATCATCAAGGTATGATAACACAATCGGAACCTATTGTAAAACTCACAGCGCAAGGATAAAATAGAATAGAACATATACAACATGTAATATTAATGAAGCATATTTGAGTAGAAAACACCAAACTTTCATAACAACTAGAAAATATATCCAACCACCAGGATTTACAACATAAGTCTGTACAAATTTGCCTCACCACAACACTCAGAGTAGAATGACAAACAGCGGAAATCCAAGTACTATATATTAGGAAAGATAATACACCAGCCTCTTGCTCGCCTCCGAACTGCAACATCATCCTCACTAAGCTATCACTTGTCACCTGCCACCTAGTCTGCCCATCCATAACCGGATGAACAACCCAGGGTAATAAGAGGAAAACATAAAACCTTGAGTTAGACAACAGTCTTAGTGAGTGATAAAACAGCTACAAACATCATCAATAAAGTATAAGAGGATAGGTAGATTAACAACCCAATCTACCAAACATCAGAGAAGAACCCAAACTTGCCTTCTCCACATCCGAAAGTGATAGCTTTTACAACCCATTCAACCAAAGGAATAACAGTTCATCCATGGCATTCAGGACAACCATTCATTCAATAGTGACCACAACAACTAGTTGTATCTCACGTAAGTCATCCTAATCGAGCTCGATATCCCTCAAGCACAACTCACAAAGGACTAAACCAATATCAGACAAGCACTTAAGAAACATCTCCTTCGATGTTGGACAACCTACGTGAGACGGTACAAACAGAACAACCAATCATCCATGACCGACTCTGGCTATCACCGCCAATCCTGCATCGAAACCATCATTAATCTAAGAAGGCCAACCTTGCCATATGCCAAGGGATAATGGTAACTTCGGTTCTAAAAGAATCTCCATACGCCTTTCAATGATACGTACCTAGACCTTTCAGCGATACCCAGGGTACTCGACAAGCAACCTTCCGGTCTTTTAGATATCTCTATTATACCCCTGCTTTGAGCCTGTTAGAACCAACGAAAACAATAATCCATCGGCCTTCGCATCTCTATTCATCCAACCCGACGACTTTTCATAGCTCAAGTAACCTTCTCGAGCAACCATTATCCACCAACTCGCAACCTTTGAGCTGTCATCTCATTCGTTGTTCCATATCGATCAACGAACACATTCAATACTTCAAATATTCCTATTTGAACTTACTTCAAAGTCACAACATCACTAAACCAAATAACATCGATATATGGTTCAACATAATTCATAATGTTACATCCATTTGCTATGAAATAAACTACAGCGTTCATTCCATTAACCATAGCATTTAGGGTGCATTGCACTACCACATGGGTTCGGGCACTTCTGCCTGAGTTTTTTTCAAGCCCTTTGGTTCAAATCTGGGTCGTACCCGATTTTTTTTCCACAAACGACCCTATGTCTTCTGGGTGCGACTGACCCCCTAGTGCGACCGACTAGATCCTGCTCGACTGTAACACCCCGTAATTTTTAAATATTAAAGTTAACAAATTAAAGAATATTAAATTTCAAATATGGGAATTAAGGGAAATGGGTTGCGCCATTGCGTCAATCTCGGAATTCTGCTTGAGATAGAGTCCGAGTTTGTGTGAATTGGACTTCGTATAAAGAAGTTATGGCCTTCAGAAGTTTTAGAATTTAAATAAATTAAAAACAGCTCGAAATCAGAAATTCAAATTCAAAACAGGGAAGCGGGCTGGGTGGGAAAATTCCCTCCCAAAGGCCAGGTCGACCAGGGGGTCGACCTACCCTACAGGTCGACCTGCCCCCCCTCCCCGGGCAGATCTGAAAGATGATGACTTTTCGACTCAGTGCTGAGTCATTAGGGCTGAGGTGTCATTCTATCTTGACTGGACGGTCTTGATTGATTCTAGGTTAATCTGACGGCTCTTAATTAATTAATCTTCTATAAAAACACCCCTAAACTCTCAACCCTAATCACATTAATTCATACCAAGAGCCGCCATGCCATCAATGGAGAACCTAGAGTAGCCGCCATACACTTTCAACCCTAAAGCAAGATAGAAGCTTGAATCAAAATCAAATCAAATCTAACCTAATTCAAATAACGATTAGTCTACATCAAAGGCGAGCAATTCAGTTTCAGAATACAGATCCCAGAAATACAAGACTATTCTTTTTATTTGTGAGTATGATAGCTTTCACAAATTAATTAATTAATTTAATTATGTTAATTTATAATTGGGATTATGAGAATATGATTTTGAATCATGTGATGTAAATTATATGTATGTTTGTGGTGTTGAATCATATGTTAGTTCTTATGTGAATCTTATGCAAGTTGAATCATATATCTTATGCAAGTTTGTGATGAATGGATCATATATTCTTACATGAATCTTATGCAAGTTTGGGATGTTAAAACATATGTGAATCATGTAGATATATATGCTAGTTTATATGCAAACATGTGACATAAATCCTTATGTTTAGATCCATATGCAAGTTCACACCTTTATGTTTACATCCATATGCAAGTTCACACCTTTATGTTTAGATCCATATGCAAGTTCACACCTTTATGTTTAGATCTATATGCAAGTTCACATCTTTATGTTTAGATCTATATTTAGATCCATGGCAGTACATAAGTTATGCAAGTTTATGCCCATTGCCTATGCTAGTTTTGTATCATATGCTAGTTTGAATGAAATTCATATGCAAGTTATTGGCTATGTAAACTTATGTCATGATCCTTAGATCTATTTTATGTGTTATGTGATGTTGCTTTTCTTTTTATAAATTAGACGATTTGCGAGTCTAACATATGTCATATGAAAACGTACGAATAGCGTGGGGACAATGGGAAAATATTGAATATACATAAATTGTGAATTGGCATAAAATGGCTTAAAAAGGCATATAATTAATTTGAGACATTAATTGGCATAATTGGTATTTATGGACATAATTAAAGTAACAATTATAGACATAAATAAATTTGGAATTTATTGACAAAATTGAATAGGGATATTAATCCAATTTGGGGTTAAATAAAGATGTGTAACAATTAACCGCCTAAGACACGAGGTTAGACTCGTTTGTGGTGTAAGACTGCCCGGACCCGCCCGGCAAATCCAACAGCCACAAATGTCAGTCTAATGTGAGAGGTCAAAGGCACGAATTAAATGCATAATAATTGTAAAGACACGAGGTTAGGCTCATTTGCGGTATAAGACTGGCCGGACCCGCACGACAAATCCAGCAACCGCAAATGTCAGCCTAATGTGGGAGGTCTTTACAAGGTTACGGTTCTAATGAATTAAGTAACACTTAACCAGATAAACATGTGGTGGGACATGGGGGGTTAAGTGGGTGCCTTGGGTGGCATGTGAAATACGATTAGATGCACTTAACCAAGTTGAAACATGTAAGAAGACATGAATAAGAATGGGGTTAATTGGGGAAACCTTAGTGGGGACCAAGCATAGGTGGAAAGCTTGGGTCAGGCATGGGGTTCCTTTTCAAACCAGTAACCCATTAAGTATCTTTGTGAGCTCGACCCAAGTCGAGGACGGGACACGCTTACTGGATTTGGTTGTAAGATGTAACACCCCACATCCGTTAGTGTCACTCACAAAGGGAATGCACTAAGTTCTGTGGAGCATTTTAGGGTAAAAGATGCAGATAAATTACAAGACAGACAAAATTAAAACAGCGGAAAATAAAACTTCACTTTATTGATAAAATAATTGGTACAACAATTGTTTTCCAATACCAGAGTATCATCTGTCTTACAAAATAAAGAAGCATAAAAATACATTTATATTCCCCAATGTAACATAAGCCAGCCATAGCAATCCAAAGCCGATGTATCCAAGAATCTTCAAGCTTGAAAAGAGCAACCGTCCCAAAACTAATCTGAGCTATACTATCCCCTCCTTAACTACCTGGGGGGGGACGGAAGAAAAGAAGACGAAAGAAAACTGGGTCAGACATAAAGTATGGTAAGTTCAGTTACTTCTAGCATGTGAACAGGGAAAAACAAAACGACATGAATTAACTGAATACAAGACAATACCATGATGATAGGGTCAACAAGATAAGATAAGATTAACACAAGATATGCTAAGACAAGATAAACTGGATATGCTTTAATACTTTCTCTGCTTCGCTATTAACTTGTTATTATGGTTTCTATGTCTCTGCACCATCTAACTAGTGTCCCGACTAGTAATGTTAACGTGATCCCAATCCTGGTTGTTTCGGTTGCCTTCAGGCATACATTTATTGTTTATTACCTAGATTTAATCTAGGGTTCATGCTATCTACTGAACGTTGCCCTTTAGTCTAGGATACACTACCTAGAGTGGTATATGTTCCTAAACTTTCCCCACGCATGTATCGCGAATCGTTATCGCTTGTCTAGATGCACATGTCCTATAATGTGCTGCCCGAGTTCCGTGTCAGGGCTACTCTAGAAATACGGAACTCGGTCAGGAGCTTTCAGATATCTGCCGATGTAGATGCTAAGGTCTGTTTTTATTCCAGTGGCTATGGTCCCACTTGAACCCTCCTTCAACTAATGAAAGGCACACCTTGAAAAATGAGAACTATACGCAGGCCCCTTATGCCCCACTAACCTATTGCCATCCGCAACCATAACTAGATATCAAGTATATTGTCTGTAGGAGTTCTCCGCCTTCCCGCTTCACGTATCTCGATTGACTGAAGATGGATAGTAGACGACGAGTTGCTATCACAGGGCTACCGTTTTCTCGTCGAATCACGCTGGTCCATCCTAGTCTTTAGGTTGCCATATATTGCAACCAAGGCATACCCTCGGTTCTTCTAACGCAGACCTTAACCTCTGTGAGCCCAGGAGAAATTTCTGCAACCTCACAGAGGGATACCAAGAGTACCCTCACGTCCCCTCGAAGCCTCGGGCTTCGTAACCCAATTCGTTGGAGCCTTCTTTAAAATTAGTTGGACGTTCGCTCCTTCTCGTGTTATACTAAGAATTACTACTTAGTTCTCTTTTTCGTCAAGTTGGATTGGTTAAGTGTCATTAGTCAAGCTAATTTAACCCTCTTTATTTATCCTGTTAAACTGGTTAAGTGTTATCAGTAATTCATGTTGACTTAACCCCACCACAAACCAAGTTATATTGGTTAAGTAATTCTTATTACTTAACCCTACCCATTCATCCTGTATTGGTTAAGTGTTCCTTTTTAACTTAACCTTGCCTATCTGTTTTAACTAACATGATATTAATGGTTAAGTATTATCCCTTCATGTTTTAAACTTAACCTTATTCATTTATCACACTCTGACGGTTAAGTGTTCAAGTTTACTTAACCCTACAGTCTAGTTCAGCTAACACATCAAATTGGCTAAGTGTATTAAATTTACATAACCCCAACCTCTAGTCTAGTTAACATGTTAAATTGGCTAAGTGTATTAACTTTACTTAACCCCAACCTCTAGTCTAGTTAACATGTTAAATTTGGTTAAGTGTTCCTATGGACTTAACCCTCCCATTCTAGCTTAACCGTGTTAAGTTTGTTAAGTGTTCCTATGGACTTAACCCTCCCATTCTAGCTTAACTGTGTTAAGTGTCTGTATGAACCTAACCCCACCCATCGGTTTAGTTATCATGTTGAATTGGTTAAGTGTTTTAGTTAACTTAACCCTACCATTCTTGTTCTAGCTTTAATTAAATAAATTAAAGCCGCTACCACTCACATTAGACAGATATTGTTGCGATTACTGGATGTGCCGGTTGGTTCCGGGTTGGTTTACATCGCAACTCAGTCTAACCTCGGGTTAGGTGTATTCGTGTTTTCTAAGTTCAAAAGGGTTTTGATTAATTTCCAAATCTGGTTTTGAAAGTAACCATCCCGTCCGTCGGATCAGTTAGGGATAGCCAGGGAGAGCAGGAAACTTGTATTTTCCAAACCCAAGCCTAGACACTATCCTCTCTGTCACCCTAGAACTTTCTGGTGTATTTATTAAAAGAGATGTCATTAATAAACCTTTCTTTTGTCTATAAATAAATTGTTAACAATTTATCCTCAAAGTCCATTTTTTTTTAAATAAATTTGGCCTATACTATATTCATTTGCCATGCCCATTAGTATACTTATATTCTAGGCCCAAGTCTTGACTTACCTATTATTTAACCCAACTTGCAGTTTTAGGCCAACTTAGGTCTAATATTCTTATTTCATTGTCAAAACTAGATTTAATATTCTAGTTTATAATTTATGGCCAAAACTTAGTCTATGAACAATTTATCGTTTGTGACAAATTCTATAAGTAAATTACTCCTAATTTACTTATTCCATCATTTATGTCAAATTTCCCAACTTGCGTTTTAATAGGCATGTCATAATACACATTCCAAATTATGCCAATTAATATGAATTTCATGTTGTACCCAAATCGTATTCCCATCGTTCGTATAATTGTGATTCATCCTAGATTATAGATAAATCTAGGTTCGTGGAAAAAAAGGGAATGAACCAAAATGCCATGAAAAGATAAATATAATAACTGGCATAGGATGATAATTTACTAATTTCAGATCTAACAAATTACACTGAATCAATTGATTTTAAGCATCGAAGGCCTATAGATCTGATAATATTATGACATGGAAAGGGTTGAATAAATAACATAGGTTCATGTATATGGGTACATCTAACTTAATAGACAAATTCCCATAATCAAGATCCAAGGATAATTAAGAATAGATTGAATCGATAATCAGGTTTAGATCCAATATCACAGTCATAATCCTAGGCAATAATATCATGTTCATGAATCATAGGTAATTATCCACAATTGTCTTTGTCATAGTCATAGGCATTGGTTTATGTTCAAAGGCTTATGTTCATAGTCAAAGGCATATAGTTTCAATGTCCATAGTTTCATAGTCATAGTCTTAGGCATTGGAAATTTAGTCACAATATGTTCTAGGACAAAATCAAGAATCAGATCCAAAGGTATGTACAAGCACAGATTCAATGAAATGATAAGGCATATTTCTTATATCCATTAATTTCATGTCACAAATAGAAAAAGGCGTTTAGATCTAAAAAGTAACCAACTTACAGAGATTAGATTCGTAGAAAAATAGTCGTTGAAGTCGTTTGAATCTTCACTTGAATCCTAGCTTGTTTTGAATCTTCTCTTGAAAGATTTGAGCAGCATTTCCTCGTCTTAGATTTATATTTTATTTTATTTATTTAATTTAGAGGAGGAGAAGAAGCCATGTCCACCGAGAATTTATGCATCATAAGGTTAGAGAAGAATGGTGTAAAGAGAATGAGGCTAGGGGCTGTTTATATAGAGTTGCAAGTAAATGAGAGCCGTCGATGAAGCCAAGATTAATTCTAGCCGTTCGTTCTAAAGAGAAACCAATTATGTTCACCATTTCTTTCCTAATGTACATTTACTATTATTTGTCAATCCATATAAATACGTATACATTAGATACATCCCCCTTTTTCACACTTATTATTATTTTTGTATGCACATTAGATACATCCCCCCTTTACAGACTTATTATTATTTTTATATGCACATTAGATACATCCCCCCTTTACACACTTATTATTATTATTGTATGCACATTAGATACATCCCCCCTTTACACACTTATTATTATTTTTGTATGCACATTAGATACATCCCCCCTTTACACACTTAATATTATTTTTGCAACTTTAGTGTTAATAGAAAATTCGGGGTGTTACATAAGAGGTCAAAACGGGTTAGCGGTGGCAACGCAAGTCCAACGGGGTCATGTGCGTGCGTGGGCCCGGACTGGTAGGTAAGACATTGTTGCATCGTGTAGATATAAGTTGTGCATTTCTAGTGGTATCGGGTTGCCACTTTGGGGAGTGATACACCCCACTGTGGGACCAGCATGGGTATCTACGAGTTAGGGAGCCGATCGCATGGGGGTAGTGGGTACAACTAGTGGAGATAGGGGCAAACGACACCTATGAAGGCAGCTAGGGGTACACGAAACTAGCATTATCATTATTAAGTTCCATAGGCGGGATCAACTTTTAGGGTGACTAGTGGTGGTGAAGTATAGTAATTATCCTATAGTGATTAGGAACGTGATTAACGCCAGAATATTCCTCTTATTTGCTTTGTCATGCCCACTTGTTTCATGGTCATATCTTATCTTACCAGTTTATGCCTTATCTTAGTTACTTTAATAATTATATTGTTAAAGTTATTATACTCGCCAGACTTTATGTCTGACCCCCTTGTTTTCACCTCTTTTCTTCCTCCCCCCCCCCCCCCCCCCCAAGGTTCTCAGAGTGGGACTAGTACTAGTGGAGCTTGATCTTGGATCTCTTTCTCTCTCTTTTGGAAGTGCTTGGATTGCTGAAAGTAAAGTTTAGCTCATCTCTTTTATGGCTACTTGTGTTTGGGGTTATGCTTTTTATTTTATGTACTCTGAAACAATTTGTCAAGATGGATATTAAGTGTACTTGGTTTATGAAGTTGTTGTAATCAAACTATTTCTCCGCTGCAATAAAAGTTGTTTTAAATTTTTCAAGTACCATTATTTGTATCTGTCTTGTTATATTCTGTTCTATACACTAAATACGCTCCATGGAAGTTAATGCATTCCCCTTGTGAGTGACATTAATGGACGTGGGGTGTTACACGTGGTATCAGAGCTGAAGGTTACCAGAACAGATATAAATTTTGAAAAACTATTTTTCAAAAAACATTTTATAAAGAAATACTTTCAAAAATATGTTTTAAGGAAAGTATTTTCAAGAGAAAAGTTTGTTTTAGAAACAGAACCCCCAAGAGCCATATATCTTTCCTTCGATTCTCCGTTTTGAGTCCCTTTCCTTTTTCTTTTCAGCATGTCTAGGGCACCTGAAATACCGGAGGGCATACCGATACCCGGCTGGTTTAAAAGGTATCTGGAGGCTAGGGCCAATGCCGCAGGCCCAGCAAATGTTCCTCCACCTCTAGCTGCAGTCGCTCCTCCTCCTCCCTCGCCTCATGTTGATACTTTTTCAAAGATATGCAAAGATTTTAGGGCAATAGGCGGGAAACCTTTTCACGGATCAGAGACGTTTGTGGAAGCTCAAAATTGGCTTAAGGAGGTGGAAGATCTATTTGGTATTTTCGAGGTGGAAGATGGAAGAAAGGTCCAATTGGCTGCTTGGTTAATGAAGGACGAAGCCTCGTTTTGGTGGGAGGTCACAAATGGAGAGCGTCCGGTGCAGGCATGGATGGATTTCAGGTGTAGGTTCGAGATGAAATTCCTCTCACGAGTAGAAGAGAATTTATATATGGAAATATTCTTAGCATTGAAGCAAGGGGATTTATCAGTAAAGGAGTATGTCAACAAGTTCAATCAGTTGTAAAGATTTGGCTCGGAATTGGTAAACACACCTTAGAAGAAGGCCCTAAGGTTCGTTAAAGGTTTGAATGAGCCGCTACATGGGTTGGCTATGACCCACATTCCGATGGGGGCTACCTTTGAGAAACTGGTTGACATGGCGCTTATGCATGAGGAAGAGAAAGGTGCTAATGCTAATAAGGCACCAAAGAAGAGAGGGGACCAGAAGAAGCCACAACAGCAAAACAAGAAAAGCGGGAAGAACAATAATAGCAAGGGAAAGAAAAAGTGCTTTAATTGTGGGACACCAGGCCATCTGAGCAAGGACTGTAGGAAAAAGAAGAAGACTGGCTGTTTCCATTGTGGAGAGGCAGGTCATCTAGTTAAAGACTTCCCAAGGAAACAGGGGCAAGGGCAAAGAGCAGGGTCCACTTCTGGAGGGCAACTTCAGGCTCTTATGGCACCAGAGCAGGCAAGAGGGCCGATCCAGGCTCTCATGGCACCAGGACAGGACATAGGTAGAAACATTTTCGTTGAAAGTTTAGTTTTTCTGATTGATTATCCTGTTCGTACTTTGTTTGACTCTGGCGCTTCACACTCGTTTGTATCTGCTTCGTTAGTTGAAACACTGCACCTAAATACTAGTCTAGTTACGGATCCCATAGTAGTCTCAAATCCTATTGGTGGTTCGGCTCATCTTTCTATGATTTGTCAGGATTTGAGAGTGTCTATCTTGGGCATTGGGTTTGAATGCAACGCCTTCGTTCTTGGCTTCATGGGCTACGACTTGATTCTAGGCATGGATTGGCTAGCTAGATACAGTGCCATCCTAGATTGTGAAAGAAGGGTAGTTAGATTGTTGACTTGTTGTGGAAAGACCCTTGATATTTCTTGTGACCCTAGAGGTCCGGTAATGCTTAGCTACCTAGAATCCCTTGACGCATCCAATGATGATTTGAAATCTATTTGTGTGGTCCGTGAATATAGTGATGTCTTCGATGAAGTTCAAGGTTTACCCCCGAGGCGCGAGATTGACTTTCGAATATACTTAGTAGATAATGCAAAGCCAGTTGCATTACCAGTGCGCCACATGGCTCCGAGAGAGAGAAGGGAACCCAGTAAGCAAGTAAAAGAATTGCTTGAGAAGGGGTTCATAAGAAGAAGTATTTCGGAGTGGGGTGCTCCAGTCGTTTTTGCTACGAAAGCTGATGGTTCACTTAGATTGTGTGTGGACTATAGAGAGCTGAATAAGCTAACAAAGAAGAACAGACACCCATTGCCGAGGATAGACGATTTATTCGATCAGTTGGTGGGTGCTTCGGGTTTCTCGCAACTGGATTTAGCTACAGGGTTTCATCAGCTAAGGGTGGCTGAAGATAGCATCGATAAGACTGCATTTAGAACTCCTGACAGTTTCTTCGAGTGGCTCGTCATGCCTTTTGGTTTGACGAATGCACCCGCATACTTTGTTGACTTAATGAGTAGGGTGTTTAGGGAGTTTCTAAACAAGTTTGTGGTAGTCTTTGTGGACGATATTCTGATTTTCTCTAAAAATGAAGAAGAGCATGCCCTACATCTTAGGGAAGTCTTAGCGACCCTACGAGCGCATCAACTTAAAGTTAAGTTCTCCAAGTGCTATTTTTGGAGAAAAGAAGTGAGGTTCTTAGGACATGTGGTCTCTAAGGAAGGGTAAGTTGTGGATCCCGCAAAGTTGGTGGCAATCCAAGATTGGAAAACTCCTAAGATCGCAACAGAAGTAAGAAGCTTTTTAGGGCTGGTTGGTTATTATTATAGGAAGTTCATTAAGGACTTCGCGAAGATATCAGCCCCTCTCACTAGATTAACGAAGAAGAATTTGACTTTTGCTTGGGACGTTGACTGTGACGATGCTTTCCAACGTCTGAAGAGGGCTTTAACGACATCTCCAGTTTTAGTTTTGCCAGACGGGAGTAAGACATTCACTGTATATGTCGATGCTTGCGGGACAGGGCTTGGCGCATTTTTAATGCAAGAGGGAAGGGTGATATGCTATGGTGGAAGACAGTTGAAAGCCCACGAGAAAAATTACCCTACCCACGACTTAGAGTTGGCGGCTATAGTTTTTGCGCTTAAGTCATGGCGTCATTATTTGCTTGGCGATAGGTTTGAGTTGTATACAGACCATAAGTCGCTAAAGTACTTATTCTTTCAGAAGGACCTAAACTTGAGGCAACAAAGGTGGATGGAGTTTTTGGCATCCTATGATTTTGAGATCGCATATACCCCTGGCAAGGGTAACGTTGTAGCCGACGCCTTAAGTAGAAAGAAGTTAACTTTAAGTCCTTTGTTCGTAGAGAGGCAGAGTTTGGAGTATATATCTACTTTTGATTTCAGACCCTCTATCGATTATGTACCCGTATTTTTGGCATCGTTAGAGGTGCAACCTACACTTTTGGGTCGAGTTGGAGAGGCACAGCGAAATGACCCATAGTTGGTTGAGATAGTAGGCAAGCTTATAGGAGGGGAGTCCTCGAGTCATCTTGATAGATATGCTATAGATGAAAGAGGCTGGCTACGTAGAGATGGGAGACTTTGCGTACCACAAGACGAGAGTTTGAAGAAGGCAATTCTTGAAGACTCACATCGCTCTAAGATGATCATACATCCCGGTGGTGATAAGATGTATAGGGATATGAAGCGAGTTTTCTTTTGGGCCGGAATGAAGAAGGACGTTGCCGAGTTCATTTCTAGATGCTTAGTGTGCCTACAAGTCAAGGCGGAGCAAAAGAAGCCCGGAGGTTTGCTCCATCCCTTTGAGATTCCGCTTTGGAAATGGGAAAGTGTTTCCATGGACTTTGTAGATGGGTCACCAAGATCAAGGAAGGGTAATACGGGAATTTGGGTAATTGTAGACAGACTTAGTAAAAGTGCCCATTTTATTCTCGTTAAAAGTAGAAGGACCTTCGCATGGTTAGCATCTGTTTACCTTCGAGAGATAGTTCGTTTACATGGCATACCCTCTAGCATTGTGAGCGATAGAGATCCCATTTTCACAAGCGAATTTTGGAAAAGCTTACAAGAGGCGGTTGGAACGCAATTATGCTTAAGTACCACTTATCAACCTCAGACGGACGGCCAGACCAAGAGAGTAAATCAGATTCTAGAAGACCTTCTGAGACTATGCATCCTAGACTTTGGAGGAACATGGGAAGAACACCTTCCACTAGTGGAGTTCACGTATAATAATAGCTTTCAGGCTAGCATTGGCATGACGCCTTTTGAGGCTCTTTATGGACGACCATGCCGATCACCTACATGTTGGTGGGAATCCACGGATAAGGTTTTGCTTGGACCCGATGTGATTAGGGAGACTTCAGAGAAGATAGACCTGATTCGACGGCGAATGAAGACAGCGCAAGACCGACAGAAGTCATATGCTGATAGGAGACGAACCGATCTTGAGTTCAATGTTGGAGACATGGTTTTTGTTAATGTGTCACCGTTGAGAAACGTAGTCCGTTTTGGATCAGTAGGGAAGTTGGCACCGAGGTTCGTAGGACCCTTTCCAATTACAGAGAGGATTGGGCAGATGGCGTATAGAGTAAAGTTACCAGAGAAGCTCAGCGGAGTTCATGACGTGTTTCACGTTTCACATTTGTGCAAGTGTTTACATGATACGGCGGAAGTGTTGGAGCCGAGCACGCTCTAAGAAGTGGAAGTAGAGTGCAATGCCACGGTCAGACGAGCTCCTACACGCATTCTCGGATCGGAGGTCAAAAAGCTTCGCAACAAAGAGGTCAAGTTGGTCAAAGTGCAATGAGCAGATGATCAAAGAGACGCGACTTGGGAAACGGAAGATAAGATGCGTACGCTGTACCCTTTCCTTTTTGAGGGTATGTTTTATTTTCTCCTTCTTTCTACCGCTTTGTTGATACTTGTCCTATCTTTTAGTATTATCTTTGCGATGACATCTTCGATTTTTAGTTAGGAAGAACCCTATGGTTGCAAACATGTGTTTGAGACATGTTATGTTTGGTGGATGCAAATGGATGCAAGTGGTTGCTCGTGGATGCATGTACACACACCGTAGATACTAGATCGGCTCAATCACCTTCATGTTGCATATAAATGTGTGTGCATATCTAAATTAATGGATGTATAATGGTTGTTTTATTACATGGATGCTGCATTTTGATGAATGGTTGTGCACACATGTAGAAATAATGTGTATCGATAGGATTCTTTCGCATACATAATGGACGCATGGCACTATCATGATTTGCATTAAGGAGGTCAACTGAATCAGTAGACCGCCTGATTTGGCATTAGATAAGGAACATATACACACACTTCTTGCATATGTTCATACAGCATTAGAATTTTTTTAAGGATAATGGATGCCTGTGTTTGATGGTTGAGTAGATGGATGATTGGATATTAGGATATGCATTCTCCTTAACTTGGAGATTTCGGGGGCGAAATCCTTTAAGGAGGGTAGAATGTAACACCCCGTAATTTTTAAATATTAAAGTTAACAAATTAAAGAATATTAAATTTCAAATGTGGGAATTAAGGGAAACGGGTTGCGCCATTGCGTTCGTCTTGGAATTCTACTTGAGATAGAGTCTGAGTTTGTGTGAATTGGACTTCGTATGAAGAAGTTATGGCCTTCGGAAGTTTAAGAATTTAAATAAATTAAAAACAGCTCGAAATCAGAAATTCAAATTCAAAACAGGGAACCGGGCTGGGTGGGAAAATTCCTGCCCAAAGGCCAGGTCGACCAGGGGGTCGACCTCCCCCCCCCCTCCCCTGGGCAGATCTGAAAGATGACGATTTTTCGACTCAGTGCTGAGTCATTAGGGCTGAGGTGTCATTCTATCTTGATTGGATGGTCTTGATTGATTCTAGGTTAATCTGACGGCTCTTAATTAATTAATCTTCTATAAAAACACCCCTAAACTCTCAACCCTAATCGCATTAATTCATACCAAGAGCCGCCATGCCGTCAATGGAGAACCTAGAGTAGCCGCCATACACTTTCAACCCTAAAGCAAGATAGAAGCTTGAATCAAAATCAAATCTAATCTAACCTAATTCAAATAAAGATTAGTCTACATCAAAGGCGAGCAATTCAGTTTCAGAATACAGATCCCAGAAAGACAAGACTATTCTTTTTTATTTGTGAGTATGATAGCTTTCACAAAATAATTAATTAATTTAATTATGATAAGTTATAATTGGGATTATGAGAATATGATTTTGAATCATGTGATGTAAATTATATGTATGTTTGTGGTGTTGAATCATATGTTAGTTCTTATGTGAATCTTATGCAAGTTGAATCATATATCTTATGCAAGTTTGTGATGATTGGATCATATATCTTATGCAAGTTTGTGATGATTGGATCATATATTCTTATATGAATCTTATGCAAGTTTGGGATGTTAAAACATATGTGAATCATGTAGATATATATGCTAGTTTATATGCAAACATGTGACATAAATCCTTATGTTTAGATCCATATGCAAGTTCACACCTTTATGTTAATATCCATATGCAAGTTCACACCTTTATGTTTAGATCCATATGCAAGTTCACACCTTTATGTTTAGATCTATATGCAAGTTCACATCTTTATGTTTAGATCTATATTTAGATCCATGGCAGTACATAAGTTATGCAAGTTTATGCCCATTGCCTATGCTAGTTTTGTATCATATGCTAGTTTGAATGAAATTCATATGCAAGTTATTGGCTATGTAAACTTATGTCATGATCCTTAGATCTATTTTATGTGTTATGTGATGTTGCTTTTCTTTTTATAAGTTAGACTATTTGCGAGTCTAACATATGTCATATGAAAACGTACGAATAGCGTGGGGACAATGGGAAAATATTGAATATACATAAATTGTGAATTGGCATAAAATGGCTTAAAAAGGCATATAATTAATTTGAGACATTAATTGGCATAATTGGTATTTATGGACATAATTTAAGTGACAATTATGGACATAAATAAATTTGGTATTTATTGACAAATTTGAATAGGGATATTAATCCAATTTGGGGTTAAATAAAGATGTGTAATAATTAACCGCCTAAGACACGAGGTTAGACTTGTTTGTGGTGTAAGACTGCCCGGACCCGCCCGGCAAATCCAGCAGCCACAAATGTCAGTCTAATGTGAGAGGTCAAAGGAATGAATTAAATGCGTAACAATTGTAAAGACACGAGGTTAGGCTCATTTGCGGTATAAGATTGCCCGGACCCGCCCGGCAAATCCAGCAACCGCAAATGTCAGCCTAATGTGGGAGGTCTTTACAAGGTTACGGTTCTAATGAATTAAGTAACACTTAACCAGATAAACATGTGGTGGGACATGGGGATTAAGTGGGTGCCTTGGGTGGCATGTGAAATACGATTAGATGCACTTAACCAAGTTGAAACATGTAAGAAGACATGAATAAGAATAGGGTTAAGCGGGAAAACCTTAGTGGTGACCAAGCATTGGTGGAAAGCTTGGGTCAGGCATGGGGGCCCTTTTCAAACCAGTAACCCATTAAGTATCTTTGTGAGTTCGACCCAAGTCGAGGACGGGACACGCTTACTGGATTTGGTTGTAAGAGGTCAAAACGGGTTAGCGGTGGCAACGCAAGTCCAACGGGGTCATGTGCGTGCGTGGGCCCGGGCTGGTAGGTAAGACGTTGTTGTATCATGTTAATATAAGCCGTGCATTTGTAGTGGTATCGGGTTGCCACTTTGGGGAGTGATACACCCACAGTGGGACCAGCACGGGTATCTACGAGTTAGGGAGCCGATCGCATGGGGGTAGTGGGTACAACTAGTGGATATAGGGGCAAACGGCACCTATGAAGGTAGCTAGGGGTACACGAAACTGCCATTATCAATATTAAGTTCTGTAGGCGGGATCAACTTTTAGGGTGACTAGTGTTGGTGCAGTATAGTAATTATCCTATAGTGATTAAGAACGTGATTAACGCCAGAATATTTCTCTTATTTGCTTTGTCATGCCCACTTGTTTCATGGCCATATCTTATCTTACCAGTTTATGCCTTATCCTAGTTACTTTAATAATTATAACGTTAAAGTTATTATACGTGCCAGACTTTATGTCTGACCCCCTTGTTTTCGCCTCTTTTCTTTCTTCCCCCCCTCCCCCCCAGGTTCTCAGGGTGGGATTAGTACTAGTGGAGCTTGATCTTGGATCTCTTTCTCTCTCTTTTGGAAGTGCTTAGATTGCTGAAAGTAAAGTTCAGCTCATCTCTTTTATGGCTACTTGTGTTTAGGGTTATGCTTTTTATTTTATGTACTCTGAAACAATTTGTCAAGATGGATATTAAGTGTACTTGGTTTATGAAGTTGTTGTAATCAAACTATTTCTCCGCTGCAATAAAAGTTGTTTTAAAATTTTCAAGTACCATTATTTGTATCTGTCTTGTTATATTCTGTTCTATACACTAAATACGCTCCATGGAAGTTAATGCATTCCCCTTGTGAGGGACATTAATGGACGTGGGGTGTTACATCGACCCCAATGAGCACGACCGACTAGATCCTGCTCGACCCCCTGACCTGCTCGGCCCCCTAGCCTGCTCGACCCCTGGCCTGCTCGACCAATTATGGTACGACCGACCTCAACATGCATGACCCCAACATGAACGACCCGACCATTCTTGCTCGACTGACCCGAAATTTGCTCGACCAACCACCCTGACCAAGCCCGTTCTGCACGACCGAACCCCTGTGGCTTGTTCCCCAAGCCGTTCTCCAACCGATCGACCACCATGCTCGACCTGTGGCCTGTACCAGTCCAATCCATCACCAAATTTTACCAAAACTTCGTCGAACGATAAGATCGACAAAATCTACTCATCCAATTCATCCAATATAACCATAAGCATGTCATGAAATCACTAACAACATGAATATGACGATTTTCACCAAAATTATGCAACTTCATCAAAATCATGATAAATGAACATATGAACTAAATTATGGATCTAACTTGCATAAGCATATGACATAACATAGAAATTACCGGTTTTAAGTTGCTAAACTAGATCCTATGACGATTCATATGAATATAGACTTACCATGCCAAGGAAAACTACTTGGATTTGTTGAAAAACAAGATCAAACACTCACATACTTGATTGAATCCGTGTGAGAGATGCATATCACTCACCAATTCTTTAAAATAACCCAAAAATACTTAGATGTAGATCCGAACAGCGAAGAATTTGATCCAAACTCTTCAATTCGATGATCTATCCCTTGGAATGATGTAGATCTTCGATTCTCTAAGCTTTAATGGAGGAAAGGTGAAGAGAATGGAGAAATGGAGGAACTCTAGCTCTTCCAAATGAGAGAATGGAGAAAGTAAACTATACTACATGCCTCTTACCCCCCCTATTTATAGCCTCCGCCAGCCCACTAATGGGCCTCCCCAATCAGCCCATTATCGCTTTATAAACCTGAACAACCTACTATAAAACTTTACAACAGCGTTTCCTCCCTAACCACTGAGTCAAATCTTTAATGTGACCACTCTACAAAAAGGGAAACATCATTTCCTTTCCAATGGCTCAGGTCTCAACACCTAATTTGATCTGAGTCAAAAGTTATGTCCTATACAAGACTGATAGGGGTAAAATGGTCATAAACAAAATTGGTAAAAATTATGGACATGTCTCACATCCCCATAAACAACATATTAAAATATGAGGATCCAACCCTCAGGGGAAAAATAAAAATATTTTACGATTCTCCAATACGTAAAATGCGGGTTGTTACAGTTTCCAACCACCCACGGAGCGTAGCGAGGAAGAAGAAGAGGAAAAGTCGACACCCGAAGAGTTTGAAATTAAGCCATGACCTAAATGGAAAACACCTCGAATTTTAAGGCACTTGAAAGATTGAGGTTTGGTATTTGGGATGTTAAAATTTGGACTATTAGTTTGTTGCTATGTTGTGTGATTGGAGAGTTTAGCATGTTGCTTATGTTGTATGTGCTTAAAGTTTGAACTATCAAGGTCCGGTGATGTTTATGCTACTTGTGTTGTATGTAATTTTATTGTAATTGAAATTGCGATGATGGTTTGTGTTGTATGTTACTTGGTTTGATATATCATGTTTGTGATTTACTTGTATAGACGATTAATAAATTTAATGCTTAAGGTTGAAGTTGTAAACTCTCTACCTCCATTAGGAGGCAAAGAGATAAAAATAGGGTGGCATCCTAAATGCCTCCTGTTGGCGGCATCTGGGATGCCGCTGATTCCCCAAACGCTCTGTCTCCTGCTGGAGGCAGAGAAAAAACAAAGTGGAATCCCAAATATCGTCTATTGGCTGCATCTGCGATGCCGTTAATTCTCAACTCTCTACCTCCAGTTGGAGGCAGAATGAAAATCAGAGTGGCATCCCAGATGTCGTCTGTTGGTGGCACCTGGTTTGCCGCTAATTCCAAACTCTCTGCCTCCACATGGTGGCAGAGAGTTAACAATATGGCGACATCCCAGATGCCGCCAATTGGCGTATCTGGGATGTCGCCCAGTTTTGTAATTTCAAATAGTTTTGGTCCTTTCTCCCATCTTCTTTGTTAACCCACTACTCATTTTTTAATTTCCCTAACCTTCAACAATGGTAGCCTAATTTTCTATCTCATTTCAAACTCAAATCCATAAAACTTTAATGTGTCTTATTTGTTGTAATGCAGGAGATCAAGTACGATTTTGCATGCAATTTCGAGTATTTTGATTTCGGTCTACTCTTGTTCTGCTTTAGAGTTTTGTTACCTTTTTGGTAGGTGAAAAATAGATAATTACGAGACTGATGATGAGACAGTGATGAAAATATATGACGATTTTAAGTTGGTGCAGTGGTAGATGATGGTTTAACCCACAACATTGAATTTGTTCCTGAGACCCAACTTGAAGTCGTGCAGCAGGATCCATAGAGATAAATTTCAAAAGATGTGGTGGTAGATGTACGTGGAATAAGGTCGATTCCTACTAGAGTGATGGACGTACATTCGTTTCACAACATATGTTTGTTTCACTGTGAATGACCTCCTCGTGTATATTGTAACTATGACGCAGAATGTGATATAGTTATTTGTAGAAATGAAAGGAATGTTGGACGTCATTTCTACCGCTGTGAATTTTATGAGGATTGTAAAATAAGGCCTAAAGCTATTCCATGTTGCAATTATTTAAAGTGTTTGGGTTCTAACATTTGACACAGAGGGTTGAATACGCATTGGAGATGCAAGCAGAGAATAAGCGATTGCACAAACAAAATTTAGAGCTATGGAACGCGTTGATGAATCAAGGGTACAACTATATAGAGCACATACATGGTGGATCAGTTGTTGATTCATTTGACGGGAAGTGAGCATTGTAACTCTATCAATTATGAACTTTTTGCAATATTATGAAGAATTATGTAAAATTGAGTGGAACTCGGACGAATTATATCATATTATAATGTTACAAGTACTTGAAAGTTAATTCAATTACACGAAATTATATAGTTGAAGTACACTGATTTTTCTTATGACCAAAAACACCGCATTTGCTACACCTGGTTCTTTTTGGTGTTTGATCTTCATCCATAGTATTTTTGAATTTATTGGACTTTGGCCGTTCAGATAGCCTTTTCACTACAGGAGGTAGTACCAACTAATTATTCATTAATGTCCATTATCCCTAACGGGGTGAATCCCGAGGTATAGGTATTTCTCGACTGTATAGTATGATGAAGCAAAATCATGATGAGCTCTATTAGCTCCTGTTGAAACTGACGAACAAGCCGTCATTACATGCATACAAGTTAAATGTTGTAGCAAAGGAATATTGCACGTACAAGACAAAGTGTCATTGTTGATTAACACTTTTAATTCATTACCAAAATAATGAACCACGGGTCATTCTACCCGGTTATATCGAATAATCCTTGTGCGTCTTGCTTCATCTTCTCATTCAGCAATTTTTGCTTCCCACTTAAGTGTAAGTTGGGTTTTAAGACTTCTTGCTTTTCTCTTCTTTGACAAAAATAATCCATCGATCGAAAAGAAAGTATGAGCAACCAAAGCTTTCACAGGTACGATCGAGCACCTTTCAATATACCATTAAAGCTTTCTGAAGCGTTTGTGTTCATTACATGAAATCGACCACTATCATCTTTGCATATAGCCCAATTTCCTCTTTCCCATGTAAACTTTTTTCAATCTAATTATGCACCTTTAAGCTAATGTTTTTTATTTCTTCACGAATTTTACGGTATTCAACTTCCTCAGAAGCACATGTCATAGCATAAAAAAGCCCGGTCAGTATTTTGTCTTTAAAACCGGCTACTTGAAAGTTAGCCTTGAGATGTCTAGCAAAAAACAACTTATGAGGTAAACGCCACTTTTTTCAATGCATTCGGTATGCCCTTCATTTTATCAGAAATAAAAGTAATTCGATGATCATGATGGTATGGATAAAGAGGTGCATGCAAGAAACAAACCAACCCCAACTATTGGCAGATTTAGACTCAAAAATTACATAAGCCAATGGATATAGATGGTCATCTGCGTCAACAACAGTAGCTACTAGCAATGTTTCTTTGTATTTCCCATATAAATGTGTACCGTCAATACAAAGTAATGGATGACAATCCGTAAATCCTTCAATACACAGTCCAAATACCCAAAAAAAACATGTTCAAACGATCCAAATTCATCTGTAATAACATGCTCAATGCTTCTCGGGTTTGTTCTTGCAATTTCAGTGAAATACTGCCTTAAGGTGTTATAGGATTCCGCATAATCACCATAAATTTTTCGACTGCCTTACTCAACGTTCTCCATGCCATCATATAACTTATCATAACAAACAATTGTTCCTCCATTAAAACCTGTACAGTGCCAACAGTTATATTCAAATCAGATTTTATAAACGGTAAAATCTTTGAAACCAGAAAAGCGAATGTTGCTTGCTTGTGATTTGAGTTGACCATTGGATTCACACATTTATGTTCGCTTAGATATTTTCTTACAATCCACCAACTTTTCTCGGATATTTTTGGACACAATAGCATGAATTCTCCATGGACAATTAACATCGATATTGCAAATAGTAGTATACTTGGTTTTATTCGACTTTATAGGTTTGAAGGAGACAACATGAAGAATTGACCATTCACGTAGTTGTTGTTTGAATTTTTTTTTGTTTCAAATATCATACCAACTTTGAAACCGTTTTGGACACTCAATGTCAAAAATATATCATTTTTAAACTGAATATCTACAATAATTGACTTAGCCATTAACTCTGCCGTACAAAGTCATCATCAAGTGGTACTTCCATTTCCGTCCCATCACTATCTTCATCCAATATGTCTTACTCAATCGTAAAATCATAGTTTAATGCTTCATTATTTACTTGTATGTTGTCAATCCAAGAAATGTCATTCTTTAGCATGCTCACTAAATCCATACTACTAACAGGGGATCAAAATATTTCTCTTCACCGACATCCATGTCCATTTCAATTGTCTGATGCCTCATTTGCTATAATGTTCTGGCTTGGTACTTAGATATTTTTTTGTCTGGCAATGTCGTGGACGGGAACACTGGAAATTCACAAAATGTAAACCTGTGAATTGTTTTAGTGATTTTCACATACAAATCCAATGAGTTAACTGTACAACTTTCACGTACCTCTGTCTCATATGTTGTAACTCATATTTTGTAGGAGGCATGTAAAGCAGGATTGTAACACCCCGCATTTTATGACAATTAAATAATGCATATGTGTGTGTGTGTATATATATATATATATGCATAGACATAAATATATAAGAATAATAAAATAAAGATAATATATGATTTTATGAAATAAATACATGCATTGAAAAAGAAGAAAAGATTAATGCGATGATTTACAAATATTATGCATTAATAATAAAAGAAAAATGAAAGAAAAATATCCATGCAAAGTGATAAGGTTACATGCAATAGGTTAAATGAAAAAGAGGGATAAGAAAAGAATAATGACTATCATTGTTCTAAGCCTTGTTAATAAAAGCCTTAGTCGTCCAGTTGGTTAGAGTATGCAGCTTTCATACAAGAGGTGCAAAGTTCGATCATCGTCGCCGTCATATTTTTGTTTTGAGGGAATGACTAAAATAACACATGTTCATAAGAGAAAATATGTATAAACGCACATATAAAGAAAAATATACATATAAGGAAGTAAAGAGAATATATATATATGAGAATATAAATATACATATATGTGCAGAAATATATATATACAAGAAAAAAGTTCAAAATAAGGCTACAATCAAAGAAATATGGTAAGAAAAATAACGGCATAACACCTTTTGAATTCTGAAATCGAAATGAAAGTTGTGCGTGTGTGTATGTATATATATATATATATATATATATATGCGTAAAATGGTCATTAGAAGATTTGTATACATACAAGGAGATTATATGTAAATAAAATGTTTAAATAAATTCTAGAAATTCAAACGTTTAAAAATAAAACTTCTGCACCAAAACATCCCACGGGACACAATGGGGTCGACCCAGGGGTCGACCCACCCCAGATCCGGGCAGATTCATCGATGAATGTGGACTGTTTTCTTAACCAAGTTCGATGCTGACTCAGTGCTGCGTGTACAATAAGATCCTGAACACCTATAAATAGGCTAGGAGAGCCTAGCCTAAATCTCACATTTTCTAAGAAGCCGCCTAAGCTCGGTCATTCTTCTTCCTTCCCAAATCTCTTTAGAAAAATAAGATAATTAGTTTAGGAAAATTCTGATTCAAGATCTGGAGGAAAAGAATGTAAATTAATAAAGAAGGTGTTCAGAATTCTATTCGAAGTAAGGTAATATCTTAGATCTGGTCTATTTGAATTTTCTCCGCTTTCTTCCCTTTTTATTCTAGTAAGAATTGTCGATCCACGGTTGCTAGGTTCTAAATTCAGTTAGAGGACCATGGAATACTAGATCTGGACCAGATTCAGGATTTTGAAAGCAAATCAGGTGAGTGGATTTAAGTTATATCATTTTCGATAATAGTATAATTATCGTTTGACATTCCCCGTTAACATACAATGTAAACTGCTGTAATGTTAATATAATATGTTTAAATGTTAATTTGATGCATTTAAATGTTAAAATGTTGAAAAGGATAAACCTGTTAAAATATGTGGAAATTGTCACTATTGTATACAAGCATGTTTTAATAACTTGTTGATTGGATACGGTAAGTTAAGTTACATCGAAATTGGAATAATTACATGTTAATTCGTGGCATATTATGTACTTGAAACCTTAACTGTAAGAGCTAGGACAATTACATGTTAAATTGTTAGATGAGAATAATTACATGATTGATAATTACATGTTATTATTTTAGATTGAAGTTAATTACATGTTAGGAAGAACATGCGACATGAAAATTAAAAATGGACTTAATATGATATTAAGTATGACATGTAAAATATAGATTATAGTAAAACTTGAAAGAATGAACATGCCTAAGTTTACAGTAAATAGAAAACTGTAACCGCACTTACACACGAGATTAAATTCAACTTGTGGCAGAAGTCTGCCCGGAACGGCCTGACAAATCCAGCGTCCACAAGTTATTAATTTAATGTGAGGGGTATAGTGCATGAATATACATGTAACAGTGCTAAGACATGAGATTAAGTCCAACTTGTAGTAGAAGTCTGCCCGGAACTGCCTGGTAAATCCAGCATCCACAAGTGGTCGGCTTAATGTGAGTGGTCTAGTGCATAAACATATATATAAATATATGTATACAAAAGGATAAATAAATGCCATTAATTGTAATTAATGGAAATGAATGGAATTGAATATAAGTTACAACAGTAAAAGGATTGGAATGAATGGGGAATGATAATAACCTATTATAAATAAATTACATTAATGAGAATGTTATATAATAGGTAGGCTTGTCCTGGGGACAAGTGGAAATTATAACTTAGGTTATTATAAACGGTAAAGGAAATGGAATAACTTATGTAATAGGATAAGTTGTACTTAATTGTAAATTAAGTTATCTATAAGAACGAGAATCTGAAATCTACTGATAAGGACAACATAAGTTATATTAATGGAAAGGAAACTTATTAGTAAACCTTAGTTAAGAGAACTAAGTTAATAAGTAAACAATGATAAGTTGTAGTGTCAGTGTAATATAAAATTATGATTAAATAAGAAAGAAGGAAGCAAACTTATGAAATGAAATTAGTTATATTTAATCATAAATAATAAGTGACATGCTAAACAGAAAACATGTGAATTGAGATATACTTAATTACATATTAAGTAGAACGTGTTATTGGACAATGAATAATATAAAGAGATTGTAGATTACAGACCTTGGATTACAATCTAGAGAATGACATGTTATGGGCTTATTAATAAACGTAAAAGGGTTAAGTCTTGTAACCAAAATTAATAAGCAAGAGGGGTCCATTCCTTAGAGATATAAGGGGCTCGGAAAGAACTTGGTAATTTGAATAAGAAGTTAATATGATTTAAAATAACTAAGTAATAAAGGAAACATGATAAGGTTGAGCAAGCGCATAACTGAATGTTTAGACATAGGGTCTAATAACATATTAAAATAAGGCGCTTGGACCAGTCACCACGTTTAAGGTGAATAACCCAACGGGGTAGATCGTCGATGTGTCATGAGGCACGAGGGGAGCGCACATCCATCTGATTATTCTTTTAGCTCTGAAGGACTAGAAGGGGAAGCACGCGGCTTCCTGAGACGCGTAAGGTGCTCCTGGTAGTCCTCTGTGCGGTGACAGATGTTTAGGCTGTGCTCATAGAGGTTAGGTCTGCGCGTTACTACCTGGTGAGTATTCCTTGACTGCAAAAGTAGTTTTGCTGTTAGAATGTTGTGACGAGATGACACTAGGGTGATCCGGCGATCGCCTCAACGGGAGGTGGGTCAGGGCCAAACAAGGATAGTAGATCATCGAGTACCGGTCATCGGCATCCAGTGGGATGCGAAAAGACTAGAGCTAAACCCAAGACGCCATCAACCTTTCACTATCGAGGCACGGTGGTTGAGGGGAGATGCCAACTGGATGTTTAGATTGTTTGTTAGGGGCAAGCGCTTAGCTCTTGTAGTCTTTACTAGTTGATGGAGGGGCCAAGGTGGGGCCATAGCAACTATGAAAAACAGACCCATGGAATATCTGTATTTTGAGGCCCTTAAAGGTGGGCCTGTACAGATATGAAAAAGCTCCTGACCGAGTTCTGTGTTTCTTGTACAGCCCTGCCATGAAACTCGGTGCATAATAGAGGTTATGTGTGGTTAAGACATCGAGTACGATTGACGATACGTACGTGGGAAAGTTTAGATACATGCTTGTATGCTCTGGGTGGTGTATCATAGACTGAAGGCATTACTCTGTGATGAAACTGATTCGATCGAAGGTGGTAGTCTTACGTAGGATAGTAATGACAGATGTACGCGGAACATAGCGTTGTTATATAGAGATCCGTACGTCACTCTGGCGTAAGATAAGGGACTGCTTACATTTCTGTGACATTACGGTGGAGGCCGTGCGAGTGAGATACCATGGGGTGTACCTCAATATTGGCGGTAGCTACATATATACTGTATTAGGTTAATCCACTGGAAAATAGATGGGTACGACGTGTATGTTAGCCTTGAGTGTTGTTAACCCAAGTAACCTAATAAATAAGAAAATGTAACTGAACGGTATATGTAGGATTATCCAAAATGTGTAGTTTAAATACAGTCATCAGAACTTGTGTTCTGACCCCCTCCTCATAATATACTCGCAGGTTAGATTTGTGGTAGAGATATGATAGCTTTGGATATTGGTTAGGCAGTATTATTACTACGGTAAGGCTATATTTTGATTACATTATATTTTGTTCATTCCGCTATGAGATGTTTTTTTGAGCTCTAATATATTTTATATCTCTGTCTTTTTTGCAGGGTACTAGAGCAAACCAACACGAGTTTTGATAGATTAGAATTTTGAGGAAAAAAAATCGATCTGTCGGAATTCGGGTTGTTACATCTGGTATTAGAGCCTAGATTTAGGATTCCTGTATAGATAGTGAGTGAACGTATTTGTATTTTTAAAAATATAAATATTATATATATATATATGTATATATATATATACCTAGATTCATAGAGGAACCCACTAAATAGAAAGAGTATAATATAGTAAGAACTGGGATGTCTATTTTGTACACTAAAGAAATGAATATGGAAATCTGAGACCCTTAGGGAATTTGGGTGCGAAGTGTACAATATACTTTGTATGGAAGGAAGGTGAATCTCATGTGTTAGTATTTCATATTAGTTTTTTGGAGGTAAAATCTTATCAATTGGAAAAGGTTAAAAAGAGAAAAATGGATTAGGAATATATATAGTTGAGAGAATTGACCTTGTGGGAGTGTTTAGGAAAGCCTAGAAAATTGGAAACCCGCTTTGAGTCTAACCCCATTGTTAACTTTTAAGAACTTGAAATTATAAAAGCTTTTGGGAGATGGTTTACGTATTTCCAAGTTTTAATCTTAAAAGTTATAGTTTCAATACATGTAAAGAAGTACATATTGGGTTTTGAAGTAAAATGTGGTATATTTTGTAAATAGTGATTTCTTGCGAAAATTTTGTCTAAAATAAAATTCTCTCAGTAAAAGGTGCATATTATAGAGCGTGTATAGCTCACTAGTTTTCTTGTTATATTGCATGAAAGGATTAAAAAGCAAAACTTAGAAAATGTTGCATTTTGTTGAAAACTGGAATTTCCAGTAAAGAAAGTTTTGGAATCTCTATTCTTTTGACAATCATTTTTGATAAATTGTTTTAACAAGAGAATTTTGTTGGATGGACAAAATAAGTGTAGAAATTAAGAATAGAGTAGATGTTTGCACCTTGTAGTAAGAAATTGAAGTGACCTTACAGGCAAGAACAAGTTGTAAACCTGATTGAGAAATAGTTGTCCTTATCTACTCCAGTTTTTGTGATTTGAAGAGAAAAAAAATGATTTACATTTTTTTTATAAAATGACATGTTTCACGGTTTGGCAAAAGTAAGCTTTGGTGAGGAAAAAGAAGTTTTAACGCCTTTGAATTTTTGGAAGAAAATTTAGATGAAAAGGCCAAACCATGTTTTAAAAAGGATGGAGTCGGTAAGGATTAGTGCCTAGGAAAGACAAGGAAAAAATTTTGAGGCTATAAAGTAGATAGCAAGAATTATCTTGTCTTGGAATAATGGTAAGTTCCCGTAAAATGCGTAAGCGCTGAAAAGACTAGGGTGTTGCTTAAAAATTTATGTTAGTACGTAGCAAGTACTTGTGGTAACTACTAGACAATAGAGGGCAAGTATGTATTTACATCCTGTTGTTTGAATTTTTCAGAGGGCGACATAGTCCTGAGATTCTTGGCCCTTAATAGTAGTTGTGTATAGAGTCTGTTTTCCTGTTTTAGTTGAAGGACTAGAAGGCTTACTTAAAATTAAACTTAGATCAGAGGATTTAGTTAAATAAGCTAAAAAAAAGAGTAATGACATAACTAAAAACGAAACAACAACTTTAGTAAAGCAACAAACATGACAGTTAGAGAAAGATGGATAAGAATAAAATTTCCAAGATGAGATGAAAAAGAAAATCAGTAACAAAGAAAATTTTCTTATATGGGTTGTGCTTGGATAGGAAAATAGGGAATCTTTATAAATAGTTTCATAAAATCCAAGTATGGTTGGAAAAGGGTCAAAAAAGAAAATCGGAAGATGTGAAGTTTTCTGTTTTCCACCTTTTTGTAACATAAGAAATCGAATTTAGAAAATTAAATTTTTCTGAAATTCGAAAAATAAAGTTGCTTGGTAGGGTTTTGGATGCAAAAATTGGATGAACTACGCTCTTACTCTGTAAGAGTGTGGGAAAATTTGTATGAAAAAGCATTTTTGATCTTCAAAATATTGCATTCATGTAGAACTGCTAGTACATTTAGGATGTGATCATATTTTTTTATAGGATTTTTGAAAAATTTGCATACATATAGGAGGTATCGCTTAGACATTCATTTCATTCATGTATTGTTATGTTGTATTACACTTTGCACAAGTGCACAATGTTTGCAAAAATTGGATGCACACATGATGGATGGATATTATGCGAGGGGTTATTTGATTTTTACCCTTATCAAATTTCGGGGATGAAATTTCCTAAGGGTAGGAGAATATAACACCCCGCATTTTATGATAATTAAATAATTAAATAATGCATATGTGTATATATATGCATAGACATAAATATATATAAGTAGAATAAAATAAAGATAATATATGATTGCGTGAAATGAATACTTGCATTGAAAAAGAAGAAAAGACCAATGCAATGATTTACAAATATTATGCATTAATAATAAAAGAAAAATGAAAGAAAAATATGCATGCAAAGTGATAAGGTTACATGCAATAGTTTAAATGAAAAAGAAGGATAAGAAAAGAACAATGACCATCATTGTTCTAAGCCTTGTTAACAAAAACCTTAGTAGTTCAGTTGGTTAGAGTATGTGGCTTTCATACAAGAGGTGCAGGTTTGATCCTCGTCGCTGTCATATTTTTGTTTTAAGGGAACGGCTACAATAACACATGTTCATAAGAGAAAATTTGTATAAACACACATATAAGGAAAAATATACATATAAGGAAGTAAAGAAAATATATGTATACGTATATATATATATATATATATATGAGAATATATATGTATATATGTGCAGAAATATATATATACAAGAGAAAAGTTCAAAATAAGGCTACAATCAAAGAAATATGGTAAGAATTAAATAATGGCATAACACCGTTTGAATTTAGAAATTGAAATGAAAGTTGTGTGTGTATATATATACGCATAAAATGGTCATTAGAAGATTTGTATACATACAAGGAGATTATATGTAAATATAATGTTTAAATAAATTCCAAAAATTCAAACGTTCAAAAATAAAACTTCTACACCAAAACAGCTCGCGGGACCCATAGAGGGGTCGACCTAGGGGTTGACCCACCTACAGGGGGGTCGACCCACCCCAGATCTGGGCAGATTCATCGATGAATCTGAACTGTTTTCTTAACCAAGTTCGATGCGGACTCAGTGCTGCGTGTACGATAAGATCCTGAACACCTATAAATATGCTAGTAGAGCCTAGCCTAAATCTCACATTTTCTGAGAAGCCGCCTAACCTCTCCCATTCTTCTTCCTCCTCCAATCTCTTTAGTAAAATAAGATAATTAGTTTAGGGAAATTCTGATTCAAGATCTGGAGGAAAATGATGTAAATTAATAAAGAAGGTGTTCAGAATTCTATTCGTAGTATGGTAATTTCTTAGATCTGGTCTATTTGAATTTTATCCTCTTTCTTCCCTTTTTCTTTTAGTAAGAATTGTGGATCCATGGTTGCTAGGTTCAAAATTCAGTTAGGAGGACCATGGAATACTAGATGTGGACCAGATTCAGGATTTTGAAAGCAAATTTGGTGAGTGGAATTAAGTTATATCATTTTTGACAATGGTATAATTATCGTTTGACATTCCCCGTTAACATACAATGAAAATCTACCATAATGTTAATATAATATGTTGAAATGTTAATTTGATGCATTTAAATGTTAAAATGTTGAAAAGGATAAACCTGTTAAAATATGTGGAAATGATCACTTTTGTATACATGCATGTTTTAATAACTTGTTAATTGGATATTGTAAGTTAAGTTACACTAAAATTGGAATAACTACATGTTAATTTGTGGCATATTATGTACTTGAAACCTTAACTGCAAGAATTGGGACAATTACATGTTAAATTATAGATGAGAATAATTACATGATTGATAATTACATGTTATTATTTCAGATCGAAGTTAATTAGATGTTAGGAAGAACATGCGACATGAAAATAAAAAATGAACTTAATATGATATTAAGTATGACATGTAAAATATAGATTACAGTAAAACTTGAAAGAATGAACATGCCTAAGTTTACAGTAAATAGAAAACTGTAACCGCACTTAGACACGAGGTTAAATTCAACTTGTGGTAGAAGTCTGCCCGGAACCGCCGGGCAAATTCAGCGTCCACAAGTTGTTAATTTAATGTGAGGGGTCTAGTGCGTAAATATACATGCAACGGTGCTAAGACACGAGGTTAAGTCCAACTTGTGGTAGAAGTCTGCTCGGAACCGTCCAGCAAATCCAGCATCCACATGTGGTCGGCATAATGTGAGAGGTCTAGTACATAAACATATATATGAATATATGTAATTATGTATACAAAAGGATAGAAATAAATCGCGTTAATTGTAATTAATGGAAATGAATAGAAATGAATAGAAGGTACAACAATAAAAGGATTGGAATGAACGGGAATGATAATAACCTATTTTAAACAAATTTCATTAATGAGAATGTTATATAATAGGTAGGCTTGTCCTAGGACAAGTGGAAATTATAACTTAGGTTATAATAAACGGTAAACTAAATGGAATAACTTATGTAATGGGATAAGTTGTACTTAATTGTAAATTAAGTTATCTACAAGAATGAGAATCTGAAATCTACTGATAAGGACAACATAAGTTATATTAATGGAAAGGAAACTTATTAGTAAACCTTAGTTAAGAGAACTAAGTTAATAAGTAAACAACGATAAGTTGTAGTGACAATGTAATATGAAATTATGATTAAATAAGAAAGAAGGAAGAAAACTTATGAAATGAAATAAGTCATATTTAATCATAAATAATAAGTGACATGTTAAACAGAAAACATGTGAATTGAGAAATAATTAATTACATATTAAGTAGAACGTGTTATTGGACAATGAATAATATAAAGAAATTGTAGATTACAGAGCATGGATTACAATCTAGAGAATGACATGTTATGGGCTTATTAATAAACGTAAAAGGGTTAAGTCATGTAACCAAAATTAATAAGAAAGAGGGGTCCATTTCTTAGAGATATAAGGAGCTCGGAAAGAACTTGATAACTTGAATAAGAAGTTAATATGATTTGAAATAACCAAGTAAAAAAGGAAACCTGATGAGGTTGAGCAAGTGCATAATTGGATGTTTAGATATAGGGTCTAATAACATATTAAAATAAGGCGCTTGGACCAGTCCGTACGTTTAAGGTGAATAACCCAACGTGGTAGATCATCGCGGTGTCATAAGACACGAGGGGAGCGCATGTCCATCTGATTATTCTGTTAGCTCTGAAGGACTGGAAGGGGAAGCACGCGGCTTCTTGAGACGCGTAAGGTGCTCCTGGTAGTCCTCTGTGCGGTGGCAGATGTTTAGCCTGTTCTCGCAGAGGTTGGGTCTGCTCGTTGCTACCCGGTGAGTATGCCTTGACTGCAAAAGTGGCTTTGCAGTCAGAATGCTGTGACGAGATGACACTGGGGTGATTCTGCGATCGCCTCAACGGGAGGCAGGTAGGACCAAACAAGGATAGTAGATCGTTGGATACCCGTCATCGGCAGCCAGTGGGATGTGAAAAGACTAGAGCTAAACCCAAGGCGCCATCAACCTTTCACTATCGAGGCACGGTGGTTGATGGGAGACGCCAACTGGATGTTTAGATTGTTTGTTAGGGGCAAGTCGCTTAGCTCTTGTAGTCTTTACTAGTTGATGGAGGGGCCAAGGTGGGGCCATAGCCACCATGAAAAACAGACCCATGGAATATCTGTATTTTGAGTCTCTTAAAGGCGGGTCTGTACAGATATGGAAAAGCTCCCGACCGAGTTCCGTGTTTATTGTACAACCCTGTCATGGAACTCGGTGCACAGTAGAGGTTATGTGCGGTTAAAGCATCGAGTACAATTGACGATACGTACGTGGGAAAGTCTAGATACATGCATGTCTGCTCTGGGTGGTGTATCGTAGACTCGAGGGCATTACTCTGTGATGGAACCTGATTCGATCGAAGGTTGCAGTCCGTACGCTTACGTAGCATAGTAATGGCAGATATATGCAGAACATAGCGTTGTTATATAGAGATTTGTACATCACTCTGGCGTAAGATGAGGGACTGCTTACATTTCTGTGACATTACGGTGGAGACTGTGCGAGTGGGGTATCATGGGGTGTACCTCAATATTGAGGGTAGCTACATATATATTGTATTAGATT
This sequence comes from Allium sativum, assembly GCA_030737875.1. Lineage (NCBI taxonomy): Eukaryota > Viridiplantae > Streptophyta > Magnoliopsida > Asparagales > Amaryllidaceae > Allium > Allium sativum. The sequence continues at coordinate 388,924,645 of CM060920.1, read as the reverse complement.
AATCCACTGGAAAATAAATGGGTACGACATGTGCAAGCCTTGAGTGTTGTTAACCCAAGTAACCTAATAAATAAATAGAATGTAACTGAACGGTATATGTAGGATTATCCAAATGTGTAGTTTAAATCCAGTCACTGGAACTTATGTTCTGACCCCCTCCTTATTACATACTCATAGGTTAGATTTGTGGCAGAGATATGATAGCTTTGGATACTGGTTAGGCAATACTATTACTACGATAAGGCTATATTTTGATTACATTACATTTTATCCATTCCGCTGTGAGATGTTTTTCTGAGCTCTGATATATTTTATATCTTTATCTTTTCTGCATGGTACCAAAGCAAACCAACATGAGTTTCGATAGATTAGAATTTTGAAAAGAAAAAAAATCGGTCTGTCGGATTTCGGGTTGTTACAGGGATGTAATTATTTGAAGATCCGGCACCGCAAAATGGAATCCCTTGTTGTGTAACATAACTGCATACAAAACATTGTATTTAAGAACTACAAAATAACATGTGTTTTTAGATCCAACAAATAGCAAAAATAACATTCACCTTTCCATAATCTGTGTGAAACTTTCTTGAGTCGAATGAGGATAAGTGTATTGAATACCATGTTCATAACTCATATATGCTGGAAAACCAAAAATTCCTGCTTGTTGACCGTAGTTCGGGGTAAAAGAGGGAGTATTAAAGCATGAGGTTACATTTTGATGACCAATTCTTTCACCGCTATCTTCACATTCACGGTTAACTAATACTGGTGCTACTGGTTCTACTGCTTGACTCCGCTTGCTCTTTATAATAAAAAGTTCGATGGTTTTCGACGTCGCTGAAAATATTATATCCACATCATCATCATCATCGGCTATTTTAATGTCTTTCGATCCAGAATCGGTAGGCCAGTTACATACTAAATCAATATTAAATTCTTCTGATTTAATCTTAGTTGATTTATATACCGACTCTTTTAACTGAACCTGATTACAACCTCGAGCAACTTTCGCCGGTTCATACGTCCCTTCAACATATTTGCCAAAATTATCTTCGTCTACCACCAACTCACCATCATAATAACATATGGTAGGAATGCATTTAGGAGTCATTCTACGTACAAAATAACAACAATTTCACTATTCCAATAACAAACTCATCCTTAAACAGAACCCAAAATCAAACATTACTAAATTATGGTTTAAATAGTCATACCTTAAATAAAATATGGAATCTAGACCTTGTTGATTGTTGAGTAGATCAACCAAAAAAATTATAAAGCCGATATGAATGTAGTTACAGTTTTAAAATTAGGTGAAACCAGGTTTTTTTTTTTTTTTATGTTTTTAGTTTTATCATAAAGAAGAAGAACAAGGCTGCTGGTAATATAAAAGCCAGCAGACCTGGACGATATCCCAGATAAAGCCAGTTGGAGCTATCTCGGATGTCGCCCAGAAGAAAATATTCTTTTTGGGCGGCATCTGAGATGATGTCTTCGTATTAAAATAAAATCTGAGTTGCCCCAATTATAGTCAAAGTGACTTGTTTTCGCAAATAATTTAAAATGTGGTCTATTATTGCTATATAAGTTCTGAAAAAGGGCACGAATCGAAAAAAATTCCTTATTTATTTTGTATCATACTCTGTACTAGTACATTCTTGACTTTTCTATCTTTCTATAGCAATAAAGGACAGCTGAAACTTTGTTCAAATATACACTCGCTCGAAAGCCGCATATCATTAGCCATTAGTGTACAAGCTATTCCTCTAACTTATATACAATTAAGTTTCATTCTTTGATGTGAAATATAATATGGTGCGATTGATATAGTTTACCACTGTTTTAAATCTTTAGTTGTTATAGTAATAGACGTTTATTGTAGGAACAATTGAATATGATTGCATGGTGGATGGTTAATCTGTAAAAACCCTATGTCAGAGCATTAAATGAAGAAAGCAACCTATATGATTTGGAATTTCAATACCTGAAGTTCATTTCATGCCTAAGTTCCAGTTTTTTTTTTTTTTTTTTTGGACCGGTGATCCCTAAACGGTAAACTGAAAACCATTTATGGACTAAATGACATTTCAATTTACCAAGTAGAATAAAAAAATGGCTAATTGGAAGACTGATTCCCGTTTAATGCTTTTTTTTTTTTTTTTTCTATTTCTTTTCCCCATCCACTGACATTATTTGAAATGAGGTTAGTGCATTGTGATCAATTCAGCATTGAATGGATCAAAACAGAGCTATGTAACTAGTTTTGAAATTGAACATTGAACTGTATGCATCATAAGTCTTAAAAACCGGGCTACACTGAGAAAAATCCTTAATATTTTTAAAAGGACCACGTATACACTACATGACTTGCATATCTTAAAATGCACCAATACAAACATCAAAGGAAATACCCATACGTTGCTAGCACAAGCACGCATATAGCAGAAGTACAAACAAAATATACTGCGTATGACCTCAATTTCTCTTCATACATGAAAGACCATTGTAAATTTTCTTTTCTGTTTTTCCCTACCTTTCCACTGTAATATATTTTATTCGACATGGATTACAATGTACAACCAAATATGCCAAGTTACCCAAATTTGGGTGACCAAAATTCATCGCAGCAATCTTATCTTTCCATGCAAATCTTCAGCCATCCCGTATCAGACACTGAAGCACCGTTAATTTAACATATAGATAATTCCATATAGCCTCTTGCTGTTTCGATCGTTATTCAGCCTACATATACACTCAACAATATATCCATCTTTTCCTATACAAAAAGAATGCATTTGACCAAGTCCCTCCCAATTTGCTCTAGATCATAGTCCGCAATTTTGTCAGTAACGACTGCATGCTTTCGAGCTTTTGGTTTAAATGTTCAATGTCTTCCTTGTGTGCTGTAAAATCTGACTTGCCTAATTCGGTTACTAGTGCTAAGCATTTGTCCTGCGACTCTAGGATCTCTACTTCCAGTAAGGAGATGGTTGATTCCATGCTTCGAGGATTTACGCTAATGCTATTGTTGCTGCTTTGCCTACTAAGTTTTTCTGGTGTGAACATTTTGTCTAAACTATCAGTTCCTGCATGCCATTGTATGTACTGTCAGTCAATCAGAGATGAAAGCTCGTGTGCATGCATATGCGTGTTATTTTATTAATGGGTATAAAAAAGTTTTTTTTTTTTTTTTTTCAAAAAAAGAAAATACTATACCACATTACATTTTATTAGGCATTCGTACTCTTGTTAAATAATCATTTGTATAGATGCATTTTTAAATTGCACCAATGCACTTTTTTAATGTGCTAACAGCACCGGCAATTATTTTTGAAAAAAAAACTGTTCTCACACAGTTTCAAGCCACATCAGTAATTTTTATGTTTTTCAAAGATATGCTTTGTTTTGGAACAATTTGAAAGTGCATCAGTGCAAAAAATCGATCAACGACACATGAGCAGAAAGCGATAAATTGTTGTGCTTTAGTTTTCAAAAGGATCTAAATAAGTTTTGAAAAGTGACATGAATAGCATAAGTTCCATATGAAAATATATTCTTAAAGCTTCTTAATAGTAAAGCACATACCTAAATTGCTTAGCTGGTCTATAGTGGCCTGACCAATGGACTTATCCAGCTTAAGTAACCGCAATATTCCAGCTACAATTCTACCCGCTGAGTCAATCTCGCATTTACATAGACTAACGAGGTGTTCCAATTCTTCCTTCTTGACAACAGCCTCAATCTGCATAAATAATTACACTAAATATTCCACCATTGCTATATATAAAATAGTCCATGAAATTCATCACATGATAGAAATTTGCTCACCGGTTGTCTAACTGAAAATTTGATGTTCTCTACTATCCAGCTGACTGCTTCAATATTTTCTGATTGAGACAATACCAATGAAACTTCAACATTTACACCTTCATTAGAGCCACCACTTTCTATAATTTTTGAATCAGCTGCTACTTCACCATATCCTGGTAAGTCTCGCTGGAGACGAGGCTTCAGTGCTTGCAAACCTTCTACGCCTACCTACAACATGATTTCAAATATTGGTGTGCCCACTGGATATCAATGGATAGCTACAGAAGACTTGATTGTATGTCAATGTAAAAATATGGCATGAGGCACTGTCTTTCATATATATATATATATATATATATATATATATATATATATATAGGGGCAGGTTCGAGAGCACCCCAAACAGTGCAGCACCCCAAAAGCCCCTCAACCACAACCAAGTATTCCACACTCTCTCTCCTTCCACTCATTGTCTCACTTTTCACTCACATTCTTTAATATAAATGAGTGGCTGTGGTTCGGGTGCAAATGGGAGGCTGAAATTCAGGGGGCTTCCTGATCCTATCCTATATATATATATATATATATATATATATATATATATATATATATATATATATATATATATATATATATATGCGAGCGTTCAATGGCACCCCAAATAGTGCAACACCCCTAAATGCCCCCTGATTTCGACCACATATCCCGTTTCTCTCTCCCTCCACTCATTCTCTCACCTCCCACTCACTTATTCTAATATAAATGCTTGGATTATATAGGGGAGCAAATGGGGTACTCACTATTTGGGGTGTCATTGAACGCTCCTCATATATATATATATATATATATATATATATATATATATATATATATATATATATATATATATATATATATATATATATATATCAAGCGTTCAATGGCACCCCAAAATTTCAGCACCCCATTAGCCCCCTAAAATACACCTCTCATTTATATTAAAGAATGTAGTGGAGGGGGAGAGAGAGTTAGTGTAGGGAGAAAGAAAATGATTGTGTGGTGGAAAAAAGGGAGGCCAAAGGGGTGCTCCACTGTTTGATGTGCCATTGAACCTACCCATATATATATATATATATATATATATATATATATATAGGATCAAGAGCACCCCAAATAGTGTAGCACCCCTTTAGCCCCCCTAATTTCCATCACACAACCCGTTTTCTCTCTCCTCCCACTAACTCTCTCTCCCCCACTATCTTGTTTAATAATAAATGAGTGGCTCTCATTAAGGGGCTTTAGGGGTGCTACAAATTTGGGATGTCATGGAACCCTCTCCTCTCTCTCTCTCTATCTCTCTCTCTCTCTCTCTCTCTCTCTATATATATATATATATATATATATATATATATATAGGGATGGGATCAGGGAACCTCCCTGAATTTCAGTCTCCCATTTGCACCCGAACCACGGCCACTCATTTATATTAAAGAATGTGAATGGAAAGTGAGACAATGAGTGGAAGGAGAGAGTGTGGAATACTTGGTTGTGGGGCTTTTGGGGTGCTGCACTGTTTGGGGTGCTCTCGAACCTGCCCCAATATATATATATATATATATATATATATATATATATATATATATATATATATATATATATATATATATATGCGAGCGTTCAATGACACCCCTTATTCTGCAACCCCCTAATAGCCTTCCTATTTTCCACCTCTCATTTATATTATTTTAATGTGAGTGGAAGGTGAGAGAGTTAGTGGAAGAAGAGAGGGAGGAAATGTGTGGTGGAAAAGTGGTAGGCTAAAGAGGTGCTCACTATTTGGGGTGTCATTGAACCTGCCTCATATATATATATAGAAATTGGGTACTTATATACACAAGTTTGATAGCATATATCATACTACCATGGCAGGAGGTCCGACCGGATCGAACCCATGACCTCTTGCATCATGTCCCAGCACCTTAACCAGCTGAGAAGAAATGCTTGTCTACGAGCACTATCTCAAAACACATATATGAACGCCTATGCAATTTTGCAAGTTTCAAATATTGATAATGGATGAAGTTAATCTTAGAACAATGTTTTAACTTAATTACATAATAAAGGATTTGGTGAGCATGCACAATCAGTTTTTTAAACTACACATAGTACTCAATTTCAGAGCTTACTGTGATTTTTAGTTTCGTCAAATTTTGCATGGTTAAGTTCTAAGATTACAAGACCTGTGCTTTTATATATTCAGAAATTAGAGATGTGAATACACAAGTCAGCTTCATATGTTTATATATAATTATATATGCATGTATTGTTGGCAACTTCAAGAAAGCAAATATATATATATATTACGATCTTCTTACCGTTATTAGTTCCACAGGATATCTACGAGTTGCACGACCCACATTCAAGTTATTATGTGGGCGGTTACTTTTCCCATTAATTAGCAGTTTTTGGAATGTGGTATGCCAACACCTTTCTTCTCTACCTATGTTAGAACCACCGCTAATGGGTTCCTCAACAAGCATTTCTTGATTACCTTCCAGCGCAAACAACCAATTATTTAACTCTACGGCTACATCAACATCATCAGGCATTCCTATTTCTAAAAGTTTCAGAGAATCTTTGTCCTCACAGCATTCACCTTGCATTTTTTAAAAAAGGGAAAGAAAAACAAAACAAAATCAGTCAGTGATAGAAAATAGCACCCAAAAAAAAGTTGACTTCTAGCATAAAAGTCAATTGTGTCCAAGCATTAAGCACTTTTTTTATGTTTTAATATAAAGTAGCAGTTGGAAGACCAGTAGAAGTAGTCACAGTATATTTTTAAAGAAAATCCAACGGCGAAGAAAACAAAATTAGCATCCCATCTTTTGAAACCCCTTTGGACTTGACAAAAAATGACCTACATATCGGCATATAAAAGAAGCCAGTTTTAAAAGAGACTTCTTCAAAATATATAGCTATGGTCTACCATAAGGAATAAGAAATTTGACCTACAAAAAAATTGTATCTGATGTCCAACAGCCGATTTTGATCAAAGTACAAATGAATCGAGTTTCCTAAGAACTCTTACCATTTTCCCTATTGGCTTTTGCACGATGAGATGATTTAAAAAGCTTTGCAAAAGGCCCTGAAGATAATTTTCTTACTCCTTTGGACAATCCTTCTCCAGGTCCTCCATCTGGCCCAAGTATACCAAATCTATGCATTAAAGATTCTGTGTAATTCATTCCACCACCTAGGCGTACACCATAAAATTTTGCAGTGACACTCAAACTATGACATTCCATGTCCTTTATATCGTAAGGCATCACATGCACTGCACGTATATCAATGAACGGTATCTTCTTCTTCAAATCAATCTGATTGTCTATCCAAAAAACTGTTCTCATATGAGAAGAATCTTGATCTACACAATTGATACACACTGAATCCCAATTCAAGTTTGTTGATACAACAAAAGCTCCGCCTAAAGTACGATGTGACACTTTAACAAAAATATCATCTCCAACAAATTGTACTAAAGGCGTTCCTTGAACAATTAATGAAGACTCTTCAAGGAACTGAAGGTTTAGCTTGGCTACAGCCAGACTTACAGCAGTATCACTAGGTAGCTTTTCCATTAACTTTGTACCAGATGAGTCATTCCTTGATTTTCCTTTGGTTTTGCTTACTTTTGTTATCTTTTCACTAACTTGATCAAAATACGCGTAGAGGCCTAATACAAAAAATATTTGCTCAACAGATGCATCAGAAGAATATTCTTGGCATGCAACACCAATTCTAACAATGCCTTCAGGTGGGGGCACAGTTAACAATGGGTTACCATCAGCAGTAACCATAGCAGCTTCAAAACAAGCATCATGCAATTCAACACATCTCCATAAATTATTGGACCAATCTGCATTGTTGCTCATTTCTTCTGTGTCTGTACCTGTTTCAAGTGAAAGGCTGAGATGTGAGACTTGAGTAATCAATTTTCTTTGGCTGGCATCAATAGGCTGGTTTTCCCATAGGCTGAAACAAGCTGGATCTTTATCCAAATTTAGTAGCTTGCATTTTATTGATGGTGATTGAACAAAAATGAGATCTTCCACATGAAGCCTTGCTCCAGAGAATAAATTACTGGGAATATCCATTTCTTCAGCAATCAATGGAACAGTAAGATCAAATTCCTTTAAAGAGAATTTTAAGGAATTAACTGAAAAATCAGGCAAAACATCACCAGGATTCACCAAAATCCCATCAGCAATAAAGGAAGAAATCCTTAAACAGGATTCCTCCTGAAGAACAATCTGAAACATAGATTTTTGTTATTATATGAAACAAATAGTTTATTAGATTTTTATCTCTTTGGTTAAGACCAGAAATAGCACCCATCTAACGCAAAATTAGAATAAGAGTGACTGAGGAACTGAAGTGCTATGTCCAGGTGGTTTCACAACTTAATTAATAAGAAAAGGAAAATGGGATGTAAAACAACCATTTCAATGTGTTCAATGTCCTAGTTGACAAATTGTAAGTGACTGAGAAACTGAAGTGCTATGTCCAGGTGGTTTCACAACTTAATTAAAATGAAAATGAAAATGGGATGTAAAACAACCATGTCAATGTGTACAATGTCCTAGTTGACAAATTGTTGTCGACTAGTATCTCTATCCTCTTTTTGTTTGTTATTAGTTAGCATTTATAAACACGTTTATTAAACAATATCAAAGTAGAAAATTTTGAGACTCTTGATGTCAACATTTTCGAAGCTCCCCTTTAGTTCCCTTTAAGATATTTTACATTCTTATTTGTACAATTATTACTTTTTATTATCTCATTGTTTTACTTTCAATTCCATATAGTTTTCCTTTTAAAAATTGATATTTCATGCCAAACAGCACACAAAAAACCAATGGTAGGTCGAGTCGAAAAAGGTCCTTTTTTATCTTTGCATTTATATTGCATTAAAGAGCTCATAATTTATTTATTCCATTCAAGATATTTTCTTTGCATTACTATCTGTTTTCTTTTTCCTTTTACTGTTTTTACAAAAGAATAAGTCCATGTAATCTTTTTTATACTAAAATTTTCAAAAAATCATATCTACAAACTAATATTAAAAAAGGTAATCATTTTACTATTACTTTGAGACATTTTTCAAAAATTTATCACGAAGGGAAATTATTGACATGACATCCAGTTGCATGCACTCCGCACATGAAAGATAAAATAATTAGTGCGTAGAATATACATTTTATATATATGAAGCAAAATGACTAATATAATCGGTATGTACTCTAAGCATTAAAAGTCAAAATTATTATGCAAATGATGTCTACTCTATACAAGAAAGGTATAACAATTAGTACAAATGGCAAACTGTACACGTGAATGGCAAAAAAGTAGCAATTTAAAATTCATAAACTTAAATGACAATTGCCAATAGATATGGTATGATGGCTTAAAAAATATCTTGAAGCATTATATATATATATATATATATATATATATATATATATATATATATAATCCTACCTTGACACCAGTGTCAATGATAAAAACGGTTTTCAATAATAATTTTATCAAATAGGTTAGCTTAACTCTCCCCTTTTGGTCAAGGTTTAACATCTCGAATTCGGTCATTTGTAATTTTAGTATTTTTAATCTAATTTGTAAATCTTAGGAATTTACATTTCAGTTAAAAAGTATTACGCACATATTTGTTACATTAATTTAAACAAAATGCATACTTTATCTTTAATTGAAAAATACCGTATGATGGTAGAATACCGGTTAGTCATAAATATGTAGTATTAAAAAAAGTTCATTCGTTACATCGTTTTCTCCATGGTTCGAGATTCCGTCCGGCACGCCGGAATCCCGTCCATTTCGGTCCGGTTCCGGCATCGACTAGGCCGGAATATAGGTCAAAATCCGTTTCCGGTGAGAAGCGTGAAAAAAAAAATTAACTACTTACTGCGTAGATAGGAATAGATGGCAGATTCAAGCATCAAGCAAGAATTTTAGGGATCTGCTAATTTTAGGGTTATCATGGAACAAGAGAATTTAACTGTTCGAGCATCTAGCTCGCAACAGGATATCAGGTGTAGATACGAAGCTTTTGCACGAAAATATTCAGTATGGGTAGAGAGAGTGTTGGAGAGGGAGGAGGAGAGAAACGGAGGAGAAGAAGTTCAGCACTATTTCGTGACATCGTTATCTCTGAGGTTGCTTTTGTAAATGAACTTGTTACTGAATGTACTCAGGCATTTTTTATTGGGCTTTACTCCTAAGGAAATTCGAATCTTTACTGAGCATCGTTACAATACAGAATCAAAGATTTAATGAAGGCATAACCAAGCTTCTAACCTATTATATTACAACTATAATACCGGAATTGGTGAACCGGAATTAAAGCGGAACTTCCGGAATTACCGGAACGGAACCGGAATTTTGAATTTTCGATATGACCGGAACGGAACTGGAAACCAGTATTTCGAACCTTAGTTTTCTCTTCTACATGTTTTAAATACATCATTTATATATTTTGTGATTTTATATGCTTCCCAACTTAAAATGTTAGTTTTCGAATATTCATATATTTGAAACTCAAATAAATTCTCTTTTTTTTTTAAGTTTCTTCCATAAAATTCGAAGTTCATTTAAAAAAAAGTTGGAGTTTTGGTTTGATTTCGTTTTGGCTCCTAGTAGAGCCGAAATGGAACGAATCTTAATGTTTCGTTGAACCCCTCAAACTCTGTTTTTTTATTGAAATTGGTTTCAAAATGATTCATCGTTTGTTATTAAAAAGTTAGTTTGGAAATTGTTTACGAATGGAGTTGAAAGTCGTTTATTAGTATGTATGTTAGTTCTGTAAAATAGTATTGTGAACAAAAAACACATTTGTTTGAAATAATTAAATTTTACATGATATACTAGTTATTTCAATCTAATAAAGAAATGGATTAAAATATAATTAGAAGCGATTTCGAAACACTGAATTCTAAATTTGAGAAAATAAATAAATATAAACAAATACACTTGATTTTCAGATAAATTTTACATAAAAGAAAAAAATGGTTGCCATGCAAAATGTTTAATGTGTGTGTGTGTGTATATATATACATATATATATATATATATGTGTGTGTGTGTGTGTGTGTGTTGTGTGGATAAATAAATTTACCTTTTATAAGCAGAAGGCGATTTTTTTCTTAAATATGATATAGACAAAAAAACGATAATGATTTATCGATACTAAGAAAGACGGAAAAGTATCCGAGAAATGAAGAAAAAATATATGAAATATTGTCATCGTTGGGATTCTAGCGTAACCTTAATAATATTACAATCCTTTCAAATAAAAATAAGGACAACGTTATTGTCATCAGGATTTGAACTTAGGGCCTCTCTCTCTCTCACTCTCTGTGTGTGTGTGTGTGTATATATATATACATATATATATATGAGGAGGGTTCCGCTACACATCTTATATTGCACGTGAACGCTCCCCCTTAATCTCCACTCCACCACCCATTCTCCCACTCATTCTCTCTCTTCCTACTAAGAAATAATATTGAAATGGAAAAGGAGAATTAGTAGGGAAATGGGTGGTGGAGATTAAGGGGGAGAGTTCACGTGCAATATAAGAGGTGTAGCGGAACCCTCCCTATATATATATATATATATATATATATATATATATTGGAAAGTTCACGGTTGGTCCCAGAAAATGTATTTCTACTCCGACTATTGATTAAGATAAAAACGAATAGGTTTAAAATAAATACTTTTTAACACAATTAAACTAACATAATTTCTCGCAACTTTTCCACTTTCAACTTTTCCACTTTCAACTTTTTTTTCTCTTCTAATCTATACTCTATAACTAAAAATAATGTTAACAAATTCACTGTATCATGCATTCATTCTTGATGAATATTTTGATACCCGTTGCAAACTTGTATAATGCAAAAATACATTGATCAGCTGTTATCGCATTGTCAATTTTAGATATAACTCAATGAATACTTAAAATTAAATCTATTTTGCTGTTTATCAAATCTAATGTATCGTACATAATATTTAAAATTTATCTTAATAAACACCTACTTGAACATATTAACAAATCATAAATTTTAAATCGATCGACTTAATAGAATTAAAACATTCGTTTACCTAGTAGTATTAAATCATAAGAATAACAATATAACTCATTTATGTGAAGAAAAATGAAAATTTTATTTTCTATTCAAATACGAAACTGAATAGGCCACCTAACAATAATTAAACATTTAAACAAAACAAAAAACAAAAAAGTGTTTGCACATTTGTCTCAAAAAACTCATAATAAAGTCGAATTTCTTGTAATACAATTAATATTTAAATTTTTTATTCTTATTGTTTACAACATTACAGTGTGCAACGCATGGATTACACACTAATACTCATTGAAAAAGAATATAAAGATGATAGTAAATTGCATGCAACTGATAAATCGTCCCACAAGTGATGCACAGGAAGGAAAAAAAAATAAGTGTTCAACATACAGTTAGCGGTTGGCAGTTGATGATTGTTTGTGAAGCAAACATAGGGGGAGCAGGCGATGGAGTGATCTGAAGAGAATGAAGGCAAATTAACGGGACAGCATCATTGAGTTGCCAATCCTCACATTCTAAAGGATATATGGCCGGACAGAAGTTCTCACCTGGCAAAAATGTGATGCACGTGTCAGCTGATATCTTGGTAAACAAGTTGCTAAACCACAAAAATAATATATAGCCAATTTCATATCGATTGCTGCCTTTGATTTGTGTTTTCATTTGCTTTCAGTTTCCTATTATGTTTTAATTTGAATAACTGCTGTACATATAGGAATAGTTTTTACTATTCTTAGAGAAAGAGGTCAAGCAACTAAACAGACACGGTTTAGTTAGATGTTTATGGAGTTTTGCAAACTCAGTGACTGAAATATCCAAACATCTTGTTCAGGCATACATCAATATTCGTTAACAGAGAAGACAAGTATGTCATTCTAGGCTTGTGTAGAAGCTAACTATATTATGGAATAAAGAAATAATGAAGAACTGTCAAGGACTTGACCAAATTCCGGAATGTCCAATGATTCCTCCAAAACAGAAAACATAGACGGCTGTATCAATGTGCATGGAGGACGCGAAAATGTATCCCTGCATATTTAACAAAATTGTTATAAGATACAATCCTACCATGATTCAATGGTATGAATACCAAATTATCCATGCCTTTGTAGGGTATAGAATCTCTCTAATAAAGAATATGTAAGAAAAACAAGTTTAACACCAAAATAATAATAATAATAAATAAATAAATAGAGAGAGAGAGAGAGAAACTAAACAAAATTAGAAAATTATATGAAGCTTCAAAAGCTATAGATCCAATGTGTAGAAGAAAGCACATATAGTAAGGGGAAAAAATGTTCATGCATTTGTTGGCTGCTCACATAACACACAGTTTGGGTTGAAAAACAATATTTACGTTAAGCATACTTCTTTAAATTTCTCCATTAATAAGGGGCACTGTTTCGTTTACACTCATCAAAAGTGTAGACAAAATTATATTTATTAGTTAAGCCGCATGAGTACATAAAAAAAAACATACAATAGTTAGGAATTTAGATTTTCAAAAAAAATACTAAAGTGCTTATTTCAAGGTTAGTATACATGCACAGGATGGCTTCACATAGGTCGCACAAGGTGGAATTGAGTCTGGACACAGCTGGACTATAGTCCAAGGTTAAAATAAATAAATAAATTTTTGGTTTTACATAACCTGAAATACCCAATACAGGCCAGGATGAATAGAACATTTTTAGTCGTTACTTGCCATATGAAAGCAGGTAACATCCATGCATAGATAACTTAAAATACCCAATTCAGGTTGTTGATGGTTCACAAAATAATATATATATATATATATATATATATATATATATATATATATAAACTGAATCAGAAATGTGTGTATGTGTGTACATACATACATACACACGTACAAAATTTGCTTTACGGAAATATGCTTGGTATGCAAAGGCGGATGGGCTTGGATTTTACAACCGGTCATTAAGATCAAGGTTTGAGAACTTGGTATTAGTTCCGGTCATTTGAAATGTCTTGATCCATTTTGGAGATATAGTTTTGGTTATGGAACTTGATACTTTCTACCATAACATGCATCCCTATTGCATCTAAACCCTAGATATACTAAATATTTACTTTTAAAACTAAATCCAAAATATAATCAGTTAAATTAAACAGAGCAAAAGCATAATTAATTTTGTGAAATCCTAATGTAATTACTCAAAACCTAACTATTGTCAGCCAAATAATAACCAAAATATTATTTCTGTTGAATGAAATATTCTTTTTTTATTACATATCAAAGGATAAAGTTTACATGAATTCTAACACCTATTTGAAAAGAATACGATGACATAAACTTGAAACAATTATTGTACGGACCAAGGATAAGTTTTAAAAAGACTTATTTTCTAATTTATCCATGTGACTTATTTTCTAATTTATCTATGTGACTTCTAGCTCCAACACTGTTTTTCTTGTTCTATTCTCACTTTCACTGATGTTACGTGGATGCTCCGTCACAGTTGTTGACTATTTTTCTTGCCTGAGAAACAAAGAATGTCATCCAATATTTCTGCTCAAATAAATAAAAATAATCCTATTTTCAATGGTTGCAGTTTTGATTTAACCACAAAGATGAGTCTCCATCTTATTTTATGCTTTTATACAATGAAGAGACTTCAAACTGGTACTCATATTGAATGTTTTATTGTATTTCATTGTTTCTATCTACTAATTTCTTAAATTTTATTAAAAAATGATTTATTTTTACATTTTACCCAAACCCAGATTTTAACCCTAGTTTCATAAGATGGCCTGGCCAGAATTTCAGCGTTCCAACCAAAACCTCAAACTATGGCTAGGATATACAGATGATGGGGATAACCTCGAAAGGAAAATAGATACATAATATCATCTTGAGCCCTCTACATCCAGAAATTTTGTAACTTTTTGATAATGTATGTCCCAATAATTAATTCTAACTAGTTTGAAAGGTGTAAATTTGCTCATATTCGCCTCTAAAATTAATTTATTGTATTTTCAGTTTTAGAATGCAAAGCTTCATCTTGCTAGAAATGGTAATGCCTTCAACAAAAAAACAGAATTAAAAAAAATCCAAATTTGATAGTTAGTTTACTCCATGGTTGAGGTTGTGTAATTTACGTACACTGATACTTTGGCATGTGCAACACACAAGTGTATAAAAATATTTTTTAAGAACCATATAATGAATTTGAATAATAATACAAGATTGGTATGTAGTTTATAGTAGCTACATACATACTAATTATTGAAAGTAAGATAATTAAAATATAATATCGTAATTCAGAAAATTTGTTCCAAAAATTCAAAATGATAAAAACAAATTATCCATAAATAGTTTTTAATTAAAGACTTACTGCACACAAATATAGGGTGTAAACAAGTAAATTAATGAATGTATGAATGTAAAATAAAACCGTGAACAAAATTTCAAACAAGATATGTGATTTGAGAATAAATATTAATAAATTCGAGGAAAAAAGACTTTCTTTCATAACTCGATTTCTAACTCAAGACTTCACTTGTATAGGATTTTGAAATAAAATTAAAAATGTTTTTGTGGAAATCAAAGTTTGAAATTTTGAATGCATGATTTGATTTGAGTAGATATTTTTTCTCGGAACAAACAGTTAACAAAAAATGTGCATTTACAGAGGTTACACCAATGGAAATATTTTTCAAAAAATCATACAGTAAACCTGAATAGTAATACTCCAAGGAAAAATAATTATCAGCTTTTGAACTAACTACTTTTCAAAAGATTTACTACAGATATTATAAGTGACTTTTGAACTTAATATTATTTTTTTGGTTAAAAGAACCGAAGTTATGATTATGAAAGCCAATTAACAATAAATAGCTTTCAAGAGATTTACTACAGATAAATACAAAATTAATAAATGTATGAATGTAACACAAATTGTAAAGAACAAGAATTTTTTTAAGGGTAGACAGATCAATATATTGATATAATAGTAACATAAGTAAACTGAAAAAAAAAAAAAAAAAAAATGTTCGAACTTTGATTATCGTGACCCCATTTATATAAAATCCTTCTACTTAAAAATAGAAATGTTTTAACATCAAAATTGAGGATTTAAATCGATTACTTAATTCTTGTAAAAATTAATTTTGTTGAAATCATAGGGCCTTTAAAAGTTTGTATTTATATACAAAAAAGGGCATAAATAAGTATTAAAACTATTATTAAATAAGTATTTTCACACATACAATGCATACGCACAAAAAACAATTATAAAAAAGAAAAGTGTAACACACCTTGATTACCAATTATGATTCGTATGAAATTTACAAAGAAACATTGAATCTAAAAAGAATGAAAAAAATAAAATTCTGAATTCATGAATATAAAACAAAACTATGACAAAGAATTGTTCAAGATGTTTATTCATGTAGAGAACAAAATCAAGTGAAATGAATTAAAAATAGAAGTTAAAATTGTTTATACAAGGATTAGAACTTGTGAGGCTATTCATATGTCAAATTTTCAGTTAAAACGAATGGTACATCTTGCCAGCATCAATATTCAAACTTGTGCGCTTATTTGACTAATAGAGCCATTTTTGAAATTTTGCAGTCAGAACCAAAAAAGGTTATAACAACAATTACTAAAGATAAAGAGATATGACAACCCTAAAAAACAATTCAAACAAGAGTATAATTTTTTTTCACAAATCAACTACAAAAAGGATTTCAAATACATGAGAATGAAAAATTATGGGTCATAACATAGACTGTCATAGAAGTTTTCATCAAAATTTTGAGTTTTCAAGGAATGGAGCATAATATTACCAGATTCCAATTGAAGTTCACATCAGAGAACATGTTTTTTAAGTACAAAACTGAATTTGTTAAGCTGTTTTTAGTAAACACTAGTTTATGACACAACACGAACAATGTATGTGTGCATGCACGTGAAGTGGAGATGCAATAAAATATGAAAAATTGGAAATGCATTTGGATGACTTTAAGTTGGAAAGTACGAACACCAATGAAGTCCATGTAACCGATTCTTAGATGTGTATGGATATTGGAGTCATTTCATGGGACCATGTTTGAAATGTTGTGCTGTAGATAAATTTAATAGCATATCCAACTATATTTCTATTATGAATTTAATCAAATTTTTTTAAAAAATATTTCAATAGAAGAAAATGTATTAACAATGCATGATCACACAAACAGTTTGGCAACAAAGATAATATGACTATATATTAAGGATTTGTCTTTTTTTATATGTTCACTTACTTTTTCTAGTGGAGGTTTTTTTTTTACTGAAATTAAATTTTTACATGACGCTTCCCATGTTTTACTTCTTCAAAGTTCTTTTATTATAACTCTTATCCCTACTAAAAAAATTGTTATGCTATTTTGATGTCTTGCTGTTGTTTTCTAGCTTTGCTATGATTTCTTTTTTATTCTACATTATTCTACAACAACAACAACTAAGCCATAAATCCCAAACAAGTTGGGGTTGGCTAGACGTGGAACACAAAAACACGAAAAAAAATTAAAAGCTTCCATAAAAGTAAAATAAAGTTTTCTTTTTTTAAAAAAAAAACTATGGTTCTAGTACATGGATTGCTAACTTACATGCACTTCTATCCGACACCAACTCTTCAGATATACTCCAATTTTTTAAGTCTCTTTTTACTATCTCCTTCCATGTCATTTTAGGTCGATCCCTACCTCTCTTTGGGCCTTCGACGCGGCCTATAATTCCAACACGCACAGGTGCATCGTGCGGTCTTCGTTGGAGATGTCCGAACCATCTCAAGCGGTGTTGGACTAACTTCTCTTTTTTAATCTATAATCATTTTTTCCCACATTGACTTTTTAGAAACATATCTTCACATGGTCAATTACCCTTTTAGCCTGTTTTAAGGGAAACCTTCTCTTATTAATAAATTTTGTTCTGTACCTAAATCAAGATGAATTACACAAAAAAATGTAATAGTTTTTACTTTTAACTACTATTATTAGGGATAACAACATACGACATTCAAGATTTGCCTTTTTTATTTTTTAAACTATATTCAGAATTCAGATCACATCCTATAAATTAAATACTAAATAGATGGAAATGGAAGCACAAGGTCCATGAACTCATGATCCAAACAACAAGAGAGCGGAGTAAATTGAAGTTTGTAGCTAATAATGACACTTGAGAAGAAATGAATATAATGATTTGGTGACTTGCTATTACCTCAAAAACAGTCCGCTAACCGTAACTCGGGACAAATTTCTGGTATTTTCACCATCAGACACACTAGACTGAAATAATAATGTAAGATATCATTTTCAGGGAGAACATTCAGTTCAAGGATAAAAGAACGAATTATGTTGCCAAAAAACGTATAGATGTCAACAAAAAGAACATACCCGAGAAAAAAACAGTGACTGCATCAGAAGTTCAAGCTGAAATTCTGCTCATAATTTTAAATATTCAGTGCATAACTTATCATTATTTTTCACATTTTCATATAATATAAGCAATGGATGGTTACGCAAAGTAAGAAGAGTTGGCCAGCTAAGCTGAAACGAGTCGTTAATTACCTGCATCTTTTATACACAGAAATATGTGATCGATGATAATGGAAACCAATGAACGTCCAGCAGCTTCTGTAGCACGCTGTTGAAATGTAATATGAATTCAACAGTGCATCCATATGCAAATCTAAACTGATAGAAAGAACCCACAGAACTTTGGTTGCAAAAGTGAAATCTTTGTCATGCTTTAAAAAAAAAACCACGACCTTTCTATAATTGTTCAAACGAGCCCGTGTACAATTGTCCCTGTGTTCAAAGGTAACTAAGGGTAACAATCTTAGATGAAGGTGAATGTTGGTTGATAGACAAAATGTAGAGAGGGCTTCTTATAATTTAGACTTTAAAGTGTTGCAAAGATTTGCACTGTAAGAATTTGTCATAAATCACGAAACCTGTTGAGTTTTAGGGTCCACGTCACCCCTATTTAAACAAACATAAAATCCAGTCATGAACCTTAGAAGAGCACGTAAACCTGCTCAATAAAAAAAAAACTTAGCACTGAGCATGCACATGTGAATACTATCATAACACTTGGATTATAGATTTGTTCAAAGCTCACCAGGTTCACTTAAAGCTGGACATACTGCTTCTGGAATATGTAACTGAACCTCAAGACCTAGAGGACTATTTAATTGTGTCCTCTGTACAGTTATCTGAAAAAACAAGATGCAAATGAATTCAAATGGGAAATTACAGGAAACTCCCTAAATTTGTTTGTACAGGAAGAAATTATACATTGTCAATTCAAGTCATGGCATTTTGCACTCAGATACTTTTGCTGAGAGCATAATATCATATGTTAAGTATAGGACTGGTAGTTCTATATGCTAGAACTGATGCAATTGTTAAATTTGGCCAACCAATTTTAGTGAGTTTCACTTACATGGGCTTGTCCAGATATCCCTTCAAGAAACCTTTCGCCACCAAAAAACAATCGCTTTGCACCATCATCGTCTCTCTTATATGAGCCATTACTTGAAGATGTTAAACGTTCATCAGTAAACATATCAGGATGTGGTAACAGATCAATGGACAATGATCCCCATTCCAATTTCTGCAATAGAAACTCGCATGAATATCAAATTTGAAGCACAGAAGAAATTTGCCATGAACCTTGAAGTGTTTTCCATGTATAAACTTTGAACCTTACAAGTGTATTACTAATCAGAGTTCCCCCAGAGCCAGAGGCTCCTACACATATATTACAATCTTGTAAACATATAATGAACCATCTGACTTCATTACAAAAATCCACTTCTAATATTTTTCAAGTTTTGATGGCACGGAACAAATAACCAAAAAGTTAATCTAAGTCAAACACCCTAATTTGAGAAGACTTGACAAATAGTAACTGAACCAAACATCAAATCAGCTCTATGAGAAGAATGGCAATAAAAAAACCTCAGGTGCAAGCACTTAAAGGATTATAAGTTCGTGAAATATAACTAACTAAATTGGGATTAATCTGATTACGTAAGTAATTAGGATACTAGTGTCAACTACATAATATTAAGCATGAGCAAATAATTTTTAAGCCAACCAACACAAACTGATATCTCATATTAAGGAGTACAGGTTGAGTTAGAAACCTTGAACACATATATGAAATCTTTGTTATTGGAGAAGTCCCTTGCTTCCTTGAGGTTGACAACCTGTAACAGAAGTACATTCCACATGAGAAAATTAAAATATCAATGAATAGGTCATCATTTAATAACATTTTATTATCACCTTCCAGTTTTCATTTGTGGTATACAATAAAAGATTGCGAATTGTGATAGAAGCTAATGGCGGTGACCTGGAAAGTGTCACAAAACAACCATAGTAAGTTTCACCAAAAATTAGCATCAAAAGGATCCGAAATAAAACATGAACATAATTATTTAACAAAATGAAACAAATCGAGGTCAATGAAGTAGAACATTTTCATATTAGTAATACCCTAGGAATAAGTAGTTTACAGCATAAATTGAGTGCAACAGAATTGGTGAGAGAGCTAAAATGTTATTAGTGGTAACAAGGCAAGTGCATTGCATTACTAAGCACTAATTAGCCACAGAGAAATGGTTCACTGAAAAGTCGAGTGTGTACGACTTGTGCAGGATCTATAATATGGCTATGCGGAATATGATAACAATATATATATATATATATATCACAGATAACTTTAAATGCAGTAAAGTAAAGTAAAGACACCAGGATTTTATACTGGTTCGGACTTCCCGTCCTACATCCAGTCCCGAAGCTCCTCTTCGGCTTTTCACTAAACAACACCCTCACTTCACCCGGAGGAACAGGTTCACTACTTGATTTGCGGGCTACAAGTTTACCCACTTGATTTCACGGGCTACAAGCTTACCCACTTGATTTCACGGGCTACAAGCTTACCCACAAGACGATTACAAGAGTTTGACCTTGAATGTGTTCTTTCTTCAACACTGAATAGTCAATGATTGAGTACACCCTTCCTATAATCTTATCCTCAAATGTATTTTGATGTTTAGAAAGATTAGGAAGTAAATTATCGAGTTGAATCACAAGTGTATTAAATATGCTTGGAGATTCAAACGATAATTGAATGCTTTTGAGTGCTTTTTGAGAGAAAAGGATAATGCAAGATAGATCATAAAATAGAGAGTAAATTCGATGATTTGAATGATTGCAAACTCGTGTATTTATAGAAATCGAGAGGTTGCAATTGTTGATGAAAAGTTGCATCTAAAATAAGTGATTATTCATGAAGAGAAATGGATGCAACTCTTAAAGGAAGAAGATGACTTTTCATGAAAATTCAAAAAGCTGTTGACCTATAGAATTTTGTAGGTCGACATGTTTTTAGCCGTTGGAGTTCAAAAACCTGTTGACCTATAAAATTTTGTAGGTCGACCTATTTTTGACCGTTACATTTTAAAATCCTGTTGACCTATAAAAAATTGTAGGTCGACATGTTTTTGACCATATGCATAAAAAATGTTTTCATGAGTGATATTTTTAAGCAATTAGAAGTATGATCATTTGAGGATAGATTTTAACATTATATAACTCTAAAATAATCAACTTCTAACCTATGAAGTCATCTCGTCTTCTTTTTGTCGATGTAGAAGCTTCTTCTTGTCATAAATCAAAATAACCATCGAAGCTTTGACTCAACATTCACATCCCAAGTAGTGCTTCTTTATGTTGTATTAAGGAAACCGACCTTAATTACTATTTATAGAAGCATCCACGGCATAATATTACAACTTACTGACTACTACATCATCTACAATATGAATTCCAAAGTTAATTGATTGTGGTATTCTCTTTATCAACTTATAAACACAGGGAACACAAGCAGTCACAAGTTGTGGATATAAGAGATGTATAAGCAACATTAAATTACCAAGTCGCGCCACCTTGGTTTCGAGAACCACCACGTGTTTCAACCAAAAGATTAACAGTGCCAACTTCAATTGTCATTCCATCTGCAATCTAAATTTGTTCAAAATAAGTAAAAAAGAAACTGAACCATAGAACTGAACTGTTAATAACATCTATATGTAGACACCAATGATCTAAGTTTTTTACCACCATTAAAACGTTTTTTTTTTTTTTTTTTTTTTTTTTTTTAAGTTCCCCATTAAAACATAAACATAACAGTGTCTATAAAAGAAGATAGCTTTATAGCAAGTCAAGGGATTCATTATTTCTAGGACGTCTTTTGTTTTAAGTTTATCATAAAAGCATAAAAATTAGCAGTACCTATGACCGAAAAGAGCACCATAGAAAAATAAGAGGGATTGACAGGAAGGAAGGGAAGGGGGACAACTATAAGCGCAATTTTTAGGTGATGTGAAGGCAGGTACCTTCGGAAAGTTTAATGATGTATTTATTATTAATTTCCATTGACTAAAACACTTTTGTCTTCAACTACCACTTATCAACTTCTTTTCCCTGAAGTCGATAAAATAATCATTATAAACATAAAACACAACATAATTTTGTCAAAGCATTGCATCTAAATCATCATTCTTGAAGAGGAGGGGTGAGATTTGGTTTCAGGCACAAAAGATAACAACATTTCTCCTTTTCCCATAAAAAAATCATGTAGTGGCAGGATTAGGTAAACATTTAGGGAATTCCCATGTAAAACATATGAGGCGTTTTTGGATACCATACAAAGCTTGTATGTAGCCTTTGAAATAACCATGTGGGTTTCCTGCACTTTGACCATGGTATTGTAATAAACTACTAGGATCACCATGTAGAAATGTGGAATTTAAGGCTATATGTGGAAGAGATAATGAAGAAAATAGGTAATAATGTAATTTTGCTGAATATATTAATTAACATATGGAGTTGGCAAAAAAAAGTAATGTTAAATAGTTTATGGAGTTTTGAACTCTAAACAAAATTGAATACATATACTATATTGTCACCTTAAGCTCTGATACCACGTGTAACACCCAAGATTAGTTCCTACTTAAAGGTTGATCCCACTAAATGTACTTAGTAATTTTTAGCCAGTAGTTTCTTTTACCCCTACATAGGTGCCGTCTGCCCCTATCTTTACTAGGTGTACCCACTACTCCCAAGCGATCGGCTCCCTAACGTAGATACCCGTGCTGGTCCCACAATGGGGTGTATCGTTTCCCCAAAGTGGCAACCTGATAGTATCAACGGTGCACGGCTTTATACCTACACGATGCAACAACGATTTACTAACCAGCCCGGGTCCACACACGCATATGAAACCCGTTGGTCCTACGTTGCCACCGCTAACCCGTTTTCCATCCTTATCTATCTTAGAAAGATTATCTACACACGGAGGGGAAACTAAAACCGAGAGAGAAAGAGATTCAAACGGAGAATTCGAAAGATAAAGATATGGCTATCAGGAATTATGCTTTTCTCTTAAAAGACATGTTTTTGAAAATACTCCTTCAAAAATTTTCTTAGAAAAATAGTTTTTCTAAAGATTTTATCTGTTCTGGTAGTAAAATACTACTTCATATTGCTTCTTTTATGGGAGCATTCACCATGGGTAGTCTTTAATTTTCGATATAAGTTTATTAGCTGATCGAACCGAAAAAGCATTTAATGGCTGCTTGGCAGGTGGTCAGACCGAACGAGTAATGCTCCACAAGCTATAATTGATGATTCTAAAGTGGAAATTTGGTTCCGCCTCTTACTTTCATATTTTGATACGTGAAAAAACCCTTCTAAAAACATGATATAAATTACATCCCCATTTTTTATTTTGGTAAAAAAAACATTTACTTTAGGGGGAATTAAAACTGAACACAATCGTATGTTTTTACGGTAAAAGGTGAATTTTCTCGAATTTTGTAAAAAAACTGCAAATATTTGAAGAATTTTCATCAAATATTTGCAGTCCAGAAACTTCAATATTTCTCTGCGAATATTTGAAGAGTTTTCCGTAAATATTGGTAGAGTTTCCCGCAAATATCCTAAAACTTGGAATAGGTTTATTTTTTTATTTTTATAACACATGTTTTAAGGGGGGCAGCTGTGTATTTTGAAACTTGATCAGGGTGTTTTAATGGAAATTTCCTATTTGAAATGCTAAGTATAATCAAATGGACATAAAGTAGAAACTCTTTACCAAGCTAACATTTCTGAAGTTGCAGAATACTAAAGTTTTTTTCATTGAAGAATCAGAAAAGTAGTTATATGACACAGAATTCGAAGAAATAGTAAAGAATATCATTAACGTAAATAGTATGGTATGATAAATAAAAAATGGTCTTCAAGCTAGAAACCAATAATAAATATGTAAACCAACAACATCACTGCATTGCCCATGCTTGAAAGACGCTTCGTTTTGTAGATATAAATTCAGTTAAAGGAGCAGAATATTTAATTTCTTCATTTTTGACAGTCATATAAACTGACTGATTCGTGTTTTCAATTTTGTTGAAAATATGATCAAGTATTGACAACCCAATGAATGGTTTAACAGAGAAGATGGTTTATGTATGATTAGATAACAACTCCTTAATCTCTAACATGAAGATATGCATAAATATAAAATAAAGGCATTTGTACCAATAGTAAATGAAAGATTCTTTTTACATTTATTCCAGTCAGTCAAAAGAAATTTGATTTATCATCATGACTGAATACTCAAAAATGAGCTTGAAAAATCAAACCGTATCAACGAAAGAATTAGTACGTATGAAGTGCCAAATTATGTTCTGTTACCAATAAAATGCTTTGCAGATATATTTCGCTTTTAAAAAAAAATCGACAACATTATTTTATCCTTGATGGATTAGAGGTTCTGGATTTAGTTCTACAAATAGTATTGAAGTTTAGAAACGATAACGAGATATAAGAGAGACCCAGTTTACCACCAGTTGAAGAATGGGAACTCTATACATCATGTAATTGAGTTATTTAACAAGGAATATAAACATATAATTTTACTATGCATTATCGTAGCATAAGATTATTATTTGCAAAAAAAAAAAAAAAAAAAAAAAAATTGGCAAATCGAATATTGCAAGATCAGATTTGGTTATAAATAACTTGTGCTCTCAAAACAACTTATAACGTGACAAATCAATTTATGTTTTATTCATTTTCTGTTCTTTTATACCAAAAGCAGTGTCTTCTAATTGAATGGGATGGGAAGAAGAAAAAGGAACATTCACAGAAACTGAAAATAAATTATTATTATTCACTTTTGATGGAAAACAATTCTTTTTGGAGCTATTTTCCATCTTATTATAAAGTGATCACATCATGACTTCCCATCATTTTGGGTTCTTTTGCATCGATGTGAGTTTCTCAGCGCAGCTTTAAAATTTCAAGCAACTTTATAGTGATTAGAGTTGTAGCATGTACCCTTTTTATTCATGTCTCCGCGTATTTAAGGTATATATTTAGTGAAATTTAGATATTTATTATTGTACGGTCTATCTCTATATAAAGGGCGCATTCTCTTCATTAGCTTAATAAAAAATATGTTCCTGTTTTTGAGTTCATGTTCCAGTCATTGTTACATATACTCCATAGCTATTCTATCAACACCATCGAACGCATAGTATTTCAGTACCCAAAAAAAATTGAACAGTATTAAAAAAAGATATATACATACATATACATATATACATACATACATATATATATATATATATACATATATATATCCATCATAAAGTCTTTTGAAATTTCATTTTCACCACAGTTTCACAAATTTTATACTCTTTTCCTATAAGATTTGTATGCTATGTATACTTATAAAATATTTATAAGCAACTGAATTATACATAATGCTTATTAAGTGTGAATATAATGCAAATCCTTCCACTTAAATATAACAAAAAAAAAACTAGGATATTGATTTCAAATCAATTAAATACCAAAATAATACTAACTGATGAGAAATTGAGGCTACAAAACGTAACCAAAAAAATAAATAGAGTGATTTTTTTTAACAGTTAGAATATATCATCATTCATCAGTTGTAAATTAGAGCCAGGCCGGGTATTGGTTATCATCTAATAGTGGATATATGTTAGGTATTATTGATTCACTTGAATAACTAGTTCAGTCGCTTATGAATGGTGATTTCCCCCCAAAAATATATATGCCATCTTCATATTATTTTGACAGATTATGCATCAACATTGGAAGGGTGTCGTCTAAATGTGACATCTACCATGAACAGATTATGTTTATATCTGCTTTGAGGGAGGTAAAAATCTGTCAAAAATCAAATAAAATGTGTCCATGGTGATAGAAATAAAAATAATGATATTCCAACATAAAAGTGGAACTACCACTACAGGAGAATGCATGCTGATGCTACTTTCCCCTTTTATATGCATGGTCATGTTCACAAATTTTGTAATGATTAACACTAGATGCTCTTACACGCTTCAATTTGGCTAATGACTATGCTGATTTGGTGAACTTTTGCTATAAATGAGTAGACTGAAGAAAGTGTGTTTTTATCAATAACAAATGACAAAATTGTCAAATATTTTTACCTTTTTTTTTGTACTTTTTTTTTTTTTTTTTGGAAAACAGGAATCTTCATTTATAATACTCAAAAGGAGTTATAGATATTTGTTTAACCCTAAATCAATAAAATTCAAATTTGAGAAAATAAAGGGGGACTATCTTGTGTATTCATTTCGGATCTAATTTATATAACGTAGGTTTTATCCATTCAAGCGATTCTTCGCTTGGAAAGGGCTAAAACTGCAAAAATGATTCTTTTAACCTTATTGATTTAAAATAAAATTGTTTGTGGACCATGAACGGATTATGGCTCCTCTAAATATCTCTTTGGTCTTGAATAATTAAGGTTCACACTTTCAGACGTAGGAAATGATATCATTGTGCAAGGAAAAATGAGAACTAAATATTTAGTGAATATGGTCAAAATTTTAGAAAAAGGTATATTCATCTCAATATCTAACTCAAACAAGACATGACATACAAATTCGTTACGAGTAAATTTCAAAATAGTTCTGATTTTTTGTACAATTTGCTACAATATTTTACTTCCCAAGGGATCAAACTACCATATTTCACATTTCAAGATAATTTAAAAGCTAGAGTTTTTTTTTTTTTTTTCTATATCTAAACCAAAGTTTGAGGTTTTAACTAAAACACCGAAATTTTGGATTTCCGTTTCAGGTTCTGTTGGGACCGGTATGAAACCAAAACTGAAGCTTTGATTCAGTATTTTTAAAATAAAAAAAAATCAACATCAAATTTCATAGAAAAAACCCAAGAAAAGAATTACTTTGTGTTTCAAATATACAAATATTCGACATTTCAAATTTTAACTAAGGAAATGTATAAAATCGAAAAATATATAAATGATGTATAAAAATTTAATAATGGAATGATGAATAAACATTTCTAAATGTTATACATATTCGTGACTAACTAATATTCTTTGTTTTTACTTTTTAGCTTATTTTCAATTAAAGACAGAATATATTCTGTTTCAATTAACTAAACAAATATATGTGTAATATTCAGAACCGAAACCACTAGAAGTTATGAATTAAATCGGAATGCCTAAAATTACGTTAAAAAAACAAAACCCATATCAAAAAGATCTTGAATCTTGAATTGTGAAGTACAGAATTTTTCAATATCAAATTCGCATTTAACTAGAGTTGACTTTAAAGAGGTTTTTCTTTGCTAATTTATTCCCTTGATTAGTATGTAATGTAAGTAACAACCCCCATAAGGTATGCTATGAAATACCTTATCGGCAAATCCATAGCCACTGGCTTTTCCTGCACTTGCTGGCGACTGGCCACTATTATAAAACATAAGAGAACATACAGTCAGAAACCATATGATGAAACTACCGGTAAATTCCAGCATAGTTTACCTGCTTGTGCTATTAGTGCTCTCTTTATCCGCATTTTCTTGAAGAACCAAATCAAGCTTATCAATATGGATAACAATTGGTTCAACTTGTACATAAGAAACAGCTGGCAGCTATAACATGCAAGTAAAACATCAATAGGGAAATTAATACAATAATACACACTGACTAAAAGTAAAGTATACTCGCAAGGCTCTCAAACTAAAATAACATGTAGGCCATAAGAACTATACTTAAGCACAAAATAATGCACGGAGCACGAGAGGTCTGACCATAAATAGTATGTAGTATACAGTATGGTGACAAGGTTCATAATTTCAAATGATACTTAAAATAGTTGTTGGCTTAATAATTGAACGTTAAGTGAAAGAATACATCTGAATACATTAAAAATTAGACCGTCCAGATATACAAACCCAACATGTAAATATAAGGTATGTAAGACCAAGCACAAACATTTACCACTCAACCATTGTACCACTATAAGAAACAACAACAACCACCACCACCACCTAGTTAGCGCCAATTCATTAAATCAGAATAAAAGCTCTTTGATCGACCTACCGTGTAGTGCTTGTGGCTAAGCGTATGGCTAAAAGATTGAATAATAACGTATTTTACTCCTTCAAACAGTTACTGCAAAAGCAGATAGTGTTCCATCAGAACAATATATGGAGAACATTGTTGTAAAAATCTTAAAATCCTACGATTTGAATCCCGTTTTGAATCGAATCTTTCCCTTTACGATTCGATTTATATTACGATTCAAATCAGACTAATACAACACTTTAGAAATACCATTCAATTCAAATTAATATATTCAACATACTTATTTGGATCTACAATTCATATTTTAATCATTTAAAAATAAATTAAAATCGAAACAAGATAGAAAATGGTGTTTTAGGTTTAGATGTAGAAGTTTAAACATTAAAATTAATTTCAAAGTGTGTGCAAGCTTTAAAATGTATGTTCTTTGAATCCATGATTTACGATTTAAATCCCGTTTCGATTCATAGTTTGAACTTTACGATTTACGATTTTAATCTCATTTTGGAAACATTGATGGATAACAAACTCATGGTAAACATAAACAGTGTATAAGTAACAAATTTTGACCAACAAACAGACATATAACATATTCGACTCCAGAATATCAACTATAAGCAAAATCAAATGGAAACTTCTTAAAAGTAAAATAAACAACAACAACAAAAACAAAGTCATATATCCCAAACAAGTTGGGGTTGGCCTTAAAAGTAAAATAAAAACTAACATTAATTCATATTCAGTGACCGAGTAGTGTATGCTCTCACACCATTGGTAGTCTTTACTAAATATCACATTTAATTAAGCAGTAGGGAAAATAGATAATTCCAAATTTATACAAACAAATAATGTTCTAGCTTTATAGAGCAAATTCTACCATGACATCTCATTTACAATATCAGCATTATGATACCGTCATAAATTGTCAGTAAACAATAAGTTACCGTGATTTCAAGCTTCCCAACTCTAGCAGTAGCAACATTGAGCGCAGGCGGCAAACCCATACTCGCGTGCAGCACATCTCCATTTATATCTGCAAACAAAACAGAATCAAATCATTCGAAGGGATTGGTTTTGCAAAATAGAGAATTTTCAAGGGTTTACA
Organism: Allium sativum; assembly: GCA_030737875.1. NCBI lineage: Eukaryota > Viridiplantae > Streptophyta > Magnoliopsida > Asparagales > Amaryllidaceae > Allium > Allium sativum. The sequence continues at coordinate 388,895,106 of CM060920.1, read as the reverse complement.
CACAAAAGTACCGAGATCTGAGAGTTGAGCAGTGCGGCCTTGGAGTTTGAACTGGTCTCTGGTGAAGGATTTGAGCCAGTATTTTAGAGTGTACTCAAGCGCACGTGCCAAAATTGACTCCATTCCGCCTACTTCTAGGTCCTCTCTTATCCTTCTTAGGATGCTAAATTGCCAAATTAGGATCGACACCGGCGGCGGGATCGGTGTCGGGAGGATTATCTGATTAACTGATCAATGATGAGTGAATCATGAAATGAGCCGCTTTTTCGGTGGTTTGAGTTCTGCTAAATATTTGTTTATTTTACCTTTATCTATTTCTTACTTCTTAATTCAAAATGGAATTTTGCTGATGATCATATATTCATATGCATACACTACAAATATTATATTCACATAAGCACAATGACGAGAAAGAACCGTGGATTATATAATTTAAAAGAAAATTTTTATTATATTTTTAAGTTAATTGATAATAACACGATAGATCTAAGAATTTATTGCATTTTTTTAATTTATTTCATTTTTATATTGCAGTAATTTAAGATATTAACGATAGATCTGAAGTAAATTTAAAATGTAATGGATATTTTAGATAAATTAAACATTAGAATTTGAGCTGTTTAAAACATTGGACAAAACAATTCAAAAAAAAAAGTATTATTTCGACTTCGAAAAAAATGATTTTGAGCAATAATAGTAAGCAAACATCTCTAACGATCGGTTTGATTATTTCAAATTCTATTTAAATTCATAAACTTTTTGGACATGTCACATGCATTTTTAAAACAAATAATTTCGTTGAAATATCCTCAAATTATTATGTTTTTTCTTGTTTTCTTGTATTTTAACTCATTCAAAACAATTGAAAACAACAAAAGAACAATTGTCGGCATTGTATCTACATCGTTTTTAACATTTCTTTTAGTGATTTAGTTATCATCTATAATAAGCCAAAGAAGCTAACAATGGAAATCTAATCATATATCTCTAAATCAAGTATAAATCACCAAATCAAGTATATTTTTGTAACTGAAATTCTGTGTAGTTAATTGTAACACCCCACCTCCGCCAGGGTGACTCTTGCAAGCACTCTGGCTTTGGAGGGGCGTTTGAATCAGGTAAACATGCATAATGATATATCAAGGCAGAACAAGAACATATGTATATATGAAAACAGAGTAAATAACATAGATAAAACAGCGGAAGATTTCAAACCATTTCAAAACAAGTCTGGTACAACATAATGTCAACTTTCCAAATAAACAAGTCTAGATAAAACAACATCATCTGAAAACTGAAATACATAAGTATTATCCCCAAAATAAGTGATAACCATAGCTAGCTTCATGTCAAGACCGTACATGAGCTAAAATCCCACAAGCAAGTGATCAGAAATCCAGCTAAGCTCCAATATTCTCTCCCCGAGAACCTTGGGGGGGGGGGGGGGGGAACGGAAGAAAAGAGGCGAAAGAAAACAGGTCAGTCAAAAAGACTGAGTAAGCCCTACTACAACCAATGTAAGCTGATAAAGTTAACTGGCATGAGCAGCAGGGATGAACATAAGGATAACAACATACTAGCATGATGATTAACTAACAAGGTAGATAAAGGTGTCATCGCATAATCAGGTTTAAGGTTTTGCACCACAGGTGTACTAGCAAACTAACATGACTGGAATAAACAAGTATTGATCCCTTGGCCCAAGCTTTGGCCCAATAACATGAAATGACCCTAATACAAGGTCCAACCAAACGGTCTAGTCGATCGGCTCCCTAAGCCTAACTCGTCACGTGTTGGTGTCAATACGGCCCAAACATAATTGTAGTCGAACTGTGCCGGGTCCACCCTTCGGGTGTATCAAGCCCTAGGGTGCCAACCCCTGGACACCATAAACATGAGTGCACAGTCTCGATCTACTGGTACCCATGGGTGACTTCTCCAAATACGGACTACGTGCACGACCATAGTCCGTCCGGAACTAGATCGGCGTACCACCCGGCCGTCGTTTATTTGGTCGCTTACCTCCAGCCCAGTAATCGTGCCCCCTCCCTAGCCTAGTCCCTAGGGCCTTAGTGATACAAATTTGGGATTACTGCGGAGTGGGCCCCATTGCTAGGATTTCTCTAGTGGGTTAAGTACGGTTTAACCCCTTTACTAATCATGGATTAACTTGGTTAAGTGTAACGATGAGTTCACGACTTAACCCCGATTAATCTACCAAGCCCAAATTGGTTAAGTATTAAATGGACCATGACTTAACCCTAATCATGAGGCATTAATTAATTAATGCGCCTTAACCTCTCACATTAGACTTTGTTGTGGTTACTAGTTAAGCCGGGCGGGTCCGGGTAGCTTTACACCACAACTTGGTCTAACCTCGGGTTCAAGGTACAACATGGCCAACTTCTCACATTGGGTCCTATTGTTTGTAGCAACTAGTTAAGCCGGTCGGTTCCGGGTAGGTTTACGCTACAAACTCAACCCAACCTCGAGTTGGTCACACTTATATTTTCTAAGTGTCATGTCCATCATGTTTCCAAAACACATTACAAGTTTTCAAGCAATTGGGTAGACCTAACTTAATAGGTAAATTCCCAATGGGTAGACCTAACTTAATAGGTAAATTCCCAAGCTTATGTTTTTATGTCTTTTAAGTTTACCCAACCCCAAACGCAATCCCATCGCTTACATATCGCAATAGCGCATAAAGGATAGAAAGAGGGAACTTGGCATAATCATGACATAAAAGTGTTAAGCCACAAGTTTAACATGGTGGCATATGAAATGTACATATGTTCATATACTTGCATATTACATTTTTAGGCCCCAAAAGCATGCATAAAACCAAACTTGGCATATTGGTGATACATGGTGCTAAATGACATGTGGAAATGGCCATAAGTTCGCATTTAGCCTCACATGCAAGTTATCATAAGAGATATGATAACTTACATGTTGCCAAAATGCAACCTTTAGCATAAAGCTTGAAGCTTTATGTTCACATACTCAAGATAAGCTTGCATAACATGATAGCATGAACAAAATGTTCAACCCAAACTTGCATAACATACTTGCATATCATAACATGGCATACTTGCATAGCATAACATGGTAAACTTGCATAACATGACATGATGAACTTGTATATCATAGCATGGCATACTTGCATATAAACTTGCATATCATAACATGACATACTTGCATATAAACTTGCATATTACAACATGATAAACTTGCATATCATAGCATAGTAAACTTGCATATAAACTTGCATATTACAACATGATAAACTTGCATATCATACATTTAACTTTAGAGTTTAAGTATGAAAGTAGAATAGGGCTTACAATGCTTAGGAAGTCACAAAAATATGACAAAGCCCTTATGAAATCAATTAAACCCAAAAATGCAAGCAAAACCCTTGAGCCAAAATGATCAAAACTCTTTCTTTATGATGCAAATATAGAAACTTGACTTGAATGCAAGCTAATGATGATCATACAAGCTTGAAAACACTTGTATGCATGGAAAATCTCATAGAAATTGATTTAGGAATTTTATGAAGAGAGTGGAGGCCATGAGAGGATTGATTTTGCCATAGTTTAGTTGCTAGAATGAATAATGATGATTTAGGGTTAGGTTAGGGCCTTATTTATAGAGATTAGGACTAGTTTCAACCTTAGGATTAAACCCTAGTTCCAATCTCAGCCCTCAAAACCGAATCTGGCCCCCAAACTCAACACAATCTCAAAATGGTGCACCAGGCTAAACAGCCCGGCTGGACCAAGTCGACAGCCAAGTCGACAGGGCTGTCGACTTGGGTCCAACCAAGTCGACTCCCAAGTCGACAGGGCTGTCGACTTGGGTACTTTGGCGGGAATTTTCCCGCCTGCGCCTGCTGCCCTAGATTCCCAAATTCAAACTTGAATTTGAAATCTGTTTTTACTTTGAAATTTTCTGAAAACTTCGTTGGGCCTTAATCGAGTCATACGGACTCCGATTTTCGAAAACTCGGACTCTATTTCGCGTATTTTTCCGAGACGAACGCAATGGCATAGCCCGTTTCCCTTGATTCAGATTTTAGAATTAAATTCTGCCTCGATTTACGTTATAACAGGTTATTGAAAATACGGGTTGTTACATTCTCTCCTCCTTAAAGGATTTCGTCCCCGAAATCTTCAAGTTAGGAAGAACGTATCCTACCATCCAACATCCATCTACTCAAAACATCATCCACGAGCAATCATTGTCCTTACAAGATTCTAAATGTTGTATGAACATATGCAAAGGTGTGTGTATATGTACTTATCTAATGCAAATATCATCAATGCAAATTATGTTAGTGAAATGAATCCATATGTATGCAATTCCTAACATAATGTATAACATCTATATGTGTGCACATAACATACATCCATATGCAACATCCATGTGATAACACAAAAATTTTCATCCATGAATAAGCAAAAACACTCATGCATATGCAATATGAGGAGTGTGTGAGCTGATCTAGTGCCTAACGTGTATAATGCATCCACGAGTAACCACTTGCAACCACTTGCAACCATCAAGCATAACATGTTTCAAACACATGTTTCATCCAAAGGGTTTCTACCTAAGGTTCTCATGACAAGATTAACACGATAAACTAGATAAACATGGATAGCAAAGAGAAAGATATGCTAACAAAGAAAAGAGATTGAGAGTGTACCCTCAAAGAGGAATGGATAAAGCCCACGCATCTTCTCCTCGGTTTCCCAAGTTGCGTCTTCTTCGGCTTCACCCCATTGAACCTTCACCAACTTGACCTCTCGATTCCTTAGCTTCTTGGTCTCCGTCCCCAAGATACGAATCGGAGCTCTCCTCAAGGTAGCCTCTTTCTCCACTTCCACATCTTTTAGAACACTTGGCTCAACAACCTCTGCTGATTCATGTAAACATTTCCGGAGATGCGAGACATGAAAAACATCGTGTACTCCGGCAAGCTTCTCGGGCAACTTCACTCTATAAGCCATCTGCCCGATCCTCTCTATAATAGGGAATGGTCCAACAAACCTCGGTGCTAACTTCCCAACGGCTCCAAATCGGACCACATTCCACAAAGGAGAAACCTTCACGAAAACCATATCCCCAATGTCAAACTCCAAATCAGTTCTTCGCTTATCAGCATAGGATTTCTGTCGGTCTTGGGCCGCCTTCATCCGTCTCTGAATCAACTCGATCTTCTCGGATGTATCTCTGATCATATCAGGCCCAAGTATAAGCTCATCTGTAGTCTCCCACCAACATGTAGGCGACTTGCACGGCCTCCCATATAAAGCTTCGAATGGTGCCATCCCTATGCTTGCCTGATAACTGTTATTATACGCAAACTCAACAAGAGGAAGATGGTCTTCCCAAGTACCACCAAAATCCAGAATACAAAGCCTCAACAGATCCTCGAGTACCCTATTCACCCTTTCGGTTTGACCGTCCGTTTGTGGGTGATAAGTAGTACTTAGATTCAACCTCGTGCCCATGGCTTCTTGCAAGTTATTCCAGAACTGACTTGTAAAGATTGGGTCACGGTCACTGACTATACTAGAAGGGACTCCATGAAGTCTCACAATCTCACGAAGATATACAGACGCTAGCCAAGATGCGGTTCTCTTGCTCTTCACCGGAATGAAATGAGCACTCTTCGTAAGTCTATCCACAATAACCCAAATGCTCGTATTCCCTTTCCTTGACCTTGGTAGCCCATCGATAAAATCCATGGAAATACTCTCCCACTTCCATAGTGGAACGTCTAGAGGATGCAATAGCCCACCGGGCTTCTTTGACTCGGCCTTAACTTGCTGGCAAATGATACATCTAGAGACAAACTCTGCCACATCCTTTTTCATCCTAGGCCAAAAGAAAATACGCTTCATATCTTTATACATCTTATCTCCGCCTGGATGTATAGTCAACTTAGAGCGATGCGCTTCCTCAAGAACTTTTCTTACTAAATCTTCTACCATTGGAACACATAACCTTCCGTCTCTCCTCAGCCAACCCTTGTCATCAATAGAATATCGAGCGAGATGACTAGACGCCTCTCCTCGAATCAGCTTATCCATAATCTCAACTATCTGAGGGTCTTCTCTCTGCGAAGCCCCAACTTGATCAAGAAGGGTAGGTCTGAGTTCCAGAGATGCTAAAGAACCGGTCATCGACTCAATCGCCAAAGAGAAATCAAAGGTTGCCACATACTCTAAATTCTTCATCTCAACGAATAGAGGACTCAGAGTCAACCTTTTTCTACTCAATGCATCAACTACCACATTCCCCTTGCCAGGGGTATAAGCTATCTCAAAATCATAGGACGCCAAGAATTCCATCCATCTTTGTTGCCTTAGATTCAGATCCTTCTGAGAAAAGAGATACTTCAATGACTTGTGATCGGTATAAAGCTCAAATCTTTCTCCCAGAAGATAATGGCGCCAAGCCTTGAGTGCATATACTATTGCTGCCAACTCTAAGTCATGAGTGGGATAATTCTTCTCATGCACTTTGAGTTGTCTACCGCCAAAGCATATCACTCTTCCTTCTTGCATCAGAACAGCTCCTAGCCCCGTGCCACATGCATCGGTGTATACTGTAAATAACTTCCCTCCATCGGGCAAGGCTAGAACAGGTGCTAATGTGAGGGCTCTCTTGAGCTTCTGAAAAGCAAGCTCGCATTCTATGCTCCACGCAAAAACTAAATTCTTCTTCGTCAATTTAGTAAGAGGAGCGGAAATCTTCGCGAAGTCCTTGATGAACTTCCGGTAAAAGCCTGCAAGACCTAGAAAACTTCTCACTTCGGTTGCATTCCTTGGAGTCTTCCAATCCTGAACTGCAACCACCTTAGCGGGATCCACCGCTAAGCCTTGCTTAGACACTATATGCCCAAGGAATCTAACTTCCCTTCTCCAAAAGTGACACTTGGAGAACTTGGCCTTCAACTGATGTGCTCTAAGCGTATCCATCACCTCTACGAGATGCCTTGCGTGCTCTTCCTCATCCTTAGAGAAGATCAGAATATCATCTACGAAGACCACGACAAACTTGTTCAAGAATTCCCTGAACACCCTATTCATCAAGTCCACGAAATATGCGGGTGCATTAGTCAAGCCGAACGGCATGACAAGCCATTCGAAGAATCCATCTGGGGTCCTGAACGCAGTCTTGTCTATACTATCCTCAGCTACCCTGAGCTGATGGAATCCAGTAGCAAGATCAAGCTGAGAGAAAACAGAAGCACCGACAAGCTGGTCAAAGAGATCATCAATCCTCGGTAACGGGTGTCTGTTCTTCTTAGTCAGCTTATTCAACTCTCGATAGTCAACACAAAGTCGGAGAGAACCATCTGCCTTGGTAGCAAATACCACAGGCGCTCCCCATTCAGATATACTTCGTCTAATGAAGTTCTTCTCAAGCAACTCCTTTACTTGCTTACTTAGCTCCCGCCTTTCACGCGGAGCCATGTGCCGAACGGGCAAAGAAACCGGCTTTGCATTATCCACCAGATAAATGCGGAAATCAATCTCTCGCTTAGGGGGCAACCCCCTAACTTCATCGAAAACATCCGGATACTCTCGAACCACTCTCACAGACTGAAGAGTCTCCATTGACGAGTCGAGTGATTCAAGATAGCACAACATGACGGGACCTCTCGGATTACAAGAAATTTCTAGGGTGTTCCCGAGGCGAGTCACGAGCCTCACAACCCTATGCTCACAATCAAGGATGGCTCCATATCTGGACAACCAATCCATGCCCAATATCAATCCGTATCCCCTAAAACCAAGAACATAAGCACTGTACAAGAACTCTACACTCAGTATAGAGATCCTCATATCCCCACATATCATAGACAAATGGGCGGAACCCCCAATGGGATTTGAGACACAGACGGGATCATCTACCAAGCTAGTACTAAGGTGCAAACTATCAACAAGATCAGATGAGATAAAGCTATGCGATGCACCAGAATCAAACAAGGTACGAACTGGAAAATCAGAAATATATACAAGGCTCTCAACAGAGATACTACCTTGATCGGGAACTGGAGCGGTATTGAGAGCATGAACTTGCCCTCCTGAAGGTCCAGCACGCTGAGTCTGACCCTGGCCTTGCCCTTGCTTCTTCGGGCAATCCTTACTGAAATGTCCAGTCTTACCGCAGAAAAAGCATTCACCATTCTTCCTTTTCCTTTTCTTACAATCCTTAATAAGATGCCCAACTGAACCGCAATAATGGCACTTCTCCTTGTTGTTCTTGCCCTTGTTGTTGTTCCCCTTGTTGCCTTGACCCTTGTTCTTGTTCTGATTGCCTTGACTGCTCTGACCACTTGGATTACCCTGATTTCCTTTTCCCTGGGAATCAGCCTTCTTGGCTTGAGTATCATTTTTCTTGACATCTCCCTGAAGTAACGCCATATCAACCAAGCTCTCAAACGTGGCCCCATGGGGAATATGTGACATAGCCAATCCCTGCAACGGCTCATTCAATCCTCTAGCAAAACGAAGAGCCTTCCTCTGAGGAGTATTCACCATATCCAAGCCAAAACGAGCTAACTGATTGAACTTGTTCACATATTCTTTGACAGACATATCTCCTTGTTTCAAAGTTATGAACCTCTCCATTTGCAGATTCTCCTCAGCAGAAGATAGAAACTTAAGCATGAACCTTGCCCTGAAATCGGCCCAAGTCTCAACAGGCCTAGTACCATTGGTGACTTCCCACCAATAAGCGGCTTCATCCTTCATAAGCCAAACCGCCAACAAGATCTTCCTCTGATCGTCTAACCCAAAGATAGCAAATAAATCCTCGGTCTCTTTCAACCAATTTCTGGCCTCTACAAAAGTCTCAGTGCCTTGAAAATTCTTGCCACCCATTGCTTTGAAATCTTTGCAAGTTTTTGCGAAGTCAGCTTGAGGATGCTGAGGGGGAGGAGGAACCTCAGCGACAGGAGGAGGAGGAACATTAACTACTGGAGGAGGAGGAGGAGGAGGAGGAACATCTGCGGGGCCGGCTTCGGTCGCCCTAGCCTCCAAAAGTCTCCTATACCAAACAGGTACGTGTACTCCCTCCGGAATAGCAAAGTTATCGGCCATACTGAAAACGAAGAAAAAGACAGATTCAGAATAGAGAAAAACGAAGGGATTTTGCCAATGGCTTTTTGGGGAATAGCCTTTTTAAAATAAACTAGACTTTTCTTTGGAAAATACTTTATACTTTGTTTTGAAAATAATTTTCCAAAAGTTTTCTAAAAACCTTTTTGTTCCTTCTCGTAAACCTTATGCTCTGATACCAAATGTAACACCCCACCTCCGCCAGGGTGACTCTTGCAAGCACTCTGGCTTTGGAGGGGCGTTTGAATCAGGTAAACATGCATAATGATATATCAAGGCAGAACAAGAACATATGTATATATGAAAACAGAGTAAATAACATAGATAAAACAGCGGAAGATTTCAAACCATTTCAAAACAAGTCTGGTACAACATAATGTCAACTTTCCAAATAAACAAGTCTAGATAAAACAACATCATCTGAAAACTGAAATACATAAGTACTATCCCCAAAATAAGTGATAACCATAGCTAGCTTCATGTCAAGACCGTACATGAGCTAAAATCCCACAAGCAAGTGATCAGAAATCCAGCTAAGCTCCAATATTCCCTCCCCGAGAACCTGGGGGGGGGAAACGGAAGAAAAGAGGCGAAAGGAAACAGGTCAGTCAAAAAGACTGAGTAAGCCCTACTACAATCAATGTAAACTGATAAAGTTAACTAGCATGAGCGGCAGGGATGAACATAAGGATAACAACATACTAGCATGATGATTAACTAACAAGGTAGATAAAGGTGTCATCGCATAATCAGGTTTAAGGTTTTGCACCACAGGTGTACTAGCAAACTAACATGACTGGAATAAACAAGTATTGATCCCTTGGCCCAAGCTTTGGCCCAATAACATGAAATGACCCTAATACAAGGTCCAACCAAACGGTCTAGTCGATCGGCTCCCTAAGCCTAACTCGTCACGTGTTGGTGTCAATACGGCCCAAACATAATTGTAGTCGAACTGTGCCGGGTCCACCCTTCGGGTGTATCAAGCCCTAGGGTGCCAACCCCTGGACACCATAAACATGAGTGCACAGTCTTGATCTACTGGTACCCATGGGTGACTTCTCCAAATACGGACTACGTGCACGACCATAGTCCGTCCGGAACTACATCGGCGTACCACCCGGCCATCGTTTATTTGGTCGCTTACCTCCAGCCCAGTAATCGTGCCCCCTCCCTAGCCTAGTCCCTAGGGCCTTAGTGATACAAATTTGGGATTACTGCGGAGTGGGCCCCCATTGCTAGGATTTCTCTAGTGGGTTAAGTATGGTTTAACCCCTTTACTAATCATGGATTAACTTGGTTAAGTGTAACAATGAGTTCACGACTTAACCCCGATTAATCTACCAAGCCCAAATTGGTTAAGTATTAAATGGACCATGACTTAACCCTAATCATGAGGCATTAATTAATTAATGCGCCTTAACCTCTCACATTAGACTTTGTTGTGGTTACTAGTTAAGCCGGGCGGGTCCGGGTAGCTTTACACCACAACTTGGTCTAACCTCGGGTTCAAGGTACAACATGGCCAACTTCTCACATTGGGTCCTATTGTTTGTAGCAACTAGTTAAGCCGGTCGGTTCCGGGTAGGTTTACGCTACAAACTCAACCCAACCTCGAGTTGGTCACACTTATATTTTCTAAGTGTCATGTCCATCATGTTTCCAAAACACATTATAAGTTTTCAAGCAATTGGGTAGACCTAACTTAATAGGTAAATTCCCAATGGGTAGACCTAACTTAATAGGTAAATTCCCAAGCTTATGTTTTTATGTCTTTTAAGTTTACCCAACCCCAAACGCAATCCCATCGCTTACATATCGCAATAGCGCATAAAGGATAGAAAGAGGGAACTTGGCATAATCATGACATAAAAGTGTTAAGCCACAAGTTTAACATGGTGGCATATGAAATGTACATATGTTCATATACTTGCATATTACATTTTTAGGTCCCAAAAGCATGCATAAAACCAAACTTGGCATATTGGTGATACATGGTGCTAAATGACATGTGGAAATGGCCATAAGTTCGCATTTAGCCTCACATGCAAGTTATCATAAGAGATATGATAACTTACATGTTGCCAAAATGCAACCTTTAGCATAAAGCTTGAAGCTTTATGTTCACATACTCAAGATAAGCTTGCATAACATGATAGCATGAACAAAATGTTCAACCCAAACTTGCATAACATACTTGCATATCATAACATGGCATACTTGCATAGCATAACATGGTAAACTTGCATAACATGACATGATGAACTTGTATATCATAGCATGGCATACTTGCATATAAACTTGCATATCATAACATGACATACTTGCATATAAACTTGCATATTACAACATGATAAACTTGCATATCATAGCATAGTAAACTTGCATATAAACTTGCATATTACAACATGATAAACTTGCATATCATACATTTAACTTTAGAGTTTAAGTATGAAAGTAGAATAGGGCTTACAATGCTTAGGAAGTCACAAAAATATGACAAAGCCCTTATGAAATCAATTAAACCCAAAAATGCAAGCAAAACCCTTGAGCCAAAATGATCAAAACTCTTTCTTTATGATGCAAATATAGAAACTTGACTTGAATGCAAGCTAATGATGATCATACAAGCTTGAAAACACTTGTATGCATGGAAAATCTCATAGAAATTGATTTAGGAATTTTATGAAGAGAGTGGAGGCCATGAGAGGATTGATTTTGCCATAGTTTAGTTGCTAGAATGAATAATGATGATTTAGGGTTAGGTTAGGGCCTTATTTATAGAGATTAGGACTAGTTTCAACCTTAGGATTAAACCCTAGTTCCAATCTCAGCCCTCAAAACCGAATCTGGCCCCCAAACTCAACACAATCTCAAAATGGTGCACCAGGCTAAACAGCCCGGCTGGACCAAGTCGACAGCCAAGTCGACAGGGCTGTCGACTTGGGTCCAACCAAGTCGACTCCCAAGTCGACAGGGCTGTCGACTTGGGTACTTTGGCGGGAATTTTCCCGCCTGCGCCTGCTGCCCTAGATTCCCAAATTCAAACTTGAATTTGAAATCTGTTTTTACTTTGAAATTTTCTGAAAACTTCGTTGGGCCTTAATCGAGTCATACGGACTCCGATTTTCGAAAACTCGGACTCTATTTCGCGTATTTTTCCGAGACGAACGCAATGGCATAGCCCGTTTCCCTTGATTCAGATTTTAGAATTAAATTCTGCCTCGATTTACGTTATAACAGGTTATTGAAAATACGGGTTGTTACATTAATGCTCCGCAATATTCCCGTTATAGCTTGTAGCATTCTTCGATCGCTATGTATTTGCAATTTAGTGTTGATGAATAGTGGTTCCACTTTAAGCCCCGTGGTTTTCCGTTGCACCCGCTAAATCAACGTTTTTTAGCATCTACTTTAGTAATATCAACCCATAGAGTTTGATTTGACTATTTCTCTTTTGAACTAAATTAAAAAAAACTACTGTAAAAGGCTAATTTTGATGAATAAGTGCCTAATTTGAGGTAGAAATATGTTATAGTCATCAAATCTAGTGTGAATAATCATATTATTCTACAATTTTGTTATATAAGATTAATTAATTTTAGTTTCTTCTACATAACTGATGTGAGAACGATAATTAATTAATTTCAAGTATTTGATTTTGCATGGAATAAACTTTTTGTCACCTCCGCTATATCCTATTATTTCCCCGCTTTATCCTCGCTACCACTTTTTGCACCTCTACCACTATAGGGTCGCTAAGTGTTTTAGCCACACATGGTTGAATTAATTGAGAGTTTAGCAAGAGTGGATAAAAGAGAAGGAATGAAGAACCTTAGTTGAAATGAGGCAGATGGTATGAAGCATGGTAGTTTTCGAAAGCAAGCGACGTGTACTTTGTTAGTGCGGATATCTGATGAAATGGCACAATAGTGATGAAATCAAATCTATAGAGCACGATTCATGGTACATTAATGATGCTATCCTTAAACATTATTTGCCTTCGCTGCTTAAATGAGTATTGTGAGCTAATGCAAATCGTCTCTCAATATACAATGAAGTTGAGATGATTATTCTCCGTACTCGATTGAGATAGCAGTATCGAAATCGATTCCAACTATATTTTGAATTGGTTGCAGGGACAAGAATATCGAAATGATATGTGGTATCACAAATCCAAAATAGTTTTGAAATGAATTAAACAAGAGAAAAGAATGAGAAAACCAAATTTGCAACACTTTCTGGCTGAATCAATTTCAAGGAAAAGAAGTGGTTCTAAAATAGCTCTTAGGTGTTACAAATTCCAAGAAGATGAAGGTTTCTGGGTGCTGCTATTCATACCCGCGAAGGGGTGTCTTTTTGTTAGTCGCTTCACAGTTTCTGCCCAATGACGGTCCTTTTAGTTGAACTTTCACACGTTCCGCCGATTAGTATTCATAACAAACTAGTTTTTTGTCTTTTGTCACATCCAAATTCAAATTTTAGGTTTGTCAATGCGTTTAAATCTAGCATGTTTTAATTAAAATATTGTTCAAAAATATAGTTTCGACCTAACATCGACCAGGCTCGGTCATCCATTCAAACAGACAGTGGCGTGCATGTTTTGATCATGCAAATATCCCTCCTTATAAAAGAGCAAACTTTGGATGCTCAAAGGACCCAATCATCTGTTGAATTTTGTGTTTGTGTGTGTGTATTCCAAAAGACAACAAACCAAGCAAGATTGAAGAGTACAGACCCGTTGCGTGTTGTAATCTTATTTACAAAATTTTCAGTAGGGTGATTTGTAATCGACTCATTCAATTTATTCCTGATATTATTTCTAATTGCCAATCAGCTTTTATTAAAGGCAGGCACATATCGGAAAATTCTCTATTGGTGCATGAGCTTGTAAGACAATTCAATAAAAAAGGTGCTGACAAAATGCGCATAAAAGTCAATCTTCACAAAGCCTATGACAGACTCAATCGTGAATTCATTTTACACATGTCAGACTGTATGGGTTTTCCTCGAAAAATTTCAGTAATTATCAGAGAATGCATATCTACTCCAAGGTTCTCTACCATAATTAGTCGTGTTCCTAAATGCTATATCAATTCGAATCGAGGCATTCGACAAGGCGATCCTCTTTCCCTCTATATATTTGCCATTGCGATGGAATATTTCTCCTTACAAATGGAACTGGCATGTCACCATGGTCTATTCTAACCTATTTACAACCATCAACGGACTGTTCATCATCTATTATATGCTGATGACATAATTATAGTTATCAAATCTAATGAACAGGTTGCACGTGCAATAAACATTTTCAAAAATCTCGAAATGTATGCAGGTCTGAAACTTAATAATTGCAAATCAAAATGCTAGTTTAACAAGTTTTGCAGAGAGAAGGTAACTAACTAGTCTTCAAATTCTGGAGATGAATGAAAGTCAACTTCATGTGAAATACCTGGAGGTTCCCTTATCGTCGGCTATCATTACTGGTAGAGAATATGGTGATTTAATTGCCAGAATTAAAGAAAAAATTAATGGGTGGAGCTTTAAACTTCTCACTTTTGCACGTAAACTGGAACTCATTCATGTTGCAATTACGACAAATGTTAGATTTTGGCTTCAAACATTCCAAATCCCATATTGTTCAATTGACACGGTCAATACAATATGTGCTAATTTTCTTTGGAAAGGTAGGATGCACAAAGTCAGTTTTGACATTTTTTGCAGACCCAAAACTGAGGGGGGAGTGGGTTTAACTAACCTCGAAGAATTGAAGAAAACTTACACAGCATTAAACAAGCTTGGAAAATTATCCAGGGTAACTCCTTATGGGCTTCATGGATGAGAAATCGATGTATCATAACCAATTTCTGGATTATGAAATGTGATAATAACTCAGCATCGGTCTGGAAACACATCATGGCTAATAAGGATACTCTAAAACAATTGATTCATCGTGAATTTGCGGATGGCAAATCCACTAGTTTAGGGAAGGACCCATGGTTTTTGGGGCAATCTCTGATCAATTTCCTTGGGTGGGACTCTCTAATGGCGGTTGGAGGTTTTGACTTCATTGTTGACAAAATTATCACGAACAACAAATGGAATACTAACAATCTCAGTTGCATGCAAGCTCTGCAACCCGATATACAGCAAATTCAAATCGTCCCTAACCTAACTCATGACATTTGGGTTTGGTCAGACTCTACTGATGGTAAGTCCTCGACCTCCTCGGCGTGGAATTACATCAGATCCAAACATGCGGTGAAAGATTGGGCGGATATGATTTGGAGCAAAGCTAATTGCCCTAAAATGGCTTTCACCACCTATAAAGCTGTTAATGGTCGTCTTCCTACTATGGATTGACTCGCCAAATGGAATATTAACGTTGATTTAGTGTGTTCTCTATGCAACACCCAACAGGAATCTCATGAACATCTATTCTTTGATTGCAAATTCAGTTCAGGGATCATGAATGCCACAAGACACAAAAATGGAATATCTTTTACTGGAAACATAAAGGATGAGCTTATTTAGCTGAGATTGCATAATTTATCGCCACTGCACTTGCAGGTTCTCCATATACCATTGATAACTACAGTTTATCACATTCGGAAGAAGAGAAATCGGAGAGTGTTTAAAAAAAAGAAACGAGACAGCAGCTTGGTCAGCAAACTCATTCACACAGACGTTAACATTCTTGTTCAACGAATTAAGGAATCTTTACTCACCAGAAACGCCCAGAAAGTAGCTCCCACTTTCGAGAATTGGAGCTATCGGCGGCTATGATACCCTAGTTTTTTCTGTTTGGGGATGAAGTGCTTCGGTATATGTATGTCTCAGTACACGCGATTATGGTATTAATGGTTAATTGGGATTTTGCAATCATTGCCCACCTACCGTGTTTGTTTTATGTATTTCGCATGTATACTGTTGCATCTTTTGTTTATAGTCTTGGGCTGAATTTTGGCCCAATGCATCAATAAATATTTAACCAACCTTCAATATATATATATATATATATATATATGTGTGTGTGTGAGAGAGAGAGAGAGAGAGGAGCGTTCAATAACACCCCAAACAGTGCAACACCACATTTGTCCACTGATTTCCACCACTCATTCCCCCATCTCTCTCCTTTCACTTACTCTCTCTTCTCCTGCTAACTTATTCTAATATAAACAGATGGTGGAAGTTAGGGGGCAAATGGGTGTTGCACTATTTGGGATGTTATTAAACGCTTCTATACACACACACACACACACATGTGTGTGTGTATACATATATATACACATACATACATACATATATATACCCTATTATTTCAAGATGTTAGACTATGCTAAATCCATCTTCCATATCTCTTTCTCTTATTCTTATTTACAAACAAATTCTCACATAAACAATTTACAATCTTTCATTAAATTTTTAATAAAAGTTCTCTTGTAATATATTGCAAGAAAATTAGTGCACAAGTATGGCTGTTTGTCTTGTGGTGAATCTATACATAGTGATAACCCATCATAGCACATCAGAATGGAGAGGTTGACAAAGCATTGAACTAGTAATCCTATGTGACATATCATATGGGTTTCACACACTCTTTTTTTTCCTTAGTTCATAAGCTGACACATAGTTTGGGGTTATGTCAATATTTTGATTTCATGAAGTACCGTTAAAGGCTTAAGTCATATTCTCACTAAAGGCGCCGCCATCTTCGTGTATTCATATAGTAGGTTTATTACAAGTGTCATATTGATGTACACTTCAACTGTTATTCTGTTATAAACATATTAAGTACTAAGTAGTACAACTTTCACCATATCAATATAAATGCCAAGCACTTTTCTTGAAATGGATATACTATCAAATGTTCAAACTAATAATACAGTGCTTCAAATTAAAACTTGTGCTTATTGAACTCAAGGTAATGAATTTTATCATGTTAAGTTAAAATTACCATTATATATGATTTCTATGTCACTTTAGACTCATTCTTTTTTATGCTTTCAATAGCAACTCTCTACAAGTCCTTTTGTATTTGGATTGGCCAAGTTTTGGCTCGATTTCACGAAATCCACGGTAATTACCCAATCATCGAACATTTGTCTCATCGCACTATCTCTTAGGCTAATATGCCTAGATTTTCCATTAAATGCCTAGTTATATGCTCTTGATAGTATTGATTGACTATCAAAATGCACAATATAGATGGCATTGTTTTGAATATATATGAATCTCTGACAGCAAATGTCTTAATTATTATACTTCTTTCTTACAAAAAGTTGGTGCTATAAATTCAGTCGTTATGGTAAAATCTGCAACACACACACACACATATATATATGTATATGTATGTATGTATGTATGTATATGTGTGTGTGCGTGCACGCTTGTGTGTTTCTTTGATGTCTAATGTGTTGTTTCCCCACCAAGAGTGAATATTTATCCACTAATTGATTTATTATTACCCTCTCTTTCAGTGTTCCATCTAGTTTTGTGTGTTCTTCTATTACACTTGAATACCCACTATATAAAACATCATAATCTATGGTTTCATTTAAATATACTTAAAAAATTATACACTTAGCTAGTGAACATCATAACATAACGACATATAATTGCACCTTTATGTTTTCATCCCCCCTCTAAGGTTAATCTAGATCCAATAAGTGGTATCAGAGTAGGTATTCTGTTAACTCTAGAATAATGGTGATCCCTAGTTGTCAGTCCATAGAGAGTCAGTCCAGTCACATTTCAAATATTTTTGATGGTACAGATTTTTTTGAATTGGAAACCAGAAATGAAATCGTATTTGAAATCTGTTAAATATTGGGATGTTGTTGACAGTGGAAGTGATATAATAGATAGGAGTATTAATGCTCGTGCTATGCATATTCTCTATTCTTACCTCAGTAATAATCAGCTTGATCTTATTTCTCATTGTTTGACTATGCAGGAAATCTGGAATACTTTCAACACGAAGTATGGACAAATTGGCAACAACAGCTCAGACCCCCGAAATGTCAACTCAGATTTAGATTTATGCTTAACGGGTCATACAGATAATAATTCAGATGGATCAGATGATGGAGAATCAACAGATGCTGAAACGGAAAATTTCACATGCGAAGATTTAGTTTATATGTGCGTTGATTTAACTAAATCTGTTGATAAACTCCAATCTAAAAATAAATCTCTGAAAATTAAGAATTCTGAGATGACCAGCAAAATTAACTGTTTGGAATCAAAACTGCCAAATGTCATGAAATTTGAAAATTCTGATTGTGAAAATTGTTTGAAATCAAAAATTGATCTCGTTCATCTCAATAATAACCTTCAAAGGCTTGAAGATGAAATTCTGATTTTAAAAGATAATGAGACTGAGCTAAAAGATGCAAACAATTGTTTACAAAAGGAATTTATAAATTTCAAGGCTACCAAAAACTCCTAACATGAAATTGTTGAAAATAATAGTTTGTTGAAAACAGATTTGATCTTGAGTGAGCTTGAAAAAAAGATTGAAAATCTAAAGAAATTTGATCTTGAGAAGCAAATTAAATTTGAATCCGAAATTCTTGAGTCCAAAACCAAAATCAAATTGCTTGAAAATGAAAATTTGATTTTGAAACAAAATGATACTGAAAGGAGAAAGATCAGCATTAATCGTAGTTCAAATCTGATAAAAGAAAATTATGATCTTAAATCCAAAATCAACAATCTTGAATTAAGTTTGAAACGTTTTTCAAACGGTGAAAAATCTTTGAATATGTTGTTGAAAAATCAATTTTCTACTGGAAATAAACGTGGTCTTGGTTTTGGGAAATCAAATGTTTCTGAAAATTTGAATTTATATGATTTGAAAAATCCTCCAAACTGTTCTGGAAAGAATCGATTTGAAAATTTAAACTCTGAAAATTTCAAAGGATTTTTGAATCAAAATCGTGATGTGAAATCATTTTATAATGA
The DNA here is from genome assembly GCA_030737875.1 of Allium sativum. Classification (NCBI taxonomy): domain Eukaryota; kingdom Viridiplantae; phylum Streptophyta; class Magnoliopsida; order Asparagales; family Amaryllidaceae; genus Allium; species Allium sativum. Next base: position 388,876,000 of record CM060920.1, on the reverse strand, counting down.
TCCATCTAAACAATCCTGGACCCCAAAAAGAAGTAAAGCAAACTTTGTTAAATTCAAACGGATTTGGGTTCCAAAGGGTACAAAGGTAAATTTAGATGGATTGTTATACAAACAGGTTTGGGTACCAAAACGTATAAATACATCTATGAGTGGTTTTACAATTTTTGTTAGACCACTCAATCCCCTCAATTACTAGGTAACGAAGGAGGCTGAGGAACTGCATTGCTAAAGAGAAACTAAATTCAAACTGCTTCATATCATTGGATCATCCACAGTTCTTTAGCCAAATTTGTTGAGTCAGACATTCTATTTTACATCAATTTCAGCCAGGTATGATCTCCGAATTCATCTTTGTAAATATTTATTTTCTTTGCTTATTCCTCCTTCTATCTCGTTTTCTATTATTTATTTATTTTGATTTGTCATTGTCATATCATTGTAACTTCTTTGGGGCTTCGTTAACTACAAATTGCTGAATTCATATTTTTTTGGACATTCACTTTACTTGAATAAAACTCTAATGTCTTAATCATTTCCAGATCTTGAATTTGAAGTTGTAAATATCTGCAATTGTTTTGAAGTTTATTTTCTGTTTTCTGAATTCATAACAGTGTTGATGTATTCTTGTCATATCCTAAACACTGTTGATTTGAATTCTAAATTTTTGAAGATCCGAATATTTAATGAAATTTCACACACCTCTGCTGTTTTGAGTTTCTTCTAATCCATTTTAGAAAAGCTTGAAATATTATACTCATTACAACACTCTGTTATTTATCAGTTGTGATAATTTCATTATTTTTCAGATTTTGGCTTGGATGTTTTGAATTGTATTGAATCAGTGATACATCTTGAATTTCACCATTATTCATGATTATTATGGTTGAAATTTGTTTGTTTGAAATCATCTGAAATTCTTGATATTTTGAATATCACACAACTCTTAATCCTGAAATTATCATCTTGTGTTAATGATTCATTATATCTCAAACTGGACATTGATTCAGGTGATTTCAAATAAATTATTTTTAATTTTCTGGATCATGAATACCTCTCAAATTTGATGTAAATGATCTGAAATTTCTCTTATACTTGTCAGAGATAATTTTGAAAATTCTTTGAATATCTGGTCTTAAATCTCACTGTTATTTCATGATGATTTGATTTGAATATTTGTTTGTTTAAAATCATTTGAAATATTGATTTATTCAATCTCACGCATCTTGAATCTGAAACATAATCTGGTGTGACTGATTCATTAAATCCCGATATTTTCCCATTTCTTCAAATAATTTAAAATGAACTAAATTTTATAATCTTGGATCATGGAATATGTTTTGTGACCATAAGAAACATCTACTAACAAGTCTGTTATACTATTGGTTTCTGTGTTGCTTTGATACTGCTTTTGAAAATGATCTTAGATAACTGCTTGTTTTGATTTGTCTGCTGCTTTGATAAATGTGCCAAATCTATTGTTTTGTCTGCTTGGGCTTTGGGCTTAAATTTCTTTTGTTTGTGATATCCTTTTTTATCTCCGGTGTCTTGTTACAATCCTCATTAATAGAGACATCAAGTGATATCAGTTTAGAAGTGCTGAATTTGTTTTTTACTGTATATATTTTTAATCTCTCATGTCTTGTATAGTTTTTCATATCCCTCTTGTAACTGATTTTCAATTTTAAAGTTATTTATCGATTATTCATTCAAAAATTGATATCTATATCCAAATTGAACTATACTTAGAATTCATCAAAATTACTAATAGATTTTGAAATTGTGATGAATTGCGACTGCAGTATATTTCACAATAAGAGGAGATTCTGTTTGGACTTCCATGATGGTTGAACATTTATTGTAATATCTTTGAATTGGCAATTATTTCATGACCATCTCCTTTATCTATCATCATTCTGCCATCCATGATAATTTTATATTAATGTGGAGAGTTGGTATGTTTTAAAATCTTTTTGAATAAACAGTGGAAATATTTGTGATAGAAATGGGACTATGTTATTTTTCAGAATTAGTGACAATTGAAAATTTTCAATGATCGTGGTACAATTGATCATATTTCATAATATAATTAATTTAGAAATTTATTTCACAGTCCATTTCTGTACCTACCACGTTTCTATCATTCATATTATTTTTATATACCGAAGAGTTTTTCTTTTGAAGCTGAAAACAATAAATATATAATTAATACATAAGTGTGTCTCTAACCTCATTTAAAAATCCAAGCTCTGGTCATGCATGGTTATGAGATAACTTATAATTTAAGCTACGACTGACCTCATTTAAAAATCCAAGCTCTGGTTATGCGTGGTCAGTGTGCTCTTAAATGAAATAAAAAGAGTAAAAATATTGTGCTATAAATTGAAATTAATCTGAAATTCTCCTTGGTGTATAAAAACCAGCTTATCAATCCATCTTTCTAATATGTGAAATGTGTTGAAATCTTATGAAGTATTATGATTTATTGGTTGATAGCTATTAGGATTTGAGATTATATGATTTTGTCACTTAAATTGAAGAACATCACTGTTTTTTGTGCTATGTTTTAAAAATTCTTTGGAAAATAATTGGAATTTATTTTTATAAAACTCTCCATTTTTATAAAATTCATCGTAAATCCTTCACTCTCAACAATGTGAAATATGCCACTAATTCTTTGTATATTATGATTTTTGTTTGACTGATTGAGATTTATGATGACCGTTCTTCCTCTTAAGTTGATATTATATTTTTAGTCATTTTTCATCTATATTTTAATTTCTGTATCCTTTTGATGATAACAAAAGGGGGAGAATGGATTGAGATTTTGATTTATGAGTGGATATTTTATAAATATTTTTAATTTTGAAAATTCATTATTATTCATTTCATTTCACTCATGCATAGTTATAGGGGGAGTTTTTAGGGGGGGCTAATAAATAGGGGGAGTTCAATATTCACTGTCAAACACATTTATTGTGCTCAAAATCTTATATTTGTTTGTCATCATCAAAAGGGGGAGATTGCTGTATATAACAGTGTTGTTTACACAATTATATGATTTTTGTTTGATGATAACAACCAAATATATTTTAAATGTGTTTGTTATTGTACCATTATATTACATCACATACAGTAATGTAATATTTATATTTGAATAGAAATCAATTGTACAGAAATTCAAATACAGTATTTTATTTAAATATAATATTTTTATTTCAATATTCAAACAGTACAATTTTTACAACTCCGCTATTTGTACACTCCACTGATACACTTCATTTCACATTCAATTTCATACACAGTTCCTCACTATAACACTCCATCTCTCAGCACATTTTCATATATACATACATTTACACTCATGTACAGATACACTTATATACATTTCACTGTCTTCTGTCTTCACAGCATCTCTCAGTCAGTCCAGTCATCACCTGCTTACCTATCACATACAGATACACACAGTATCCGAAAAAGAAATAATATTCTAAAATTCTAGCGAATATAATTTTTATTTTAAAAATTTATTTGCCTTAGAATTTCGGTGTGTTTCTCATCATTTTTCTGACTCGATCTGATTTTCATATCCATCCGACTGTGTCTAGACAACTTGTGATATTCACAGTGATACACTATAAATACCACAAGGTAGACAGATGTAGGGACAGAAAAATATTCTGGATGGCTGCATATACACACGTGTGTATATATACACGTGTGCACTGCCTCGCCAACCAGTGTGCAACTGAGGAGTAGCCACTTGGACCATCTCGACTCAGTGCAACAAGTACAGGTGTTTTCAAACATGGCCGAGACATGAATACATCAGTGATACGGGCACAAATGCAAATCAATGTGCAAATGTTCAGCTAGCATGTGTGGTCGAGCACAAGTAATCATGGCATAGTCGAGCTCAGTGATACAACATGCAAAACATAGCAGTGAAGGAACATGGCTAAGCATAGTCAACATGGTCGAGCTCATATTGCAAGAATGGATCAAGCTCAATAACATGGTGGAGCTCATCAATGTAAAGCATATGGACAAGCAACATGGTGTACATACAGGTACAACAAAGTACAGGAAGTACATGGAAACAATGCGACAAAGTGAAGAACCAAACAAGCCGAGAAGCTCATTTTCATGATGGTGCAGCTCAAAATAGGGTATAAGTACAGCAAGGTGAAGTGCACAGCATGAAGATACACAAGACCCAATTGAGATTTTTAACTTTCATTTACTCTTAATTTCTTCTTAAATATCCACTTATACCCTATTGATTTAAAACCAGAAGGTAAGCGTACTAGTTTCCATGTTTGATTTTCTATAATAAGTTTCTTTTCATCATTTATGTCTTCTTGCTAAATGCTAAACTCTGAGACTTCATAGTCTCAATATATGTTACAAGATCAGAATTCATGTTTGTAAAAAGCATGGCTTGATGTCTAATATCATTCTTTGATCATTCAACCAAATAGATGATAAAACCGAATCTGAATGACTTTTCAGTCCTCATTCCTTTGTTCCTATAGGGGTTTATCAAGTGTTCCCAAATTTATGGATAGCTTCAATAACCCCCACTATTTCACAAAGAGTCATACTAGCCCTCACTGTTTCATTAATAGATGGACTGGATGGAATAGAAATGAATCTATTTTCGTATAACACTACATCTTTATATTCTGTAATTGTAGTTATCTCAATCGAATTATAAGTTACACTATTAGAAACTTGTACTATTTTCTGTGTAGAGTACACCCCAAGAAAATACAATCAATGATCTTTTATCCTTATCTCCATATTATTTATTTCAAGTAATTGATCAATGACTCTACAGTCCTAAACTTGGTAACAATCAAGATTCATTTCTGGTTTCTTTCAAGTTCATAAAGTGTGACACTGGTTTTCTTATGAGATATAATATAACAAGCGGTAAGTAACAAATGGATACAGATAAGGGTCGGGTCGACCCATCATGCATACAGATAACGCGTTTTCTCTTGTTTGACGGCCTGGATTTTATTTTCATGAATCAAATGGATACAACTAGTTTGGAAATCTATAAATAAACCTATAAGACTAGCCGTCAAACAAATATTTTTCTGAGAAGGCGCAAAAGCCCTGCCATTCCATTTCTCCTCTAATTTTTCAAAAAAAGAAAATATTAGATATAGGTTATTTGATTCAAGATTTAGAGGTTGAAGTTGTAGATTTAAGATTCAGATGTCCAAATTTCATGTCCGTACGGATTGTAGATTCAAAGAGGAAAGATCTCAGATAATAAATCTAAATCCAAATCAAATTCATATTTTGGAGTGCAAATTATAGGTGAGTGAAGTTAAATTACACTTTTATATAATGGTATATAATATCGTTTGATTCGTGTTAAATTGAGAAATCTTGATAATTCAAAATTATTTTGTTGTGATAATTTATTTTTTGTGCAATTTAAGTATAGTTCAAATTTACAGTAGTTCATTTCTTCTTATATTTCCTATTGGCATAATATAAGAAACACGGTATACAATAATTTGAATTGTAAATATGAGAATTCCCATATTTATTTGTTGAGGCTATGGTTCAAATTTAGAATTGGATAAATACCAGAATTGGTTGGAATAGGAAAAAGTAAGCCTAATTGTATTCAAACTTACATAAAATATCATATTTCCGTATTAAGATGAAAAGTTGGGAATAACCTAAATTGATTGGTTAGGAATAAGGAATATATTTCCATAGTTTGGTTTATAAGAAAAATGAAGAACATAATTGCAAGTATAAAAAGAAATAAAGGCGTCAATTATTGCAAAATAGAGATTTAGCCATAGTACGCACTATTTAATATCCTAAAATTAATTGAAAAGAACATCTTGCAATTATGAGTTTCTATTTTTGCAACTACCTTAAACTATGAAAATAGATTATTGTGTGGTTTCAGTAACCATTCAAACATGAACATGCCTAACCTTCTAAAGAACAAATTTACAAAGGCGGAGAGAATAAGGGAAACATAACTAAAAGATGTTATGTAAAGAAAAGAAGTAAGAAATTATGTCAAACACTTAATAATTAAAAATGAATGTAATCTATTATGATAATTACAGGAAGACAAAACCAAACCATCATAGAAAGTTTTGATTATAATATGAAGGCTTATTATGAATAAATTTACAATTGCAAATATAGTTTAATAAGTATAATTTTATGGCTAACATAAAAGACCTATTATAAATAAACATAAAAATTGTGAACAGGTCCCTGTGTGAGATTATAAATAAACGTAATCTTAACTGCTGTGTTGGAATTCTGTGATTTTTAATAAAGTAGTACATCTTATTTCAATATTATATATTCTTTTTCCTCTGTGTGAGATTTCCATTCGAAGTGTATATATATGTTATCTGTGTAAATGTAATTCCTTATAGGAACCAACGACCTGTTTATAATGGTTCTAAGTTTCGGTGGGCCTTTTCAATGTCGAAATTTAGGTCCATTACATGTGGGTTGTTACATTTGGTATCAGAGCAAAGGTTACCCGATTATAAGAGAATTAAACGTATGCGAGGCATATTTGTAATTTGAAAAAGGTTTTTCAAACTATATATATAATATATATTTACCCCAATAAGCACACACATCAATACTAGGCAGATTTATCGTTTTCTTCCCTTTTTAGCTTAAATACTATCTCAGGAGTATCCACTAAAGGATTCTTCCTTTTCTTTCGGATAGTAGAATGGCAGATAATCCTACTGAGCAGGGTAACCAGGCAAGGCCCCAGACTTGCCAGAATGGTTCTAACACTATCTCCGTACTGTGGAACAGGTCCCTGTTGCTAATCCTGCCCCAGTAGCGCCTGCAGCTCCTGCCGCTGAGGTACCCTTTGATTTTTCTCGCTTCTGTAAGAGCTTCACGAATATTGGAAGGAAATCATTCACCAGGAAGGAAAGTTTTACTAATGCCCAATCTTGGATAATGGAACGTGAAAGAATTTTTGAAGCTACTAGTTGGCCTGATGAAGTAAAAAGGAGAATTGCAGCCTGGCACTTGAAGGATGAGGCCTTTAAATGGTGGAACTTAGTATCGGTAGAGAACGAGGGACGAATATTTACCTGAGCCGAATTCAAAACCCGTTTCGATTCCAAGGGCAGAAATGAATATACGGTTCGAGAAATTCATCCGCCTCAAATAAGAAAGCTTGAGCTTGCAAGAGTATGTAGCCAAATTTACTAAATTATGTAAGTTTGGGAGAGGTTTGGTAGACACCCCCATGAACAAAGCCTTGAGGTTTGTTAAAGGGTTAAACTCCCTGCTGAAGGAAACTTTATTAGCCCAAGTAATATTTGGGGCAACTATTAAAACCTTAGTAGAAATAGATTTTCTATGCACGACTGAAGGTTCCAAGGAGGGTAAAGAAGGTGAGAAAGGAGAAGGGCGTTCTAATAAGAATAAGAAAAAGGAATGGTGGAAGAACAAGAAGAAAGGGGACAAATTCAAAAAGGAAGCAACGACTTGTACGAGGTGCAACCGCAAGGGCCATGAGGCCAAGGATTGTAGTACCTCTTTGGCAAAGAAGGAATTCAAGGGAAGGTATCTCAACTGCCATAAAGATGGACACATGCCTAGGGACTGCCTAAAGCCCAAAGTTATCATAATTGGCTAGAATTATGCAATAGAGGCAACATCAATTCAAAGCCGACCCCCAAAAGACCAAGGGCAACCCGCACTGGAAGGTATAACTTCTATTTTAGGAAATTTTGTATAAACCTTGTTCGATTCCGGAGCGAGTCGTTCTTTTATCTCTAAGAGGCTAGTCAATCTGTTTAACCTTCCCATGTCTACCTCTAATAGTTCAAACCTATCGGAGGATCTAAGTATCTTGAATTGTTTTGCAAATACCTAGTATTGGAGGTTGACAATCTCGAGTTCCTTTGTAAAGCGTATGCATTAGATTTTAGGGGGTATGATCTTATCCTAGGTATGGATTGGCTATCATTTATGGGGCCGTCCTAGATTGCGACAAGAGAATCGTTTGTCTTAGGAGTCGAGGAGGATGTGGCCTAAATATTCCTTGTAATGTTAGGAACAAATGTTAGGAAAAGGGATAAAGCCGTATTATATTCCTTATCTCCCAGTTATGAAGGACCATCTTCGGTCCCTATAGTTTTTGAGTTCTTGGATGTTTTGAGGAAGTTACGGGACTTCCACCCCATAGAGAAATCTCTTTTCGTATTGACCTAGAGAAGGATGCTAGACCCGTAGCACTATCCTTGAGGCATATGGCGCCTAGAGATAGAATGGAGTTGGATAAGCAGATTTCAGAATTGTTACAAAAAGGTTTCATTCGACGAAGCACCTCAGAATGGGGTGCACCTGTGTGTTTGCCGCCAAAGCAAACAGATCTTTAAGACTTCATGTGGATTATAGGGAACTTAATAAGTTGGCCAAGAAAAATAGGTACCCCTTATCTAGAATCGATGGCCTTTTTGACCACTTAGGAGGAGCCAGAGAATTTTCCCAATTAGAGCTTGCTACTAGATTTCACCAGTTAAGAATTGCGGAGGACAGTAAGGACAAAACAATGTTTAGGACGCCGGATGGATTATTCCAATGGGAAGTTATGCCCTTCGGACTGACGAATGCACCCACCTTTTTTGTTGACCTCATGAGTAGAGTGTTCAGGAGAATTCTAAATAAGATTGTGGTAGTCTTCGTAGATGATATACTTATATTTTCGAAAGACCATAAAGAGCATGAAAATCACTTAAGACAAGTTCTAGGGATATTAAGAAAGAACTAATTGAAAGAAAAATTCTCAAAGTGCCATTTTTGGAGGGAAGAAGTTAGAATTTTAGGACACATTGTATCGAGTGAAGGCTTGGCCGTGGACCTCCCAAAGATCAAGGAAACCAAGGAATGGAGGATACCTCAGAACGCTACGGAAGTGGGAAGCTTTCTTGGATTGGCCGGGTATTATCGAAAATTCATTAACGAATTTGCAAAGATTGCTACCCTTTTAACCCAATTAACAGAAAAGAATTTGGTGTTTTCTTGGAGTAATAAATTTGATATAGCCTTTAAGAAATTAAAAGAAGCACTAAGGAGCGCACCAGTCCTAATTATACCCAATGGCTCGAAATTGTTTATAGTTTACACCGATGCGTGTGGGACCGATTTAGGAGTCGTCCTTATGCAAGAAGGAAGAGTAATTGCTTACACTAGTAGACAACTCAAGGATCCGGAGAAGGGATGTCCAGTTTATGACCTCTAGTTAGCGTTAGTAGTGTTCGCCCTTAAAATGTGGAGGCATTACTTTTAGGGAAGAAATTTGAACTTTTTACTGACCATAAATCCCTCAAGCATTTATTTTCTCAACGTTACCTAAACTTGAGACAACAACGGTGGATGTAATATATTGCGTCATTTGATTTCATGACTCAGTGCACCCTGAGAAAAGGGATTGCTATGGTAGATGCGTTATAGGAAACATGCGACCTTGAATGCGATGATAGAATGGAAACATCTCTCTAATTTTAATTTGCAACCCTCGCCAACCACTTCTAATGGTTTTCTTGGAGCTATGATAATTAGACCTACTCTAAAAGAGAGGATTCGAAGTAGACAAGACCTTGACGAAGAGTTAAGAAGCATAAAAGAGAAAGTGAAAAAGAGGGAGACCTTTCCCCATTCAACTAGATATTCGATTGGCGATGATGAAAGTTTACTTTGGGATGGACGACTTTACATCCCTAAGGATGAAAGGTTGAGAAAAGAAAATCTAGAGGAGTGCCATAGGTCAAAAATGACCATACAACCCGGTGGGGATAAAATGTACAAAGATATAAAGAGGAATCTCCATTGGGAAGGAATGAACGGAGATGTAGCCGAGTTTATAGCCAAATGTTTAACGTGCCAGAAAGTAAAAGCGGAGCAAGGGAAGCCCGGAGGGTTACTACTACACCTAGAGATGCCCATGTGGAAGTAGGAACGTATCTTCATGGACTTCCTAGAAGCCAGAAGGTTAATGATGCCATTTGGGTTATGGTAGATTGTTTAACCAGAAGTGCCCATTTTATACCAGTCAGGAAGACAAGGACTGCAGCCTCATTATCCCAACTATATGTCAAAATAGTCAGACAACATGGTATCCCATCGGGTATTGTGAGTAATAGAGACCCATTATTCACAAGCGAATTTTGGAGAAACCTACAAGCAGCCTTGGGAACGATCCTTAACCTAAGCATAGCCTATCATCCGCAGACGTATGACCATATAGAAAGAGTAAATAAAATCTTGGAAGACTTGCTTAGAGCTTGCATCATCGACTTTGAAGGAGTTTGGGAGCAGCACTTACCACTCGTAGAATTCATCTATAACAATAATTTTCAAACGACGATTGGTATGGCCCCTTTTAAAGCGCTTTATGGGAGGCCATGCAAATCGCCAACTTGTTGATGGTAAACTACTGACAAGGTTCTACTCGGACTAGACTTCGTCCATGATTCCACGAAGAAGATATCCTTGATTAGGCATAGGATGAAGGCAACCTAAGACCGTCAGAAATCGTATGCCGATAAGCGAAGGAGGAAACTTGAGTTTAATGTTGGAGACTTGGTATTCGTAAAAGTATCCCCTCTCAAGAAGACTATTCCGTTTGGGAAGACTGGGAAGTTGGCTCCCAGATTTATTGGGCCTTTCCATGTCATTGAGAAGATAGGATCTTTGGCTTATCGAGTGGATCTCCCAGAGCGTCTATCGGGAATCCGTAATATTTTTCATGTATCTCATCTAAGGAAATACCTTTGTGATTCTGCTATCAGTCTTAAGCTTGACGAAGTTGGGGACAAAGAAAAACTCGAGTTGGAGTTCAGGGTGCCTTGTGCCACTGCAAGGATTGTAAAGCACAGAATCAAGAGACTCCGTAATAAAACTGTTCGCCTTGTCCGAGTACAATGTGGAAATGATCCTGTGGAAAGCACATGGGAGATCAAGGATAAAATGAGACAGACTCACCCAGAGCTTTTCTCAGGTAATTTTTTCCTCAAATTAATGTTTACGGATGCATTGTGATTGTTGGATTGGATGTTAGGAAATGGATGCAACACCATTGCACAACGCAGTCATATTGAAATAAATGGATAATTAGGTTGTTTGCATACATATTGCATCACTTATTACACCTACACGATAGGATTAAGCTTACTTTAGTGGGTCTGCAGTTCATAATCACTTCGAGTCATGAATGCTTATGGATGAATTAAAAATAACATGGATGTACAACATGGATGTTTCGAGCAAGTTGTATTTTTTTCCCCTACAAACAGATTTCCGAACGAAATCTATTTTAAGGGAGGAGAATGTAAGACCCTGTAAAAGACATAAATATTAAATAAAAATAAAAATAAAAATAAACAATTTAATGAAAAGGCTGGAAAATGAGATTTTGCGGCTTTATGAATTTGGCTACAAAAATCTTTTATTTAGATTCGTGGCGAAATTTTGAATCATTTTCATATATAATATGCTGAAAAAGTCAATGCATAAAGAAGTTACAAGCAAATGAATTTGGACGGTAAAACACAAAATATATATATAATCAGATGAGTAATATATATATATATATATATATATCCAAAATATATTTAAATAAATAAGGGAGAATTTGAAATTTAAACTGAGGATAAGATTATGGGGGCAGAGAACTTTGTAAGTAAGGAAAGAGATTAAGAAAATAAAGCAACATATTATTTAATTAGACACCTCAGCGCCACATAAATTCATTGGTGTTTAGCGACCAGGAGGTCAACTACCCCCTAAAAGGAGGGTCGAGCCCAGGTCGACCGCCTTACGGCCGAGGAGCCCAATGAATCTATGTTTGGTTAGGGTTTTCTAAGGGAATATACATATATAAATATAAGGCCAGGATTACATCTAATAATTTAACGACTCATGCTCACACAAGCAACTATATATAGACCCTCATATCACGCAACAAAACCCTAGCCACTCTCTTATTTCTACCTCCATGTAATCCTTCTACCATTGCTAAATTCCACAAAAGGTTAGGAATTTCTCTTCCATTCCTCTAACCGTTATTCTTATCTTCTCTCTACTCTAAATTCATTTAGGTTTTAGTATGAATTCTGGAATTCAATACATATATAAGATTCTAAACGATGATTCTTACATATATATATATATATATATATATATATATATATATATATATATTAGGAGGATTGGAGCACGTCTACCGTGAAGATTTAACACGGATCTGAATCTACAACCAGAATCCTATTTGTTCTTCCTTAGATCTATGGGTGGAATATTGTGTTCTTAGGCATATTCTTTTTTTTAATTGATTAACATGTTGATAGGTATGCCTAAGAGGATTTAGAAATCGATAACATCAATACAAAAATCCCTAAATCCTTTGTTTTATATTTGCGTAAGAATTATCATGTTATTTGGGTTTGTGGATTTTTGATCTAAATATTGGATTGAGGATGAAAGGGATGTTGTTGTTTCTACTTTGTGTAATCCACCCTTATGTAAACATTTGATTGTAACCTAAAAAGGTTTAAATTTGGTTATTGCATGATTTGATTAGGTTTGGATTCTATTCTGAATCCTAACGTATTCATACTTGAAATATATCAAATGTAAACGTTTTTATGTGCATAACACCAGAAAGGCGTGAATTAGATAAAGTGGAACATATAGACATACATGTATAAATTATATATGTATGTTATACTCTATTCTTGATCCCATTATTGAAATCATTCCAATAAGCTTAGGATGCAAGTTAAAATTTGTATGTGTATTTTTCATTCACTGTTATCTGTTATTGTGTTATTATGCCATCATGCCTAAATTGTAGCAGTAAACATATGGAAAATTAAGTTGTATACCTTGATTTAGACAAGCTGACAATTTTTGTATCGTTAGAACGTTATCTCGCTCATACGAGCATTTACTATCATTTAGGCGTTATAATTATTATACTTATATAAACATAACCAACGTAATTAACGTAATAAATGCGATTAGTATTGATTCGAATTTGAAATGTCCCCATATATATATATATTGATTTCTTATGTGTGTATAGAATGACTTTCCGTATATATTAATAGTGACACACAGACATGAGTTAGTTGCCATTTGTTGTAGAAGCCTGCCCGGAACCGACCGGTAAATCCAGCAACCACAAGTAAGCAAAACTAATGTGAGAGGTCTGAGTGCCATGGGCCATTCAAACTTAGTACACTATGACACGAGGTTAAACCAAATTGTCGTAGAAGCCTACACGGAACTTCCTTGCATATCCAGCATCTACAGGTATACGGTTTAATATGAGAGGTCTAATGTGTGTGTATATATAACTATATATATAAGTCTATTGTGTGTGAAAATAGGCAGGTTTACTACGCCTTAAGAAGGTCTTGAGTGGCTAACTCTCTTCTTGTCTAATTTAGGTCTTAAGTGGTTAGGACTAGGATCCCTTCGAAGGTTTATTCCTTGGAGAGGAACCAAAGTCATGAGACCCACCCTTATTAGATTTGGAGTAAGTCTATGGGTGCTCATTCTCTAAAATTGGTTAGGCATAAGCGGTACGGAGTAGGGCAGTTCACGGGGGATGTCCACTTTCTACAGAAGCTTGTAAGGGCTCAACTAGGGATAGAATTGGTATATAAAAGATGTGTGGTTGTTGCATGCTCACCAATTGTCTAAGGGAAGTCTTAAGAGGCATAAGCGTTCTACTGTAATATCAGTTAAATAGTAACTTTCACAATACTACTTCTCATATTACAATTGATAATATAGACTTAAGAACGTTGATGTACTAGGACAGGGTCTTAAGGGGCTAGGGTCCGCCTCAGGGTTATAAAAGATCATAAGAATCCACCTTTAATAGGGCCATAAGTGACCGAGAATGCCTACCTCGTTGGGTCTTTACCCTAAAAACATTAATAAGCGGTTAATTTGGATATCTACCTCATTGGTTAGACACTTGGCGTTTTGTGTGAATGTTGTGTGCTGCGTAGACATACATTGACACATGTAACCTGCTAAAAATATAGAGTATGGACTTTAAGTAAACACCATATGTCAGTCACACATAACTTTATGTTTTGACCCCTCTCCTTAACGTATCCAACAGGTCAGTATATGGGGTAAAAATTCATGGACAAAATAAGGAAGGAGGCTGAAGACGGAGATGTCATGCTTTTATTAATTATTATTACTGCAGGAAGCTTTTGAGAATGAGTTTATTGATGTACCCATGGAACAGATGTAATCTTGACTGTTGTGTTGGAATTCTGTGATTTTTAATTAAGTGGGACATCTTATTTCAGTATTATATATTCCCTTTCCGCTGTGTGAGATTTCCATTCGAAGTGCATATATATGTTATTTGTGCAAATAAAATTCCCAGTAGGAATCAACGACCCGTTTAGAATGGTTCTAAGTTTCGATTAGTCTTTTCTAAGTTGAAATTTAGGTCCATTCCGGGTGGGTTGTTACAAACCAGACCAGAGATCAAGAGGGGGGATTTTCCTTCGATTCGACTTTCTTAGTTCGACATTGTCGAACTGGCCGTCTCCGCATAGCCAAGCCAGATGTGTAGTTCTCTGAATCCCACTACATATATTGCTTAAATGTGATCCACTTATCACGCCTTGACCTCCAGAGATGTTGCCATGTGTCTTGGTCGAACCGAATCTACCTCTACATGTCTTGGTCAACCCGGCTTCTAGATCCCCTATAAATAGCTAAAATTTGGACTTCTCAAAGGATCTTCTCTCTTCTACATTCATGGGAACTCACCAGAAATCAAATTTACTTCTATCTCTTCATATTCCTCACTAAAAATCAATTGTAACTTGTAATTTATACAATATAAATGAAATATTACCAGAAGTGGACATGGGCAAATCATCGAACCATTATAATTTCTTGTGTTCTTTTACTTTTCTGCACAAGCGGTTTTGTGACCTAACTTATTCGTGAATTTCTTCATTTTAGTGTTTAACTTGAAAGAATCAATTTTCATGTTAACATTTTATTAATAGGTTCAAACCTGATCCGTTTTACTAGAATAATTCTATTTAAAAATATAGTTCAGACCCAAACCTAAATCCAACCCAGTCGAACGAACAGACGACAATGGAGAGCACATGTGTGGTTGTCATGCAAGACCTCCACCTTACATTAGAGCGATTATATGGGTTCCTAAAGCACCCAACTTTAACATGCCCCTTCCTAAGGCCTAAAGCTAAGCGCTTCAGATGCTACAGTCATCTATAGGACTAACTTTCGGTGATAGAAAAATGGATATGTTAATGAATCATAACATCAGAGAATATGGAAAATTTTCAATACAACATTCATAATAAGCCATTACATTTCCCATCTAAAACCTAATTTCATATTAAATATAATCATTACAAAATACAAATTTAAGAGTGACATATGGATATGCCTCCTTGTTGATCAGAGTCAAACACAGGCAATAAACAACTCTGCCTTTACATATGTCCAAATATAAACAACACACAACAAAAAGAAACTTCTAATAGTTAAATGCCTTTTGCATGTCTTTGGAAGCTTATTTCATTGAAAAAGAACCTAAAAACCTTAATTCTATTATACTCAAAGGAGTACTTGATATTTTAAGGGGAAAAAAATCTCAGATCGGTCAAAGACTGACATGAATAATAACTACTATCCAAAACCAATGGATATCTAGTGAGACCATGCTGGTTAGAGGTATGGGTTTCTCCATCACTAGTACCTTAATATAAAATAACCAATCATGTGTTCTTTCACTCTCAATAGTTAAAACAATAATAATAAATATGACAATAGAAATAATGTAACACTTTATAAATAAACCATAAATAGACATAGATAATAAAATAAAATAAAATAATAATGATGATGATTAATAAATTCAATGGGCAGAAAAGTTAGAATTTTGGATAACTGGGAATTTAGTCAAGAAAATATTGTTATTGCGTTTATGATGAGATTTTGATCCATTTTTATATTTTATTTGCTGGAAACGGAGTCCGCATGAAAAAGTTATTAATAAAACAAGTTAGATGTAAATTGTTTACACACAAGGTTTGAAATTCAAATTGAATGAATATAAATCTAGAATGTAAAAATATATTAATTAGCATAAAAGAATATTCCACAAGAATTTGAATTGTGTGGAGATATATGCATATAGAATGGGATAAGAATAGTAAACATAAGGAAAGAATCAATATCATATATTCACACATTAATAAAAAGCAAAATTACAGGGAGATTTAAATCTCCAGACTCGACCCTAGAAGGGGGTTGACCTGGAGGGCGACTGCCCTTCTGAGGGAAGGTTGAGGAGGTTGTTTTTTAGGGAGTTGTTTATAGTTTTGCATCAATAAATTGTCCATATTAAATCAAACTAATCCAAGGGTCTATACTTGCATTTGCATCTATAAATATAGCCCCCTAGCCTCACTCTAAACATTGCTCTCATTTCATTCGACGCCTTCATACTGTCCTTCTGCCATTGCTGAATTCCAGAAAAGGTTAGGATTCTCTTCTCTTCCTCTAGCCTTCATTCTATCTTTTTTAATCTAGATTCATATAGATTTAGATTATCGAATTTTGTTTTATACATATATGAGATTTTAAGATTTGATTCTTATACATATTATGTGGATTGGAGTACAATAATTTCGAAGGATAAATCCAGATCTTATTCTACACAATTTCTATTACTTCTCCTTCTCAAATCTCTATGAATGGAAATTTTATAAGTTGTTATTTTATGTCCTTTATAGTGTAGATTTGGATTTTTATGCCTATATGGTATTTGGATTCTAAACGAAATTAAACACAATAAAACTTCCAAAACCAATTTATTTTATTGTGGAAATGGTCAATCTAAAGTGTTGAATTTGTGTTATTGAGATGATGAAAGTTAGGTTTGGGTGTTTTGTAATTCCTAGTTTTTGGTCTGATTCACTTGATTTTCACCTTGAGTATTCATATATGTTTGTGTACTAAAACATAAAATTTGAGTTTTTGTAAATCAATAGGTTTAAGCATCTATGTCAAATATATTTTTGAAAGGCAAGTGAAATTTTTTATTCACAACTTCAAGATTTACATCTAAAATTCTCCTAAAGCTAATACATACTCTTGACAATTTCTAGCCTCAGAACACCAAAACAGAATACAAAAAAACAAAAGTGCAAACAAAATTCCAACAGAATAATTATTAAGCTTAAAAGCAAGACATCCACAAAAGCGCAACATAACACCATCAAAAGTGTTGAGAAACATCACTAGAAACACCCAAAATTCCAAGTCAACAACACTAAGCTAAGTAAATATAGTAACAACATAGTTTATGCCCTAGGGGCAATTCATTTGATGAAATTGATAACATTGGTGATGTTATTGTTTTATTTGGAATAAAATAATATTCTATTATATTATATTTACTGCGTAATATATTTATTAATATAATAGAAGTCCTTAGAGTTATAATACATAATTATATAGTTCGAGTAAGACTTGAATTTGAGATTATATAATGTGGTAAGTATTATAATTCTTAAAAGTCCCTAGTCGAGTTTTATTGTTTATACAGGACAACAATAAAGCATTGAGACTAGTATATTGATTGGCTGATGATCACATCTCATTGATCATTAATACACGTGATATTAATGTCAAGATATAAATACGTATTGGAGAATAACGTATTGGGCTGACCCACCGTGAGATAACTACGTGGAATATAATTAATAGTATCATAAGTTATTCTCATAGTGACAGTGACATAATGGTCCTCAGACCTAAAATCATTATGATTTTATTCGAGGATATTTGTGCTTTGATATCATCTAAAGTTATTTCGTAACAGAGTAACGATAACAGTGATTATTGGATATATTTCAAATCGAATGAAAATTATGAATGATCTAGATGGAATTTAACCCCACGATATATTCGTAGTGATATCCATGGGCCTCTTGATTAAGTGATACTGTGAAATGCATGGCCGTGCTCAAATATTGATTTGTTTTAAACAGTTTACTCATCGATCAAGAAAAATAGATTAAATTATAAAGAGGATGATACGATCCATGCCTCCAATTTAATCTTGGATATATCGGTTAAAAGGATTATATTACATTGAGACACTGGTCACGGAAAGGTTGCATCGAATCGTTAATTGATCTTATTATAACTTGGGTAGCAGCAATGTATTACTAGATGTCGCTCACTGTTTATAATTTAAATATGATTTAAATTATTGCCAACGTTGTAATAACCTATAAGATCACACAATTGGAACGTTACAAGGGAGAAGTTATTTTCTTTGGGTCCAATAAAAGTCAATTAGTTGATATTTTATTTGAACTTGAAATTAGTGGATGGGTTGATACCTATTATATGGTAAACATTTAAATTTAATAGGAGAGATATTTAGTTTTCCCTTTTTAATACACGGGTATACCTAGTCATTTTAATTTGATTAAGATCAATAGAAAAATGGCCCCGATTAATTCCATTGTCCAAAAACCCTAGATAACAATGGCGGCGGCTAGTACCGTTCTCCCCCTTTCTTCTTCAATTCGATTCAAGAGGAAACCTTTCTCGTGGATTACTTGTAGATGCTCTACACTTGAAGGGCTCCTGATTCGATTCCTCTGTATCGTCCCCGTTTCGAATTCGATTTAGCTTTCATCTGGAAACAACGCTTCAGGTATGAGTTTTAATCCCAAATTTTACAAGTTTTGATTTAATTTTCTTGCTAAGATACCAACTTTAAGTTGTTAAAGCATAAAAAAGGGAACTTGATTAGATCAATTTTTCCTAACAATGGTATCAAAGCAATGTTATTGCGAGAAATTTTAAATTGGACTTTAATTTTGGGTTTTATTCGTGTTTGTATCATCATAAGTAAGTATTACACCGAAGTGGTTTTAGGGTTTACTGTAATGGTTTGATTAGAAAATAAAAAAAACTGTTTCATTCAATTTCAAATTGATATCAGATATCAATTCTGTTCACTGAATCTAATACGATTGTACAAAGAATAGATGAAAATGATCCAAAACAGTGTGTTGATCTGTTCATACAAATAAACAGTGCTAAACTCATTATCAAATTGTTTGATTACTAAGTGTATATGTCCAGATTTAATCATAAATTTTCTTCTTTTGATTAAATTGATTTTACTGATTAATGAATCAGTAAGATAGCTTCCTGATTAATATTGAGTTAATGATATCATTCATATAGAAATTTGTTAAGGCAAATTTTAGATTTGATCTTTATAACTGGAAATAAAATTAAAAACTATTTAATTTGAATTGAAAGTAATATGAGATATTAATTCTGTTTACTGCATATTAGAAAATCATACCATGAAAATATTGATTTGGTCTAAAAGCAAGTATACTAATATGTTTACAGTAAACAGTTCTAATTTGATAATCAAAATGTTCGATTGGAAAACATATACAGATTTGGATCTGAAACAATGTTTTATCTCTCTTACTTGTTTGTGTTTTATAAGAAATATGTGTTAAGAACATTGATACAGATGAACTGAAGAATTAAAAATATAATTTTGTTCTGTTGAAAATTGTTTGATCCAGAATAAAATTTTATGTTTAGTTTAAATTTTAAAATATATTCAAGAATTGATATTCGATTTCTATTCTGATGTTAATTCCAAGTATGTTAATCCAAATATAATGGATAAATTATATTGATAAACTTAAATGTGTTAAAGCCATTTATATTCTGTAAAGGTTTTAATGCTAATCCATAAAAGTCCAGATTGATATGCAAAGTGTAACAGATTTCAGAAATCCTGTTATGTAACCATGAGTATTTTCTTGATATCATATTGATGCTGATCAAATAATGTTCATATTAATGACATTGATACAAAACAGTTTGACTGTAACTCATTTTAAAATAGCATTTTGGTTATGCTACAGATTGAATATTGATTCAGTACTGATAGCAGTTGTACATTATGTTGAATTAGTCAACTACACTTTCATTGTATGTTTGGTTATATCTAAATTATTTTGACGTATGCCATATTATTGTAAACTGATAGATCAACTCTGTTTGTTATGCAGAGTTAATTCTTAACTTATAACTGTGTCTGTCATTTTGCATCATTTTGAGTCTTAGCATTATGTAGATGCATTTCAATGAATAGTAATATAAACTGATAGGTTAACTTTGCTTGTTAAGGGTTGTGAAATCATTTTGAATGATTTTGAACCTGATAAGTGAATTTAGTTTATTGTGATGAGTTTAAAGGTTATACTAATGACTGTATGATCCTTAGCAATATTACCATATTCAATTATGTGTATATATATATATATATGCATGTAATATGTATATATATTTGTTGTATATCAGAATTAATTATATATATTGATATATAAACTAACCATATATGTATTGATATGTGAACTATGTAAAAGTGATTTACAAAAAATGTGATTTTTAAATATTTATACATATTTTGATATGTTTATAAACATTATAATAGGAATATATGTTTGTTGTGTGGAGGTTCTATTTTGGTATAATACAGATACACAATATCTGAAGTACTGCAAAACTTGTTTGCAATCACACCTTTTAGAACCAATGTAATGCGATAGTATACATAGGTTTTGTAGAATTAATGCAAATATTTTTTGACATATTAAACTAGTGTGTATTTTTCCTCTGTTTTCATGTGATAGTTAAGTTTGCATATATCATTAGATGACTGGTGATCATATCATTACAGTAATGAACCCTGTTTTATTTAATTTGATTATTAACAATAACACGTAGGAGCTGTTCTATATTTAACCCAGTTAAGCATATATTACACAAGACTATCGATATATATGATATCCTCATTATAATTAGTTTTACCACCTATATTCTATATGTATAACTGGTAGGATTCATTACTATTTAGATCTGCTTGCATTCAGATGTAAAGTAGAGATACAACAGTATGATGTGTGCATATTTGATATACATACATGTATATGTGAATTATCTATCTTGCTTCATTGTATGCATATATATGTTTAGTTAGATGTTAAATCTACTATATATATATACATATATATATACACACACACAAATATACATGTATTAGATATGTATTGTTTACTAAAGAATCATACAGGTTGATTTAATCTAAATGAATGTTTAATTAAACACCTCTGTATCTGCTGCATATAAATATATTATATATACTGCATAGTTATGATACTGAATAGGTTCTAGTTCAATCTATATGTCATGATAAAGAAGTTTACCCTATCTACATGCATAAAGATGCAGAAATTGGTTTGTACAGTATATATACATTAAAGGATATTGACTCCTGAATATATATGAAGAGTGCATTCACCCACTAGTATACAATATCTATGATATTGTTCACTTGTACATTATGATATACAAGTGGTTGAATTTAAACAGTAATAAAGTACATATGCATATTTGATATAATATATGTACCTAAAGCACTGTTATTTTCTAATGATTGTCGATAATTTAACAAACAGTAATGCTGCTTAAATCAACAAATACATACATACACACACACACACATATATATATATATATGTATGGATGCAGGCATAAAAAATTGGATTTAGACAGTGTTATGCATATGTATATATATGTATGTGATATATATATATACAACATACGTGTATGAACTGCTTATTTTTCAATTAAATATTTAGATCTGTGGTTATTTATCAAGATGACTAATTGCAGATTTGTCGCAGGTAAAAGGGGCAACACCATACATTGCAGCATACTGAAATTGTTTCAGAGAGATAATCAACATTGCATGAATGATGATTATGGCATATATATTTATATATATATACATATGAGTTTTTCAAGTGTGACTTGCTTGAAAAAACATGTAGCAGTGGTACTAAATGTAAATTATTTACTAAATAAAATAATTTTGTGTAGAATGTATCCTGCAAGAATGTAATGTTAACATGTGATTTTAATTGTAGAGTTAAGAACGAGTTCTATTGGATTTTGTATATGTCTATGTATGTGTATGAAATTAATGTAATTGCATTTGACTGACTTGTTTGTATTGGTATATGTAAACTGTTAAAATGTTTAAAAGTTACGATGCATATACTAGATTCCATTTCTGTGTATAATATATGTGAGTATTTATATTATTTTGAACTATAAATACAATAGCTAAATAATAATTGGGCCTGTACTGAATTTTGATTTAATAATAGGGACCGAATCTTATAGATATAACACTAGATTTGAATTAGTCTCTTATTCTAGTGTTATGACAACCATTAATTTTGAAATGTTCAAAACCATATATAGGCATGGTTCCTATAAATATTAAATTTAAATACATACATATTTGTTTCATATATGTTACTTGAATCAATTTAATATATTACAAATATAAATTACATATATTTTGATATATGTAAATAACTATAATATTGTTCGCCACTACGAATTATAAATTCCCTTTATAGCAAATTCTGTTATATTAAATCATGGTGAAGTCTTCCAATAGTACACCCATCAATGTCCAATCTCATTGGATGTAGGGTAACGCCAAAGCATTGTGCATCCTCTTATTTTGGTTATATGAGGTAGGAGTAATTGTGGTGCTTCGACTGTATTATTGGGTCTGATTTAACTAAGGCTGCATAATAGGGTTATGGCCTTAGAGACAATAGCATGAATTATTCTATATTTTGAGCAAATGAATAATACTGAACAAAATGTTCATCATGCGATCCAATAATTATATACACGATATAATTGACATAGGACGTCTACCTAAAAGGTTGTGTTTTGGGGATTAGTCAAAGCTAGGTCAAGGCATGACTAGATATGGATCTTGAAACACCATTATATATATATACTGATATATTTATATAAATAGAGGGATGTTAATTTGAGTGGGAGTGTATTTTAGTTTAAATTACACATTTATGTTAATATAAAATTTTGATTGTCAAAGTTTATATTAAATAAATATTAAAGAATCATATATTATTTATTATCTACTGTAGATATTAAATAATAAATAACTCAGATAATTTAAATTAATCCTTAAGAAGGATAAATTGAATTAAATCAAATTTCTTGACTGACGTTGAAATTTGAGGATTGTCCTCAAACAAATTAAACGTAATTGTTTTAGAAATAAAGAGAGGATCTAAAATAAGTTAATGTATGACTTCAAACAATTAAGATATAAATATTATAAAATCTACTTATACATCTCTAGTATTAGATACTAGATATGAACAACATAAATGTATGTTGATCTACAAAAATTGCAGAATAAGTAGAAATCTGATAAAATGTCAAGTGGACTTACGATTGGAAATGAAACAAAAGTTGCTGGATTATCCATAGAAAGTTGATTCTTGTTGTGTATACTGGCTTAATAAAATTAATAAAATAATTGTTATTATGAAATTCCATTTAAAATAAATGTTATTATAAATTTTGTTCGGAAAATTTTTGAATTTCATTTGTAATAAAAGAATAATTGTTATTTATTTTATTTAAATGAAATATCATACGGAATTTCACAAATAGTTAATGATCTTTATAAATCCTTAACTATAATGTACTTGACATTAATAATGAGTAGGATTAAACTTAGTGATTTAAATCCAATATACCTTTAATATTACCGGTTAGCCTAGTAAACAAGAAAGTATATCAGAACTCCATAACGATGGAATTTTGAGATCCTTTGATTTTGAATTATATGAAGAATACAAATCTTGTTTATTAAGTAAAATAACTGAATCACCTTTCACTTGACACGACGAATAAGTGATAAGTATTGGGTCTCGTACATAATGATGTATACAGAGCAATGAATACATAAACTAAAGGCATGTTTTATTACTTCATTATATTTACTGATGATATCAGTAGATATAGATCTGTGTATCTTATGAAATATCAAAATCCTTTGAAAAGTTCAAAGAAATCAAAATGAAGTTAGAAACCAATTTTTATAGAAAATAAATACTTTTCGAACAGATCGAAAGAGAATATTTAAGCCAACTATTTAATGACCATCCGAATGAGTTTGAAATTGTTTCACAACTCGTTTCATCTAGAACACCATAATGGTATGGTGTGTCTAAAAGGAGAAATCGCACCTTATGATATATAGTACGATTAATGATAAGTCATATTGGTCCTCCAACAAATTAAATTTAGAACAATTGCATTTAGTCCTACTAAAATGATCTCAAAGACACCATATAAGATATGAACCAGTAAATGTCCTAGTGTATCTGATACAATGATTTGGGATGTGAAAACGTTTATTAAACGTCCTTCCTCTGATAAGATCCGACCTAAATCAAATAACTAGTTTGTGCATATAAATTCTCTGAGAATAAAATGTTTATTACTAAATTTGGTATCCTTTTGAAAGGGAGTCAGTCTCTAAGATGCCAATGAGAATGAAATAGAATTCGAGATATATCGAAAACCATAAGATATCATTGAATCTTGTATAGACAAGAAATTGAGTGGGAGTGACACAATAATTCTAATGTTATTTGATAACACATTGATTATTGTAAACAATGTTAGTTTTAAAACAAGAAATAAATACTGATTCTAAGAAAGAAAAATGTTTGGATTAAAAGTTCATAAGTTGAACTTAATTCATTGTTGATCCAATGAAATACATTGTGGCAACAGTATGGCTGTTGCTCAGGCCTAAAAGTTAAACTCACTATCAATCCAAACATATATTTAGAAATATAATTCTTATGTGAAGTTGTTCATAGAAGAAATAAACATATCTGCAAAGTTGCAAAAGTTGTAATGTTGTAGACGTGCTGAATTAGACTCTGTCGCAGCGGAAGTTTAATAGTCACACTAGTTTCATGAGTATATGATACATGAACAATTGACTCTAGTGCAAATGGGAGATTGTTTGAGTTTATGCCCTAGAGGCGATTCATTTTGTAATGACCTAGAAGTTTGAGGCAAATTTAAATTTTTTATTTTAGTTAATATAATGATTTAGTATATTTAAAATAATAACCATTAAAAACTTATTTTATTTGAGGAATAAAACATAAAAATTTATATTAATTCTATTCTGAGCCTGAAATGGCGCGGTAATTTTAATATTCGATTTTCAACTTTGGAAAAAATATATAAAATTCATTATAATTCAGAATTGGACGAAACAAGAAACGCTGGGACCGTATTGACGATATCTTTCCTATGAATTTTAGAAATTAAGATTTCAGTTTATAATTTGTAAGTTATGACAAAATTAAAATTTCAGAAAAATGCTATGGAATTTATATATATAATATATATGGCCCAAAACTCTACTTTTTGCATACGAATGAATTTGGACTCGAAACCACTTCCTTTGAGTTCAAAATGATGTTTCTGCATTGAAAAAGTATAAACACTTATATATTTCGACTTTCGGAAATTATTCATATTTATTTGTATTTTTAATATTAAATATATACGCCTTAAAAATGGGAATTTTGCAAACGACCTCTGAATTCGAAGAAACCAATTTCTATGGATCTGGAATATTAAATTATTGCTAGATACCAAAATTCGTAATTTTTGGAGTCAGCATGTGGTCGTTATTTTTTTTCCAATGAAAACGTTCATTATTCAGACTTTAAATATTCATTAATAATTCATACGGACCCGGAATTTAACGAAAGCAGTTTCTATGGGTTTGTAATGTGAAGAATTAGCTGTGTTCCAATTTTCAAAAAGATTGAAATCAGTATGTGATCACACAGTTTTTAAAACGAAGAAAAGGACTAAAAATTAAAGAAAATTACAACATAAAGGCTTATTATTATATAAGTTATAATAGACAAGGACTTGAATAGAAAATTCACAACCTCTATATAATATCTCGTTCTCCCATAACCCAAACTTTTCCTAAACCTATCTGCCTCCTTTTCCTTCATTTTCATGGCGGCTACACTCCTTCTTCCTCTAAAAATTTCTTTGCAAATTAGCCACTGAAAACAAAATAATTTATATCTCTCAGTCAGAACAAAATCAGACAAAACCCTTTCTGGGTTTTGTTCATATCAATAACCACTACCTACCACGAAAAATTCATGACCTATCGTCGCACGGATTCGCCGGAATCTCAATCCAAAGGCAGCAGGTCTATTTTGGTTTTTTGGGTATTGCGGGCCTCACGAAGAGAGTTAGGTCGAGCGACTTCAGGCAGTGGTAGAGGGGAAGCATACGGTTCTTTTGGTGGTAGTGGCATGGTCTCAGGTGGTTAGAGTTGGCCGGAATGTCAATTTCACTGGAGAGGTGCTGAAAACAGGAAAGTCGCAAAGATGAGCAATTTCCCGTCGATCCGTACATTTTCAGGCGAAGTGACCTAAACGAAAGTTGTTCGGGAGGTCGAGATCTAGCTATTGACAAAAATTGGTGGCATTTGGAGTACCGAGGCAGTCGCAGCACTAAGATGAACGGAAAAGGCAGTTTTTCGTTCAACTGCAGATCGTGAGGCCCACTTGGCGAACTGGAGATGGGGAACCACCAGGCGTGAAAAGAGGGGGAGAAGCCAAAGAGAATGGCGCCGGTTTCGTGCAATTCCGACTTACGGTTTGGCCGTGGCGAGCATTTTAAGTTGAGGGTGTCATTTGAAAAAAAAAGGTGAAGGGCTTAAACGCGAAACAATTATTTAATTTTATGTTCAATGTTCGTAATGCAATATCTTTTACATACGAAATCGAAATTTGACGATTTTAGGTCTGCTGCGATCGTGGCGACGAGAGCTTCGCGTGGACACCAAATTTGTCCAATTTGGAGGAAACTGAAATTTTGGGTAATTTTTACAAATTTAAATATTATTTAAATCGATTAGTTAACTTCGCAAGTGCATAACTTTTTGTCACGTTATCGAAATTGCATGAAACTGAATCCATTGAGATTGTTATGTCAAGAGCTTCAAGCGAGCAGTAATTTTGTCCAATTCTGAGCAAGTTGAAAAATTGGGTAATTTTCAGAATTTAAATTAATTATTTAATTATTACAGACTTCAGAAATTCATAACTTTGTGATACGAATTCGAAATCGCACGAAACATGATTTGCTGCAATCAGTGAGTCGAGAGCTACGCGTAGACACTAATTTCATCAAATTTGGAGCATATTGAATTTTGGGCTAAAATTGGGCTCGAACCATCAATTTAAAGCCGACAAAGGTAAGAACTTTTATCTCACTCAAGTTTTTGAACAATTACTTATTTTTATTATTAAATATTAATTAATTATCTATGTTGAAATTATTATTTGTTGGATAAATGTTGATTTGGATAACTGTTGTGAATTGTTTGAAATTTGAAATATGTAACATGTTGTTATGACATTTATGATATTTAAAACATGTTTACACTGCCATTTACAAGTTGCCTGACTTGTTTATGTTGATTGGACGATAAATTTTTAATACATCGTCCAAGAGCACAATTGATAATATACTATTTCAATTTGTGTTGGTTGAAACCCCATACGGGTCTTGGGTCGATATACTAACAACACATCGCCCTTGTGGCTAGTTTAAAATGCACTTTGGCTGTTATTGAATGTTTTATCATTATTATGGAATTAATGCGATGTTTGAAATCCATATAATTAAAATTATATGGTAATGGATTGGGTCTCATTCCAATTTTGAATGAAAAAAACATTTTAATTTAATATTCAGTTAATGGAATTAATTGACATATGAATTAGAAAGATTATATTTTTGTTGTTTAAAAGTTATAATAAAAGGATTCAATTAAAAAGATTACATCTTCACGGTCGGTATGTTAAGATAAGAAGTTTGATTTCAAAATTTGAACATTTTGGAAAGATTATTATTATGATATAATAATAATATAGAAAGTTCAATTTTTATTAAAAATTGAAATGTCGGTTAGGATATTCGGAAACAAAGGTTTTATAAAATTAGTAACAATTTAATGTAAAGATCATACCTTTTTTTTAAAAGAATATTTTAAAATAATATTTTCAGTGGATTAATTATAACTATTAATTATAATTGTACCTGGACACGAGGTTGGGTTACATTTGTGGTATAAGTCCGCCCGGACCCGCCCGGCATATCCAGCAGCCACAAATGTTGAACCTAATGTGAGAGGTACAAGTGTGCAAGTACGAATTGAGCCATGACACGAGGTTAACCCTAACTTGTGGGATAAGTCTGCCCAGAACCAACCGGCATATCCAGCTTCCACAAGTCGCAGGCTTAATGTGGGAGGTCTGGCCCAGTATAAGATTTAAATGAAAATATTACATTTTTCAATGTAATAAAGTTTGAAATGAAAATATTGCATTTTTCAATGTGATAAAGATTGAAATGAAAATATTACATTTTTCAACGTAATAAAGGTTGAACTAAAAAGATTACATTAAAAAGATTTCATTTTTATTTTTAAGATTGATTACATTAGAAAGAATACATTTTTATAGTTAATTTGTTTCAAAAGAATGAAAAAGATTCATTTTAATGTTAATATACATTTCAATGTAAAAGAATGAGTGATTTATTTATTTTAATAAATTGATTAAAATAAATAAAAGGATTTAAATGGTTTTAATAAAACCAAGATTTTCCAGTACATATATTGGAATGGATTTGAGTGGAAATAATCTTCGGATTATTTCAGTATTGGATTCTGTGATTATACAGATATTATTATGGGAATTAGGAAGATGTTAATATCGGTATTCCCGATTTGGTATACGTTAGTTTTCAGAATTTGATATTGAACATAAATCGATATAATTTCTATTCAAAGCACGATATTTAATATCTGATTAGAATTTGGGTTTGTCGTGAATAGTATCTTAAATAACACTGTTCTTAAACCCATTTGGGAAAGAATAAATCTTTTAATTAAGATTTAAATAAGATTTCCAATTATTAAACATAATTGAAAATTAAGTGAAACTGACTTTTGGGTTGATTGTGAACAATGTTTTTAAATGACATTAGTTCTTAAAACCCGATTGACAGTGAAATTTAGATTGGTAATTCATAAATCTTTTAGTTAAGATTTAACGAAATATTCTAAAGAGAAATTTTAAATTTAATATATTAAATTGGAATATGATTTTGGGTTTATTGTGAACGATATTTTTAAGCAACATTTGTTCTTTAACCCAGTTAAAGGCAAGATTATTTCTTGAAAGTTAAATAAGCATTAAATAATGATTCTTGAAGATTAAAGCTAAATATAGTTTTAATAAATCTTTAATTGGATTGAGTGAGGATAAAAGTAATTAAATTTACTTAATTCAAGAAATGAACGATAATGGAGTACCACCAGTTTTACTCCAAGCGATAGTTAAATCTTTAATTAGATTTGAACGATAAAACGGTAATTAAGTTTACCGTAACCCATTGGGTGTTAGATATGGAGTACTACCAGTTTTACTCCATGGGTTGTATAAGTTGGGAATGGGATGTTAATAAATGATTACTTCGGTACGACGTTGATCCCGACTAGTTGAATAAACCTTAATTTGGTTTAAATTATAATCAAAGAATACTCTTGACTGTAATGAGGCGTTGGTTGTATTTTAAAGCACCTGATTTTAAATTGCGCAAATTATTCAGAAATACCGGGTTTAGCCCTTTCTGAATAATTCATACGACGATTGAAGGTCGATGATGAAGATGGTTATTGAAGACCGGGAAATTTCCATATCGAATAGATGATTTACTGATATCTTGATTGGACCGTACACCCAAGATGAGGGAAAATTTGGTGATCATTCAGACGTATTTGGAGATCTACCGGATATGGTTTCGTTCAGACCCGGAACAGACTGATAAATGGATTATGTGCCTGACATTGTCTTCCTTTATATTGTATTCGTTGATCTCTGTTTAATATATAGCTATTTGGTGGCGGAGAATTTATTCTCTTGCTTAACACCCTGTTATATATTGATAGATGATTAATGATATAGTATGGTCTGACAAGGTGGCATGCTAAGATGCATATGATCAAGGCTTTTGTTGAAAAGCAGGGCCTTGTGGATGAAGACCAAATCATATCTTTTATATAGCGCCGCTTTGGATACAACGTGACTTCGCGGACCTCACACACCACGGTATGATGGTGAACGATTTGTTTGATAATGTTCGGTTTGACCAATATACTTTATACGGATTTGGGGTCGGCCGATGGGGCTAGGGTGGTCGCTCCACTCCAGAAGTGGGATAGGTCATTTATCTCATGAGGATAGTTCAGATTGCTGCACATCCAAAGTGCGTAGTGTATGTATTATGGTGTTTTCTCTTGCCGAGACGTAAGCCATGGAGATACATGACGTGATTGATCTTTTGAATCAGCGGCCATCATGCTGGAAATCCAATTTTTCAATACGAGCTTACAGTTTTAGTTGTATACTTGTATGGTGATGTAATATATTATGTCGCTTACATAATATATTATGCCACTTAAGATTGATACATTTATATTCGAAATTTATTTCCACACTGTGCACTTATAATAATAAAAGATGAATTTCGCGTATTAAGCATTTTTGACCATTACAAGGAAAAACTCTATCCTTCGGCGTACGTGCAAGGGATTGAGTCTTATAACGGTTTCGTTTTCCTATAAAGCATTTGGTTGTTTTATGCACTGGTATTCTTGGGAGGAAACCCGTTCCGCGAAAGCGGCATGGTCCCTTGATTTACTCAACTTTGAAAATTAAAGTTAAAATTGTTTTTGAGTTCCCATACCAGTCTCATGACTGACCTGGAGTTTATTGTTCTTAACCTAAACTCTGGGTGCCCTTATTTTCCACACGGGCAGCTTGTAGTTTTGGTTCTTTGCAGATTCTTTTTAGCAGGATTCTGGGTTGAAGCTTAAAGCTGTGTCCAGAGCATTGATAGTATTCCGCTACGCTATGTATTTATAAAGATGTATTTTTTTTCCGCTGCTTTGTAAAACACTGATATTTTCTGATGTATAATACTTATGTACACTCTTATTCTTGTACTCTGATGTAATTGTTGTAGCAGCAATAAAATGTTCTTCTGTTTTGTGTTCTGATGTGTGTTGTTCTCAAAGCAATCCGGGCTTTCCTTCACGGGGAAGTTTGGGTTGTTACATTTGGTATCAGAGCTTTGGTTTACAAAGCTCGAGAACAAGACACATTTGAATCGAATGGTAGAATTCATCAGAGATTGGATTAGTAATATCCAATAAGAATGACTCATTAGAAATAGGATCAAGAGTATCCTAGAACGAGTGTGAAGAGTATTATTTTCCTTAAATTAAAATAATAAAACAAATTTAGTTTTAAAATTTTTATTTTAAAATACGTATTTGAGATATTATTATTATATTTTAATTTGGACAATCGAGTATATAAAGATTTTGAATAGACGAATAATTAACGGATATTCAAAGTTTTAATATACTGGATAGATATAGAATCACACTCTAGTCACCCGGAGATGATTCTGATGATTGAGGCCTCATTATCAGTATTTATGTTCGAGTATCGAAAGTGTGATATCTATATATTTCCATTGACTGGTGTGAGAACCAAAACTTAGATAGGGTCTATGGTTGTGATTTGCACTGGAACAAGATTTTTGATTATATATAAAAGTTATATATATTTAAAAAAGTTAACCACCTAATTGATTGCTGGCTGTGATGTTTGATTATTAGTTTAACTAATAAAATTATTGGATGATAAATTTAACTAGATCAAATTTAATATTGAACTGAATTGGAAATCGATTAGAATTGAAAGTTGAGCTGGGTAATTAAACAATTTTCAGCTCTGTTCCTTTTCGAGGACGAGAAGATTTTAAGTGGGGGAGATTGTAACGACCCAGAATTTTGGGGCAAATTTAAATTTTTTATTTTAGTTAGTTTAATGGATTTAGTATATTTAAAATAATTTATTTTAAAATAATAACGATTAAAAACTTATTTTATTTGAGGAATAAAACATAAAAATTTATATTAATTCTATTCCGAGCCTGAAATGGCGCGGTAATTTTAATATTCGATTTTCAACTTTGGAAAAATATATAAAATTCATTATAATTCAGAATTGGACGAAACAAGAAACGCTGGGACCGCATTGACGATATCTTTCCAATGAATTTTAGAAATTAAGATTTCAGTTTATAACTTGTAAGTTATGACAAAATTAAAATTTCAGAAAAATGCTATGGAATTTATATATATAATATATATGGCCCAAAACTCTACTTTTTGCATACGAATGAATTTGGACTCGAAACCACTTCCATTGAGTTCCAAATGATGTTTCTGCAGTGAAAAAGTATAAACAATTATAAATTTCGAGTTTCGGAAATTATTCATATTTATTTGTATTTTTAATATTAAGTATATACGCCTTAAAAATGGGAATTTTGCAAACGACCTCTGAATTCAACGAAACCACTTTCTATGGATCCGGAATATTAAATTATTGCTAGATTCCAAAATTCGTAATTTTTGGAGTCAGTATGTGGCCGTTATTAATTTTTCAATGAAAACGGTCAATTTTCAAACTTTAAAAATTCATTAATAATTCATACGGACTCGGAATTTAATAAAATCAGTTTCTATGGGTTCGTAATGTTAAGAATTAGCTATGTTCCAATTTTCAGAAAAATTGAAATCAGTATGTGATCACACAGTTTTTAAAACGAAGAAAAGGACTAAAAATTAAAGAAAATTACAACATAAAGGCTTATTATTATATAAGTTATAATAGACAAGGACTTGAATAGAACACAACCTCTATATAATATCTCATTCTCTCATAACCCTAACTTTTCCTAAACCTATTAGCCTCCTTTTCCTTCATTTTCATGGCGGCTACACTCCTTCTTCCTCTAAAAATTTCTTTGCAAATTAACCCTTGAAAACAAAATAATTTATATCTCTCGATCAGGACAAAATCAGACCAAACCCTTTCTGGGTTTTGTTCATATCAATAACCACTACCTACCACGAAAAATTCATGACCTATCGTCGCACGGATTCGCTAGAATCTCAATCCAAAGGCAGCAGGTCTATTTTCGTTCTTTGGGTATTGCGGGCCCCACGAAGAGAGTTAGGTCGAGCGACTTCAGGCAGTGTAGAGGGGAAGCATACGGTTCTTTTGGCGGTTGTGGCATGGTCTCAGGTGGTCAGAGTTGGCCGGAATGTCAATTTTACTACAGGGGTGCTGAAAACAGGACAGTCGCAAAGATGAGCAATTTCTCGTCGATCCGTACATTTTCAAGCGAAGTGACCTGAACGAAATTTGTTTGGGAGGTCAGATCTAGCTACTGACAAAAATTGGTGGCATTTGGAGTACCGAGGTGGCCGCAACACTAAGATGAACGGAAAAGGCAGTTTTCCGTTCAACTGCAGATCGTGGGGCCCACGTGGCAAACAGGAAAGGGGCACCAGGCGTGGAAAGAGGGGGAGAAGCCGAAGAGAATGGCACTGGTTTCGTGCAATTCCGACTTACGGTTTGGCCGTGGTGAGCATTTTAATTTGGGGGCGTTGTTTGAAAAAAAAGGTGAAGGGCTTAAACGCGAAATATTTATTTAATTTTATGTTCAATGTTCGTAATGCAATATCTTTTACATACGAGATTGAAATTTGATGATTTTAGGTCTGCTGCGATAGTGGCGGCAAGAGGTTCGCGTGGACACCAAATTTGTCCAATCTGGAGGAAACTGAAATTTTTTGTAATTTTTACAAATTTAAATATTATTTAAATCGATTTGTTAACTTCGCAAGTGCATAACTTTTTGTCACTTTATCGAAATTGCATGAAACTGAATCCATTGAGATCGTTATGTCAAGAGCTTTAAGCGAGCAGTAATTTTGTCCAATTCTGAGCAAGTTGAAAATTTGGGTAATCTTCATAATTTAAATTAATCATTTAATTATTACAAACTTCCGAAATTCATAACTTTATGATACGAACTCGAAATCGCACGAAACAGGATTTGCTGCGATAAGTGAGTCGGGAGCTACGCGTAGACACTAATTTCATCAAATTTGGAGCATGTTGAATTTTGGGTTAAAATTGGGCCCAAACCGTCAATTTAAAGCCGGCAAAGGTGAGAACTTTTATCTCACTCAAGTTTTTGAACATTTAATTATTTTTATTATTAAATATTAATTAATTATCTGTGTTGAAATTATTGTTTTTGGATAAATGTTGATTTGGATAACTGTTGTGAATTGTTTGAAATTTGAAATATGTAACATGTCGTTATGACATTTATGATATTTAAAACATGTTTACACTGCCATTTACAAGTTGCCTGACTTGTTTATGTTGATTGGACGATAAATTTTCATACATCGTCCAAGAGCACAATTAATAATATATTACTTGAATTTGTGTTGGTTGAAACCCCACACAGGTCTTGGGTTGATATTCTAACTACACATCGCCCTTATGGTTAGTTTAAAATGCACTTTGGCTGTTATTGAATGTTTTATCATTATTATGGAATTAATGTGATGTTTTAAATCCATATAATTAAAATTATATGGTAATGGATTGGGTCTCATTCCAAATTTGAATGAAAAGAACATTTTAATTTAATATTCAGTTAATGGAATTAATTGACATATGAATTAGAAAGATTATATTTTTGTTGTTTAAAAGTTATAATAAAAGGATTCAATTAAAAAGATTATATATTTACGGTTAGTATGTTAAGATAAGAAGTTTTGATTTCAAAATTTGAACATTTTGAAAAGATTATTATTATGATATAATAATAATATAGAAAGTTCATTTTTTATTAAAAATTGAAATGTCGGTTAAGATATTCAGAAACAAAGGGTTTTATAAAATTAGTAACAATTTAATGTAAAGATCACACCTTTATTTTAAAATAATATTTTAGAATAATATTTTCCATGGATTAATTATAACTATTAATTACAATTGTACTTGGACACGAGGTTAGGTTACATTTGTGGTATAAGTCTGCCCGGACCCGCCCGGCATATCCAGCAGCAACAAATGTTGAATCTAATGTTAGAGGTCCAAGTGCACAAGTACGAATTAGGCCATGACACGAGGTTAACCCTAACTTGTGGGATAAGTCTGTCCGGAACCAACCGGCATATCCGGCATCCACAAATCACAAGCTTAATGTGGGAGGTCTGGCCCAGTATAAGATTTAAATGAAATATTACATTTTTCAATGTAATAAAGTTTGAAATGAAAATATCACATTTTTAAATGTAATAAAGATTGAAATGAAAATATTACATTTTTCAATGTAATAAAGATTGAAATGAAAATATTACATTTTTCAATGTAATTAAGGTTGAACTAAAAAGATTACATTAAAAAGATTTCATTTTTATTTTTAAGATTGATTACATTAGAAAGAATACATTTTTATAGTTAATTTGTTTCAAAAGAATGAAAAAGATTCATTTTAATGTTAATATACATTTCAATGTAAAAGAATGAGTGATTTATTTATTTTAATAAATTGATTAAAATAAATAAAAGGATTTAAATGGTTTTAATAAAACCAAGATTTTCCAGTACATATATTGGAATGGATTTGAATGGAAATAATCTTCGGATTATTTCAGTATTGGATTCTGTGATTATACGGATATTATTTTGGGAATTTGGAAGATATTAATCTCGGTATTCCCGATTTGGTATACGTTAGTTTTCAGAATTTGATATTGGACATAAATCGATATAATTTCTATTCAAAGCACGATATTTAATATCTGATTAGAATTTGGGTTTGTCGTGAATAGTGTCTTAAATAACACTGTTCTTAAACCCATTTGGGAAAGAATAAATCTTTTAATTAAGATTTAAATAAGATGTCCAATTATTAAACATAATTGAAAATTAAGTGAAACTGACTTTTAGGTTGATTGTGAACAATGTTTTTAAATGACATTAGTTCTTAAAACCCGATTGACAGTGAAATTTAGATTGGTAATTCATATATCTTTTAATTAAGATTTAACGAAATATTCTAAAGAGAAATTTTTAATTTAATATATTAAATTGGAATATGATTTTGGGTTTATTGTGAACGATGTTTTTAAGCAACATTTGTTCTTTAACCCAGTTAAAGGCAAGATTATTTCTTGAAAGTTAAATAAGCATTAAATAATGATTCTTGAAGGTTAAAGCTAAATATAGTTTTAATAAATCTTTAATTGGATTGAGTGAGGATAAAAGTATTTAAATTTACTTAATTTAAGAAATGAACGATAATGGGGTACCACCAGTTTTACCCCAAGTGATAGTTAAATCTTTAATTAGATTTGAATGATAAAACGGTAATTAAGTTTACCGTAACCCATTGGGTGTTAGATATGGAGTACCACCAGTTTTACTCCATGGGTTGTATAGGTTGGGAATGGGATGTTAATAAATGATTACTTCGGTAAGATGTTAATCCCGACTAGTTGAATAAACCTTAATTTGGTTTAAATTATAATCAAAGAATACTCTTGATTGGAATGAGGCGTTGGTTGTGTTTTAAAGCGCATGATTTTAAATTGCGCAAATTATTCAGAAAGACCAGGTTTATCCCATTCTGAATAATTCATACGACGATTGAAGGTCGATGATGAAGACGGTTATTGAAGACCGGGAAATTTCCACATCGAATGGATGATTATTGATATCTTGATTGGACCGTACACCCAAGATGAGGGAAAAATTGGTGATCATTCAGCCATATTTGGAGATCTACCGGATATGGTTTCGTTCAGACCCAAAACGGACTGATAAATGGATTGTGTGTCTGACATTGTATTCCTTTATATTGTATTCGTTGATCTCTGTTTAATATATAGCTGTTTGGTGGCGGAGAATTAATTCTCTTTCTTAAACCTAAACTCTGGGTGCCCTTATTTTCCACACGGGCAGCTTGTAGTTTTGGTTCTCTGCATATTCTTTTTAGCAGGATTCTGGGTTGAAGCTTAAAGTTGTGTCCAGAGCATTGATAGTCTTCCGCTACGCTATGTATTTGTAAAGATGTAATTTTTTTCCCGCTGCTTTGTAAAACTCTGATATTTTCTGACATATAATACTTATGTATACTCTTATTCTTGTACTCTGATGTAATTGTTGTAACAACAATAAAGTGTTCTTCAGTTTTGTGTTCTGATGTGTGTTGTTCTCAAAGCAATCCGGGCTTTCCTTCACGGGGAAGTTTGGGTTGTTACACATTTGATGAAATTGATAACACTGTTGATGTTATTGTTTTATTTGGAATAAAATAGTATTTCATTATATTATATTTACTACGTAATATAATTATTAATATAATAGAAGTCCTTAGAATTATATTACGGAATTATATAGTACGAGTAAGACTTGAATTTGAGATTATATAATGTGATAAGTATTATAATTCTTAAAAGTCCCTAGTCAAGTTTTATTGTTTATATAGGACAACAATAAAGTGATGTGACTAGTATATTGATTGACTAATGATCACTTCTCATTGATCATTAATATACGTGATACTAAAGTCAAGATATAAATACGTATTGGAGAATAAAGTATTGGGCTGACCCATCGTGAGATAACTACATGGAATATAATTAACAGTATCATAAGTTATTCTCATAGTGACAGTGATGTAATGGTCCTTAGTCCTGAAATCATTATAATTTTATTCGAGGATATTTGTGTTTAGATATCATCTAAAGTTATTTCGTAACAGAGTAATGATAATGGGCCTCTTAATTAAGTGAGACTGTGAAATTTATGAATGATCTAGATGGAATTTAACCCTACGATATATTCGTAGTGATATCCATGGGCCTCTTGATTAAGTGAGACTGTGAAATGCATGGTCGTGCTCAAATATTGATTTTTTTTAAATAGTCTACTAATCGATCAATAAAAACAGATTAAATTATAAAGAGGATGATACGATCCATGCCCCCAGTTTAATCTTGGATATATCGGTTAAAAGGATTATATTACATTGAGACACTGGTCATGGAAAGGTTGCATCGAATCGTTAATTGATCTTATTATAACTTGGGTAGCAACGATTTATTACTAGATGTCGCTCACTGTTTATAATTTAAATATGATTTAAATTATTGCCAACGTTGTAATAACCTATAGGGTCACACAACTGGAACGTTACAAGGGAGAAGTTATTTTCTTTGGGTCCAATAAAACGTCAGTTAGTTGATATTTTATTTGAACTTGAAATTAGTGAATGGGTTGATCCTATTCTATGGTAAACATTTAAATTTAATAGGAGAGATATTTAGTTTTCCCCTTTTAATACACGGGTATACCTAGTCATTTTAATTTGATTAAGATCAATAGAAAAATGGCCCCGACTAATTCCATTGTCCAAAAACCCTATATAATAATGGCGGCGGCTAGTACCGTTCTCCCCCTTTCTTCTTCAATTCGATTCAAGAGGAAACCATTCTCGTGGATTGCCTGTAGAGGCTCTACACTTGAAGGGCTCCTGATTCGATTCTTCCATATCGTCCCTGTTTCGAATTCGATTTAGCTTTCATCTGGAATCGACGCTTCAGGTATGAGTTTTAATCCCAATTTTTACAAGTTTTGATTTAATTTTCTTGCTAAGATCCCAACTTTAAGTTGTTAAAGCATAAAAAAGGGAACTCGATTAGATCGATTTTTCCCAACAATAACATCCATCAACTAGGAGGCTACACTGGTAACACTCAAGTGACCAAAGGAATAGTACAAGCTGAATCAATTCATTAATAAAACTAGAATAGAAAAGCATTCTCCAAATTGCCACGAGTTGCCAAGGACTAGCAGGAACTACAGGAGAGAAAGTAATTATGCAGGCATCAAATAAGTCATCTAAACCATCCATACATCCAAAATATGAACACACTCATTTAAATTGAAGCGACCCAATCGTGGATTATTTCTTATATGCCTTCCCAACTTCCTTGAATTAGTTAAAGGCATTATATCCTCTGGTTTATAATCAAATCCATCATTCAAATTGTCTTGTTGTTGCATTTTCTTGCTGCCTTTCTACTTACCACTTATGGCTGAAGACATAAGTGGTGAGGCAAGAGATGCTCTTGCATTGGGTGGTGGAGATAGAAGGACGAGCCAGATGTGAGTTGGGTGAGGATGATGACATTGAAGTACTTGTAGTACTAGTAGAAGAAGGGGTTGACATTGTATCCTGAGAAGTTAGGACAGAAGAGAATGATTTACTAAATGTAGAACCCATGTTGATAGAAGATGAAGATGGCATTGATGTAGAGTCAACCTGACCAGCAACTTTATTTATATTATTCATATCCTCTTCAATATCACTGTACAAGTTTCCAAGAAAAGGATCATCACATATTTCAAAACAAGATTTGCTCAAACAATTATGTTCTTCATTGTCAACCTCTTTACCATGTATAGAATCTTTATGAACTAAATTCTCCTGACTTGTAGATCCTTCCTCTTTCTCACTATTAATTCCAATGTTATTATTGGTTTCTTTATTAATTTGAATAACCTGATCAGTTATAACTGCATCATCCCCATTGCTTTTTCCAGTGTTATCAGTAGCGAGATCTTCAAATGGGTTCACATTTGCCTTACCCTTCATAGAAGTAACATCTTCATTATCATTACTCACCCCTTTTCTCTTCCAAATTTTCTTTGTTTTTGTGTTCATTGTTGTCCAATTACTATGATTAGCATTAGTAGAAGCTTTCTTATTATTCTGATCTGCAAAAACGTAGTTCCTAGCATATGTACTACCCTGCTCCTGCACCTCAATATCTAACCTAGTCTTAGGATTGAGTTTACATTTATTAGTTTCGTAGCCAAAGAATTTGCATGACGTACAAATCTGAATTCTCCAATCATACGTTAACTTAACAAATGGACAGTTATCACCTAGCCCATCAACCACTATTTTGTCAGGTAATTCGAATTCATACGAAACTTCAATCAGTGCTTTAGCTTATCGGAATCTTTGTAATTTTTCAGTGTTGCTATCAAAACATATAAGCTTCCCAACATGACAAGCAAGCCAGTTAATCCCTAAAAGTATCCAAAGTATACATAGAATTATATCGAAATGAACCCACACAGGCACTTTCTTAATCTGTGCTTGGGAGTTTCCAATAGAAGGATCCCATCGTGTAAATGTAAACATTCGACCTCTAATGAATATAGGACCAGACTTAAGTATTTTCTCCCTATTAATTTCATTAGAAAAATTGAAATAAAAATGTATACCATCTGATTTTATATCTACCTCACCATATAATTTCCAAATTCGATTCAAAAAATTAACTACTGTGGTGTAGGACAGAGTACCATCTAAGAAGAAGCCAACGAGGTGATTGCTCCAGTACTTCATGCCTTCATCCCTAAGCAGATTTGGTAGCTTTTCTGGCTTGCCATCTCTAACGATATCAAAATGTTGTGGTTTGAAGACTCCTGCATTTTGTGTAAGTGTACTAAAAAGTGACGCATAATCCTTCTTGGTGAAAGCAGGAAAGGAGGAGTGCGAAAAATTCCAATTGGCAGAATTAGGGTTCATGGCAGTTACATCATGAGATCGATCAACGTTAGGAGGTAAAATATTGGGATCAAAGGATGAATTTCTCAGATATGGATGCGTGGAGTTCGCTCCTAAATTTAAATCTGAAGGGTTAGCGGTGGGTGGATTAACACGGGAAGGAGGTGGATCAGGGGGAATAGGCAGAGAAGGGTGTGAGGTAGAGGAGGGAAAGCATTGTTGAAGGAGGAGGTTGGGGATGAGAAACAAGGTTTCTCGGCTGCCATTGGCAATTGGTAAGCCTCCAAAAATATGATGTTGCCAGGATTCAAACCCTAAAATAACTCTAATTTCCTCCTATTTCAAATAGATTTATTTGAAAGTATTATATACAATATACTAGAATCTTAAGTTATTGTATGCAATGTAAAATAAAAAGTGAAGCAGCGTCAAAAGTAAGGTTTTTCATATGTAATTGGATTATTGCACCTTGTATATACTTTTGTTATTTAAATAATTATTCAAGCATAGGTTGCAAGTTTTATTTGTATGTGTTGTTATTTCCCTTTTTATCATTGAATGTGAATATACATGCTTGGACCATGTTAATTGATAGGGAAATTAACTTGTATACCTTTGTTGTAGTTATTAGGATTGACATTTCAAACATATTAGGCCATTATTTGCATGCACTAAATTTTCACCTATTTATTCATATATTTATAGCGCAATAAACATGAAATAAATACGTATTGATTGCGTATTAAATGAGTTTAGTTAGGAAAATAGGAATTCTAGTGTCCATATAGAAAATTTGTATGTGATTTATTATAATTAATGATACACAGACACGAGGTTAACCATTGCTTTTAGTAGAAGTCTTCCCAGAACAAATAGGCATATCCAGCTTCTACAAGCAAGACAAGTTAATGTGAGAGGTCTAGGTATCATGGATCATTATAATTATTTCACTAAGACATGAGGTTAAGCCCAACTTGTAGTATAAGCCTTCACAGAATCACCTGACAAATACAACATTTACAAATGGTCGGTTTAATGTGATAAATCTTAAATATATATGTATATATATATGTGTGTGTGTGTGTGTGTGTGTTCGACGTAGGCCTACCTCTAGGAAGGTATGAAGTGACTGGCCCGCCTGGTTTGGGTATTAAGTGGTTAGGACTAGCTACATTCCTGAGGTTTATTCCTTTATTTAGAACCTTAGTCATGGGACCCTCCCTTATTAGGTTTTAAGTGCTCACGAGGTCCTCCTTTCTCTAGAATTCATGAGGTATTAATTGGTCTTAGCGATTGCATATAAGTGGGTAGTTCTTGAGGGCTAGCCTAGGGACGGTTTATATACAAGGCATAAGGAAATCACCATATAAGGGAAGTATTAAGTGGCTAGGAGTTCACCCATAGGGATAGCTAGATACTAAGGTAGGGGTCCACCATGAGGGTCTTAAATGGTGACACACTCCTCTCTAGATCTGGTAGTAAGTGACTGCTTACTATCTCTCGACCTACAAGGAGAGTATATATGTGATAATGTTGACAATCAAAGACGAGTCTTAAGTGGCTAAGGGGTCCGCCATTGGGTAATAAGTGATAGTAGGAATCCACCCTTAAATAAATCTAGGTAAAGGCCTTAAGTGACCACGTAGTGCCCACCTCGTGGGGTATTGAGTGACTATAAAGATGCCCACCCTTATATTAGCATATGGGGTATTAAGTGACTATAAGGATGTATGTCCTATTATTAACATGTAGGCCTTAAGTGACTGTAACGATGTCTGCCTCATATGTTTAGTTGTGTGTGTTGCTTGCGTAGACATAAATTGACAAACCCATACTGCCAAGTATAGGAAATAGTTATCCCTTAACTTATGTGATTTTCATTCATCAGAACTTATTGTTCTGACCTCCCTCCTTTTAACATATAAACAGGTTAGTAGATGGGAACAGTTCGGATCAGAGATTCTTTAGAGATGGAGTTGGATGATGGAGGCTTTTATTTATTTATAGCAGTATCATTATTGTATTATTGGGATAGTTATTAATGTACTTTTTAGTATTGCTTGAGACTCGTTGTAACCGACATTTATGATGGTTTTATTTATGGTACATCTATTTTGTGATATTATATTTTATCCATTCAGTTATGTGAGAATTTGATTTTGTTTTAGACTTCTCTGTTATATATGTTTAGGTATTTTCTTATAGGAACAAATGATTCGTTTAGATTAGCTCCGAGTTCTGATGGGCCTTTTATGGGTCGGAATTTAGGCTTATTTCGGGCAGGTTTTTACAAGAGGTTTAGAGCATAGGATGCCTGATTACAGGGAATATACGTATGAGAGACGTGTTTGCATTTGAACAAATTTTCAAATTATATATATGTACTATACCCCAAAAATATACATAGTTATACTAGGCAATTTTTTCCCCTTCCTCTTTGCTTTTGGCTAAACTATCTAAGGTATGTCCTCTAAGGGTTTTTCCTTTTTCAGATAGTAGAAATGGCCAACATCACCCCTAGTAGGGGAATCAGGCTAGACCTTGGTACTTTCCCTAGTGGTTCCAACAATTTATTAGGACTGTAAACCGAATCCCTATGATCCCTTCAACCCCAATAGAACCAGTAGCTCAACCACTTGAATGTCTCCCAACTTTCCTGGGCTTTGCAAAGATTTCATAAATTTAAGAGGCAAGACTTTCCATGGAACCGAAGGCTTTCTGAAGGCCAAAGCATGGATAACTGAATGCGATAGGATTTTTGAAGCCGTAGGATAGGACGACCCTTTAAAGCGTAGGATATCTGCCTGATATCTTACGGGTGATACCCTAGAATGGTAGAACATGAAGAAAATGTGGACAGAGTGTTTTCGTGAGATGAGTTTAAGGCACGGTTTGAGAGAATTCTTACACTCGTTTCCGCTCCTCCGTTCTGTTATTTCTGAGTTTCTTTTCTGTTTTGAATTTGAATTTGCCTCTAATTTTGATTTGCTCCGTTTTTGTTCTGGTCTCTTCTGAAATGTAGATTTTTTTGTTGCGAATCCAACACATTTCGGTTCACTGAATTTTGATGTCAAACGAACAAGTTACGGACAATTATACATTGATTACACAAATAATATTAATTAATAATTAATTTTAATTACTTTGATTAAAAAAACCCGCTCCTTTTGGTTTCTTCTTCGTTGCCTAGAAACAAGAACGAACCCACTGCTCAAACCTTCTCTCTCCTTGCGCCCTCCTCTACGACCTACCATCACCAGATCAGAAGCTACCCCTCCGAAGCCCTTCGAACCACCTTCCATCTCCGGCAATAGCGCACCATTCAAGTTCCTCCACTGCCTCAAAAATCACCCCAAGCGCTTGTCCTTTGCTTGCGATTTCTGGCCAAACCCTAACCCTAAAAATTATCTTAACCGCACAATGTCTCGAGCTCGACGAGATGCACAAGTTTCTTGTTGAAGATTTGTTCAATTGGTACTAGGATTAGATGGATTAAGGGGAGGAATATTGCAAGTTCTTCGCCATTCATTTAGGGTAAGTAGAGGCATTAAATTCATTTGACCGCTGGAGATAAATGAAGGGTTTGACCCCTATTTGACTAAGATATATTATATATATATATATATTTAATTTAATTCCAAAAAATGATACTTTGCATTCCAACTCCAAATCTGTCACAATAAGGAATTTCGCTAGATCCGAATCGATCGCTAAACCGACCAAGACCGCTCGAAACCCTTGATTGTTTTGGGAACACGACAAATCGGAACACGAACAAAAGAACATTTCATTGTTAATTACAACAATTCCATCAGAATACAAGAATATACAGAGTACAAATCAATATTACACATCATAAAATATCAGAGAATACAATACATTACATAGCATCGGAAAATAATTTAAAACACAACTGAAGGAGATATACGGATACAGAGCTTTCCGGATATCATTCCAGCTGTAAACCAGGATCCTGTGAATATAAATCTGCAAAA
The DNA here is from genome assembly GCA_030737875.1 of Allium sativum. NCBI lineage: Eukaryota > Viridiplantae > Streptophyta > Magnoliopsida > Asparagales > Amaryllidaceae > Allium > Allium sativum. Next base: position 388,831,340 of record CM060920.1, on the reverse strand, counting down.
CCAAAACTACTAGTTGCCCATGTGGAAAATAGGGGCACCCAGAGTTTAGGTTAAAATAATAAACTCCGGGTCAGTCATGTGACTGGTGTGAGAAATAAAAAAAGTTATTTAAAACTTTACTTTAAATCGGATATATCAAGGGGCCACGCCGTATAACACGGAACAGGTTTCCTCCTAAGAATACCAGTGCATATAACAAAACAGCGCAATGCTTTTTGGAAAAATGAAGCTATTATAAGACCCAGGTCCCATCACACAATGCAACACAAGCCGGAGGATAGGGTTTTCCCTTATAATAGCCAAACATGCTTGGTACATCAAAAACAAATCATTTGATACTATTATAAGTGCATAGTTATAAAACAACTTCAAATATAAATGTACCAATCCTAGACGGCATGGGTACCATATATGATGTCGCCATACTAGGCTATACAATCAAAACCGCAAATGTCACGTATTGGAAGTTGAATTACCATCAGTGAACCGAGGCAAGGGATCGTCCTCACAGCTTCAAGACGCTCTAGCCCGCCCCTCAGGTCAGAGCTCGTGTGACCTTTGGATCGTCAGGGCCGGTCCACCGAAGTGGATTAAAATGCCTGAACACTGCGTTTCCTTGCCCTTTGGGGGCGTAAATGAGTCCTATGGCTCCATCGGCTCCACATAGTCACCGATATATCTGAGGCGCCTCGCAATCCAACAACCACACAGGTGAAAATAATATAAATGTCAGGGCTGGTAGGTCACTAATACCACCCTAGCTAGAAGGAAACACATGCCCTCCCTGAGGTCCTTCTCCCGTTTCAGGTTCACACCGGGGTGTGAGGCTCGAGAATTAACGCTACACAAAGTTGTGCCACACAGGCGGTGCTTTGATCATCAACCACAAGACTCTGCTTTTCAACAGAAGTCTTGATCATTTGCATCTTAGCATTCCACATAGGCAAACCACTCCATGCAACCGATATCCATCAATCACACAGAATGATATCCAATGTCAGACACACAATCCATTTATAAGTCCGTTCTGCGTCCGAACGAAACCGGAGGCACCTTGTACCTCGCATATCAATCGATCTCCAAGTACGTCTGGATGATCACCAACTGATTCCCTCCTCTTGGGTGTACAGCCCAACCAATATGATCAGTAATTATCCAAACGATGTGAAGACCTCCGGTCTTCGACCACCGTCTTCATCCTCGACACATCGTCGAATCAGTTATTCAGAATGGGATAAACCCAGTCTTTCCGAATAACTCGTGTATATTATAAACAAGTGTTATACAAACACAACATACGCCTCATTCCAATTCAGAATATTCTTTTATTCAAATATTCTTACACTTTGGGAAAGGTTCCTATTAATTTTATCAAAGATAAATTCTTTAAATTTATTCTTTAATCTTGTTTTGAATATCAATTCAAACCAATTTATGGTTTATCCAAACTAGTCGGGATTAGCGAACCTTACCGAAGTAATCACTTGTTTTAGTTTCCCAATCCCAACCTATTCATTCCATGAAGTAAAACTGGAAATACTTCATATCTAACACCATGGTGTTTTCGGTAAATTCAATTACCATTTCACGTTCAAATCTAATTAAAGATTTAACTATCGCCTGGAGCAAAGCTGGTGATACTCCATTCTCGATCATTTCAATCTCATTAAAGATTCATTAAAACTCCACTTGGTTTTAATCTTCCCAAAAACCACTATTAATAATTATTTAACTTGGGAAATCATATCCTGTCTTTAACTGGGTTAAAGAACCAACGTCATTTAAAACACGTTTCACTATAAACCCAAAATCACATTCCATTCCATCAGCCTTTAACCGTAAATTAGCAAGTGAACAATTCCCTAAGTATTAACCCCGAAGGCCGAAATCATCATCAGATCAATTCCCGAGAAACCATTCAACTTAACTAATCTCCAGTTAGTTTCTGATTTTCTTAATACCGTTGGGTCTAAGAACAGTATTGTTAAAGATACCAATCACGACAACCCAAAATCACATTCCATTAGCAATGGAATCTTCATGGAAAACAAATCGATATATATATATATATATATATAGTATATAAACTTCCATATCCGACCAAAAATATAAATGGAATAACAGCAAGGCCTTTCAAATTCCATATATATTAACCGTCTTCCTCTACAGAAACTTACTCGATTATCGCCAAATCGAATTCCATTCAATTCCAATTTAATATGTTAAAATTGGAAAACTTTACTTTGGAAAATCTCCTTTAAATCTTAACACAAAGATTTATAAACTCCAAATCCCATTTCACCGTAAATCAGGTTAAAGAACGAGTGTCGCTAAAACACAACTCACGATAAGCCCGATTCACATTCCACTAATTATCGGGTTAAAGAACAAGTGTTATTTAAAACACCGTTCATGATAAACCCAAAAATCAATCCCAATTCAAATCTAATTAAATATTATCTAATTGGTATACTTCATTAGATCTAAATAAAAAGATTTAATCTTTTTCTCAACTGGGTTTAAGAGCAGTGTAAATGAAGACACCATTCACGACAAACCCAAATCCCATTTGATATTAAATACAAGGCTCCGGATAGAAAATATATCGGCTTATATTCAATATCAAATTCTACGACCAACAAATATCATATTGGAAATACCGATATAAATACATCTTTCAAATTTCCATAACAATATCTGTATAATCACGAAATCCAACATCGAAAAATTCCGAAGACAATTTTGATTCAAATCCATTCCAATTCAATTATTCGAAATTCTGGTTACTTTTAAAACCCTTTCAAATCCAATTTATTTATTTCCAAAAATAAATGGATTATAGTTATAGTTCAAAACTAGTTCATTTCAATAAAAATATATTTTTATCTTTTCAAATATGGAATTTTTCATCCCAATCCTTTCCAAATCATTTCTTATGATTTTACACAAATTATTGCTATTTTTAGTAATTTTATCAAGGCCCATACAGTCGATTTCCATAAACGGCCATCGAACTGCACTTACAACGACCTTTTCCAAATTTGATTTGGACATAATTCCAAATCCAACCGTTAGATTTCAAATCTCTAATATTCATTAGAAAGCTCTTTTCGATACGAACCCAACGGTTCTGGTTTTAGGAGAATCCGACGGTCGGATCTCCCGTAAGATCCGTTCGAAGTCAATGGTTGAAATTTGTGAACTGCCGCTGCGCGGCGCGTTCTATTCAGGCCATTATTTTATATATAATATATATAATATGTATTTCGTCGATTTCCTTTTAAAACGTATTTTATAAATCGTTTTAAATTCGTGTTCAAAACGATTTCAACTTCCTATTCAATTTCAAATCAAAATTGAATATTCCATATCATCGATATACAAATGATAATATTTTCAAAACATTATATTTCGTAATCGTTTCCCTTTCGATATTCATTATATAAATGAATAAAATCGATATAAATATCGTTCGCGTCAAAATGGCGAATATCTAATCAACACGGCTTTATATTTTTCAATAACTTTGTTATTCTATTCAACAAATGAATATTTTCTTCAACACATGAATATATATTTCTTTCAACACATGAGTTTTCTTTTATTCAACACATGAATATATATTTTATTCAACACATGAATATTTATTCTATTCAACACGTGAATATTTATTCTATAATATTCTTTATTTTCCAAATTGGAATGAGGCCCAATCAATTACCATATAATGTTAATAATCTGGATTCCATACAACACATGTATATAATAGCAACGATAAATAATCAACCGTCATCCAGAGTGCACCACACGACTGCATAAGCATTAAATATAGATAATTAACGCTTACATAGTCTGTCAACCAATCGATCGACATACAACTAATTATTGGGATTAGTGTATGTCCAATATCATCCCAATACTCGTGTGGGGTTTCAAACAATCAAACACATGTTTTATTTGTGCAGTTGGGCGATGTGTAAAATTTATTGTCCCAATCAATATCATTCAAATGTGTGTACATAAACAAATCGTCCGATTTGTTTATAAATATTTATTTTATATACACGTTAAATTTTTTATTTTTAACTATAAAATATTAATTCATTCCACATCACATAATCAATTTTCACAACACATCAATCAAAAACCAAGTCATCCATGGTCTGTGGACAACGGGTGTCGGGTGCTGCTAAGCACCATCTGCATCCTAGTATATGTTTCAACTAGCAAACAAATTAAAAGTGAGAAGTTCTCACCTTTGGGTTCCACTCCGCCATTCTCTATTTCTAAACGGTCTGGATTTGTTCGAAATTCCAATGCGACCTTTTCACGCTGTTCACAGTAAAAATCACATTTTTACTTCTACTTCATATATTTTTACAACCCTCCTTCCTATATAAAAATTATATTTTTATATTTCTACCTCTTACTTAAAGATCGAATTTTTATTTTGACGCTATAAAAATCACATTTTTATTCTTCTCTTTTTATAAAAATCATATTTTTATTTTCTACATTATATAAAAATAATATTTTTATTCTCTACATCATATAAAAATTATATCTTTATATTCCTAATATATATACAAAAACCATATCCTTATTTTGCTATGATAACGTTATAAAAATCGAATCTTTTTGCTTTTGAAAATCAAATCTTTTATATGTTAAAAATCAAATCTTTTTCTATTTAAAAATCCAATCTTTATCTTATTAAAAATTATAACTGTCTATCATTAAAAATCTAAACTTCCTATATATATAAATTCTAACTTTCTTTACATTAATGTCTTCATTTTACTTTTCAGTTTTATATAAGCAAATGATTATAGAAACTGAAATAAATAAAGTGAAATAAATAAAATTTACCTTTGTTTTGAAGGGGGGTTCACCATCGGAATCGAGCCGAAGAAGGGCGCGTCGGAGTGCTACAGGCGGAGGGGGAAGTCGCGGTTGCGGCTTTAGGATTAAGGGGGTGTCGTTGGTTCGGGTGCTTCGACTGCGGGTTTTTAGGGTTCGCGAGCGGATAAGGGGAAGGAGTTTGAGGGGACAGAGGCGGGGGGGGGGGGGGGTGTCTAGTTGCGGTGGCGCTCCGCCTGGGGAAGCGGCGGTGAGATCCGGGGGGAGGAGCGGTCTTATCTTTGGGTTTTTTTTTCTTTTTTATTTTGATTCTGAAAGATAGAGAGAGAAGAGGGAAAGGAGTTAGGTTTATATAATATTTTATATATTTTATTATATTTAATTTCAAAAAGCAACTTTTTATTTCGAACTCGAAACCGAACCCACCGACTGTCATCCCTAGCTAATTACCCCCATTCCGAACACTATGGGATATGTATCATAAGCCAGTTCGACTGTTACGTTCAATTTTCATCAAAATCAAAATATAAATCTATATAATGAATTTGAACACACATTTTAATTTACCGGGGCCACATACTAACTTTAAAAATTCCAGAAAAATATTTTCTAACTTTGTATTGACGATACGATTCTAAAAAACTAATTTCATCAAATTCTGAGACCGTTTGAAAAATGGACATTTTCTGGTCGATCAAAATTGATTGAAACTGTTAAAACACGTTTTCCTTTGCCACGCTCACATATTGATTCAGAAAATTATGAATTTTGGAATCTAGCAATAACTCGACATCCCGGTGTAACGACCCATATTTTCTGCCTATTTATTTGGAATATTTTAATTATTTCAATTATTTAAAATATTGGTTTGAATTTAAATGATCGAATTTAACGATTTTATTTGGAATATATTATTTAAATAAATAATAAAATAATATTTTAATTTCAAAAATATTTGGGAAAATATAGAATTTGAAATATATTATGACCGGGCAATTTAAAGTGGTCAAATATTGGTTATATTAAATTTACAATGACAATTTCGTTTATTTAATGACGGTCGAGTGATATGGTTTATAATTTAATTAAATAACGAGCTGCAGCGGCGCGGCAGTTCGGGATTTGGCGTTTTGAACTTCAATTGGTCGTACCGAGTTCAAAATAAGTCGGATTTCCTCGAAACAAGAAACGTCGGGACCGGTTTGGCGATATCTTTCCAATGGCAGAGGAAAATCCAAGTTTCGTTGTGTAGATTTTATTTTATGTCCAAATCAAATTTTGAAAAAAACGCTATGGATTTCCTTTATATATTATATCGATTATTTATGTAGAATAACGGGTTTTTAAATATTTTAAATATCGATTTGGCTTGGAATTCAGCCCGAGCTATTTTATCTTGGTAATATATGATATTTTGGTCGTGTATGGCCAATTTCAATATTTTAATATTATTATATTGAGGTATTTTAAAATTGGTTTATTCTATTTGAATTGGCCAGTTATAAAAGGGTCATTTTTCAAACGACCTCAGTTTTCTATGAAACAAATTTTATTGGGACCGCAACAGTAAATTATTGCTAGATTTCAAGTGGCACGTCAATCGGTGTTAATTTGTGAGCGTGGCAAAATAAAATACAAATAAAAATGACCATTTGAACGTGAACGAGGGACATTTGAGCAAACAAACTCGAAATTCGATGAAACAAGTTTCATTTGGACTGTATCGTCAAAATATACTATGCCGTCCAGTTGTGTCTCGAACGGGGTTTGTATGTGAGCGCAGCAGTGAATAGACGATGTTTTAAATTGCGATAGACACGAAATAAAAATCGTTAGTCAATATCGTTCATCACATCGACTTAAAATAATATTATTTCATTTATAAATACACCTATTTTTCTGCCTAAATCAGTCCATCTATTTTCCAGCCCCGCATTTTTGCAAAAACACCCCTGATCACTGTTTAATTTATATCTCCAAATCTGAGGGGAATTTGTGAGGGCAACCTGAACAAAAGTTGTAGATCGGGTTGTTATCTACCTACTATAAAAAGTTGGGTAAGTTTCGTCGACTGTGGTGGCCGGAATCGAGGTAAAACCGTGAATTTCCAGTTTCGTTTCTGGCCGAAATTGAGGAGTTTGGGTCGATTTTAGATGTCGGGACCTTAGGGGTGTTGTAGAGGAGAGATCAGGTTTTCAGTTGGTTGTGGTCTCAGGTTTTCTGGTGGTCGGAGGAGAGAGAAATTGGGAGATGAACGTGGGTGGTCAAAGTTGGGTATTTTGAAAAGCAACGAACGGAAATTTGCTAATTCCGACGCCGATAGTGTTCGAGGGGAGAAGCAGTCTGAAGGTTGAGGTGGCCTGATGGGTAGTGGTTCGATCTGAGGTGGTGGCATGGTCTCCAGTCAACTGTGGTCAGAGAAATCGGGTTCAAAACGAATTCCGTTCATCGAGGTTTTTGGGACGCCGGGGCTTGAACTGGGGTCGGGGATCACTGGCGAAGGGGGCTGGGGGTCGGGCGGTTTCAGCAGGGTCCTGGTGGCGGTCTCTGGTGAAGTGACGGCGGCGCTAGGATGGTCCGACGGGGTGGTGTTCGAGTATTGTAGATAGGGAAAACAAACGGATTGGGATTGAAGGAGGATACGAGAAGAAAACGCGTTAATTCGTTAATGACGAGGATGACGTGGCACTAATAGGTAATTATATTTTTTTATTTATTTAATTAATAATTTAGTTAATCATCAAACTTCAATCGATCGTAACTTTCTCGTACGTTAACGGATTTCAGCGAAACTGGATCCGTTGGGATCGTAGGGACGAGACCTATTCGATGACACTGATTAGGAGTTAATTGGACACAGTTGAAATTTCAGACAATTTTGAATGGTCGTCCCAAATTAAATGCAACAAACGCGTCAACCGTCAATCGAACACAATCTAGTGAGTTAATTCTCACACCTTCTGGAGTCCTGTGATGTGGTAAATTCATATTAAAATATAATTTACCATTAAAAATATAAATTGGTTGATTGGTTGCTATTGGTTTATTATTGGTTGAATGGTTGCTGTTATTTATAATTCATCGTTTTAAATTTATAGATGATTGAAATTTACTTCATACATTATTATGAAATGTATAACGAGTTGTGATGCAGGGAAGGACAGGTTGAAGGGATCCGACCGGATTCCTCAAATAAACTGTATTTTTGTTTGTTGTGCATATATCTGAATTGTTCTCCCTGACTTACACCAAAATCTGTCTGTATGTGGATGGCTGAATAAATATTCACCTGTGTTGTGTTTAAAATCAACCGACAATGTTGATTGGGTAATTGGCAGTGAATGGCCTAAAATATGTTGTTTTTGACGTCAATTGACCATTCGGTGAATTGACGCATTTTAAATTATAAATTCTTTTATAACTGAATTAAAGTTCTTCAATTATTTTGTGTAAATATTTAGATTTTGAAATTTACAAATATATGTTTTAAATCAAGTTTATATAAGAAATTATATAAGTGGTTTGTACAGGATTTAAAAGCTAGAGGGCAAAGAAATTACCTACGGGTTGGTAAAATAGAATAATGGTTTTATAACAATTAAATAGTGATTTTAAATTAATTAAATGGTTTAATTAATTTAAACGAGAAATGACAAATGGAAAATCAGTTAATGGTTAACTGAGATGTACGGTCGACAAAAATCAACTGTTTTAATCGAAAGTGATAATTGAATTACTTTGGTTAAAATTGTCCGGATATTTGTTAAACATAGCGAATAGTGTTAAATATTAGTTAATCTTTGATTTACTATAAATTGAAGTAATCATTGAATTATTCAGTGTTAATATAGTTAATCTTAACATTAATGGTTATTTTAATAATTAAAGTGATGACTTTAACTTGAATTCAATTAAAGGGTAATAAAGGGGCGATATAGTTTGACCAAAAGAGCAATAGGAGTTTTATAAAGAAATAACCCAAGTTCCAAAACGAGATGTTAAAATGGGACGTGTAGTGAATATAAAGGTTTAAGCGAGAATTTACTTAATCGCTTATTTAAGGAAAATGAATTCAACTGAATGAAATTAGAAAAGTGTTAATGGTTTTAATACGAATTATAAGCCAAGTTGCGAAAGGATGATGAGTTGATTATTATAAAGAATCCAAGCTAGGTTTTAAAAATGAGGTTAAAACCAAACGAGGACTTAAATGTTAAAGAATTTCAATAAGCGAGATAAGGTAGTTGAAATAAAGATTTCAAATGCAAAGGGGAATACATGTAGTGGTTTGTGTTAAATATTGGTAATGGATTTTTGGAATAAAAATACAAATTAACGAGTTTTATTTAAAGAAGGTGTTAAGTGGATTTTAATTATAAAATCCAAGATAAAGTTTGAGTATAGGAATGCTTGTATAAATGGGAATATATTATTCGACGAGTGATAAATCAGAGTGTTATAAGCAAAAATGATAATACAAGTTAAAGGGCGTGTTTTGCAGACATTTACTTAATCAAAGGAATTAAGTAAGGAGATTATCGAATGAAGATTTCAAATGGAAGAAACGGTTCATAAAACCAGATTTGAAATCGAGATGGTAAACAAGTTGTTATGAGAGTTTAAGTTACAAACTGGCATTCATTCTGAGATAAGAACGTTGTCGATCAAGGTCTGAGAGGTAAATAAAATACCCCAACTTGAACAGCTTCATTATTATCAAGGAATGGTAATTTTGGGAAGATACGACGATATTAATTTCAAAGAAACTAGAATATTGATTTCAAATTATATTGAATATTTGTTATTCAATTAGAGTTGATCGAATATAGTATTTGAGATAGAGTTAGTCAAGTATAGTTATTCAGGAAGAGTCGCCATTGCGTACGACTGCTAGCGTAATTCGCAGGGCTGCAGATAGCCTACGGCGGTCGAATGTTTCCTGAGGGAATCAGGCGTAACCATTGTGATCGCTGCGATCTAGAGTCAAGCGAATGGAGTAATTCGAATATTAGTTAATCGATAGGAGTAATCAAGTCAAGTTAGTCCTGTTGAGTTAAATAAGTCGAGTTAGTCAAGTTAGAGTTAATCGATCAAAGTAAATCAGTCGGAGTTAATCAGAGGAAATTTGGTTTATATCATTAGTATATTAAATAAGAATTCAATTATCGTATTTTAAAATATTAAAAGGGTTAGTAGTCTTAACTAAGAAGAATTGAATTAGTTTGTTTTAAATTTTAAAAGGGCCAAGTAATGCTGAATATTGAACCAGTAAACTCATTGGGGTGTCATGTTTGAAACACTATATATTTTGATAGTTAAATCACCGACTATCAAATCTGTCCAATACGATTGTTGGTATGGAAAGACCGGGATCGAATTTATATTCGAAAACCATTCCAACCAACAAATACGTGAAGAGATCAGAAGATGATCGAGATGGAGCATTGAAGACCGTAGAATTTCACAAATGGAAGGACCACTGATATTCTCTACCTTGCAAGCAGAGATAAGCTGTGATTCTGTCGTGGTTGGGATCTACGGATTTGCAAGGACTTCTCGCTACTGATCCATGGGGTGATTCCTATATGATATGCAGTAGGAGAGTACCTTCAGTTCATCCTGTTTCCTGGATGACTTGTATGGACGGATGTCTGACAGAGTATTTCCAAAGGAATTACATGAGTTGATTTCTCCATACGTACCATAGTTGATGGCAGAGAAATGGTTATTCTCTAGCCAAATAAACTAGAGTATTTTTGTGGACGTCAATCAAATGTGATCTGGCGGATCTGATGATGTGGCATTCAAAGTGAAAGATGACCATATGTTTTAAAGTTAAGTTCTGGCCTCAAGCCTCATCAACTGGGAAATGACAAAAATCGGGCAGGCAACATGGCTATGTGGGTCGCTCCCATTAGGATGTATGATCACCTATCTAGAGAAAATCTATTTGCTTCTTTAATCTATATTTCGATGCTGTCCCTATTCGGGAGGCGGTTGCTGATCCCAACCGTCAGTGATATACATTCGATACACTCAAGCGAAATGAGTGGTCGGTCATGTGAGGGCCGAGTTGCAAGACGTTCTTGTTGAACCAGTGTATTCGCCTCTAGAGATACACAGTCGGAAGGTGGTCCCATATCTTGTCAAGTTGGAATCCAATATCCAATAAGCGCCTACGGTTTTCGATTGTATACTATGTATGGGGAGCGTGAGATGCAAGCGTTCATCTAGATTGTTAATTATTTGTAATTAGACATTATGATAATATCAGAGAAAGTATGATTTCAAAAAAACGTTTTGGGTTATAGTAAGGTAAAAACCGTCCATGTTTATGTGTGGACTGGTCTTACTATTATCCTTTGAATTCCGAAAGGATTTTCCAAAGTTAAACAAGTGTGTGTTCTGTGAATTTATCACTGGTATTATTCCAGACTGACCCGGTGTATTTTGCTTTGCTTCAATGTGCTCGGGTCAGACCGAGTGTATTTACAGGTTATATTCGCTTGGAGTTTCAGGAGCTAGAAGCAGGAGGCTTCACTGCTAGTTATTTACAGTTATTATTCCGCTGTGTCTGATGTATGTTGAACTCTGATGATTGGTATGTATATACAGTTCTTTTGTATAAAGAGATTTGATATTATATTTTATTCGTTCCGCTGTGAGATTCTGATGTGTTCTTCTTCTTTCTTCTATTCTAATATTTCTTTCTTTCTATTCTCACTCTCTAAATTCTTTCTCATGATAATCCAGTGTTTTCGATGCTTGAATAGTCGACATGTGATTTTATGACAATTTTCGGGGTCGAAAATCCGCTGGGTCGCTACAGTGGTATCAGAGCTATTGGTTTAGTGATAACCTTGGCTCTATGGCGTGACTCAATAGAGATGGGGTTAGTAATGCCCTAGATTGAGTTTGTGTATATATATGAGAGCGTGTATTTGTGATTTGATTATAAAATTTATTTTTGAAATTATTTTTGCCCAATTTATTTTATAATATAATAAAGTAATGTTTTTTTTTAAATTATTATAATATGGGCAAATTATTTTGATTTGTTGATGTTGATTGTGTGGTATGTTGGGATGGTGTGCTCGATCTCATGGGTATAAACCTGAACATGAATCGATTTGTTTAAAATAAATAATTCGAATAAATTAATTCAGTTAAATAAATTTGAATGGATAATTATAACAGATAAATGGATTATTATAACTTGGTTATAAATCCCGTGTGGATTAAATTGTGTGTGGTTCAGATGATATGAATGCTATGGATGTTTTGAACATGATTAATATTGCTTTGATGACTGATGAATTAGGTTGAGCTAAGAACAGGTGCAGAAGTACCAATTCAGCTTAAAAATCCGATCAAGAAAAAGAAATTCTGGAGTTAACTGAATCCAGTTGAATAGAGTTGCAGTATGATTAAGCAAGCTCGAATAAAATATATCGCATAATAACGCTCGCAAAAAGGTACGCCTATGCAAATGTGAATTTTTTGATTTTGTTTGGGATTTGAGTTTGGTTTTTGATTTTTCCGACCATGAGAGTCGAGGTATATATATTTCTTGAACCTGCAATTTTGCAGATGTCCTCCGTACAGGGGAGACTCTACCAAAAATTTTCTGAAATTTAGGGTGTTAATTTTTTTTTGAAGATTTTTGGAAAATGATTTTATTTGAAATAAATTGGTTTTAAAAACCAATTGGGTCAGTTTGTAAATAAATTCGAGTTTTAAAATTAATTATTTTCGAAGGATAAAGGTATTTAACGTTCTTTCAACCTTAGCAATTTCGAGGATGAAATTATTTTAAGGGGGAAGGAATGTAACGACCCGTATTTTCTGCCTATTTATTTGGAATATTTTAATTATTTATATTATTTAAAATATTGGTTTGAATTTAAATGATCGAATTTAACGATTTTATTTGGAATATATTATTTAAATAAATAATAAAATAATATTTTAATTTCAAAAATATTTGGGAAAATATAGAATTTGAAATATATTGTGACCGGGCAGTTTAAAGTGGTCAAATATTAGTTATATTAAATTTACAACGACGATTTTGTTTATTTAACGACGGTCGAGCGAAATGGTTTATAATTTAATTAAATAATGAGCTGCAGTGGCGCGACAGTTCGCGATTTGGCGTTTTGAACTTCAATTGGTCATACCGGGTTCAAAATAAGTCGGATTTTCTTGAAACAAGAAACATCGGGATCGGTTTGACGATATCTTTCCAATGGCAGAGAAAAATCCAATTTTCGTCGTGTAGATTTTATTTTATGTCCAAATCAAATTTTGAAAAAAACGCTATGGATTTCCTTCATATATTATATCGATTATTTATATAGAATAAAGGGTTTTTAAATATTTTAAATATCGATTTGGCTTGGAATTCAACCCAAGCTATTTTATCTTGGTAATATATGATATTCTGGTCGTGTATGGCCAATTTCAATATTTTAATATTATTGTATTGAGGTATTTTAAAATTGGTTTATTTTATTTGAATTGGCCAGTTATAAAAGGGCCATTTTTCAAATGACCTCAGTTTTCGAGCTCTGTAAACCAAAGCTCTTATACCAAAATGTCACAATAAGGAATTTTGCTCGATCCGAATCGATCGCTAAACCAACCAAGACCGTTCGAAACCCCTGATTGTTTTGAGAACACAACAAATCGGAACACGAACAGAAGAACATTTCATTGTTAATTACAACAATTCCATCAGAATACAAGAATATACAGAGTACGAATCAATATTACACATCATAAAATATCAGAGATTACAATACATTACATAGCAGCGGAAAATAATACAAAACACAACTGAAGGAGATATACGGATATAGAGCTTTCTGGATATCATTCCAGCTATAAACCAGGATCCTGTGAATATAAATATGCAAAACCAAAACTACTAGCTGCCTGTGTGGAAAATAGGGGCACCCAGAGTTTAGGTTAAAACAATAAACTCCAGGTCAGTCATGTGACTGGTGTGAAAACTAAAAAAGTTATTTAAAACTTTACTTCAAATCAGATATATAAAGGGACCACGCCGTATAACACGGAATGGGTTTCCTCCCAAGAATACCAGTGCATACAACAAAACAGCGCAATGCTTTTTGGAAAAATGAAGCTATTATAAGACCCAGGTCCCATCACACAAAGCAACACAAGCCGGAGGATAGGATTTTCCGTTATAATAGCCAAACATGCTTGGTACGCTAAAAACAATTTGATACTATTATAAGTGCATAGTGTATAAAACAACTTCAAATATAAATGTTTCAATCCTAGACGGCATGGATACCATATATCATGTCGCCATACCAGGCTCTACAATCAAAACCGCAAATGTCATGTATTTGAAGTTGGATTTCCATCTGTGAGCCGAGGCAAGGGATCGTCCTCACCGCTTCGAGATGCTCTAGCCCGCCCCTCAGGTCAGAGCTCAAGTGACCTTTGGATCGTCAGGGTCGATCCACCGATGTGGATTAAAATGCCTGAACACTGCGTTTCCCCGCCCTTTGGGGCGTAAATGAGTCCTATGACTCCATCGGCTCCACATAGTCACCGATATATCCGAGGCGCCTCGCAATCCAACAACCACACAGGTGAAAATAATATAAATGTCAGAGCTGGTAGGTCACTGACACCACCCTAGCTAGAAAGAAACGCTTGCCCTCCCTGAGGTCCTTCTCCCGTTTCTGGTTCACACCGAGGTGTGAGGCTCGCGAATCAATGCTACACAAAGTTGTGCCACACTGGCGGTGCTTTGATCATCAACCACAAGACTCTGCTTTTCAACAGAAGCCTTGATCATTTGCATCTTAGCATGCCACGCAGGCAAACCACTCCATGCAACTGATATCCATCAATCACACAGAATGATATCCAATGTCAGACACACAGTCCATTTACAAGTCCGTTCTGGGTCTGAACGAAACCGGAGGTACCTTGTACCTCGCATATCCATCGATCTCCAAGTACGTCTGGACGATCACCAACTGATTCCCTCCTCTTGGGTGTACAACCCAATCAAGATCATCAGTAATTATCTGAACGATGTGAAGACCTCCGGTCTTCGACCACCGTCTTCATCCTCGACACATCGTCGAATCAGTTATTCAGAATGGGATGAACCCGGTCTTTCCGAATAACTCGCGTATATAATAAACAAGTGTTACACAAACACAACATATGCCTCATTCAAATTCAGAATATTCTTTTATTCAAATATTCTTACACTTTGGGAAAGGTTCCCATTAATTTTATCAAAGATAAATTCTTTAAATTTATTCTTTAATCTTCTTTTGAATATCAATTCAAACCAAATTATGGTTTATCCAAACTAGTCGGGATTAGCGAACCTTATCGAATTAATCACTTGTTTTAATTTCCCGATCCCAACCTATTCATCCCATGAAGTAAAACTGGTAATACTTTATATCTAACACCACGGTGTTATCGGTAAATTCAATTACCATTTCACGTTCAAATCTAATTAAAAATTTAACTATCGCCTGGAGCAAAACTGGTGATACTCCATTCTCGATCATTTCAATCTAATTAAAGATTCATTAAAACTCCACTTGGTTTTAATCTTCCCAAAAATCACTACTAATAATTATTTAACTTGGGAAATCATATCCTGTCTTTAACTGGGTTAAAGAACCAACGTCATTTAAAACACGGTTCACTATAAACCCAAAATCACATTCCATTCCATCAGCCTTTAACCGTAAATTAGCAAGTGAACAATTCCTTAAGTATTAACCCCGAAGGCTGAAACCAACATCAGACCAATGCCCAAGAAACCATTTAACTTAACTAATCTCCAGTTAGTTGCTGATTTTCTTAACACCGTTGGGTCTAAGAATAGTATTATTAAAGATACCATTCACGACAACCCAAAATCACATTCCATTAGCAATGGAATCTTCATGGAAAACAAATCGATATATATATAATCGATATAAACTTCCATACCCGACCAATAATATAAATGGAATAACGACAAGGCCTTTTAAATTTCATATATATATTAACTGTCTTCCTCTACAGAAGCTTACTTCGATTATCGCCAAATCGAATTCCATTCAATTCCAATTGAATATGTTAAATTGGAAAACTGTACTTTGGAAAATCTCCTTTAAATCTTAACACAAAGATTTATAAATTCCAAATCCCATTTCACCGTAAATCGGGTTAAAGAACGAATGTCGCTAAAACACAGTTCACGATAAGCCCAATTCACATCCCACTAATTATGAGGTTAAAGAACAAGTGTTATTTAAAACACCATTCACGATAAACCCAAAAATCAATCCTAATTCAAATCAAATTAAATATTATCTAGTTGGTATACTTCATTAAATCTTAATATGAAGATTTAATCTTTTTCCCAACTGGGTTTAAGAACAGTGTAAATGAAGACACCATTCACGACAAACCCAAATCCCATTTGATATTAAATACAAGGCTCTGAATAGAAAATATGTCGGCTTATATTCAATATCAAAATCTACGACCAACAAATATCGTATTGGAAATAACGATATAAATATATCTTTCAAATTTCCATAACAATATCTGTATAATCACGAAATCCAACATCGAAAAATTCCGAAGACAATTTCGATTCAAATCCATTCTAATTCAATTATTGGAAATTTTGCTTACTTTTTAAACCCTTTCAAATCCAATTTATTTATTTCCAAAAATAAATGGATTATAGTTCTAGTTCAAAATTAGTTCATTTCGATAAAAATCTATTTTTATCTTTTCAAATATGGAATTTTCATCCCAATCGTTTCCAAATCATTTCTTATGATTTTACACAAATTATTGCTATTTTTAATAATTTTAACAAGGCCCGTACAGTCGATTTCCATAAACGGCCATCGAACAGCACTTACAGCGACCTTTTCCAAATTTGATTTGGACATAATTCCAAATCCAACCGTTAGATTTAAAATCTCTAATATTCGTTAGAAAACTCTTTTCGATATGAACCCAATGGTTCTGGTTTTAGGAGAATCCGACGGTCGGATCTCCCGTAATAAGCGTTCGAAGTCAATGGTCGAAATTCGTGAACATCCGCTGCGCAGCGCGTTCTATTCAGGCCATTATATTATATATATAATATATATAATATATATTTCCTCGATTTCCTTTTAAAACGTATTATATAATTCGTTTAAATTCGTTTTCAAAACGATTTCAACTTCCTATTCAATTTTAAATCAAAATTGAATATTCCATATCATCGATATACAAATGATAATATTTTCAAAACATTATATTTTGAAATCGTTTCCCTTTCGATATTCATTATATAAATGAATAAAATCGATATAAATATCGTTCACGTCAAAATGGCGAATATCTAATCAACACGGCTTTATATTTTTCAATAACTTTGTTATTCTATTCAACAAATGAATATTTTCTTCAACACATGAATATATATTTCTTTCAACACATGAGTTTTCTTTTATTCAACACATGAATATATATTTTATTCAACACATGAATATTTATTCTATTAAACACATGAATATTTATTCTATAATATTCTTTATTTTCCAAATTGGAATGAGGCCCAATCAATTACCATATAATGTTAATTATATGGATTCCATACAACACATGTATATAATAGCAACGATAAATAATCAACCATCATCTAGAGTACACCACACGACTGCATAAGCATTAAATATAGATAATTAACGCTTACACAGTCTGTCAACCAAACGATTGACATATAACTAATTATTGGGATTAATGTATGTCCAATATCATCCCAATACCCGTGTGGGGTTTCAAACAATCAAACACATGTTTTATTTGTGCAGTTGGGCGATGTGTAAAATTTATCGTCCCAATCAATATCATTCAAATGTGTGTACATAAACAAATCGTCCGATTTATTTATAAATATTTATTTTATATACACGTTAATTTTTTTATTTTTAACTATAAAATATTTATTCATTCCACATCACATAATCGATTTTCACAACACATCAATCAAACAACCAAGTCATCCAGGGTCTGTGGACGATGAGTGTCGGGTGTTGCTAAGCACCGTCTGTATCCTAGTATATATTTCAACTAGCAAACAAATTAAAAGTGAGAAGTTCTCACCTTTGGGCTCCACTCCGCCATTCTCTATTTCTGAACGGTCTCGATTTGTTCGAAATTCCAATGTGACCTTTTCACGCTGTTCACAGTAAAAATCACATTTTTACTTCTACTTCATATTTTTTACAACCCTCCTTCCTATATAAAAATTATATTTTTATATTTCTATCTCTTATTTAAAGATCTAATTTTTATTTTGACGCTATAAAAATCACATTTTTTCTTCTCTTTATATAAAAATCATATTTTTATTTTCTACATTATATAAAAATTAAATTTTTATTCTCTACATCATATAAAAATTATATCTTTATATTCCTAATATATATACAAAAACCATATCTTTATTTTGCTATGATAACATTATAAAAATCGAATCTTTTTGCTTTTGAAAATCAAATCTTTTATATGTTAAAAATCAAATCTTTTTCTATTTAAAAATCCAATCTTTATCTTATTAAAAATTATAACTTTCTATCATCAAAAATCTAAACTTTCTATATATATAAATTCTAACTTTCTTTGCATTAAAATCATCATTTTACTTTTCAGTTTTATATAAGCAAATAATTAAAGAAACCGAAATAAATAAAATGAAACAAATAAAATTTACCTTTGTTTTGAAGGGGGGTCACCATAGGAATCGAGCTGAGGAAGGGCGCGTCGGAGTGCTACAGGCGGAGGGGGAAGTCGCGGTTGCGGCTTTAGGGTTAAGGGGGTGTCATGGGTTCGGGTGCTTTGATTGCGGGTTTTTGGGGTTCGCGAGGGGATAAGGAGGTCGAGGGGACAAGGGGGGTCTGGTTGCGGCGGCGCTCCGCCTGGGGGAGCGGCAGTGAGATCCAGGGGGGAGGAGCGGTTTTATCTTCGGTTTTTTTTATTTCGATTCTGAAAGGTTGAGAGAGAAGAGGGAAAGGAGTTAGGTTTATATAATATTTTATATATTTTATTATATTTAATTTCAAAAAGCAACTTTTTATTTCAAACTCGAAATCGAACCCACCGACTGTCATCCCTAGCTAATTACCCCCATTCCGAACACAATGGGATATGTATCATAAACCAGCTGTTACAATCAGTTTTCGTCAAAATCAAAATATAAATCTACATAATGAATTTGAACACACATTTTAATTTACCGGGGCCACATACTAACTTTGAAAATTCCAAAATATATTTTCTAGCTTTGTATTGACGATACGGTTCTAACAAAACTAATTTCATCAAATTTTGAGACCGTTTGAAAAATGGCCATTTTCTGCTCGATCAAAATTGACTGAAACTGTTAAAACACGTTTTCTTTTGCCACGCTCATATGTTCATTTAGAAAATTATGAATTTTGGAATCTAGCAATAACTCGACACCCCGGATCCAACAAAAGTGGTTTCGTCGAAAATAGAGGTCGTTTGCAAAATTTCCACTTTAAGGGCCAGAATTCCATAGTGACTATTCTGAATTTTTCAACTGGGCATAACTTTTTATCCTCGCTATGAAATTTCAATTTTTAGGATTCGTTGGAAAGATATTCTCAGATAGATCCTAATATTTTTGGTTTCGCTAAAATCCGATTTATTTTGAATCCTGTACATTCATTTGAATTTTGAAATCGAAATTTCGAACTACCGCGCCATTTTCAATTCCTTTTATAAATAAAAATAAATATTTATATTCTAACGTCGATTCTAATAAATATATTCATTATAATTCTACTCAAAATAAATTTCTTGTTGTTATTATTTAAAATAATTCATTTTAAATATCCAAAATTCATTAAAATTGCTAAATTTTAAATTTTAAATTGGCTTAGATTTCCAGGTTATTACAAAATCAAACCCAACAATTGTTACCCCTAGCTAAATACCCCCATTTCGAACATAATGGGACATGTTTCGTAAGCCAATTCGACTGTTTTGATTAGTTTTTGTTAAAATTAAAATATAAATCAATATATATTAAATTTAAACGTACATTTTAATTTACCGAGGACACATACTGACTCCAAAAATTCCAGAAAAATAAGTCAAGCTATGTTTTGATGATATGGTCCTAACAAAACTAATTTCGTCGAATTTGGAGACTGTTTGAGTAATGGTCATTTTCTAGTCGATCTAATTCAAATTTAAGTTACCAAACACATTTAAATTTACTGCGCTCACATATTAAATCCAAAAATTCTGAAATTTAAAACCTAGCAATAATTTGACATTTTGGATCCAACAAAAGTGGTTTCTTCGAAAATGGAGGTCGTTTGCAAAATTGCTATTTATTATATTAGATTCCATAGCGACTACTTAAATTTTAAATTTTAAACTGGGAATAACTTTCAATTCCCGTTATGAAATCTGAATTTTCCAGATTCGTTAGAAAGATATAATTAAAAAGATTCAAATATTTTTGGTTTAACTGAAATCCGATTTATTTTGAATCCTGTACATTCATTTGAAATTTGGAATAGAATTTTCAAACTACCGCGCCATTTCAAACTCCTTTTATAATTAAATTAAAAAAATTCGTTCTAACTTCGATTTAAATAAACTTTTAGTTGTTATTATTTAAAATAATTCATTTTAAATATTCAAAATTCATTAAAATTGCTAAAATAAAAATTTTAAATTGGTTCTGAAAATCCGGGTTGTTACAATTTTATACTTTTGTTGTCAATACGGAGAGACCGGGATCAGGTTTATTATATGAAATCCACTCCTGTAACGACCCGGGTTTTCACGACCTTGGTTATCGACAAAAACTCAATGTCGACTATCCAAGCATCTGAAATACCGGATAGTTAATGAAAGAAAATAGTGGGTGAGAATAGATAAGATAGAAAATTAGAATAGAAGAAGGAGAAGAGCACCGCAACATCAGAGTAAACACGAATCTCACAACGGAACGAATAATAATACTTCATAACATAACTTTGAAATAAAACAGTATCTGCATGCAATACCATTATTAGAGTATAACACTTACAACACAGCGGAAATAACAATAGCTACATAATCCTGAAGCCTCCTGCTCCAGCTCTTCAAGTGTCTGTAAAATCTCGACTACTTGACTGCCCATACAAAATTGGGCACCCAAGAGTTTAAGAAAAAAATAAAAAATAAACTCTGGGTCAGTCATGTGACTGGTGTGAGTAAACTCCAATCATTTGTTTAATTTTTAAAATCCTTTCTAAAGAAATGATAATTGTAAGACCGATATACACATAAACACTGATGGTTTTTACCTTACGATAACGCAAAACATTTCTTTAAAATCAATACTCTTCTGATATTATAGTAATGTTTAAGTCAAATAAATAGCAATCTAGTGGAAACGCTTTCATCTCACGTTCCACATATATTATATACAAGCAAACACCGCGAGTGCTTATTGGGTAATGGATTTTCAACTATGACAAGGTATGGAACCACCTTCCGATTGGTGTACTCTAGAACCGATACACTGGAGTTCAACAAGAACATCTTGTAACTCAGCCACACATGACCGGCCATTCATTTCGCTTGAGTGTTCCGAATATATTATCACCTTATGGTTGGTATACCAACATAACCGTTCCCGGGAGATACAGAATTCAAAGAAGTAACAAATATGAATATTCTCTACATGGTGACAATATACCCTAATTGGGTGCGGCCCACTTAGCCATGCTGCCTGCCCGATTTCTATCATTTCCTAGTTGATGAGGCTTGAAGTCATAACGTTTCTTTTAACAGATCACTCTTTTAATTACTTTGAACGCCACATCGTCATACCCGTCAAATCACAAATTGATTTCCCCAAAAATACCATGGATATAAACTAAGAGAAATGAATTCCTCCACCACCAACGTAAATACGTTTGAAATGATCAACTTACGTGATCTACCCGATATACTCTGTCAGACATTCGTCCATTCAAGTTGTCCTGGGACAAGGCAAACCAAAGGTACTATTCTGTAAACAGGACATCCCTTGCATAACACCGTCTTCAATTATCTTCATCATATTTGATTCGCAATGCTAATGCCATACGGAGTGGGTTTCAGATAATATATCTGATCCCGCTCTCTCCGTATTGACGACGGAAAAATGGTCAAAAACTTTGATAGCCGGTGAGTTAACTATCAAAGAAAAACACGATATTATTTCCAGATGGAAATTCTATCGATCAACCATCAATCAACATTTATTCATTCCGCATTTCTCGTTTCCATTTATTCATCAAATCCTTATTTTCTAAATTTAGAAAATATATGTTATTAACTTTGGAAAACGTTTCCATTTCTGATTCATGCATCACTATCTTCTTATATATATCAGTCTCTAACTGTAAACTAGTAAGAGAACAACCCCTACGTATTAACCCCGGAGGCCAAAACCAACATCAGATCGATACCCAGAAAGTCATTCACTTCACTAATTTCCAGTTAGCTCTAATTTCAGTAATTCCATTTAAATTCCTAATTCAAACCCAAAATTCCTTTATAATATTTTATTTGCAAAATATTTACTTTAAATCAATATCATGTTACACCCGTGTGCGAAGCACGGTTCTAAACCTTCCTAATGTAAAATACCAAATAACAATGATCGATATCATTTAAACATACATAATCAACAACGGAATTTATAACACATCATATTTTACAATATATGAAAAATAGTAAAATAAATGTTGAGGAATCTAGTTGGATTCCTCCGACCTATTTCCCTGCATCCACAGATGTTAAACAATATAATAACATCGATTTCATTTCGATATGAAATATTCTGATAAACAGAATCAACATTTGATTAACGATTTATATATATATATATCGTTATCTAGGATTTCAACCAATACATCAGCAATTCAACCAAACAATCAACATACAGCAATCAATCATCATTATCAATACTAGATTATATTGAAAAAAAATAAACTGTATGGAGTTAGTGAGAATTACTCACATTGGACGATCATCATTAAATAACGATAATTGTCGTTGATTCAGATCAGACAATTTATTTCGCTATAAATTGTAATGAGCTCTGATTCACTCCCAGTCAGTTCCATTGTGTAGCGCTCATCCATACAATCCCATCGGATCCTGTTTTGTCCAATTCCAATATCGTATGATAAAGTTATAAAATTTACAAATTCATATACTATTTAAATTAACATTAAACTTAGATTAGTGTTACTTGGGCTTAACTTTTTCATGGCCCATTACCTGTTCGTGACCACCTAAGCTCATCCACACCTTCTTTCCCAAAACTGTTGAATGCGAGTTCCTCACATACACAAACATTGCCGGATTTTTCAACTCCCATTCCTCCTGCGTTACTCCACAATTTAACAATCTGAAACTGCCCTTACTTTCTTCATCAAACTCTCTTTCCCCCAGTCACCCGTATGTCAAACTCGAACAGCCCCTATTCATTGTGTCCCCAGGCACAAACTGCCTTCTACAGTGGAAGACACCGAACTATCTTCGAACAGAATGCCTCCGAGAAAATCACACAAGTCCTACTTCATTTGCTGAGCTGAAAACAATCAATGGATTCACGAAATAAATCGCGGATTCACCCCAAAATCTTAGGCCCTAGTTCTTTGCCGCCTCTTTTTCCATCAAATAAAAATATCATCGAACCCAACTTCATGCTTTTTCAACCATCACCAGCGCCTCCTAAGGCCATCAGACGGCCTCGCCTGACCACCGTAGGATGCCCCTCCTTGCTCTCCCCAATGTGCTGCCATTATCCCTCTTCACCGTTGACCAGAACGATGACAACATACCATAAGTAGCGAACCCTAAGTCACGCTGTGTTAAAACAGCGAACCCCAAGTGCGGTCATACCCATTAAAACACTCATATAAATGAAGAGTAATACCTCCTAAACCAATATATTCAAGTTTGTCGATTTGTGGAATTTTATTTCAATTGTTCTTATTTTTGGAAGATCACAATTTTTCACACAAGAAATGAATTTGGTGGTGGCGGATTATAGGTTGATTGTGGAAGGAAAAGATTTAGGGTTAGGAATGGGTAAGTGTTATATTTATAGGTTCCATTAGCTTCCAGGGTAAGATTCGTACATTATTAAATTAAATTATATTTCCACGCTGTCTATATTTGTTGTTAAAAATTCCTATGATCACATACAATATCCAAATTCGACGAAAATGGACATACAACTATATTTCAACATTACGGAACCAACGAAACTGGTTTCATCGAATTCCAACTCCGTTTGCTCACATGGCGTATTTTTAAAGTCAAATTATTGACTATTTTTCAGATTAAAAATCCGTAAGACCACACACTGACTCCAAAAATCACGGAAATTGAAATCTAACAATAATTTAATATTCCGGATCCAACAAAATTAGTCTCGTAGAAAACGGAGTTCGTTTGCAAAATTGGCTATTTTTAAAGCTCTAAGTAAACCAATTTAAATATTAATATATTTAAAAATAATTAAATTAAATATTTAAAAATAAATATTATCGTATACATTCATAATAGAATACCATACAGCTCCACAATATTCCAATATGAATTTATAACGTGACATTTCAAATCCAGATCAAATCAGTATTCTATATTGAAAATCCATTTATAATATAAATAAATCATTATAAATTATAAATTAATTCCATAGCGACTATTTTAAAATTTGATTTGGACATAAATCAAAATCTACACAACAAAATCTCAAATTTTCTCTTCCATTAGAAAAATATTCATCACCAGCTCCGAAAGTTTCTTGTTTCACAGAAATCCGATTTGAAACGGACTCGGTATATTAATTTAAAGTTCGAATCGCCAAATTGCGAACTGCCATGACATTTCGAGCTCGAATATAATTATATTATAATTATACGTTCAAACTTCGTTTAAATAATATATTCGTTATTATAATTCAATTCTAAACTGAATTATATATTTTGAATTGCCCAATTCACACAATAGTCAATTCCCTATTTCCGACTACTTCAGAATTAAATATATTATTCTATTATTATATTAATTAAATATTCAAAGTTATTTAATTTAAACCATTAAAATCTCTAAATCATTATTTAAATAATTAAATTAATTAATTATTATACCGTAAAAATATGGGACGTTACAACTCCGTATTGGCATAAGCGTTGCGAATCAACTTATGTTGAAGGTAATAGAGGACGGATAAAGTGCAAGGGTTGTTCTGTTAATCCTAGGTAAAATTTTCCCAAGACGGATTAATAGAATGGTGCCTTCGGTTTGCCCATTCTCAGGACAACTTATATGGATGGATTTGAAAATGTGACATTCAGAGTAAATGGTGACAAGATGTTCAAAAATAAAGGATATTAGTGACCTCAAGCCTCATCACCCGGGAAATGATAGAA
Organism: Allium sativum; assembly: GCA_030737875.1. Lineage (NCBI taxonomy): Eukaryota > Viridiplantae > Streptophyta > Magnoliopsida > Asparagales > Amaryllidaceae > Allium > Allium sativum. Next base: position 388,805,958 of record CM060920.1, on the reverse strand, counting down.
ATCAGGCAGCATGGCCAATTGGGTCATTCCCATTAGGGGTATTATCACCTGATCTAGAGAAACTTCATTTTACTTCTTATTCTATTCGCTGCTGTATGCTTTCGGTAATGGTTGCTGATCACGACCGTTGGTGATAATATGCTCGGTACACTCAAAATAAATGAGTGGCCAGCCATGTGTGGCCGGGTTGCAAGATGTTCCTGTTGAACCCCAGTTTATCCCCTCTAGAGTACACTGATTGGAAGGTGGTTCGACACCTTGTCATAGTCGGAATCCAATCTCCAATAAGCGCCCTACGGTTTTTGACTTGATATTATATATGGAGCATGAGATGCAAGCATTCTGCTAGATTGCTATTTATTTGATGTAGACACTATTATAATATCACTTGATTTGATATCAAAAATATTTTTGGTTATCGTAAGGTAAAAACCATCTGTGTTTATGTGTGGATCGGTCTTAAGATTATCATATCTTTCGAAAGATTATTGAAAGTTAAACAAATGGTTGGAGTTTACTCACACCAGTCCCATGATTGACCCAGAGTTTATTTTATTTTTGTTTAACCCTAAATTCTTAGGTGCTCAAATTTGTATGGGCAATCAAGTAGTCGGGATTTTTTAGATACAGTTGGAGGAGCTTGGAGCTGGAGGCTTGGTATAGATAACTACTATTTATTTTCCACTGTGTACTACGTTTATATATGGAAACATGTATTTATAACTGTTCCAGAAATATTTGTTATGCCCTGATGATGGTATGCATATATAGTAACAGATTTGTATTTCAAAAGTTATGTTATTTATTATATTTTATTCGTTTCGCTGTGAGATTTGTGTTCTTCGTTTTCTTCTATTCTAACTTTTCTTTCTTTCTATCTCTCATTCTCTAACTTATTTCTATTAATGATTCATATTTCTGTGCAATTTGGATTGGATGTGGAGTGTAATTTGTCAACTTAAAGGGTACAAAAATTCTGGCCATTACATTTGGTATCAGAGCCCTAGGTTGAGTAGTAACCTTGGCTATGTGGCGTAACTCAATAGAGATCGGGTTAGTAACACCTAGATTGAGTTTGAGTGTTTATATATGAGCTCGTATTTGTAGATTTGTTACAAAAAAATTATTTTATATTGTATTGATTGGTTTTTTGAGTGATTTATGAATTCTGGTGGACATAGAATGTACAAATGTGTCGATAGGTGTTTCTAAACTCTCAAACAAAGCAGTTCGATACAGTATTATTTTAAAAATGGGTAAATGATTTACAAACGGAGTAATTTTCTAAAATTATTGATTTGGTTGGTTGTTATTATAATCAAACGGGATTATAATATTGAAATGTTATAGAAAACCAAATTGAATTTGTATAAGAATTGATATAAATAAGTTGAATTACGATTGAATTCAAACCAGAATTGTGGATTTAAATCCCGGATATTTAGAAAATATTTCTTGAAGTATTTGAAAGGCAATAGCATTGTTTTGAAGGCATTTTTGAATTAGATGGTTTTAAACAGATTTTGAAAGTGATTAAGCACTGAAATCACTTCAATGGCAAGAAAATAATTCTGATAATGGATCGCGACATTATTGGTATTCATTTTCAAGTTTCTGAGTGGCGGATTTCTACCATAATAATTCGTTAATGGAAATTTTGTTTGAAAAGAACAAGTTCAAAATTTCAAATGTTTTAATTTTGCAGATGATTATAAATATATATGTATAATTATATGATTTCAAACTGGTTTTGAAAAAAAAAACAGGAATTCGAATTATGAATTAAGTATTTAACTTGTATAAGTTAAATAGATTGAAATAATGAAAGTAAATCGAATGAATTGAAATTTACCTTAAGTCAAGTTAAATAGAATTATATTGGAATAAAAATTAAATTTAGTAGCTCGTAAATTGAAAGTGAATTTATTAATTTAAAATCAGTTTGGATAAATATGGATATATGTGTGTGGAACATGGATTGATGTAAAAATATTTGTTATAAATTATCCACACCTAAAATGAAATAGAATGTAAACGAAAATCTGTTTGAAATCCATTGAAATGGAATTTGGTTGAAATGGGATGGAAACTTGGCCCAATGAATGGTTCATAAGAAAATGATATGAATTGGGCTATCGTTGAACATATATTGAAGCATATAAAATTGTGTGAACCTTGGGAAGTAAATAATTTGGTTTAAACCCAATTTGTTGAGAATATGGATTGAGTGATTACTTAAAGATCAAATTATTGAAACTCTGTTGTTGAATGGAGCAGGCATTGGTTTGGAGCTGAATGGCTTGATTTTGGCTGCGTATACTGCCTACAAATTGAGTGAGTTCGCTCAATAACGCTTATATAAGGTACGTCTACGCAAAATTAAAAATTTTGGGTTTTGAAATTTGTTTTCCGACCGTGTGATTCGATGTGTATATATATATATATTTGTTGATCCTGCGATATCGCAGAAGTCCCTCCATACAAAGGAGACTCTACCAAAATTTTAAGGTGTTAGAAAATTTTCGTGACTAGGAATAAATTAATATTTTAATTGAAATTAATTGGTTCAGTTGAAACTAAAGTTCAGAAGTAAACTAAAAGTAGGGTTGTGGCACTCTTCCTACCTTACTAATTTCGGGGATGAAATTCTTTTAAGCGGGAAGGAATGTAACGACCCGGATTTTTTGCCATTTATTTCTGAATATTTAAATTTGTTTTAAATATTATATTTGGCTTATCAAACTATTTTTATAAGGAAATTATTTATTAAAAACAAAGTTTGAAATGTAAAATTTTATAATTAAATTTAAATCGAGTCGTAATTTCGCTGCAGTTCGCAATTTAACCTTTTGGACCTCAATTGGAAATACAGAATCCAATATAAGTCTGAATTCTTTGAAACAAGAAACGTCCGAATCTATTGGATAATAATTTTCTAACGAAAGAGAAAAATCAAGATTTTATATTGTGGATTTTGTTTTATGTCCAAATCGAATTTTCAAATAGTCCCTACGGAATTCATTATTAAAATATAACGATTTATTATATAAAATAAAGTGGTTTTAATATATTGAATATCGATTTGGTTTGAAACTCAACCAGAAGTTTTTTATTTTGATACTATATGAAATTCTTCCCGAGCATTTCTGATTGCAATATTTTATTATTGTTATATTGAGGTAATTTAAAATTGATTTATTTTAATTTAAATTCGACCCTTAAAAAGGGGACTATTATTCGAACGACCTCCGTTTTCGATGAATCCAAATCCATCGTGTTCGGAATATTTAATTATTGTAAGATTGTGATTTTCAAGCTAATCGGTATTATTACTTGAGTGTGCGAAATTAAAACTTGAATTAATCAACAAAATTAATATTCAAAATTTCGCTAATTTTCTAAACAGACTCCGATTTCAATGAACCAAGTTTTGTTGGGTCCGGAATGTCAATTATAGTAGGAGGTCCGTTTTCATCGTAAATGGATTTCGCATATGCTCAAATGAATAGAAAACATCCAAAGATAAATAGTGTTAGAATATTACGAGTATATTCCTAAACCTTATTATATAACATCGTATCCATTCTAACCCTTGTCAAAGTTCCTCTTCAGTCAACATATGAAGCAGCCTCCACAAACAAAATTAAACCGTGACTTCGAATTTTTTTCAAAAATCAATCTCTTAACGAAAATAAAAATTGTTTGATCAGTTGGGCTTCTTGTTCATTGTGCTCCATCCTCATATCAAAATCGCTGGGCTCGGTGGCAGTCTCGTTCGCTGTGTATACATACAACGAATGCTAGGGTTGATGATTTTGTGACTTTGGTGCATTGAATCAAATTCTGAGATCCTGTTTGGTTAGATGAGGTTGAGTAACATGTAGAGATGAACTTTGATGGATTTTGGTGTTGATTTTGTTCGCTGCCTGGTGTATGGCATGGCGGAGGGGCTTCAGGCCGTAGACTCCAGTGATGTTCGAATTCAACATAGTGGAGAGGGTCGGTAGGGGAGACGAGGAGATGGATGAGGGTGGCAGTTTCATGGAGATTTATGGAGTATGTCGTGGGTTAGGGGAGAATGAAGTTTGGGGGTAAATGGATGTAAAGGTTCAGGTCGAACCTGGAATGGTCGCTGTGTAAAATACACTGATACACGGTTCGACATTTGATAGTTTTGGTGGGAGGGCGTTTTGAACTATGAAAGTGAGTAAATAAACTATTTTTTTTATGAGTGAGTGGAGAAGGGGTTGATGCGTGTATTTCCATTTTGGGAAGAACATAAGGAAAGAAGATGGGTGAAGGGGGGCAGCATATTGGAATTTATTTCAGCAAAAGGAAAATGAAATAAAATAAAGGGGGAGTGTTGTTTTACGTTTTCAACAAGGATGATGGGGAATCTCGGTTGTAAGTAGCAGGAGATATCAGTGTGTATGTTGAACGGGAAAGGATTTGTTTAAGGAGCCTAATGAATATATATATATATATACTAAGGGAAGCTTTGGATATTTATTTTGTGGAAGACACAGAAGTGAATGGCGATGAAAATTTCAAATATAGCAGTTTCAGGCTTCTCTATGTTTGAAGTCGCATGAATATTGAATAAGGGAAGAAGTAAGATTATTACATTATTAACATAAGTACTATAACTAAGTTAGAGGTTAATTATTATTATCAAATTAAGTTAACGATAATTTATTTAAAATCAACATCAATATTGTAGTGAGTATAACTTGGTGACATGCTAACAGAATCTGACAAAATCGGTCACGTTGGGGTTGTAATGAAGATATCTACGTTATGGAACTGAGGGGGTTGAGAATTGAGCAATTGGAATTTCATGATAAAATCAAACGCTTGTTTGATTGTAAACAGAATAAAGAGCAGAATCTTCAACTACGAACCTATGTGAGCAAACTCACTAACTTTGACTCGTTTATATTTTTATATAAACAGGTTTTAAATTTATTTATAGTAATTTTATATTGTGTGGTGGTTGTTTGGATGAATGGTTGATAAATGTAATGACCTAAATTTTAGCCATATATTTTAGAACGTTTATATTTATTTTAAATGTTGTATTAGAATATATATGGAAATTTATAAGGAATTTATTAATACAAACGGTTGGTAAATAAATGAAATCCTTCATAGCTGGTACTGCTTAAACTTCAAATAAATATTTTATCTTGACTAAATATGATTGCATGTTCAAAGTCAAATATACATGAGGTGTATACCCATTTAGTAATAACTATAAAGATTAAAATAAAACTTTGAAACTACAGAAATTTGTATATATATATGTATACACACATACACATGACATGGAAGTCGATATTAGTTTTGCTTGAGACTGTAATGGAAAATTTCATTTATAGCTATATATGTATTTGTAACCGTTTAAGTATATTTCCATTTATATAAGCTGCAGACATAAAAGAAGATTTTCAAGCCGGCATAAGATGTGCTATATGCATACTATTTTATACCTAGCAGTAGACTTGTAATTAGGAAGTACTGAAGCCATTTAATAAAGTATACAGTGTCACCCTATGTTTTCAAAGAGTGCAGACAAAGGAGTCAGAAATCACATGCCCCATTAATTCTGTCGACCCAACTATATTCTACTCTACTGAAACCTATTATTTCACACCCACGTTTTAACCATTATAAATATACACTGCATTCCTTTTCAATTTCTTCTGGGAGAAACATCACCAAGCCAAAGCTTTCTGTAGCCGGCCATCAAAACAGAAAACAAAAGTGTACTTTTTTTGAATCACCAAAACAGAAGCTTTAATTTAGTGCCAAAAACAATGGGTGTGGATTCATTATCTGTTGTTCGACTTCGAGCAGTAAACTGGGTTTGATTGTCGCGGATTGTAGAGGAGCCAAGCGGAGGAGATGACTGAAGGAAAAGAAGGTGCGAGGGAAGGTGAGGCGACCGGTGGTGGTTTCTGGTGAAGAAGTGGTCGGAGGGGCCGATTTTTGATGAAGTAGGTTTTCTGTTCATCATTGTATTCTGGCATTTAGGGCCGGCTTTGGGGGTTGAGCTGGTCGGTGACGGGGCGACTCGCGAAAGCAGTCCTGGAGGGGGGTATGATCGGTGGTCCGCTGCTACAGGCTATTGACGGCGAGCATTTTATGATGTCGTGGTCTTCCTGCTCGAAGAAAGGAGGAGATGTTGGGATACTGGAGAAAGGAAATCGCGATTTCTCCTGGATTGTTTGTAAATCCTAAACACTAATCCCGTAATTAGTTTGCGGTAATGAGGTGTTTAACGAGAATGGGTGTAATTAAGGACTGATTGTTGGCTTTACGGAGCAGTTTACTGTGAGATGGTGGACGGTTGATGAAGTACGTTGTATGAGATGATGTAGCAGTAATGCGTAGAGTGAGTGGGTTGGCCGATGTTGTGTGTTGGAGGAAAGTGGGTTCAGCGTGGTGTTAAGGGGATAGTTGAACCTGGAAGAAGCATTACGGTGGACAAAATTGAGTCAGGTTCATTCTCTTGTGATTAACTGTCAGTGTTTTAGTTTTAAAAAAAATTATGGACTAAAGGAGAAGGAGCACTACGGTGTTAGTAGTTTAAAATAATGGAGATAGGGAGAGTTGAATTCAGTAGTGGTGTTACTGAAGCTGGTTTCATATATTATCATTTGAAAAGAAAATGATTAATATACGCAGGGGGCTAGGATTTAAAAATTGGGAAAAAAATAAACAATTCTCAGGGAAGAAGAGCTCAAAAAAAATGTGATGAAAAATGTGACAATGTAAGTGATGACAACGTGGAAAATATAGGAAAGCAGTTGGTGTCGGGGAAGATAAATAGTAAGGGGTTAAGTTAAAATGGTGAGTAAATTTTTCACAAGTTTTTCGTAGCTTTTGGGATGGCTAATGAGCATAACAAAGGTGGAAGGGATCGTCGCCTAGGTAGAGTTGGAGATGGAGAGGAAACTGTGATCTTGGTTTTGTAAAACGACGGAGTAATAAAGAGGGCGGAGACTGTGATAAAATAGGATGTCGTTTGGTGAAGTACGAGAGTTAGTCAGGTTAATTTCACAACACAGTGATTAGCGGCAAACTCGAAGGTAAAGAGGAAATTAACGAAAAATTAAATATAATAATAAGTTGACTATTATTTTAATCGAATAAACCTTATAACGCTGATATTTTTTTTCATAAGTTAACAAAATATAACAAAACAGGTCACATAGGAACCGTAGCAACGAGGTCTACATCGTGAAAGTGACGCCACTAAAAATAGAAGTACTAGAATTTCGTAGAAAAATCAAACGCTATTGATTTTAAAGCGAAACAGAAGCAGTACCGTCAACTTCAAAACAAGGTGAGTAAACTCACTAACTCTGACTCGTTCATATTTTTATATAAACGAGTTTTAAATTTATTTATAGTAATTTTATACCGTGTGGTGGTTGTTTGGTTGCATGGTTGACAAAATGGGTTAATGTAGTTATATCATTAATGGATTATTAATTCTATTCACCATGATATTTTATGTTGATGTGAAATTAATGTTATTGATGTTCATTAACATCTGTGGATGCAGGGAAAGAGGTTGGAGGGATCCAACTGGATTCCTCAACATTTTATTTACTGTTTATTGATTTATTGTGATATACGGCCGGTGATTGATTAGGTTGTGGTTGAATTACACTGGCCCAAAATTTTGGTATTTAAATACCATAAAATATTTTAGAATGTAGAAAAGGAATTTGGGATTTGAAAAGGAAATTTATTTCCAAAAATAGAAATTTAATTTTTGAATAGAGTTAAGAATAGAAAACCGGTTCAAATGAATGAATCAAGAATTTGTTATGAATAAGAATATATATTAATTGAACTATTTATCATTGGATACATTGAAATATAAATTCAAATTTGAATTTATATAAAGAAGTCGAAATGGGTTTTGAAGCCAAATTTTGAAACGAGACTTAAACTTAGCAATTATTAAGGAAATGTTAAATGAGATTTTAAATGGTTAAAATAAAAAGAAATAAGACTTATATGAATGATTCTGAATAGAAGTTATAAATAAGATTTGGATTTAAAATAGTATTATAAGTATGAAACCAAACTGTATATCAAAGAAATGTATTCACGATGAAAGTGAATAATGGTTTAAAGGAAATATTTTGTAAATGAAAAATCTTTGAAGGAAATTTAGATTTGAAATATGAAACCAGAATGGAAACTGAATGAAAAGGGAAATGGGTAATCGTTTTAAAGGAAAACGATGAGTTTTATTTCAAAATCCGAAATATGAAATAAAGTGTGATAATGTTGTGTAGACAGGAATGGTTATATAGGAATTTGGTAATGATTTGGGAAGGATAAATTCAAAAGTGAAATTTGGAATTTGAATTAACCTGAAATGGTAAATAAATTTCGATGTTCGGAAATAAATTGAATATAGATTATTCGAGAGAAAGTTATTTATTGAAATTCGATTATATCGAGTAGGGAAGTAGTTATTTTTACTTTCCGTTTTGAATCAAATTTATTTATTTATTTATTGAATTAATAAGTACAAGTTATATATTTTTTATATACTAATTATTTGGGAACAACGATTATAATGCTACTGTTGTAAATCTAAATGGCGATTTTAGCGCTGTCGTTATAATAAATTTTTTGTAAATCTAAACAGCGATTTTAGCGCTATCGTTATAATAAATGTTTTGTAAATCTAAACAGCGATTTTAGCGCTGTCGTTATAATAAATGTTTTGTAGATCTAAATAGCGATTTTAACGCTGCCGTTATAATGTCTTAAAAATCAAATATTTGGAAACATCGATTATAACGTTACTGTTATAATCAATGTTTTTCCGTAAAGGAAGTGGGTTCTTAGATTGATCTGAGAGTCGCGTAAACGATGTTTTGTTTGAAGTTGTGAGCTTTAACTATTTCAAAGTTGAGAATGTTGTTCAATTAAGGTCTGAGAGATAATTATACCCCAACTTGATTGACTTCATGATTGATGGAGGAATGGTTAAAGTTCGATAGTGAAGATTGGTTAGCAATATGGTTAGTTAATAAATGATTAATAGTTTGAGTTATAATAACGACGTTTTATAACATTGCGTTAATTTAAAGGATTTTGAAATGTTTTCCCCAAATAGAATGAGAGATATTTTCTATGCATAGAAAATGAAATGAATAGGTCAACGAGGAATTAAGAAATGGAATATAGAGATACTTTCTGATATCAATAACATATATCTTATGAGTATAGGAAATAATGATTTGTGAATAATTAGAAATGTTTCTAACTAGAATAAGAGATATTTCCTCGAGTAAAGAAATTAGGATATTGGAAATGTTTTTCCAAGAATCGAGAGAGACGATCGAGCTTTGAAAAGATAGGAAAGATGGGAATTTGGAATTGATAATGAAATAAGGAATTTATATAAAAAGGGGCCAGTGTTGTTTGATGGTTGATCGATAGAATTTTCAATTAGAAATAGGACCCTTAATTGTATGTGTTAGACCAAAATCTGGGCCTAACACCCAAATGCAGATCACAGATCACAAAATGCAGAAAATGATAAATAAGAGGAGACACACGAAGTTTTATAGTGGTTTGGCTGTAGATGTAGCCTACATCCACTTTATAATCTTATTGTTATACTGGCAGATTACAAGAATCAGTTATATGCAAACACACAATCTATGTGCTAATTGAGATTACAAGAGGAGAATTTATGTGTAGAAAGGTGCAAAGTCCTTGCAATCGGTGATGGCAGAGGCTATCTAGATGTAGGGGAAAGTCTCAGCCAAAAAGTCAGCGAGCCTCCCTTTAAAATTCCATGTACAGGTGTATTTATAGCTGTAGGAGAGCTTCTAGGAAGACCAGTTCGTGATGAGGTACGTGGCACCCGATCCGGAAAAGTAGGAGCAAGATGTGGCATGACAACAGGTCAAAAAAGTGCGTGTATCAGCAGGTGCAAGGGCCGGTCCGTGGTCATGGGATCAGATCGAGATACGGGCTCCACGAACCGAGGTCTGATCGTGAGCTGTATGGTGAAGCTGGTGTGTCACGAGCAGGTCGTGATCAGGAGGTGCACCATGAACGGGTCGTGGTTTGAGGGTGCGCCACGATCCGAGGGGGGCGATCCGATGAAGGGCGAACTGAGGGTGCACCACGAGCCAGAGAGGATGCACGAGCCGTACTCCGATCTTGTGACGCTTCGTCGCTATATCCAGGAAATTGCCAGATTACACCCATTCACGGAAACGGGCGTAACTTTCAAACCGTAAGTCCGATTGAGCCAAACCAAAGCTCAAATTGAAGCTAATTCAGAGATCTACAAGAGTTACAGAGATTAGCTCCGTAATTGCTATTTTCGGGCCCAAAAATGGTTGTCTGATAGGAGTTTCGGGCCTTTTTTGTTAGTGATGCGACTTTGACCAAATCGCTGCTTATCTTCTGATGTTGTTCTCCATATCCGAGCGCGATGCTATCCAGATATTCAGTGTGACAGCTTTTACCAAAAAGTGTGTCAACATTATGGATGTTTCTTTAATAGTTAAATCACCGACTATCAAAGTTTTGATTTCTTTTATACCTCCATTGTCAATATGGAGAGACCGAGATCAGATTTAGTATCTGAAACCCACTCCTTATTAGCATAAGCATTACGAATCAACTTATGTTGAAGATAATTGAAGACGGAGTAAAGTGCAAGGGCTGTTCTGTTAACCCTAGGTAGAAATTGCCAAAGATGGATTAATAGAATGGTGCCTTCGGTTTGTCCAGTCCCAGGACAACGTATATGGATGGAATGTCTAACGACGTGATGTTCAAAGTAAATGGTGGCAAGATGTTCTGAAAAATAATCATGACCTCAAGCCTCATCAACCGGGAAATGACAGAAATCGGCCAGGCAACATGGCCATGTGGGTCATTCCCATAAGGGGTATGATCACCTGATCTAGAGAAATTTCATTTGTTCCTTATTCTATTCGCTACTGTATGCTTGCGGTAATGGTTGCTAATCACAACCATTGGTGATAATATGCTCGATACACTCAAGTTAAATGAGTGCTCAGCCATGTGTGGGCCAGGTTGCAAGACGTTCTTATTGAACCCAGTGTATTCGTCTCTAAAGCTACACTATCGGAAGGTCGTTCCATACCTTGTTATGTTGGAAATCCAATCTCTAATAAGATCCCTGCGGTTTTCGATTTTATATTATATGTGGAGCGTGAGATGCAAGCGTTCCGCTAGATTCTATTTATTTGATTAGACATTATTAAAATATCACTGGATTTTCATATCAAAGTTTTTTGTGTTATCGTAAGGTAAAACCATCCGTGTTTATGTGTGGATTGGTCTTACGATTATCATTTCTTTCGAAAGGATTTTTGAAAGTTAAACAAATGGTTAGAGTTTACTCACACCGGTCCCATGACTGACCCAGAGTTTATTTTGTTTTGTTTTCCCTAAACTCTTGGGTGCCCAAATTTGTATGGACAGTCAAGTAGTTGGGATTTTTCAGATTCACTTGGAGGAGCTCGGAGCAGGAGGCTTCATCAGTTAGCTATAAACTATCATATTTTCCGCTGTGTACAGGTATTTATAATTGTTCCAGAGATAACTGTTGTGCTCTGATGATGGTATGTATATAAAGTTACTGATTTGAATTTCAAAGTTATGTTATCTAATATATTTTATTCGATTCGCTATGTGTTTGCGATCTTTGTTTTCTTCTATTCTAATATTTCTTTCTTTATATTTCTCATCCTCTAACTTCTTTCTAATAATGATTCGTATTTCTGTGTAATTTGGGTTGGACGTGTGGTGTAATTAGTCAACTCAAGAGTACGGAAATTCGGGCCATTACAATAAATTTGATTGAAATGGTTGATATAGTTATATCGTTGATCGATTATTAGTTCTGTTTACTATGATATTTCATATTTATGTGAAATTAATATTGATTAACATCTTTGGATGTAGGGAAACAGGTTGGAGGGATCCAATTGGATCCCTCAACATTTATATTATTATTTGTTATTTACTGTGATATATACTGTGATTGATTATGCTGTGTTGAATTACCCTGGCCCTAGAATTTTGGTACCGTAAAATATTTTCAAATATAGAAAATAAAAATTGAGTTTTAAAAAGGAAATTTATTTCCAAAAATTAGTAATGTAATTTCGAATAAGAGTTGAAATCAAAAACATGTTAATGGAGAAAACAAGAAGTTGTTTATGAACGATAGTATAAATTAAGTGAATTATTTATCACTTGATAAATTGAAATATAAATTCAAATTTGAATTTATATGAAAAAGTGGAAACCAGTTTTGAAACCAATATTTGAAATGCATTTTGAACTTAGCAAATTATAAAAGAAATTATAAACGAGAATTTAAATGATTGCAATACAAATGTGATTGGTATGGAAAAAATCTAAATAGAAGTTATAAATAGAATTTGGGTTTAAGATATTATTTATAAGGACGAAATCAAATTGATTTGATTGTATATAAAAGAAATACATTCACGATTAAAGTGAATAATGGTTTAAAGAAAATATTTTGCAAATGAAATATCTCTAAAGGAAATTTAGATTCGAAATATGAAATCCAGATTGGAAATCGAACTAAAAGGTAAATGGGTAATCGTTTTAAAAGAAAACGATGAGTTTTAGTTCAAAGTTCGGTATATAATGGAATATAGGTTATTTGAGAGAGAGTATTTATTGGAATTCGATTCTATCGAATTTAGGGAAGTAGTTATTTTTACTTCCATTTGGAATCAAGTTTATTTATTTATTTACTTAATAATTGAAATCAAGAAGTACAAGTTATATTTTTATATACCAAAATATTTGAAAACAGCGATTATAATGCTACTGTTATAATAAATGTTTTATAAATCTAAACAGCGATTTTAATGCTACTATTATAATAAATGTTTTATAAATAAAATATTTGGAAACAACGATTTTAACGCTACCATTATAATCATGGTTTTTGTAAAAGAAGTGGATGCTTAGATTGAATCTGAGAGTCGCATAAGCGATGTTTTGTTTGAAGTTGTGAGCTTTGACTATTTCAAAGTTTAGAATGTTGTTCACTAAGGTCCGAGCAGTAATTATAACCCAACTTGATTGGCTTCATGATAGATGGAGGAATGGTTAAGGTTCGACAGTGAAGATTTGTTAACAATGTGGTTAGTTAATAAATGATTAATGGTTTGAGTTATAATAACAATGTTTTATAACATCACGTTAATTTAAAGGATTTTGGATTGTTTCCCTAAATAAAATGAGAGATATTTTCTATACATAGAAAATGAAATGAATTGGTCAACGAGGATTAAGAAATGGAATATGGAAATATTTTCTGATATTAATAAGGTATATTTTCTGAATATAGAAAATAATGATTCGTGAATATTTAGAAATGTTTTCTAACTGGAATAAGAGATATTTTCACGAATAAAGAAATTAGAATTTTAGAAATGTTTTTCCAAGAATCGAGAGAGAAAATAGAGCTTTGAAAGGATACGAAAGATGGGAATTGGAAATGATAATATAATAAGGAATTGATTTAAAAAGGGGCCAGTGTCGTTTGATGGTTGATCAATAAAATTTTCATTTGGAAATAGGATCGTTGGTTGTAAGGATGTTTTCTTTGATAGTTAAACTACCGACTATCAAAGTTTTAATTTATTTTATACTTCGTTGTCAATACGGAGAGACCGGGATCAGGTTTATTATCTTAAATCTACTCCATAATGGCATAAGCATTACGAATCAACTTATGTTGAAGGTAACTGAGGACGGAGTAAAGTGCATGTGACGAAAAGGAATTTCGTTCGATTCGAATCAGTCGCTAAACCGACTCAGACCGTACGAAACGTCTGATCGTTTGAGAACACGACAAATCGGAACGCAGACAGGAGAACATTTCATTGTATATTACAACAATTCCATCAGATACAAGAATATACAGAGTATAAATGAATAAATATTTCACAGAAATATCAGAGATTTAAATTACATTACATAGCAGCGGAAAATAATACAATACACAACTGAAGGAGATATACGGATACAAAGCTTTCTGGATATCATTCCAGCTGTAAACTAGGATCCTGTGAATATAAATCTGCAAAACCAAAACTACGAGCTGCCCGTGTCAAAATAAGGGCACCTAGAATTTAGGTTAAAACAATAAACTCCAGGTCAGTCATGTGACTGGTGTGAGAACTAAAACAGTTATTAATCTTTATTTTTAAAGTTAGGTAAATCAAGGGACCACGCCGCATAACACGGAACGGGTTTCCTCCCAAGAATACCAGTGCATAAAACAAACAACGCAATGCTAAATAGAGAAAAATGAAGCTATTATAAGACTCAGGTCCTATCACACAATGCAACGCAAGCCGGGGGATAGGGTTTACCTTATAATAGCCAAAGAATGCTTGATACGTTTAAAACAAGTCATTTGATACTATAATAAGTGTATAGTGTTTAAAACAATTTCAATCATAAATATCAATCATAGACGGCATGGGTACCATATATCATGTCGCCATACTAGGCTCTACAGTCAAAACCGCAAATGTCACGTATTTGGAAATTGGATTTCCATCTATGAACCGAGGCAAAAGATAGTCCTCACCGACTTCGAGACAATCTAGCCCATGTCTCAGGGTCAGAGCGCATCGACCCTTTGGATCGTCAGGGTCGGTCCACCGATGTGGATTATTATGCCTGAACACTACGTTTCCCCGCCCATTGGGGCGTAAATGAGCCAACGAATGACTCCATCGGACCCGGATCGTCCGATCTAACCGAGGCGCCTCGCAACAGCAACAACTACATAAGTCAAACTCGTCAGGGCGTGTAAAACCACTGACGCCACTTTTAGCTAGAAGGAAACGCATGCCCTCCCTGATGTCCTCTCCTGTTTTTGGTTCACCGCCGGGTTGTGAGGCTCGCGAATTCACGCTACACAAAGCTATGCCTCACAGGCCGTGCTTTGATCATCAACTACAAGACCCTGCTTTTCAACAGAAGCCTTGATCATTTGCATCTTAGCATGCCACACAGGCAATTCATTCTATGCAATCGATATCAATCACACAAAATGAAATCCGATGTCAGACACACAGTCCATTTACAAGTCCGTCCTGGGTCTGAACGAAACCGGAGGCACCTAGTACCCCGCGTATCCATCGATCTCCAAGTACGTCTGGATGATCACCAACTGTTTCCATCTTCTTGGGTGTACGGCCCAATCAAGATCATCAGTAATTATCCAAACAACGTGAAGACCTCCGGTCTTCAACCACCGTCTTCATCTTTGACTTATCGTCGTATCAGTTATTCAGAATGGTATAAACCCGGTCTTCCCGAATAACTCGCGTATATAATAAACATGTGTTACACAAACACAACATACACCTCATTCCAATTCATCAGTCACTAACCGTAAATTAACAAGAGGACAATTCCCCAAATATTAACCCCGAAGGCCGAAACCAACATCAGATCAATATCCAGAAAACCATTCTGCTTAGCTAACCGATAGTTAGTTTCGAAATTTCACATTCATAGGGAAAGGTTCCCATTAATTTTATCAAAGATAAATTCTTTAATTTATTCTTTAATCTACATTTGAATATCAATTCAAACTAGTTGGGATTAATGAACCTTACCGAAGTAATCATTTGTTTTAATTTCCCAATCCCAACCTATTCATCCCATGAAGTAAAACTGGTTATACTTCATATCTAACACCACGGTGTTATCGGTAAATTCAATTACCATTTCACGTTCAAATCTAATTAAAGATTCAACTATCGCCTGGAGTAAAACTGGTGATACTCCATTCTCGATCCTTTCAATCTAATTAAAGATTCATCAAAACTCCTCTTAGTTTTAATCTTTAATTGGGTTAAAGAATCAGTGTCCTTTAAAACACGGTTCACGATAAACCCCAAAATCACATTTCAATCAGTCTCTAACCGTAAAATAGCAAGTGAGCAATTCCCTAAGTATTAACCCCGAAGGCCGAAACCAACATCAGATCAATACCTCTGAAACCATTCGACTTAACTAATCTCCAGTAAGTTTCTGGTTTTCTTAACTCCATTAGGTCTAAGAACAGTATTATTGAAGATACCGTTCACGACAACCCAAAATCACGTTCCATTAATTATCGGGTTAAAGAACAAGTGTTATTTAAAACACTGTTCACGATAAACCCAAAAATCAATATCCATTCAATTCCAATTAAATATCATTTAATTGGTACACTTCATTAAATCTAAATAAAAAGATTTAATCTTTTTCTCAACTGGGTTCAAGAACAGGGTTAATGAAGACACCATTCACGACAAACCCAAATCACATTTGATATTAAATACAAGGCTCTGAATAGAAAATATATCGGCTTATTATTCAATATCAAATTCCACAACCAAAAAATATCGTATTGGAAATAATGATATAAATATATCTTTCAAATTCCCATAACAATATCTGTATTATTACGAAATCCAACATCGAAATAATCCAAAGACAATTTCGATTCAAATCCATTCCAATTCAATTTATTGGAAAATCCTGGTTACTTTTAAAACCCTTTCAAATCAAATTTATTTATTTAAAAATAAATAGAATTTTAATTCAAGTTCAAAACTTGTTCATTTCGATAAAAAATCTATTTTTATCTTTTCAAATATGGAGTTTTTCATCCCAATTCTTCCCAAATCATTTCTTATGATTTTACACAAATTATTACTATTTTTAATAATTTTATCAAGGCCCGTACAGTCGATTTCCATCAACGGCCATCGAACTGCACTTAAAGCGACCTTTTCCAAATTTGATTTGGACATAATTCCAAATCCAACCGTTAGATTTCTAATTTCTAATATTCATTAGAAAGCTCTTTTCGATACGAACCCAACGATTCCGGTTTTAGGAGAATCCGACGGTCGGATCTCCCGTAATATCCGTTCGAAGTCAATGGTCGAAATTCGCGAACTGCCGCGGCGCAGTGCGTTCTATTCAGGCCATTATATTATATATATAATATATATAATATATACTTCGTCAATTTCAATTCAAAACATGCTTTATAAATGTTTTAAATTCATTTTCAAAACGGTTTCAACTTCATATTCAATTTCAAATCAAAATTGAATATTCCAATATAAATTCGTTTTAAATTCATTCCAAATCGATTTCAATTCAATTTCAATTTAATTCGAATTCAATTCCTTTCGATTTCAATTCGAATTCAATTCTATTCAATTTAATTCGAATTTCGATTATTTTCAACATAATTCATATTTCGAAATCACTTTCAGTATACATTGAAAATTGAATAAGTCGATATAAATATCGTTCACGTCAAAATGGCGTCAATCTAATCAACACGGCTTCATATGTTTCTATTTTCTAATATTTCTATTCAAATATTTCTTTTTCAAATATTTCTATTCAAATATTTCTTTTCGAATATTTCTATTTCCAAACTGGAATGAGGCCCAATCAATTACCATAGATTTTATTTCTATGGATTTCCATACAATGCATGTATATATCAACAAGGACAAATAATCAACCATCATCCAAAGTGCATTCTACACTGTATAAGCATCAAATATAAATATTCAACGCTTATAACAGTTTGTCAATCAATCGATCGACATACAGCTAATTATTGGGACTAGTGTATGTCATATATCATCCCAATACCCGTGTGGGGTTTTCAAACAATCAAACATAGATTTTATTTGTGCAGTTGGGCGATGTGTAAAATTTATCATTCCAATCAATATCAGTCAAATGTGTGTATATAAACAAATCGTTCGATTTGTTTATTTTTATTTCCTTTCATATATACGTTAAAAATTCTCTTTTTAACTATAAAATATTTTTAACTATATAATTATTTTATTTCACATCACACAATCAACTACACATCAAAATCATACAAACAAGCATACAAGCCGTCCATGGTCTGTGGACGACGGGTGTCAGGTGCTATTAAACACCGTCTGCATCCTAGTATATATTATTAACTAGAAAACAAAATTAAAAGGTGAGAAGTTCTCACCAAAGCTATCCCAACTCCACGACACTTCATATGTAGAAATCTTCGTCGTTCCCGCCCTTTTGTCAATTTTCACTGCTCGTATTCTCTACATATATAAAAATCACATTTTTACTTCGCTATTCGATATATAAAAATCGAATTTTTACTTTGCTATTCAATATATAAAAATCGAATTTTTTATATTCTCTACCTTATAAAGATTATATTTTTATAATCTCTACTATATAAAAATCATATTTTTAATCTTTCTATAATATAAAAGTTATATTTTTAACCTTCCTATAATATAAAAATTATATATTTATTCTACTAAAATTCATATCTTCTTCTAATCAAAGATTATATTTCTAATTTGCTACTAACTATATAAAGATAATATTTTTAATTAGCTACTAACCTTTTTATTTTAAACACAATTAAAAACTGAAAATAAAATTAGATAAGTAAATAAAACTTACTTTCCTAAATGGAGGAGGAGGGGTGGTTCATCACTGTTGGCCGGGGGTGTTTCACCGTCGCTGTGGTGGCAAGGGAGGAAGAAGAAGAAGCAGCGGTCGCAGCAGCAGGAGGAGGGGGGCGTCAGGTGCTCGCGCGTGTCGTTTGAGGTAGGGGGTTTGCGTCGCTCAGTAGGAGGAGGGGGGCGGGGGTGCGTCGTTCGGCAGGAGGAGGAGGGGGGAAATCGCGCAGCAGGAGGAGGGGGGAATCGCGGCGTTCGGCAGGAGGAGTGGGGAATCGCGGCGGCGACGCCGCCTGAGGGGGGGTTCGCGATCGATTAGGCTAGGTTTTTTTTTCTCTGTTGACTTTGAATGAAAGGAAGGGGAGAGTAGGAATATATAAATATTTATATTTAATTTTAATTTTAAAAAGCAACTTTTAAACTCGGCCTCGAAATCGAACCCACCGCCTGCCGTCCATAGCCAATTACCCCCATCCCGAACACAATGGGTTATGTATCATAGGCTAATTCGATCATTTCGACCAGTTTTCGTTTAAATCAAAATTTAACTCTATATATTGAATGTGAACGCACATTTCAATTTATCAGGGCCACATACTAACTAGAAAAATTCCCAAAAAATATTTTCTAGCTTCGTATTGACGATACGGTCCTAACAAAACTAATTTCGTCAAATTCTGAGACCGCTTGAAAAATGGCCATTTTCCAGTCGATTAAAATCAACTGAAACTGGTCAAACGCGTTTTCCTTTGCCATGCTCACATATTGATTCAAAAAATTATGAAATTTGAAACCTAGCAATAACTTTACATCACAGATCCAACAGAAGTGGTTTCGTCGAAATCCGAGGTCGTTTGCAAAATTTCCATTTTTAAGGGCTGAATTCCATAGCGACTATTCAGAAATTTCAACTGGACATATCTTTTGATTCCCGCTATGAAATTTTGATTTTTCAGATTCGTTGGAAATATATTATCAATTAGATTCAAATATTTTTGGTTTCACTAAAATCCGGTTAATTTTGCACCCGGTACATTCATTTGAATTTTGAAATCGAATTATCGAACTACCGCGCCATTTTCAATTCCCTTTTATAAATATAAATAAATATTTATATTCTATCGTCGATTCAAACGAATATATACGTTCGAATTATATTCAAAATAAATTTCTCGTTGTTATTATTTAAAATAATTCATTTTAAATAATCAAAATTCGCTAAAATTGCCAAAATAAAAATTTTTAACTGGCCCAGATTTCCGGGTTATTACAGTGCAAGGGTTGTTCTGTTTATCCTAGGTAAAAGTTGCCCAAAATGGATTAATAGAATGGTGCCCTCGGTTCGTCCAGTCTCAGGACAATGTATATGGATGGATTTGACAATATGGCATTCAAAGTAAATGGTGACAAGATGTTAAAAAATAAAGGATAATCGTGACCTCAAGCCTCACCAACCAAGAAATGACAAAAATCGGGCAGACAACATGGCCAAGTGGGTCATTCCCATTAGGGGTATTATCACCTAATCAAGAGAAACTTCATTTTACTTCTTATTCTATTTGCTGCTGTATGCTTTCGGTAACAGTTGTTGATCATAACCGTTGGTGATAATATGCTCGGTACACTCAAGTTAAATGAGTGGCCAGCCATGTGTGGCCGGGTTGCAAGATGTTCTTGTTGAACCGCAGTGTATCCCCTCTAGAGTGCACTGATCGTAAGGTGGTTCTAGACCTTGTCATAGTCGGAATCCAATCTCTAATAAGCGCCCTGCGGTTCTTGATTTGATATTATATATGGAGCATGAGACGCAAGTGTTCCGCTAGATTGCTATTTATTTGATGTAGTCACTATTATAATATCACTGAATTTGATATCAAAAATATTTTTGGTTATCGTAAGGTAAAAACCATCTGTGTTTATGTGTGAATCGGTCTTATGATTATCATTTCTTTCAAAAGATTTTGAAATTTAAACAAATGGTTGGAGTTTACTTACAGAGATCAATGCAATTAATTATGTCTCTCCTAGAAGTTGGTTAGCTACCTCTCATTTTGTTCTAGGATTTTTTCTATTTATGGGTCATTTATGGCATGCGGGAAGGGCCCTGCTGCCAGTCCCATGACGGACCTAGAGTTTATTTTGTTTATGTTTTACCCTAAATTCTTGGGTGTCCAAATTTATACGGGTAGTCAAGTAGTCGGGATTTTTCAGATACAGTTGGAGGAGCTTGGAGCAGGAGGCTCAGTATTAGATAGCTACTATTTATTTTCTGCTGTGTACTATGTTTATATCTGGAAACATGTGTTTATAACTGTTCCAGAAATATTTGTTGTGCTTTGATGATGGTATGCATATACAGTTACCGATTTTGTGTTTCAAGAGGTATGTTATTTATTATATTTTATTCGTTTCGCTGTGAGATTTGTATTCTTCGTTTTCTTCTATCCTAACTTTTCTTTCTTTCTATCTCTCATCCTCTAACTTCTTTCTATTAATGATTCGTATTTCTGTGCAATTTGGGTTGGATGTAGAGTGTAATTTGTCAACTCAAAGGGTACACAAATTCGGCCATTACACATTAACCCAGTTTTGACCCACAGAACCCAATTATATGTGGTATCTCTTCCATACTGTTAGTTTTTTATGTATGTTGTTAGTGTTAGTATTTTATGTATATAGTAATCAATATGCTCATATATTCTTGTGTAAGATATTATGTTTTACTAATTTATTCTTGTATGTTGTTAGTTATATTTAACTTATAACAATTGCATCTCTTCCATATTGTTAGTCTTTTATCTATGCAGTATGCTCATATATTTTTATGTATGAAGAATGATTTTTGGATATGGCGATTT
The DNA here is from genome assembly GCA_030737875.1 of Allium sativum. Taxonomy (NCBI): domain Eukaryota; kingdom Viridiplantae; phylum Streptophyta; class Magnoliopsida; order Asparagales; family Amaryllidaceae; genus Allium; species Allium sativum. The sequence continues at coordinate 388,784,525 of CM060920.1, read as the reverse complement.
CATGCTTTATATATGTGTTTTCTGTTGGCAATTTTGTAACTTGCTGCCTCTTGGTGGTTATATAATAGTGATGTCTGTTGATGATTTAGTTTTTTTGCTGTTTATATTAGTAGGCAATATTTACCACTAGGTCAAACGGATAAACCCGACCGTACATGACCCAACACGACCCGTTTAGCTAAATGGGTTACAGGGATCGGGTTAGGATTGGGAAAAAAATAAAATATTTTATAAATAGGTTGACCTGACCCATTTATAAATCAACCCGACTTGACCTGACCTGAACCCGACTTGACACGACCCATTAACAACCCTAGTTGGCTCCTTGATTTATTAGGTCATTTAGAACCGTTGATAGGATAGGGAAACTAGCTTATCGTGTAGATTTGTTGGAGTGTTTATTTAGGTTCCATAACATTTTCCATGTTTCTCATCTTGGGAGATGCCTTCATGATTTCGTTGTTACTCTTGAGCTAGATGATATTGGGGACATAAGTAGCATTCATTTGGAGTCTAGGGTGCCTCCTGTCGCTGTAAGGATAGTGGAGCATGGAATCAAAAGACTCCGTGGCAAATCCATCAGATTAGTCCAAGTAAAATAGGGAGATAACCCCATGGAAAGCACTTCGGAAACTAAAGAGAAGATGAGGCCGACTCACCCAGACCTTTTATCGGGTAGTTATTTCCTCTCGATTTCCATTTATAGTTGCATCATGGCTATTAGATTGAATGGTAGGTGATGGTTACAACACAAATGCACTGTGTACTCATACAGAAATTTATATGCATATTAAGGTGTTTTGCGTACATTCTACATCACTTGTTACACATACATGCTAGGACTAAGCTCACTATAGCAAGTCTGCACTTCAAAATCATAATGAGTTAAGGATGTTTATGGATAACATGGATGTACAACATGTCAGTTGGAGCAAGTTGTGCTTTCATCCATTTAAAAAAAATCGGGATGAAATCTCTTTTGGGGGGGGGGATGTAACAACCGTAAAATAAATCATAAATAGACATAGATAATTAAATAAAATAATAATAATTAATGTATTTAATTGGCTGGAAAATAAGAATTTTGGATAATTGGTAATTTAGCCACGAAAGTATTACTATTGTGTTTGCGGCGAGATTCTGATTTGTTATCATATTTTATTTCCTGAAAACCGTGTCCATATGAAAAAATTAATAATAAAACAAGTTAGACGTAAATTGTTTACACATAAGGTTTGAAATTCAAATTGAATGAACATAAATCTAGAACATAATAATATATCAATTGGCGCAAAATAATATTCCATAAGAATTTGAATTGTGTGTAGATATATACATATAGAAGGGGACAAGAATAATAAACAAAAGGTTAAAAAAATCAATGTCATAAATTCATAAATTAATAAAAAGCAACGTAAATTGTTTACATACAAGGTCTGACAGATGTAATAATGATAGTTGAACGGAAATCAAATTTCGTGTTTTTCTAGCGGAATTGAGCATTATTTTGGTCAGGGTCGGAGGGAGTAGGCTTGTCTTGGTGTGACAGTATCGGGCAGGTCGGTTGGAGCTTTGATGGTCCAGACGTCGCACCACTTAGGTGTGAATGGAAGTGACTCCTTCGTGCTTTATTCAAACTGGGTTTGAATTATATACATGATGGAAGATGAGATTAGGAGCCATTTATTAAATTAGTCAAGGTAGTTAAATACATTAATGACAATAGTCAATGATTTGAAAATTATTTTAATTCAAATAAAATCTTGTAACGACGGTTAATTGTTCGTACGAGGTTAGATCAGGACGAAACGAGTTGCGTTGGGTTCCTGCTCACAATATCTACACTTAAAATTCGAATGGGTTCACTTGAAGCTGTTTGGAATTTATCTTATTTCAAACGTCTATTTGGAATTTTGATTAATTTCAAATGTTTGTTTGAAATTAGATAATATGACATGAAATCGTTAACCGAAATATGGTGAGTTAAAACTCACATTCTGCAATATTGTTATATCAGATAATAATATTCATTGTTGATTTTATAATAAATTGTGTGATTGATTGTTTGGATGATTTATTATTTATTTAATTGGTTGTGGTTATATACGCTCGCTATAGAGCGAAGACCTTTGACGCTAGCTGCTTTTAAGCGGAAGGTTCATCTTAAATGAATTAGATTTGATTATTTGACTTATATGCATATATGAACTTATATATGAGCTATGATATAGAGGAACAATTGGAGGGATCCAATAGCTCAATGTTTTGGATGTTAATTGCTTTCATATTTTACACATATGAACTGTCTGACGTAAGTAACATTAATAATTTGATTTAGATAATGATTGTTAACTTAAACTCAACCCTGATGTATGTTTAATCAACAAACAATATTGGTTAAGTGGATTGTAGAAGATGGCCTGAATTTAATATTTGAAGATGTTGATTCGTCGTAAGGCGAATTGACTAGGTTTAAATTATTATGTATTTTTATAAAAAAAATTAAGGTATTAAATCAAATTTTATATCAGTTGTATAAAATAAAAGTTTAATATAAATAAACCAATATTTATAATCGCATCTTATAAGAAATTATAAAATGTTTGTGTAGCGAAATTCCTATTTTATAAATAAGTTATATAGTTGGAGATTTTAAGTGTTAAAATTAACCAAGTTTTGTAAATAAGTTTTATGAAGTATAAAAGAAGATTATAAGATTTTTTTGGATGAGTGAATAAACTTCTTTATTTAACTTGAAATGATCTTGGTTTTCAAATAGAAATTTACGAAGGTTAGATATTCATAAAAGTACGTAAATGATTTAATTTGATTTCAAGCTAAGTTATAAAAATTTGATTTACAAACAAACAAAACTTGGTAAGATTTAAAGTTTTGTAAAGAAATTAAAATGAAGTTTTACAAGAAAAATTATGAACGATTTTTATGAAGGATGTGGTAAATCCAAGTTGTAAATAAGTTTTATAACAAGGAATTTATAACAAATAAGATGGTTTTAAATAAGAACATACTTAATAATGAATTAAGTAAATATGGTTATAATTAGAAGAGATTTTCAAATAAGAAAATATATTTAAGAACCGTATTTTAAAGAAATATTGTGATATATTTGATATCAGGGTTTACATTATGGACTTCTATCTATCTTAAGGATAAGAATGTTGTTGAGTCAAGGTCTGTAAGGTAAATAAAATAGCCCAACTTGAATGACTTCATTTTTATCCAAGGAATGATACTAGTATGAAAATGAAATTAGTTATTGAAAATTAAATTATTACTTCCATGAATGATATTATAAACTTTAATTTGCAAAGTTTAGAAGGTAGATAAAATTATTTGGGTATTATAATAAACAATGTTTCATTTTGACATTGTTTTGGCCTAGATATGATTTGTGACTATACTTATACCATCTGGTTAAGTATACAACATTATAGCCCTATTTTCTAAGTAGTGAAAGTAATATGATTTCATGAATATTCCAATGAGATAAGTGTGTGACTATGATTTTCGAAGTAATGTAAACAAGAGATTTGTGAATATGCATGCTTATTCCATTGAGATAAGTACATGGAATCAATTTTTAAGAATCGATAAAATAATTTTTAATGAATAATTAAGTTAAAATGGCTTGTGTTGCTAATGTACTTAACTACAAACTATAGGCTAATAGTAAAAGAACCTACCATCAATTAGCTCCCTTTTTTTACTTGTAAAGTTTTTGTTCGAGGAACCAGGATTGGAAATTGATCCAAAGCCACTTTAAATTAGCTTTGCATTCAAACTAAAATTTGCAGGTATGCTTATGCCCATGACTAGGATTTGAAGGCGTAGAACTTTAGAGAAGAAAGGACTACTTGTTGATGTCTCTGGTTAGCTACCAAGATTATACTTGCAGTAGTAGCCCCCATGCTTTGGGGTTTTAAATGATGTGATGACTTCTCGTCATTAATCCTAGGGATTATTCCCGATAGGATGTGGTTAAAGAGTACCTACGGTTTGTCTTGCTCCTAGACAACATATATGGATGGATGTCTGGCATTGCATTTCTTAGATCACATATATTGATTATTATTTTTTACAAATGTTTATCTTTTTGGTGTCATAGAAGGCAACCTCTTAGTTTAACACCCTTCTTATGAGCTCGGGAGTTGTATTTTTGTGGATGTTAATTAGTGATCGATGAAATGCTGATGTGGCATCCAAAGATGGTGTGTGCCAAGTATGAAAGGTAAAAACATAGCCTCTAGCCTCATCATTCAGTAATGACTAAAACAAAGGAGATGCTTCAGGGCTAAGTTGGTGGCGCCCAAGTAGGGTACTGTCACCTCTCATGAATGACCTTTGATTATTCTACGTTGCGGTTGATTGCTGACCCCATCCAAGGAGGTGAAATATTCGGTACAATCCAAAGAGAGTTTGGCCGGTCTAGATTCGTAGGGTTTTCATGCGTGACTCTCTATATGATTTATCTAGAGAAGTATCGTGATAGGTGATATCTCAGTGCCTTGTCATTGTACGGAACCCAAATCCCAATACGTGACATGTTTTTGTATGTAGACCCCATTAGGGCTTGGAATTTAATTATGGGTAACAATTTCGCATATGTTTATTATTTTATTTCAACATGATTTAATAGACATTATAATAATATTACCTGATTTGATACAAATGTTTTTGGTTATCTTAAGGGAAAAACATGTGCCATTATGGTCATGTCTTACGAGAGTTCCGTGTTTTCAAAAGATTTCTAAAATTAAGCAAGTTGTTTGAGATGTGAGTTTTCTCACTCTATTATTCCATACTGATTGGGGCATTTTGTTTTCCGTTAATGCCCGGGTCAGACCAAGTATATTTTTTAGATTCACTTGTTGCAAGAGAAGAGCTAAACTTAGCACATATTCTCATAATTATTGTATTATTTTATTTTTGATGTGTGCGTGTTGTGTTTATCAGTTGTTGTACAAATAGATTGTTATTGCTGTATAGACCGATCTGCTTGTGCACTATGATTATTTATTCACATATATATATATATATATAGTTTTCTCTTATATGTATAAATTGTTGGCATTTTTTTCATTCCACTATGGGATTATGATCTTCTCTGGTATGATGTGTTTGTATTCTTCTTCTTTTCTAATGTTTCTTTTTTCTTCTTTCTCACCCTCTAATTTCTTCATCCTATGGATCTAGTGTCGGCTCTCAGGATTGAAAAATCGGGTCATTATGTTTTGGTATCAGAGCCAAAGGTTGAGTGAGAACCTTGGCTCTGTAGGTTTAAATCAATAAGAGATAAGGTAATGTAACGCCTTATTACGAGTTTAAGTGTATATATATGAGAGCGCATACTTATTAGTATTATAAAATGTTTTTTATTATGTTTGTTTATCTATTGAGTGACATATAAATTCCAAATTAATACATTTGGATGATGTTGTCGATTGGTATATTTAAACACTCGAACAAGGCATGTTGATATAGTATTGTTTTAAGGAATTAGTAAATGAAATAATCTAACCAAGCTTTCATACATTTTGTATACAAAGTAAATTTTCAAATCAAATATATTCTCTATAGATGATTAGTTTAATAGAAAATGTTGATATTTAATTATTATCATTTATGGTTTATCTAGTTGTGGTCACATTCGAGAGTTGATTATTATTGATTGATTTGTAGTTGTGCCTGACCAGTTTTGGGAATTAGCTACTTTTTTGGTAAGAGCAATCTTATCATCTCTTTCATGGGTCTGGAAGATATATATATATATATATATATATAAGAGAACACTGGAAACGAACACCTTATGAATTTTGTTTCACGATTTGACTATGAGGCGGCATTCGATGATGATGTTGGATAAGAATTCAACCTAAGTGTTTATTATGAATTTAAACAATGATAAACATATATGGTGTAGTCTTACATAGAGTTAGAATTACATAAGTGTAACTTGTAAACGAGATTTATAAATTGGAATTGGATTTGAGTTAAGAATTGAGGGATCTGAATTTCCGATGAGTTTGAAAATGGTTTTCCAATGTATATAAGGAATATTAAGATCATTCAAAATGTTTATGAATAAATGAAATTTAAAAGATTTTAAAAGCATAAATATTACTTCTATCAGTGGAAAATAATTATGATGATGACTGCAGTATCATCGATGTTCGTTTTCGAGTTTCTAAGTAAAACCTTGCTAACATTGATTATTGTTTGGATTAAAACGAAATTTTATTTTGTATCCAAGATTTATTATTTTGAAATATGGAAGTTTGGTTCTGAAATTTTCAACCGAGATATAATATGGATATATATTCTAAGTACTAGAGTTGTTTGATTGTGCTTTCACTTGATATGATATTTCATAGGTTTTTTCTAAATGAAATGGAATATTCGATGATTTTGGACAGTAGAAATTTCCAAGTTGAGTTTGAAGATTATCTTATTTTATATGAAAATATAAGAGAATAAGATTTTAATTTATTAATTTAAGAAGTCTGAATGTATGAATTAAAATTTTAATTAAGCGTTGTTGTAGTTCATAATTTCATGATTTGAAGTTTAAACGAGTGCATAGGATCAAAATAAGTCGGAGTGCTTTGAAATGAGAGTCATCCATATCTATTAGATATTAGTTTCCTAATGAAAGGGAAAAATTAATATTTCATCTTATAGATTTTTAGTTATGTCAAAATCAAATTTTTAGAAAAAATCGTGGTTTAGTAGTTTATGAACCAAACGATAAATTAAATTAAAAAAAATGAAGTATTGGAAGATAAAGAATAAATATATAGTATGAACTTTAAAAATTATATTTCATAATGTGTTGACTTATGATGAAATTATGATTTGTAGCATGAATGATCAGTTAAGTGATAAATTAAGGTTGTTGAGTGTGACAATTGATAGATTGTTTGTTATGCTTGTATGATGTTGAGGTTTATAACCTGAAAGAACCACTAGTTATGATTGTTAATGTTTATAACAGTATATATAATGTTACGTGGCTTGTGGTTGCATTTAATGTTATGTTACATTTGTGTGGTTTGGTGATTTGCATCATTATTGCAAGTTGCATCAATTTTGATTGTTGCATGTGATTGATGTGTTTATTATGCATATGTTAGTTGTCATTGCATTACTTGTTTATTTGCTTAACTCGTTTTTGAGTTATGCAAGTATATACAAGTTTACCGAAGCAACTAGCGCTAATCGCTTTTGATTTCGTAAATAAAGTTTTGTTGCCCGACAAATATGTACATATTTATGTTTTGATTGGTTTGGATGATTTTATGTCTCAGATATGGCTAGCAGCTTGGCTTTTGATCGATATGGTCCCTATGTAGCATTTTTGGTTTTTCCAGATCGAGTTGCACAAAAGAGGCACCACTGAAATTTTTCACAATTTCAAGTGTTAACAAGTTTAATATGATTTTGTAAGAAATATTTTTGAAGTAAAATTAATTGATTTGTAACATACTTCTTAACTTGTGATCTCGACGACAAATCCTTTTTGATGGGAAATAATGTTACAACCCAAAATTTTAATATGTGAATATTTAATTAATTTAAATGTTTAAAATGATTAATTTTAAGATTTAATGATCTAAGTTAAATTTAAAAGTGAACTTCAATGTGAAATTAAATTAAAATTGTAAATCTTGAATTTAAAATCCAGTTAAGTTTATTCTGAAGATATGCAGACTCTAATTGAATATAAATGGTAATAATAAATTATTATCAACGAATTTGAGTGTTTTGAGATCGGATTATTACTAATCGATATTTATTAACATATAAAAATAACCATTTTGCAAATGATCTCGATATTCGATGAAACCAGTTTCATTATATCCATAATGGTTTTTTTTTAAGATTTCGTATCCATTGGAGTTATTGTGTGATCGTACGTGACATAAACATGTATTGATAAACGATTTGAAATTGTTATAATGTGTAATTTGATTTTAAGAATAACTGTTGAATATGATAAAATTGGGCTTCGAAACTAGTTCCATCAAATCTGAAATATGGGTAATTAGCTATAAACATCTGTGAGCACGCCTTGTTAGGAGTTAGAGAAAATCGAGGTTGATGATACATGAATAGTGTTTTAAATTTTTGTTTATAAATAATATCATAATCTCCATTTATAAAACCCGAATCTTAACCAAATTTAGCCGCCACTTTCATCTCTTACAAACTAATGGTCCTTATTGCTCCGGCAATCCCAGGCCATTTTTACTTGTAGAGTTCAATAGGATTTTGTGCGTGTGACTCCGCTGATTACATCGATGGTGGCAGGTCTTTGCTCGCAGGCGAGATGGAATGGGAACTTGCATAGGAATAGTGATGGGTCACTTAGAGTTTTGGGTCGGGGTCGATGGAGGTTGACATCTAACGGAGAAGTGAGGGAAAGAGGGAGGTTGAGGTATAGGAAGTGGTCAGAGGTTGAATCATCGTCTAACGAAAGTGATAACGACAGTTGAATTGAAATCAAATTTCACATTTTCTAGCGATTTCAAGCGTCATTATGGTCTAGGTCAGAGGGCATAGGCTCGTCTTGGTGTGTCAGTGGCGTGGGTAGGTCGATCGGAGCTCCGATGCTCCAAGCATTTCCCATCTTAGGTTTGAATGGAGGTGACTCCTCTATATCTTATTTGAACTGGGTTCGAATTTTATACGCGAAGGAAGACGAGATTAGGGGTCATTTTGTAAAAACCCGGATTCCGACGGACCGATTTTTTTTCAAAAATCCCAATCCATCGAAATCCGACTTGGTTTGCTCTGGTATCTTGCATAAAAGACAGAGACATGAAACATGTCAGAGTTCGGAAAACATCTCACAGTGGAAGGAATAAAATGTAATGTAATTAAAACATAGCTTTACCTTAATAATAATACGACTAAACTAGTATCCAAAGCCATACAGTCTCTGTCATGGACCTAACCTACGAATGTTGTGAGGAGGGGGGGTCAGAACATAAGTCCTATGTGACTGGATTTAAATTATACTTCTAGATAATCCTACATATACCGTTCAATTACATTTTCTAATTTATTAGGTAATCTGTGTTATTAGCATTCAAGGCTTACACACGTCGCACCCATCTACTCTCTAGTAGATTAACCAGATACAGTGTATATGTAGCTACCCCCAACTAAGGTACACCCGATGGTACCCTACTCGCACGGTCTCCACCGTATCATCGCAGAAATATGGTAGTCCCTAATCCTACGCCCGAATGTCGTACGGATTTCTGTATATATGTCGATGCTATGTCTGCAAAGAACCACTACTTCTATATTACGTAAGCGTTCGGACTGCCATCTTTGAACCATTCGATCGAATTAGGTTCCATCCTCGAATAATGCCCTCTAGTCTTATGATACACCGCCCAGAGCGACATGAGTGTACCTAGACTTTCCCATGTACGTATCGTCAATCATTCTCGATGTCTATTGCACATGTTCTTTATATGTGCGTCCAAGTCCTGTGGCAGGGCTAATCGAGAAATACGGAACTCGGTCGGGAGCTTTCAGATATATGTCGATTGCAGATGCTAAGGTCTGCTTTTACAGTGGCTATGGTCCCACTAGACCCCTTCCTCAACTAATGAAAGGCACCCAAGAATATCAAGAATGAGAACTTAATCCCGGCCCCCTATGCCCTTCAAACCTATTGGCCAACCTCACCCATAACTAGATAGCAAAGTATATGGTCTTTTGGAGTTCTCCGCCTTTTCGCTTTACATATTGACTGAAGATGATAGGTAGATGACGAGTTGCTATCACAGGGCACTAACTAGTCTTGTCGAATCATGTTGTTCCATCTTAGTCTTTTGATTGCCCCTTATTATTGCATTCAAGGCATACTCATTGGTTCACCTACGCAGACCTAACCTCTATGAGTACAGGCAGATCATCTGCCGCTCATAGAGGAATACCAAGAGTACCCTACGTCCCCAGAAGCCGCATGCTTCTTAACCCAGTCCGTTGGAGCCTACAAGAATATCTAGATGGACATGCGCTCCTCTTTGTGTCTTTTGACACCTTGATGATCTACCCCTTATGATTATTCAACCTCTAACGTATGGACTAGTCCTAACGCCTCAGTTTCTATGTCATTAGACCCTACGTCTAACCATTAATCACGCGTTTGCGCCACCTTGTGAGTTTTTCTCATTTAACTTGGTTATTCCCCTTCAGGTTGACTTCCTTTTCAAGTTTACCAAGTTGCCTTCGCTTATTAATTCAATTTATAACTTAACCCATTTAAGTTCATTAATAAGCCTACAACATGTTATTCTCATAATCTATTCATTATTCCATCCCATGGTTATCATAACATGTTCTACTTAATTTATAATTGAGCACATCTTAATTCACAGATACAATGGTAAGAGAATAATTTCATTTTTCCCTATCATTCCTTATAACTTATCTTATTTCATAAGTTTAATTCCCACTTGTCCCTAGGACAAGCCTACCTATAATCTTTCGTATTCAAGTTCATTCATAATAGGTTATTATCATCATTCCCCATTTTGGCATTAATTAAGATTAACTTAACCTTTCTCATTTCTTTAGCAAATTTACTTAACCCCTACTCAATTCAACTGGTTCGTAACACCACTACAGATTTAATTAGGTTAAGTATTCCAATTTAACAAATTACCATGCAACCCATGTTACCCACTTAACCCCTTTTATTATATCCATGTCAACCCTACATGTGTCGTCTTGGTTAAGTGTTCATTATTATTTATTATGTCCGTAAACATGCAATACCTCTCATATTAGATTGTCGTTTGCGGTTGCTGGATATGCCGGACGGTTCCGGGCATACTTCTACCGCATCTGAATCTAACCACGTGTCTTGACACCACTACGGGTCCAATTTCCACCAAAGACCTTTCACATTAGATTACCATTTGCGGTTGCTGGATATGCCAAGCGGTTCTGGGTAGACTTCTACAGCAGACCAAATCTAACCTCGTGTCTTAGGCATATAAGTTCTTATTTTAACTTATACTCATAATTCAAATCTTGGATTATAATATATGTCAATTACCCATAAACCCTCAATTCACATTTATGCTTATAATCCAATCAACAGATTATGCCTATAATCCCAATTCAACTTGTGATCCCAATTTCATGTTCATAATTCTAATTTGATTTACATACATAAATCCCACCCTAATTATATTCATAATTCCAAGCATAGTTATGCCCAATTCCCCATATATGTCGCATTTCTTCTTACATTTAATTAACTTCAATAAAGTGAAATTATTCCAATTCTACTAATTGTTCATATTCATTGAAGTTATGCTCCAAAATTTCAACCTATTAGTTTTGCCCCAAATTACCCAACCTTAAGTTGCGCTCAGATTACAGTCTCGCTTATTCATGTCCATTATTAATCCACGCATTTCCCAATTATCCCAACATACTTAATTGTTCCAACTTAATTTGTACATATTTTCACTAATGTCCTGGATTAATATTTATAGTTATGCGCCAAATTATCATCATTCCCAATTTCCAGTATTTTATGAGTTATACAACAATTCCCCAATCACAGGTTTTTCCCAAAATCCATCATGCAAGTTATTTCAATTTCCCAAACACCCTTCCATTATTACACTATTGTTCGTACGTATGCCTTTCAACGAGATCTGAACTAGGCTCGAAGTTAGCCGAGTCTATAAAAATAAAAAGGAACGGGAAGAAGAACAGAATAGACATTAAGTAAAAGCTATAAGATTTTAATTGAATTAAACATTTTAATTTAGGGAATTGCTAAGCGATATGCATACAATTATTCACAAGGGTAATTTAAACCCACTCACCTTGCTAGGATTAGAAAAGAGATAAATCGGTGTTGTAACACTTTGATGTTGATTAACCTTCTAAATTGATTGTTGATGAAGAACTTGTCTCTAAAAATCTCTACTTTAATTTATGTTAAAGGTGGAGGCTAGGTTAGTTGAGAATTTAGCAGCATGGAGGTTAGGGTTAAAGAGATAGATGAGATTAGGGTTGGGTTTGATGTTTATTTATAGCTGTAGTAGGTGAATTAGGGCCTTAGGATTAAAATAAAATCCATCTAAACCTTCCACCTCGCTTAAGAAAAGAAGGTTCTAAAGTAGGCTAAACCAACCCAGGTGTGTAGCACCCATACGCACGCATTGACACTAATGGTGTTGGCACCTTCCTATATGCGATTTCTTTTCTTTTTGTACAAGCAAAATCTTAAACGCTCCTTAATATATGCAAAGTAAGTTTCTTTTTCATTAATACATCCTTCCATGTGTCATTATTTCTTTGTTGCATATATTTCTAATATTCTTATTTAAATGCGTCAATGCTTTCCCGTTTCATGCACTTGATATGTTGCTTCTTTTTAACGCATTAAATTGCTTGGTCTCTTTTTTTTCTATGCATGCTTTAATTGCATATTTGACATGTTTGCATTCTATATTCTTTTTCTTTTATTTGCATGACATCAGTTCATTTTTAATTAGGTTCATGCATCTGCACATTTCTATTATTTTTATTTTGGTTCATGCATCTACACATTCCTATTATTTTTAGTGCATATTATCTTCCTACAAAATTTTGAATTTCAAATAAAATGTATACACATATGCCCTTCTCATTTATTGTCGCATGCAATTTTATTAATTCACCTTTTTACCATTTACATTAATTACATTAACGTTTCTCTTTATTACTTGTTTTCTCTATCATAGTTACATGCATGTACTTCCTTTTCCTTTTTAACATTATTACATGCGCAATTTTATTGCATACTTTTTTTCCTTGCATTAACTTCTTTTTAATATACATATACATATATATATATATATTGCATGCAATTCATTTTCCTTCATTTCAATGCACTTATATATATATTTTTTTAATTTTCCTTTAAATATATCTATGCATATAATATATACATATATGCATATTTTTAATTATCACTAAAAATGCGGGGTGTTACATTCTCTCACTCTTAAGAAATTTCATCCCCGAAATTTGGTAATGGTAAAATCTAATGATCCCTCGCATATTATACATCCATTATGTGTGCATCCAATTTTTGCAAACATTGTGCACATGTGCAAAGTGAAATACATCATAGTAGTGCATGTATGCCTAGTTTGGTACCATCTATATGCATGCAACCTTTCAAAAAATCTTTCAAAACATGATGCTCACATCCTAAGTATACTTGCAGTTCTATATGAATGCAATATTTTTTGAAAAAAACCAAAATATTTTTCACCCGGATTTTCCCACACTCTTACAGAGTAAGAACATAGTTCATCCATTTGTTGCATGCAAAACCCTACCAACCATTATTAAATTCGAAATTTAGAAAAATCTAATTTACCAAATTCGATTCCTTATGTTACAAAAAGGTATTAAACGGAGAAATTTACATCTTCCGTTTTTCTTTTATGTTCCTTTTCTAATTGCACTTGGATTTCACGTAACTACTCTATACAAAGTTTCCTATTTTCCTATCCAAGCATAACTACATAAGAAAACTTCTTTTTTTTCGGTTATGTTTTGTTGCTTCTCTGAATTTATTGTTTTCTTTTTATCTAGGCTATTTTTCTTTCTTAGCTTGTTTTACTTAATCCAAGGATTGTAGTTTATTCTTTTCAAATAAGCCTTTCCATCCTACACAGCTACTACTAAGGGCCAAGAATCAATGACTGTTTCATTAATGAAAAGTCCAACCACAAACTCTCAACGCTCACTTGCCCTTCACTATCTAGTAGTCACTACTAGTCCTTACTGTGCTTTACTAACCTATACTTTTTCTTTTTCGAGCAACAGTTCTAGTCTTTACAATGCCTATGCATTCTACGGGAATTTTCTATTATTCCAAGATAACCTTCGCTATTTACTTTATAGCCTCAAATTTCTCCGTTCTTTCTTGGCACTAACCCTTACCTACTCTCTTAATTTTAAAACATGGTTTGGCCTCTTTTTTTTCAAACATCAAAAATACTTTTAAGATTAAAACTTGAAAAAATCATAAACTCTTTTGCCAAAACTTTTACAATTTCAAGTTCTTAAAAGTTAACAAGGGTTAGACTCATAGTGGGCTTCCGACTTACCTAGGCTTTCCTAGACACCCCCACAAGGTCAATTCTCTCAAGTATATATATACCTAATCCATTTTCCTTTTTCTATTTAGTGGGCTCCTCTATGGATCTAGGTTTATATATATAATATATTTATATTTTAAAATACAAATATGCTCACTCATTATCTAATAAGGAATCCTAAACATAAGCTCTGATACCAGATGTAACAACCCGGATTCCGACGGATTGAATTTTTTTCAAAAATCTCAATCCATCGAAATCCGACTTGGTTTGCTTTGGTATCCTACAGAAAATACAGAGGCATGAAACATGTCAGAGTTCGGAAAACATCTCACAGCGGAAGGAATAAAATATAATGTAATTAAAACATAGCTTTACCTTAATAATAATACTGCTAAACCAGTATCCAAAGCTATACAGTCTCTGCCATGAACCTAACCTGCGAATGTTGTGAGGAGGGGGGGGGGTCAGAACATAAGTCCTGTGTGACTGGATTTAAATTATACTTCTGGATAATCCTACATATACCGTTCAATTACATTTTCTAATTTATTAGGTAATCTGTGTTATTAGCATTCAAGGCTTACACACGTCGCACCCATCTACTCCCTAGAAGATTAACCTAATACAGTGTATATGTAGCTACCCCCAACTAAGTTATACCCCATGGTTCCCTACTCGCACAGTCTCCACCGTATCATCGCAGGAATATAGTAGCCCTAATCCTACGCCCGAATGTCGTACGGATTTTTGTATATATGTCAACGCTACATCTGCAAAGAACCCCTACTTCTATATTAAGTAAGCGTTCGGACTGCCATCTTTGAACCATTCGATCGAATTAGGTTCCATCCTCAAATAATGCCCCCTAGTCTTATGATACACCACCCAGAGCGACATGAGTGTACCTAGACTTTCCCACGTATGTATCGTCAATCGTTCTCGATGTCTATTGCATATGTTCTCTATATGTGCGCCCGAGTTCCGTGGCAGGGCTAATCGAGAAACACAGAACTCGGTCGGGAGCTTTCAGATATCTGCCGATTGCAGATGCTAAGGTCTGCTTTTACAGTGGCTATGGTCCCACTAGACCCCTTCCTCAACTAATGAAAGGCACCCAAGAATATCAAGAATGAGAACTTAACCCTGGCCCCCTATGCCCTTTAAACCTATTGTCCAACCTCACCCATAAGTAGATAGCAAAGTATATGGTCTTTTGGAGTTCTCCGCCTGAGTGAAGATGGTAGGTAGACAACGAGTTGCTATCACGAGGCAATTGCTAGTCTCGCCGAATCATGCTGGTCCATCTTAGTCTTTT
Source organism: Allium sativum (assembly GCA_030737875.1). Classification (NCBI taxonomy): domain Eukaryota; kingdom Viridiplantae; phylum Streptophyta; class Magnoliopsida; order Asparagales; family Amaryllidaceae; genus Allium; species Allium sativum. The sequence goes on along the minus strand of CM060920.1, from coordinate 388,769,051 downwards.
GATTGCCCTTTATTATTGCAATCAAGGCATACTCATTGGTTCACCTACGCAGACCTAACCTCTGTGAGTACAGGCAGATCATCTGCCACTCACAAAGGAATACCAAGAGCACCCTAAGTCCCCGGAAGCCACATGCTTCTTAACCCAGTCCGTTGGAGCCTGCAAGAATATTTAGATGGACATGCACTCCTCTTTGTGTCTTTTGACACCACGATGGGGTTATTCATCCTCTAACATATGGATTGGTCCAAGCCCCTCAGTTTTATATGTCATTAAACCCTACGTCTAACCAATAACCACGCGCTTGCGCCACCTCATGAGTTTTCTCATTTAACTTGGTTATTCTCCTTCACGTTGACTTCTTTTTCAAGTTTACCAAGTTACCCTCGCTTATTAATTCAATTTATAACCTAACTCATTTAAGTTCATTAATAAGCCTACAACATGTTATTCTCATAATCTATTCATTATTCCATCCCATGGTTAACATAACATGTTCTACTTAATTTATAATTAAGCACATCTTAATTCACAGAAACATTGGTAAGACAATAATTTCATTTTTCCCTATCATTCCTTATAACTTATCTTATTTCATAAGTTATAATTCCCACTCGTCCCTAGGACAAGCCTACCTATTATCTTTCTTATTCAAGTTCATTCATAATAGGTTATTATCATCACTCCCCATTTCGGCATTAATTAAGATTAACTTAACTTTCTCATTTCTTTAGCAAATTTACTTAATACCTACTTAATTCAACTGGTTCGTAACACCACTACAGATTTAATTAGGTTAAGTATTCCAATTTAACAAATTACCATGCTACCCATGTTACCCGCTTAACCCCTTATATTTTATCCATGTCAACCCTACAGGTGTCGTCTTGGTTAAGTGTTCATTATTATTTATTATGTACGTAAACACGCAAGACCTCTCACATTAGATTACCGGTTACGGTTGTTGGATATGTCAGGCGGTTCCGGGCAGACTTTTACCGCATCCGAATCTAACCTCGTGTCTTGACACCATTACAGGTCCAATTTCCACCTAAGACCTCTCACATTAGATTACCGTTTGCGGTTGCTGGATATGCCGGGCGGTTCCGGGCAGACTTCTACCGCAGATCAAATCTAACCTCGTGTCTTAGGCATATAAGTTCTTATTATAACTTATACTCATAATTCAAATCTTAGATTATAATATATGTCAATTACCCATAAACCCTCATTTCACATTTATGCTTATAATCCAATCAACAAATTATGCCTATAATCTCAATTCAACTTATAATCCCAATTTCATGTTCATAATTCCAATTTGATTTATATACATAAATCTCACCCTAATTATATTCATAATTCCAAGCATAGTTATGCCCAATTCCTCATATATGTCGCATTTCCTCTTACATTTAAATAACTTCAATAAAGTGAAATTATTCCAATTCCACAAATTGTTCATATTCATTGAAGTTATGCTCCAAAATTCCAACCTATCAGTTTTGCCCCAAATTACCCAACCTTAAGTTGCGCTCAAATTACAGTCTTGCTTATTCATGTCCATTATTAATTCACGCACTTCCCAATTATCCCAACATACTTAATTGTTCCAACTTAATTTGCACATATTTTCAATAATGTCCCAGATTAATATTTATATTTATGTGCCAAATTATCATCATTCCCAATTTCCAGTATTTTATGAGTTATACAACAATTCCCCAATCACAGGTTTGGCCCAAAATCCATCGTGCAAGTTATTTCAATTTCCCAAACATCCTTCCACTATTACAATATTGTTCGTACGTATGCCTTTTAATGAGATCTGGTGTAACAACCCGGAATTTTGGAACCAATTTAAAATTTTTATTTTAAGAAATTTTATTACAAAATGCATTAGAATTTTAAATTCCACTACTAAATTAAATTATTGAATTTAATAAAGAATAAAATTAAATAAATTATGATGTTATTTATGAATGATTTCAAATTTATTTCTAAAAAAATTATTTGTAAATAGTGATTTATTACAATTGAAATTAGTATCAAATTGTATGTATATTTGTAATAATTGACTTCGAACAATTGAAAATAAAAGAAAACAATAGTTGAGTCATTGCTTTGTTAAAAGCTTTAATATAGGAGTTTTATAATAATTAATAATAAATCAACATTTAATTTCTTTTCCTATTCACATTTCATGCAAGTTTATTTAGCTTTCTTTTTTCTTTTTCCAATTTTATCAAATTCACCACCTCTTTTCTCACCACTCTCCATTAATTACGCATTCATTTATTTTCTTTGTCTGGTAATTTATTACTCTTCATTCTATTAATTCATTTCTCTTCACACATGTATTCTTATTTCTTAAACTTACATCCTTTTATTTTTCCTTGTTTTTTTTTCTTTAATTACCTCTCCTCAAAAACAAATCAACTCTATGAATGTATATTTATATATTTTATTTATTCTTGCATAAGCATTGAATATGTTGATTCAAAATAATAGGTAGAATAAATTATGACATGTCATTATGTTAGATAAATATGTAGTGTCATTATGTTATTTAATGTTATGTATTTTGAAATTTAAAAAAAATCACATAACTTTCTTGTAGTCTTCATTAAACAATAAGATACGCATTCTTTCTGTTTCTTCTCTTTTCTTTATAAATTTTGTTTTGAAATATATATGAGAAATAAATATGTCACCTCAGCCTTAGTCAGCAATCCATTTTCTTTGTAACGTAAAAAGAGGAAATCATAGTAAGTATTAACAAATTTGGGAAGTTTCATCTCTAAATAAATTTAAGTAGTAATTTATTTATAAAAAAAAGAGGGAAGTAAGTAAATTTATAAATACCCTAAAATTAAACCAAAACCCTAATACACTCTAAAAACACAGCTGCCGCCTTATCTTCAAATCAATGGCCTGCGCCTTCCCTCTTCTTCCCGATTTTTCTCTCCATCCCCTCAATAACTTCGAACAACTTCAAAGGGAAGGACGTTAAGCTCAAAAAAAGGTCTTTATAACCAACAGCTATGATCGAATGAAATGGCACGAGATGTTCGATTTTTCACCTTAATGGCGTCGACTGTAAATTATTTTCTGGTGAAGCATAGTCCATCGAGGTGGCTGCGGTCAAGGGAGGTGTTGGAGCTTGTGGTGGCGCGCAAGGAGGTGGGTGTCGATCTGGGTCTGGCGTGGTAGAAAGCGATACGATTTTGGTTCAAGGGGGAGCGGGTTTTAGGGTTCGTATGAAACTGTAGGAGAACGATGATTAGTGGTTCTCTAATGACATGGTTAACTAAGTAGGGTAATTAGATTTATTTTAATTTTAAATTTAATTATCTATGTAACCCAATGTTTAAAACTCTATTATTCTCTCAAACAGAAACCGATTTGAATGATTCAAATAGCGTTGGATTCATAGCAATGAGATCTACATGATGAAATTGAATAAAATAGATTTGGAACTCGTCTAAACTTTTGGTAGAGTGGAAAGCATTCCGTGAGATTTCTATATTTAATTATTAAAATTTAATTATTCCTTGCTATGTGAATTCTATATATGTATGTTGTGAAATCCATATTATTGATTGCTATGAAATTTGAATTGATTGAGGTTGTTATGTGGATTTGTTGATGTGATGATATTTGGGTTGAAACAAAATTGTTGAATCAAATTATACCATTGGTTTAGGTTTGATTTGTCAAAATAAAATCATTATTCTTGTCAAACTAGAAATGACAAATTTAAAATTAGAACTTAGTTGAAATCAAAAATAACAAATTTTACATTGGAAGTTAGTTAAAATAAAGAGGACAAAAATTAACATTGCTTTTCATTGAAAACAAAAAGGACATTTTCCATTGTCAATTACGTAGAATTATAAAGGGTCAATTTTTGTTGGAAATAAAAAGATTCATTTTTCACCGTTATTTTGTTAAATTAGATCGACACACAAATTAGACATTTTTGTGTAATCAGAAATGACATCAAAATAGTCATCTTGGTTGTAATGAATGGCACTCAAAATATACATTTTGTTAAAATAGTATGACATCAAAATATTCAATTTTGTTGTAATAGAATTTACACTCAAGGTATACATTTTTGTGAAATTGTATTGACACCATAAAAATATGATTATAGAAACCTGATTTTGAAAAGGACATTTTTTATTTACAATCTAGAACTAAAAATATGATTATGGAAAAAGATGGCATTTTTATTTGCAAACTATTTGCAAATAAAAACATGAATAGAAAGAAATACATTTTGCATTTAAAAACATGAAAAGAAAAATATGACATTTTTATTTGCAAACTATTTGCAAATAAAAACATGAATTGTTTATAAATGAAACATTCATTTATTTGTATATTAAATTGTTTACAAATAAATATTCATTTTGTTTGTCATTGATGTACATAGTAAATTGTTCACTAATGAAACATTCATTTTTGTCTAAATTGAAAAAGAATGAAATTTAACATTCACTTTGTCATTTAATTAGAAGTAGACAAAAATATTTATTCTTTTCCAATTTAAAAGAATGATACTAAACACTCATTTTTGTCTAATTTGAATAAGAATATAAATAATAATTCATTTTGTCAAATTTAATAAAATGTAACCAAACATTCATCTTTGTATCATTTATATGGAGTGAGAACTTTTATCTCACTCAAATTTTTAAATAGTTATTTATTTTATAATTAAATTTAAATTAATTATCTGTGCTGGAATTGTTGTTTGTTGGGTAAATGTTGATTTGGGTGTTGTATGGTGAAAAGTTTGGAATTGGAATCATGTAGCTTGTTATAATAATGTTATTTTTTTTATTTTCCAAAAACATGTTTACACATCCATAACAAGTTTCCTGACTTGTTTATGTTGACTGGACAATAAATTTTCACACATCGTCCAAAAGCACAATTATAATATATTATTCGAATTTGTGTTGGTTGAAACCCCACACAGGTCTTGGGCTGATATTTGACTACACATCACCCTTTTGTTTAGTTGTAAATTGCACTTTGGCTGTTATTTGAATGTTTTGTCAGTATTATGGAATTAATGCAATGTTTGAAATCCATGTAGTTAAATTATATGGAAATTGTTGGGTCTCGTTCCAATTTAGGATATTTTAATCTGATATTCAATTAGATAATTAAATGATGTTTTTGATATTGAAAATTAAAAAGATTATATCTTTATTGTTTAAAATTTACAGTGAAAAGGTTTAGTTAAAAAGATTATATCTTTGTTGTTTAAAAGTTACCATAAAAAAAGATTGAACTAAAAGATTACATTTTTAATTGTCATATGTTAAAATAAAAAGAATGATTTCAGAATTGAACATTTTGAAAAGAATTTTATTATTATATTATAATAATATGGAAAGTTCAATTTTTATTAAAAATTGAAATGAAAGTTAGGATATTTGGAAACAAAGTATTTTTAACAATTTAATAAAAAGATCATACTTTTATTATGTAGAATATTTTAATAAAGTTATATTTTAAAATAGAAGATATTTTAAAATTAAGATATTTTAAAATAAAGGATGTTTTAAAATAATATTTCCCAATCAAATAATTATAATTATAAATTACAATCGTACATGGACACGAGGTTAGGTTACATTTTTGGTGGAAGTCTGCCCAGACCCAACCGGCATATCCAGCAGCCACAAATGTGGGGCCTAATGTGAGGGGTCCAAGTGCGCAAATACGAAATGGGCCATGACACGAGGTTAAGCCCAACTTGTGGGATAAGTCTGCTCGGAACCAACCGGCATATCCAGCATCCACAAGTCGCAGGCTTAATGTGGGAGGTCTGGCGCAGTATAAAATACAAATGAATAAGATAATGAATTGGGCTATTTAATCTGTTTTAAACAACGCCATTTTAAACCGTACGTGTTTATCAATTTATTTTATCCATTTTATAATGAATATTAAAAGAGCTAATTTCAAAATTAATATTTTGGAAATAATATTATTTTAATATGATAATAGATAGACTATTCAATTCTGATTTAAAATTGAAATAAAAGTTGTAATCGTATTATAAACGAACTTATAAACATTTTAGAATATGTTTAGAAAATGAATCGACGAAATATATATTATATATTTATAATGGTTTGAATAGAACGTTTTCGCATAGCAACCGTTCGTGAATTTCGACCATTAAATTTGATTTGACGTAGCGGAAGATCCGGCTGTCGGATTCTTCTGAAACCAGAACCTATGGGTTCGTATCGGAAAGAGTTTTCCAATGAGTATTTAAGATTTGAAATCCAATGGTTAGATTTTGAGAAATTATGTAAATTCATAACAAATGATTTAAAAGGGTTTTTGATAAAAATTCCAAGTTTATAAAGATATATGACATCTTTATCAGAATAACTGATTTATTTATTTATTTTAAATAAATAAAAGGATTTTAGAATGGTTTTATTATAATTAGGAATTTCCAATGAATATATTGAATTGGACTTAAATGAAAATTATCTACGGATTATTTCAATATTTATTTTTGTGATTGTATGGATATTATTTTGGAAATTTGGAAGATATTTAATATCATTGTTTCTGATATGATATCCGTTGGTTTTAGAATTTGATATTGTATATAAGTCGATATAATTTCTATTTAAAGTCTTATATCTAATATCAGGTTAGATTTTAGGTTTGTTGTGAATGGTGTCTTAATTAACACTACTCTTGAACATTTCTGAAAGAATAAATCTTGTAATTAAGATTTAAATGAGATTTTCCTAATTAAAATATTAAATGGGAAATTAATGAAATATGAATTTGGGTTTATCGTGAATTATGTTTTAAGTAACATTTGTTCTTTAACCCGGAATAAAGATAAGATTAATTCCCTGAAGTTGATTAATCATTTAATAATGATTTTAGAAGGTTAAAACTAAATGAAGTTTTTATTAAATCTTTAATCAGATTGGAGGGGAATAAAGTGATTAAAATTATTGAATTTAAGAAGTGACGGAAATGGAGTTCCACTAGTTTAACTCCATGCGATACTCAAATCTTTAATTAGATTTAAGCGGAAAATTGCAATTAAATTTACTGGAATGAATGGAGATGAATAGGTTGGGATTGGGATTAATTAATAAATAACTACCTTGGTAAGACGTAAATCCCGACTAGTTTGGATAGACCATAATTTGGTTGAATATGGATAAAGGTTTAAATAGAATCTTTTGAAATAAAGATCAAATGGGAAGATTAAAGAATAAATTTAAAAGAATTTATCTTTGATATAATTGATGGGAACCTTTCCCTAATAATATGAATATTCTATTAAAAGAATATTCTGAATTGGAATGGGATGTTGGATGTGTTTTTATAGCACTTGATTTTTGATTATAAAATCGCAAGTTATTCGGAAAGACCGGGTTTGACCCATTTCGAATAACTATTAAACGATGAAGAGTTGAAGACGAAGACGATGATTGAAGACCGGCGATCTTCACATCGAATGGATGTGTTGCTACTGAGGCCCATGACAGGAGTAGCTACCCTTAAGGGGCTTTAGTGGTAGTCGTCCGGACGTACGTGTTGATTGTCCGGATATGCGAGAACCTCTCAGGTGTCTCCGGTTCCGTTTAGACCCAGAACGGACTTGTAAATGGATGTGTGTCTGACGTTGAATTTCATTCTATGTAAATTGATTTCTATTAATATACAACCGTTGGTGGCGAAAAATTTATTCTCTTGCTTAACACCCTTAGAGGTTGTGTGTTGATAGTTTTCAATCGCATGGCGTGAATTGACAACGTGGCACGCTAAGATGCAAATGATCAAGGCTTTTGTTGAAAAGCATAGCCTTGTGTGATGATCAAAGCATAGTCTATTTCGGCATAGCTTTGTGTATAACGTTACCTCGCGAGCCTCACACCCCGGTAAGAGTCTAAAACGGAGCGAGGGAACGTAGGGAGTGCACCCGTTTCTTTCTAGCTAGAAGTGGTGTCAGCGACTTACCAGCCCTGACATTTTACTTATGTGGATGATGGAATTTTTCGAGGCCTCAGATTTATCGGTCGCCAATGGCCGTATTATAGGTCCAATAGGACCGGGAAGCGTGTGTTCAGGCATAACCAATCCAACGCATTGCACTATTGGGGGACCGGCCCTGATGTATCCAAGGGTTCGCCAGCGTCCGAATCTTAGGACATTGATAGAGCGTCTTGAATCGGTAAGGCGATCGTTCCTAGCCTCGGCTCATGATGGAAATCCAACTTCCAATACGACACCATGCAGTATTGATTGTATAACTAGTATGGCGACATAGTATATGGTAGCTATGCCGTCTATGATTGATACATTATGATTGAAATGTTTTTGAAACATATATACACTAATAATGATATCAAATCCATTTTATCGTATCAAGCATCTGTTGACCATTATAAGGTAAAACTCTATCCTCCGGTTTGCATTGCATTGTGTGATGGGACTTGAGTCTTATAACGATTTCATTTTTCTAAAAAGCATTGCGTTGTTTAACGATTTACCTTATTTATGCACTGGAAATCCAGTGTAATAAACCTATTCCGCGTTAGCGGCGTGGTCCTGTGATTAGCCTTATTATTAGATAAGTTAAGTTAGATTTCTCATACCAATCCTTGTTGCTGGCTATGGAGCTGGTTACGCATGATAGGGTGTTCTCACCATGTTGTTTGGTGGCGAACAATGGGCTCTTACCCCTACATGTCCCTTATTTATTAGGGTTTGTTATTGCAGTCGAGAGGCTGGCCGTAAAACAAGGTGTCTGGGGGATCATCTATATGTCACGGTGGAGGGTTAACCCACTGCCTGCGGGTCTTTACAGTTGGTATCAGAGCACAGGTTAGCTCAAATCTTTGGGGTACAACTCGTTAGAACTGAATAAAAGACTCATCAGAGGTTGGATTAGTAATTTCCAATAAGAATACTTATTAGAGATAGGATCAGCAGTGTCCTAGAATGAGGAAACTCATTAGAGATGGGGTTAGAAATGCCCTAGAATGAGTTCATAGTGAAAAGTTTATCATTAACGTTTTTATATAATCCGATCTTAGAAAATATGATTTCTGAATATTTAAAAGTTATATATAAATAAAATTATTGAAACCAATAATAGAATGAAAATTGATTTGGTTAACTAGATAACCTTTAACTTCGTTCGTTTTCGAGGACGAAAAGATTTTAAGTGGAGGAGATTGTAACAACCCGGAGTTTTGGAGCCAATTTTAAAAAATTATTTTAAGAAAATTTGTTAGAAAATGCGTCAGAATTTTAAATTCCACTATTAAATTAAATTATTGAATTTAATAAAGAATAAAATTAAATAGAATTATGATGTTATTTATGATTGATTTCAAATTTATTTCTAAAAAAAATTATTTGTAAATAGAGATTTATTATAATTGAAAGTAGTACCAAATTGTATGTATATTTGTAATAATTGACTTCGAACAATTGAAAATAAAAGAAAACAGTAGTTGAGTCATTGCTTTGTTAAAAACTTTAATATAGGAGTTTTATGATAATTAATAATAAATCAACATTTAGTTTCTTCTCCTATTCACATTTCATGCAAGATATTTAGCTTTCTTTTCTCTTTTTCCAATTTTATCAAATTCACTACCTCTTTTCTCACCACTCTCCGTTAATTACGCATTCATTTATTTTCTTTGTCTAGTAATTTATTACTCTTCATTCTATTAATTCATTTCTCTTCACACATGTATTCTTATTTCTTAAACTTACATCCTTTTATTTTTCCTTGTTTTTTTTCTTTAATTATCTCTCCTCAAAAACAAATCAACTCTATGTATGTATATTTATATATTTTATTTATTCTTGCATGAGCATTGAATATGTTGATTCAAAATAATAGGTAGATTCTAAATAAATTATGAGATGTCATTATGTTTGATAAATATGTAGTGTCATTATGTTATTTAATGTTATGTGTTTTGAAATTTAAAAAAAATCACATAACTTTCTTGTAGTCATCATTAAACAATAAGATATGCATTCATTTCTTTCTGTTTCTTCTCTTTTCTTTATAAATTTTGTTTTGAAATATATATGAGAAATAAATATGCCACCTCAGCCTTAGTCAGCAATCCATTTTCTTTGTAACGTAAAAAGAGGAAATCATAGTAAGTATTAATTAGCAAATTTGGGAAGTTTCATCGCTAAATAAATTTAAGTAGTAGTTTATTTATAAAAAAAAGGAGGGAAGTATGTAAATTTATAAATACCCTGAAATTAAACCAAAACCCTAATACACTCTAAAAGCACAGTCGCCGCCTTATCTTCAAATCAATGGCCTGCGCCTTCCCTCTTCTTCCCGATTTTTCTCTCCATCCCCTCAATAACTTCAAACAACTTTCAAAGGGAAGGACGTTAAGCTCAAAAAAAGGTCTTTATAACCAACAGCTATGATCGAATGAAATGGCACGAGCTATTCGATTTTTCACCTTAATGGCGTCGACTGTAAACTGTTTTCTAGTGAAGCATAGTCCACTGAGGTGGTTGCGGTTAAGGGAGGTGTTGGAGCTTGTGGCGGCGCGCAAGGAGGTGGGTGTCTATCTGGGTCTGGCGTGGTGGAAAGTGGTGCGATTTTGGTCCAAGGGGGAGCGGGTTTTTGGGTTCGTATGAAATTGTAGGAGAACGATGATTAGTGGTTCTCTAATGACATGGTTAACTAAGTGGGGTAATTATATTTATTTTAATTTTAAATTTAATTATCTATGTAACCCAATGTTTAAAACTCTATAATTCTCTCAAACAGAAACCGATTTGAATGATTTAAATAGCGTTGGATTCGTAGCGATGAGATATACATGAAGAAATTGACTAAAACAGATTTGGAACTCGTCTAAACTTTTGGTAGAGTGGAAAGCATTCGGTGAGATTTCTATATTTAATTATTAAAATTAAATTATTCCTCACTATGTGAATTCTATATATGTATGTTGTGAAATCCATATTATTGATTGCTATGAAATTTGAATTGAATGAGGTTGTTATGTGGATTTGTTGATGTGATGATATTTGTGTTAAAACAAAATTGTTGAATCAAATTATACCATTGGGTTGAGGTTTGATTTGTCGAAATAAAATCGTTATTCTTGTCAAACTAGAAATGACAAATTTAAAATTGTAACTTAGTTGAAATCAAAAATGACAAATTTCACATTGGAAGTTAGTTAAAATAAAGAGGACAAAAATTAACATTGCTTTTTGTTGAAAACAAAAAGGACATTTTCCATTGTCAATTACGTAGAAATTAAAAAGGGTCAATTTTTGTTGGAAATAAAAAGATTCATTTTTCACCGTTATTTTGTTAAATTAGATCGACATACAAAATAGACATTTTTGTGTAATTAGAAATGACATCAAAATAGTCATCTTGGTTGTAATGAATGGCACTCAAAATATACATTTTGTTAAAATAGTATGACATCAAAATATTCAATTTTGTTGTAATAGAATTTACACTCAAGGTATACATTTTTGTGAAATTGGATTGACACCATAAAAATATGATTATAGAAACCTGATTTTGAAAAGGACATTTTTTTATTTACAATTTAGTTGTAAGTAAAAATATGATCATAGAAAAAGATGACATTTTTATTTGCAAACTATTTGCAAATAAAAACATGAATAGAAAGAAATACATTTTGCATTTAAAAACATGAACAGAAAAAGATGACATTTTTTTGGCAAACTATATGCAAATAAAAACATGAATTGTTTATAAATGAAACATTCCTTCATTTGTATATTAAATTGTTTACAAATAAATATTCATTTATTTGTCATTAATGTATATAGTAAATTGTTCACTAATGAAACATTCATTTTTGTCTAAATTGAGAAAGAATGAAATTTAGCATTCACTTTGTCATTTAATTAGAAGTAGACAAAAACATTTATTCTTTTCCAATTTAAAAGAATGACACTAAACACTCATTTTTGTCTAATTTGAATAAGAATATAAATAAACATTCATTTTCTCAAATTCAATAGAATGTAACCTTACACTCATCTTTGTATCATTTAAATGGAGTGAGAACTTTTATCACACTCAAATTTCTAAATAGCTACACTCAAATTTCTAAATAGCTATTTATTTTATAATTAAATTTATATTAATTATCTGTGCTGGAATTGTTGTTTGTTGGATAAAGGTTGATTTAGGTGTTGTATGGTGAAAAGTTTGGAATTGGAATCATATAGCTTGTTATAATAATGTTATTATTATTTTTATTTTCCAAAAACATGTTTACACAGCCATAACAAGTTTCCTGACTTGTTTATGTTGATTGGGCGATAAAATTTCACACATCGTCCTAAAGCACAATTAATAATACATTATTCGAATTTGTATTGGTTGAAACCATACACGGGTCTTGGGCTGATATTTGACTACACATCACCCTTATGTTTAGTTGTAAATTGCACTTTGGCTGTTATTTGAATGTTTTGTCATTATTATGGAATTAATGCAATGTTTGAAATCCATGTAGTTAAATTATATGGAAATTGTTGGGTCTCGTACCAATTTAGGATATTTTAATCTGATATTCAATTAGGTAATTAAATCATGTTTTTGATATTGAAAATTAAAAAGATTATATCTTTATTGTTTAAAATTTACAATGAAAAGGTTGAGTTAAAAAGATTATATCTTTATTTTTAAAAAGTTACCATAAAAAAGATTGAATTAAAAGATTACATTTTTAATTGTCATATGTTAAAATAAAAAGATTGATTTTAGAATTGAACATTTTGAAAAGAATTTTATTATTATATTACAATAATATGGAAAGTTCAATTTTTATTAAAAATTGAAATGTAAGTTAGGATATTTGGAAACAAAGTATTTTTAACAGTTTAATAAAAAGATCATATTTTTATTATGTAGAATATTTTAATAAAGTTATATTTTAAAATAGGAGATATTTCAAAATAAGGGATGTTTTAAAATAATATTTCCCAATGAAATAATTATAATCATAAATTACAGTCGTACCTGGACACGAGGTTAGGTTACATTTGTAGTGGAAGTCTGCCCGGACCCAACCGGCATATCCAACAACCATAAATGTTGGGCCTAAGTGAGGGGTCCAAGTGCGCAAATACGAAACGGGCCACGACACGAGGTTAAGCCCAACTTGTGGGATAAATCTGCCCGGAACCAACCGGCATATCCAGCATCAACAAGTCGCAGGCTTAATGTGGGAGGTCTGGCCCAATATAAAATATAAATGAATAAGATAATGAATTGAGCTATCTAATCTCTTTTAAACAATGCCATTTTAACCCATACGTGTTTATCGATTTATTTTATCCATTTTATAATGAATATTAAAAGAGCTAATTTCAAAATTAATATTTTGGAGATAATATTACTTTAATATGATAATAGATAGAATATTCAATATGGATTTAAAATTGAAATAAAAGTTGGAATCGTGTTATAAACGAATATATAAACATTTTAGAATATGTTTAGAAAGGAAATCGACAAAATATATATTACATATTTATAATGGTTTGAATAGAACGTTTTCGTGCAGCAACCGTTTGTGAATTTCGACCTTTAACTTTGATTTGACGTAGTGGAAGATCCGACTGTCGGATTCTTCTGAAACCAGAACCTATGGGTTCGTATCGAAAAGAGTTTTCCAATGAGTATTTAAGATTTGAAATCCAACGGTCAGAATTTGAGAAATTATGTAAATTCATAATAAATGATTTAAAAGGGTTTTTGATAAAATTCCAAATTTATAAAGATATATGATATCTTTATCAGAATAACTGATTTATTTATTTTTTAAATAAATAAAAGGATTTTAGAATGGTTTTATTATAATTAAGAATTTCCAATGAATATATTGAATTGAATTGGACTTAAATGAAAATTATCTACAGATTATTTCAATATTTATTTCTGTGATTGTACGGATATTACTTTGGAAATTTGGGAGATATTTAATATCGTTATTTCTGATATGATATCCGTTGGTTTTAGAATTTGATATTGTATATAAGTCGATATAATTTCTATTTAAAATCTTATATCTAATATCAAGTTAGATTTTGGGTTTGTCGTGTATGGTGTCTTAATTAACACTACTCTGGAACATCTCTGAAAGAATAAATCTTGTAATTAAGATTTAAATGAGATTTTCCTAATTTAAAATATTAAATGGGAAATTAATGAAATATGAATTTGGGTTTATCGTGAATTATGTTTTAAGTAACATTTGTTCTTTAACCCGGAATAAAGATAAGATTAATTCCCTGAAGTTGATTAATCATTTGATAATGATTTTAGAAGATTAAAACTAAATGAAGCTTTTAATAAATCTTTAATTAGATTTGACGGGAATAAAGTGATTAAAATTATTCAATTTAAGAAGTGACGGAAGTAGAGTTCCACTAGTTTAACTCCATGCGATAGTTAAATCTTTAGTTAGATTTAAGCGGAAAATGGTAATTAAATTTACCGGAATGAATGGAGATGAATATGTTGGGATTGGGATTAATTAATAAATAACTACCTCAGTAAGACGTAAATCCCGACTAGTTTCTATAGACCATAATTTGGTTGAATATGGATAAAGGTTTAAATAGAATATTTTGAAATAAAGATCAAAAGGAAAGATTAAAGAATAAATTTAAAAGAATGTATCTTTGATATAATTGATGGGAACCTTTCCCTAATAATATGAATATTCTATTAAAAGAATTTTCTGAATTGGAATGTTGGATGTGTTTTTATAGCACTTGATTTTTGATTATAAAATACGCAAGTTATTCAGAAAGACCGGGTTTGACCCATTTCGAATAATTATTACAATGATGAAGAGTCGAAGACGAAGACGGTGATTGAAGACCGGCGATCTTCACATCGAATGGATGTGTTGCTACTGAGGCCCATGACAGGAGTAGCTACCCAGAAGGGGCTTTAGTGGTAGTCGTTCGTACGTACGTGTTGATTGTCCGGATATGCGAGAACCACTCAGGTGTCTCCGGTTCCGTTCAGACCCAGAACGGACTTGTAAATGGATGTGTGTCTAACGTTGAATTTCGTTCTATGTAAATTGATTTCTATTAATATACAACTGTTGGTGGCGGAGAATTTAATCTCTTGCTTAACACCCTTATAGGTTTTGTGTTGATAGTTATCAATCGCATGGCGTGAATTGACAACGTGGCATGCCAAGATGCAAATGATGAAGGCATTTGTTGAAAAGAAGAGCCTTGTGGGATGATCAAAGCATAGTCTATTTCGGCATAGCTTTGTGTATAACGTTACCTCGCGAGCCTCACACCCCGGTAAGAGTCTAAAACGGAGCGAGGGAACGCAAGGAGTGCACACGTTTCTTTCTAGCTATAAGTGGTGTCAGCGACTTACTAGCCCTGACATTTTACTTATGTGGATGATGGAATTTTTCGAGGCCTCGAATTTATCGATTGCCAATGGTCGTATTATAGGTCCAATAGGACCGGAAAACGTGTGTTCAGGCATAACCAATCCAACCCATTGCATTATTGGGGGACCGTCCCTGCTGTATCCAAGGGTTCACAAGCGTCCGAATCCTGGGACATTGCTAGAGTGTCTCGAATCGGTAAGGATATCGCTCCTAGCTTTGGCTCATGATGGAAATCCAACTTCCAATACGACATCATGCAGTTTTGATTGTATAACTAGTATGGCGACATAGTATATGGTGGCTATGCCATCTATGATTGATACATTATGATTGAAATGTTTTTGAAACAAATATACACTAAAAATAATATCAAATTTTTTTTATCGTATCAAGCATCTTTTGACCATTATAATGTAAAACTCTATCCTCCGGTTTGCATTGCATTGTGTGATGGGACTTGAGTCTTATAATGGTTTCATTTTTCTAAAAAGCATTGCGTTGTTTAACGATTTACCTTATTTATGCATCTGCAATCCATTGGAGTAAACCCGTTCCGCGTTAGCGGCGTGGTCCTGTGATTAGCCTTATTATTAGATAAGTTAAGTTAGATTTCTCATACCAGTCCTTGTTGCTGGCTATGGAGCTGGTTATGCATGATAGGGGGTTCTCACCATGTTGTTTGGTGGCGAACAGTGGGCTCTTACCCCTACATGTACCTTATTTATTAGGGTTGGTTATTGCAGTCGAGAGGCTGGCCATAAAACAAGGTGTCTAGGGGATCATCTGTATGTCACGGTGGAGGGTTAACCCACTGCCTGCGGGTCTTTACATCTGGACTAGGCTTGTAGTTAGCCTAGTCTATAAAAATAAAAAGGAATGGGAAGAAGAACAGAATAGGCACTAAGTAAAAGCTATAAGATTTTAATTGAATTAAACATTTTAATTTGGGGAATTATTAAACGTTATGCATACAATTATTCATAAGGGTAATTTAAACCCACTCACCTTGCCAGGATTAGAAAAGAGATAAATTATTGTTGTAATACTTTGATGTTGGTTAACCTTCTAAATTGATTGTTGATGAAGAACTTGTCTCTAAAAACTTTACTTTAATTTATGTTGAAGGTGTTGGCTAGGTTAGTTGAGAATTTAGCAGCATGGAGATTAGGGTTAAAGAGATAGATGAGATTAGGGTTGGGTTTGATGTTTATTTATAGCTGTAGTAGGTTAATTAAGGCCTTAGGTTTAAAATAGAATCCATCTAAACCTTCCACCTCGCTAAAAAAAAAGAAGGTTCTAGAGTAGGCTAAACCAACCCAGGTGTGTTGCATCTTGCGCACGCAAGGACACTGATGGTGTTGGCACCTTCCTATATGCGTTTTCTTTTCTTTTTGTACAAGCAAAATTTTAAATGCTCTTTAAAATATGCAAAGTAAGTTTCTTTTCCATTAATGCATCCTTCCATGTGTCATTATTTCTTGTTGCATATATTTCTAATATTCTTATTTAAATGCGTTAAATCTTTCCCGTTTCATGCACTTGATATGTTGCTTCTTTTTAACGCATTAAATTGCTTGGTCTCTTTTTTTTCTATGCATGCTTTAATTGCATATTTGACATGTTTGCATTCTATATTATTTTATTTTTATTTGCATTACATTAATTCATTTTTAATTAGGTTCATGCATCTACACATTTCTATTATTTTTATTTAGGTTCATGCATCTACACATTCCTATTATTTTTAGTGCATGTATTATCTTCCTACAAAATTTTGAATTTCAAATAAAATGTATACACATATGCCCTTCTCATTTATTGTCGCATGCAATTTTATTAATTCACCTTTTTACCATTTACATTAATTACATTAACGTTTCTCTTTATTACTTGTTTTCTCTATCATAATTACATGCATGTACTTCCTTTTCCTTTTTAACATTATTACATGCGCAATTGTATTGCATACTTTTTTTTCCTTGCATTAACTTCTTTTTAATATACATACATATATATATATATATTGCATGCAATTCATTTTCCTTCATTTCAATGCACTTATATTATTTTTTAATTTTCCTTTAAATATATCTATGCATATAATATATACATATATGCATATTTTTAATTATCACTAGAAATGCGGGGTGTTACACGTTTAATTAATTAATCAAGATAGTTCAATTCTCTAATGACCATAGTTAATGATTTAAAAAATATTTTGATTCAAATAAAATCTTGTAACGATTGTATATTGTTCGTACAAGGTCGAACTGGGAAAAACAAATTGCATTGGGTTCGTATTCGTGATATCTACATGTACGAGTTGGATTGTGTTCATTTGGAAATGTTTGGAATTTTGTCTAATTTTAAACGTATGCTTGAAATTAGATAATACGATGTGAAATCGTCGATTGAAATTGGATGATGAGTTAAAATTCATACTTTATGGAATATTGTTGAGTATTGTTAAATAATATAATAATATTAATTGTTGATTTCACACTAAATTGTGTGATTGATTATTTGGATGATTTACTGTTTATTTAACTGGTTATGGTTGTATATGCTCGCATGAAGAGCGGAGACTTTTGACTATGCATGCTTTTAAGTAGAAGATTTATCTTAAATGAATTAGATTATATTATCTGATTAATATGCATTTATGAGCTGATATATGAGATGTAATGCAAGGAGACAGGCTGGAGGGATCCAGCAGGATTCCTTAATGTTTTGGATTTTTCTTGCATATTTTTACACATGAACTGTCTAAACTAAGTAACATTAAAAATCTAATTTGGATTATGAGTCTTAAATTAAATTCAACCCTGATACGTGTTTAATCAATAAACAATAGGCTAATTCTATTTGTACACCCATAATTCCTTAATATACACCATGAAATGAAATAAAATAGCATACACAAAAAATTCCTTTTCATACACCGTATCTTTCACAAAATTACCCATTTATATTTTCATCATCTTCCGTCTTTAACCTTAAAACTAAATTACACAAAACTAGGAATTCTTTGCAAAAAAATTACATATAATTCAGAAATAGATTTTTTAAAATTTTTAAAGCTAATATTGTAAATTATTTAATTGTTTGTATTTTAAAAATCAACATTAATTTTAGATGATTAAACATATTTAAATTAGAGTACTTAATTAGTTGTCAAAGTTGTCTTAACTAATATTTCAGGTTTTATTAACTTCACAAAATTCTATATATTTGAGCAAATATTATTGATTTTAAAGTTTTAATTAGATACATTATAAAAGAAGAACTGAAAATGCAATTAAGGAAAAGGGTAGCATAGTCATTTTTTTTCTTATTAAAACAACAATGTATGTTAACAAATTGTGGGTGTATGAATATAATTTGCCTAGACAATATTGGTTAAGTGATTGGGTGTAGATGACCCTAATTTATTATTTGAAGAGGCTGATTCGTTGTAAGACGAATTGACTAAGTTGAAGTTACAAGATTTTTTATAACAAAAGTAAGATCTTGAATCAAATTTTATATAAATTAAAAGTTATAAATAAATCAATATTTATAATCGTATTTTATAAAGGACTTATAAAATGTTTGGTCTAGCGAAATTCTTGTTTCATAAATAAGTCTTATAATGGGAGATTTTGAGTGTTAAAACTTAACAAAGTTTTATAAACAAGTTCTTGTAGTATAAAAGAAGACTTTAGGAATTGTTTTTTTATGAACAAGTTAATAAATAGTTTATTTAACTTGCAAAATGACGATGAAATGAGCTTGGTTAAACAGAAATTTATGAAGGTTAGATATTCATAAAAGGACGTAAATGGTTTAATATGACCTTAAGCTAAGTTATAAAAGATTTTATTTATAATTAAACAAGACTTGGTAAGATTTGAAGTTTTGTAAAGAAATTAAAATGAAATTTTATAATAAGATTTATAGATGAATTTTTATGAAGGATTTTATAATAAAACCAAATTTGTACACAAGTTTTATAATAAGGAATTTAAAGCATATAAGATGGTTTTAAACAAGGACTTACTTAGTAACGAATTAAGTAAAAATGGTTATAAATGGAAGAGATTTTAAAATGAAATAAATTGTTTATAGAATCGTATTTTATAGAAATAGTAAATGCAACTTATTACGATATATTTGATATTGGGTTTGCATTACGAACTTTTATCCATCTTAAAGATAAGAATGTTGTTGAGCCAGGGTCTGAGAGGTGTATAAAATACCCCAACTTGAACAACTTCATTTTTATCCAAGGAATGGTACTATTTTAAAAATAAAGAGGTTTATAGAAATTAAATTATTATTGCTTAAATGATATTGTAAACTTTAATTTGCAAAGTTTAGAAGTTAGATAATTTTTTTGGGTATTATAATAAACAATGTATCATCATGACATTGCTTTGGCCCAAATATGATTTTTTGACTATACTTATACCATTTGGTTAAGTAAAATAACACTATTTTCTAAGTAGTGAAAGTAATATCATTTTGTGAGTACACTTATTCCAAATAGATAAGCATATGGCTATGGTTTTCGAAGCAATGGAAATAAGAGAATTGCGAATATGCTTATTCCGTTGAGATAAGTATATGGAGTCTCTTTTTAAGACTTAATGAAATAATTTTTAATGAGTGATTGAATTAAAATGGTTTGTGCTACCAATGCACTTAACTGTACAACTATAGATTGATGGCAAAAGGACCGATTATCAGTTAATTCCTTTTTTACTTATAACATGTTGGTTCGATGAACTGGGATTGGAACTAGATCCAAAACCACTTTGAACTGGCTTTGCGTTTGAAATTAAGATTTGTAGGTACACTTATGCTTATGACTAGGTTTTGAAGGTGTAGACTTTCAAAGAGGAAAGGGCTGCTTATTGATGTCTCTGGTTAGCTACCGGGATTATACTTTGTAGCAGTAACCCTACGCTCTGGTGTAATGCATGATGCAAAAACTTCTTGTTATTAATCCTAAGGATTATTCCTGATACGATATGACAAAAAAGGTACCCCTGATTTGTCCTGTTCATGGAAAACTTGTATGGATGGATGTCTGACATTTGTTTGGTGGCAGAGAAGGCAACTTCTCCTAGCTTAACACCCTTCTCTAAGACGTAGAGCTCGAAGATTATATTTTTGTGGACGTCAATTATTGATCGATGGAATAATAATGTGGCATCCAAGGATGGGTATGTGTCAAGTATGAAAGGTAAAAACGTAGCTTTTAGTCTCATCAACCAGTTATGACTAAAACATGGGATATGCTTCAGGGCAAAGTGAGTAGCACCAAGTAGGGTATTGTCACCACCCAATCTAGAATGGATGACTTTTTGATTATCTTATGCTACGGTTGATTACTGATCACAACCAAGAGGTGAAATTTTCGGTACAATCCAGTGAGGGTTGGCTAGTCTTAATTCATAGGAGTCCATATGAGGTTTTTGGTACACTTTATCTAGTGAGGTACCATGATAGGTGATACCCCAATACCTTATCATTATATGGAATTCACATTCTAATAATGCCACGTTTTTGTATGTAAATCCCATTGAAGTGTGGAATTGGATTATAGGTAATAATTTTCGTATGTTTGTTATTTTATTTTAATATGATTTAATAGATATTATAGTAATATTACTTGATTTGATGTAAATGTTTTTGGTTATTGTACGGGAAAAATATGTGCCATGTTTATTTATGGTCATGTCTTAGAAGAGTTCCATTCTTTCAAAAGATTTTTAAAATTAAGCAAGTTGTTTGTGATGTGAGTTTTCTCTCTTTGGTATTCCAGACTGATCCGGATGTTTTATTTTCCCTTAATGCTCAGGTCAGACTGGGTATATTTTCCAAACTTATTTTATACTTTCTTGGAGCTACAAGGGAGGAGCTGAAGTCGAGACGTATTCTCATAATTCTTGTATTATGTTATTTCCACTGTGCGTGGTGTAATTATCAACTATTGTAAAGGCAGATTGTTATGCCTGCGTAGGCTAATCTATTTATGTAGTCTGATTATTTATTCATGTATATATATAGTTTTCCCTTTTATATAAAGATTTTTGGGATACTATATTTTATTCATTCCGCTGTGAGAGATCTTCTTTTATCTGATATGTTTGTATTCTTCTTCTTCTATTCTAACCTTTTTTTCTTTCTCACCCTCTAACTTCTTCCCCCGAATGATATGATTTTTCGCCACTTAGATGTTCAACTTGTTAATACTATGGATATATTAGTGTCGACTCTAAGGGTCGGAAAATGGGGTCTTACACAAATAATCTCTGCTTTATTCTTCTTTGCCTTCCTTCCAAGCTTCTTTTTGAAAAACTTCCTCTTCTTTGCTTGAAAACTCTAGATCACAAGCGGCTTCTCATTACCAAACAAAGTTAGCAACTTCTCATTCGAAATGGACGTCTCGGCAACAATATTACAAGAATCCTTCAAAACATGGCATCGTCGCCTTATAAATCTCCAATTTCAATCTTTGGATAAACTTCTCATTCTTCAGCACAGTTTCGGTGTTTTCATAATCATAATGGGACAATTCATAGGCATACTCAATCACCAGCATATCCCTTTACACAATCTTGGTAAACTTCTATACAACATCGACTTAATAACCTCATACATGCATCTTTCTTCGAACCTTCTTCAAAATTTTGTCCAAGTAATCCAGTCCTCATGTATCCCTACAGTAACTCTGTTCCACCGCTATAGTGCTACTCCTTGGAATTTCCATGAAGCTAATTTTCTTTTTTATCCATCTAGAAATTCCATGTTTGCGAAGAACCCCTCACAGTTCAACATCTAGTTCTCTACTTTGATAGCCTCCTTGGTTTCTTAATTTTTTTTTACTTTCAAGTTTGGAGAAATCTCGATTAATCCTAGCATGTTTGTTTACATTTTGGGCCATAGGGTTAACATCTCCAGCATTAGCAGCATTCGCTCTAGAAAACCCGATAGAATCTCTAGCTTACATCAAATTAACAAAAACTGATATAGATTCCCCTTATGTGGTTGTAGATCCTTCATTCTCATTAGCTAGACAACTTTTATTCCCTCGAGTTTCAAGTCGAGCATTTCCATTAGTTGTGTTGCTCCTTCCACCTTGATTAACTCTTCCACTCCTTCTCTCTATATATTACTTCCTTTATTTGCGTACTTTTGTAAAGTACCCAAGGATGGTCTAAGAGTGTGGAGGTAAGTACGTACTTACATAATACAAATACGCTATATTATCGTCACCTCATACGTAGGTATATTATTTTGATCTTTAGGTCTTAGTTTTAAAATCCGCTTAAGAAAAATCGTTTTATTTTTACATAAACCTATGATTTGATACCAAATTTTAACATCCCCCTTTTTAAGGCCTAAAGCTAAGTGCTGCAGATATTGCAATTATTTATAATATTACTTTTGATGACAGAAAATGAATATATTAATGAATCATAACATCAAAGAACATGGAATTATGTAAAAAAAATCAAAATAACAATCCTTAATAATAATAGTTCATTACATTTCTCATTGTAAAGCTACGTTTAGATCAAAATATAGTTAGTATAAAATACAACTCCAAGAGCGACACATGAAGATGCCCCCTTGGTTGATCAAAGTCAAATACAGGCAATAAACAATTTTTTCCTTTTATACATACAGATATATATATAACAAATAGCGGAAAGAAACTCCTAATAGCTAAACGCCTCCTACGTTTCTCCAGAAGCTTATTCGTCAAATAATAACTTAAAAACCTTAACTCTAAATCCACTCAAATGAGAACACAAGAGTTTAAGTGGAAAAAACTTCGTCTTAGTCAACAAACTGGTGCCAATAACAACTTCTACCCAAAACCAATAGATATCTAGTAAACCATGCCGCTTAGTAGAACGTGTTCCCTCTTTCTAGTACCTTGATATAAAATAACTAATCATATTCTTCTACACTCTAAATTATTAGAGCAATAACAATAAATATGATGATGATAATAATAACAACGTGCAATATGCATCATATAGTGGATTCCCAATCTCTGTGTCCCCAACTGCTTATCTTAACGGTTTGTAATTAATTAACAATAGTACAGGTTATCCACTTGTCTATAAGTTATCTACTTACGTTTAAGCATTAGTGATTATCAATCTTAACATTTAAATGATTTCTCATCATAATTTTGTGACTACTCATCTTTGCACCATATGATTACCTATCATAAAATCTTTTGGATAACACATCCTTTGCCATCTGGATTACCTATCCATTTATTGTTTTGATAATTACAAAGACATGGATTAACCATCACACATATCATAGTTTAATCTGTATGTTGACCACATACCTTTTAAATATATAATGTGGATTATACATCACACATGCCATAGTTTATCCGTAGAATGAATATGAACCCATCAATTCATTTTAAATCTTGTTCCCTAAGAATTCAAATCTATTAGTACCCTAAATTCATCCATGATTATTTAATTTCCACTGTTGTCCTCAACATGTGTAAATTTGTGCAACAATAAGGGAATTGGACTGAAGGGAAAACCTAAGAACAATTTTAGTTTGAAGAACACAAGTTTTAAAATTTAGTCTGAAGGACAATAAAATGATATATGCATATAGCATTACACATATATAATGCTATATTCATATAGCATTACACATGTAATGCTATGAAATAAATTATTGGTATATAATTTGCAAGTTAATGTCTTTTCGTAACCAGTTTCATTCTTGTGTTTACATGGTTATTGAATTCTTAATACAGAGCTTGCATATACATGCATCAGCTTATAAATACATTATTTCAAAGCTGGCCTCTAACGAATGATGCCTTGAGCATGGTTTAAAGCTGGCAAGATCCCTCAACCGTGGTTTTAGTATGATTTATACTCGGTTTGAATTTTCAGGTATGGTTTGTACCTATGAGGTTGGATCCTCTTGTCAGGTCTTGGCGAGAAAACTCAATCACAACTCGAGTATGTTTTATGCTCAGTTTGGATTTCCAGGCATGGTTTATACCTAAAGGGTTGAGCTATTTTGTTATGACTTAACAAAGTGATTCAATCATGGATCGAGTAAGGACTATAATCACTCTGGATTTCTAAGCGTGGTTTATGCTTAAAAAGGTTAAATGGTATTGTCAGGATTTGACAAAACTGTTGGATCTAGATTAACCCTTGAGGGGGGTGAATAGGGTTTATCACACTTTTTAACTGAATTAAAAAATCTAACGAGATATATAATAATAAACAGATCACAGAATATAGCAGAAATAGAAATGCAGAAAATAAATCACACACAGATATACCCAGCTTCGGCAAAACCCTGCCTACTGCTGCATTTCTAAGGTTTCTATTAGGTGATAGAACAGATCCTGCATACAAGACCATGTACATTCGCATACCTTGCCCCTATTCTAACCCTACGCTCAAAACCCCAGACTGAACGATATCCCCTCGATAAGATTTCCCTTGATTACGACCCCGTAACCAGTAACCCAGATTTTACAGACTCTGTCAACTGTCAGTCAACACCCTGACTGGATTCCCCTAGACTTTACAGACTCTAGAACTGATCGTTTGTTTTACATAAACAACAAAAATTAAAAACAAAAACAAAACAAAGATAAAATAAACTAGAAAAACCCTAGGATATAAACTAAGGGGTCATCCCCTTAGAAAATGCGCCAGCCCACTTTAGAAGGGTTCCACCCTTTCATTCTTTGACCCGATCCTTTTCCTCTGTGAAAAATAATGGCGGCCGAACTATTGGGAATATTTCTAGGGTTTCAGCTTCTTCTTCCAGATTGTGATTTTTGGAGTTGATGGGATTTATTCTCTGATGGCTTGAGTGTTGTCTTGCTTTCGGTCAACTCGATTTGGAATTTTGCGATCGAATCATTCGTGAAAAATTGTGAGTTCTTTGTATTATCTCTTTGAAATTCTTTTGAATTGTTTGTGGATTCGATAGATAAAATTGCCTGTGATGATTTGGTGATAATATGTAGGGTTAACAAACCCTTAATTTTCCCTGATTTCGTAATTGTGACTTGGCCTTGATTTCGTGAAGTTTCCCCTTTTGGTATACTCGATTGAAAATTAAATTTGTTGCCTTAATTCTCCTTGCGTGGATTTTGCCCTGCCTTACACCATCTTGATCAATTCGAAATGCTGTCATATATGAAATGGATTTGTTGGCAATGTAATTTTCTCCATAGCATGGATGATTTCATATTTAAAAGAATTTTTTTTTCGAAAATAATTTATGAAATATGGAAATAAAAAATTTGTCCCACGTTGAAATTTCTCTGCCGTGATTCATGAAGCATTTCTAAAAAGAAAAATATTTGCTCATGCCAAATCTGAAAACATGTTTTGTTCACTGATAAAGAATTTAAATGCTTGGCTTGATTTGTTTTCTGCATTAAGGTTCATCACATCTGGAAACAATTTAATACTTGCCAAACTAATGAAATGCCGAAATTGTTTTGTGGTCCATGCATGATTGAATACTTTCTCTTTTATCTATCTTGACTCGAAATGAATTCCTAGGCTGAATGTATTTGAGAAATCAGGAATGCTCTGTTAAAAGCTTGTATATCCAGAAATGAAAATTTGCCCAAAATGGATTTCATGCTTGTCAAAAATTGTTGTTCAAAACTAGAAAGAAATCTTTCTCAGAAGAAATGATTATTGAAAAAGATAAAAAGAACCTTCCCTGTATACTTGTATGCTGATTTCAAACACATAAAAAAAAAATCATGCCATATGTGTTGTTATGTGTCCATGCACTTGTTTGCTTCCCATCTTGTCTGCACTTGAATTTGTGTTCCATCCATACATGATTGCTGAACCTGCACCCATGCTTAACATTTGCTCGAACCTGATTCATAATATTTCGAACTAGTCTTGATTCATTTTGCCCATGTTGAAATTTGAAGTACTATAACCTTGCTTATGTTCATGCATGTCTGGCTTTAACGTGGGTATGATTGCTCAAACCATTATTGTTGTGTACTTGATTATGAAGTGTACTTGAGCTTGCATTGGTCTTGTTTTCTGAATATATTGAAGTTGCACCTGTTGGGATGAGACTTGTGACTCCAATGCTTGCTGTGTTGATTTTCATGTACTCGGCTACTCCATCACCCTTATTTTAAGTTGTGCTATTGCTGAAACATTGTCATGCTGAACTATAACTTCATACTTGAACTTGATAGATGCACCCCTGTTTGACCTTTTACTGGACTGGCTGAAAGCACTTGAACATTTTGACCTGCCATATATGAACTGTGCTCTCTTGGTTGTGTGTACACTATGCTGCTTTGTTCCTTGGTTGTATTTGCACACTTCTGAACCAAAATGTTTTGTACATGCTTGACTATGGCTCGACACATGGGCTGCTTACTTCACCAGTAAACGCTATTACTTCATCCATGTATTTGATATGTGCTCGGTCATTTGTATTGAGCTGTCTCGACCAATTTGATATATGTTGACCATGCTGCACTAAGTCGAGATGGTCCACGTGGCTACTCCTCAGTTGCATACTGGATTGGCGAGGCAGTGCACATATGTATATATATACACGTGTATATGCAGCCAGCCAGACAAGTTTTCCTGTCCCTGTAAAATGTATGTATACAGTCTACCTTGTAATATATACAGTGTATCACTGTGAATATCACAAGCTGTCTAGACACAGTCGGATGGATATGAAAATTATATCAAGTCAGAAAAATGATGAGAAACACACCAGAAAATTGAGGCAAATAAAATTTATATTTGCATGAATTTTGAATATTATTTTTGTTCCTTATACTGTGTGTGTGTTTCTGTATATGACAGGTATGAAGACTGGACTGACTGAAGAATGTTGTGCAAACAAAAAACTGAAGATGACAGAAGACAGAGAAAGAGCATATACGTGTATATGAGATGTAAAGAATGTACATAAAATTGTATAACTGAGTGTTAGTGTTATAGTGAGGAGCAGTGTATGAATGTATAATGAGAGAATTGTACTACTATTTGTAATAAACAAATTTGTTTGAATTAAAATATTATTTTATTATTATCAAACAAACTTGTATATTTTATTCAGTTTATTTACAATAAGTACAATATTCTGGGAATGTATATGAATTGTGATGTGTTCAAATAGTGGAGTCACGAATAGTTGTACTGTTTGAATATTTGAAATATAATATTCAATTTAAATAAAATACTGTTTGAATATATGAATGTCTGTACAGTCGTATTCTATTTAAATATAAATATTATATTCCTGCCTGTGATGTATATATAGAACAGTACCGTAACAAGCACATTTAAAATAATATTTGGTTGTTATCATCAAACAAAAATCATATAATTGTGTATACAACTACGTTATATACAACAATCTCCCCATTTTGATAATGACAAACAAATAAAGGTTTTTGAGCACAATAAATGTGTTTGACTGTGAAAATTGAACTCCCCCTACAACAGAAAAACTCCCCCTATAACTATGCATGAGTGAACTGAACTGAATAATGGATTTTCAAAATTAAAAATATTTATAAAATATTCACTCATAAATCAAAATCTATCCCATTCTCCCCCTATTGTTATCATCTAAAGGATACAAAAATTAAAATACAAAAATTAAAATATAGATGAGTAGTGACTAATAAATATAATATCAGCTTAAGAGGAAGAGCGATCATCATAAGTCTCAATCAGTCAAACAAAAATCATAATAAACTGAGAACTAGTGGCATATTTCACATTGCAGAGAAAGACAGATTTATGATGAAATTTATATATAATTAGGAGAGTAAAAAAAGAATAATTTTCAACTATTTTACCATAAGATTCTTTTTTTTAAAATTAAAGCACAAAATAGTGATGAATTTGGACTATAGTTAATAATTCAATTTAAGTGACAAAATCGAATAATATCAAATCCCAATACCCATCAATCAACAAATCATAATACGTCATAAGATTTCAACACATTTCACAGATATAAAATGGATTGATAGGCTGGATTATAAACAAAGGAGAATTTCAGAACAATTTCAATTTATAGCACATTATTTCCTTTTTCTTTTATTTTTTATTTAAGAGCACACTGACCACGCATAACCAGAGCTTGGATTTTTAAATGAGGTCAGTCGTAGCTTAAATTATAAGTTGTCTCTTAACCATGCATGACCATATCTTGGATTTTTAAATGAGGTTAGAGACACACTTATATATTTATTATATATATTTATCATTTCAGTTTTAATGAGAAAAAACTCCTTGGTATATAAAACCAATATGAATGATAGAAATGTGGTAGGTACAGGAATGGACTGTGAAATAAATTTCTAAATTAATTATATCGTGAAATACACTCGACTGTACTGGGATCATTCAAAATTTTCAATTATCACTAATTCTAAATAATAACATAGTCCAATTTCTATCACAAATATTTCCATTGTTTATTTAAAAAGATTTTAAAACATATTAACTCTCCACATTAATATAAAAACATGATGGATGGCAAAATGATGATAGATAAAGGAGATGGTCGTGAAATAATTTCCAATTCAAAGATATTATAATAAACGTTCAACCATCATGAAAATTGAAATAAAATCTCCTCTTGTTGTGAAATTTACTACAGTCACAATTCATCACAATTTCAAAATCTGTTAATAATTTTGATGAATTATAAGTACAGTTCAATTTGGATATAGATTTCAATTTCTGAATGAATAATCAATAAATAATCTTGAAATTGAAAATCAACTACAAGAGGAACATGAAAAATTCTATACAAAGCAAGAGGGAATATAAAAAATATATACAAAAAAAATCAGCACTTCTGATACCAATTGGTGTCTCTATTAATGAGGAATGTAGAAAGACACTGGAAACAAATAAGGATATTCCAGACAGCAAAAACCATACATTAAGCCCAAGTAGACAAACAACAAATCAGGCACAATAATTTCATTTATCAGAGTAGCAGTCACAAACAGGCAGTTATTTGAGAACATTTTTCAAAGGCAGTACCAGAGCAGCACAGAGACCAATATCACAGCAGACTTGTCAGAGGATGGTCACATAAGATCATTCATGATCCAAGATTAAAAATATCGTTTACTTCAAAATCATTTGAGGAATATGAAAAGCTCAAGATTCA
The DNA here is from genome assembly GCA_030737875.1 of Allium sativum. Classification (NCBI taxonomy): domain Eukaryota; kingdom Viridiplantae; phylum Streptophyta; class Magnoliopsida; order Asparagales; family Amaryllidaceae; genus Allium; species Allium sativum. Next base: position 388,739,355 of record CM060920.1, on the reverse strand, counting down.
ATGAATCGATCACACCAAATTTCAACTTCAAAATATGTGTGAGATTCAATAAATCAATAATTTCAAATGATTTTAAACAAACAGATATTCAAATCAAATAATCATGAAATAATAGCGAGATTCAAAGACCTTTTTTTATAAAAAAAAAAACTTCCACAACAGATTCTAACAAGCACAAAAAAAAAATTTAGATCATTTACATCAAGTTTAAAAAAAATATTCATGATCCAAAGAATTAACAGAAATTATTTGAAATCACCTAAATCAATGTCAAGTTTGAGATATAATGAATTATTCACACAAGTTTGATAATTTGAAATTTAAGTGGTGTGTGATATTCAAAATATAAAAAGTTTTTGATGATTTCAAATGAACAAATTTCAACCAAACTGATCATGAATACAAAATGAATTTCAAGATGTATCACCGAGACTTTAGATAGATCAAAAAATATCCAAGCTAATCTGAAAACCAATGAAATTATCACGACTGAGAAATAATAGTGTGCTGTAATGAGTATAAATTTTCAAGAATTTCCAAAATGAATTAGAAGAGGCTCAAAACAGCAAAGGTGTGTGAAATTCCACAAAACTTTAAGATTTTCAAAATTTTAGAATTCGAATCAACAGTGTTCAAAATATGACAAGAATACATCAACACTGTTATGAATTCAAAAAAAAAACTTCAAAACAATTGCAGATAATTATAGATTTAAATTCAAGATTTGGAAATGATTAAAACAAGAGAGATTTATTCATATAAAGCAAATTTCCAGAAAATCAAGAATATTGCAACTGGAAGTTTTAGAAGCACAAAATAAGGAATAAAGATATAGCGGTGTCAATTCAAAAAAAAAAGGATAGAAGGAGGAATAAACATAGAAAAAATAAAAACAAAGAATATTTACAAAGGTGAGTTGAGAGATCATACCAGAATCCAACGTAAATCAGAATCTCTAACTCAACAGACTTGCCTAAGGAACTCTAAATAAGTCAAAGATGTGAAACAGCTTGAGTTCAAATTTTCTTTCCCAAAGCAGTCTCTCAGCCTTCACTGGTACCTAGCAGTTGAGAGAATCAAGTGGTCTAACAAAATTTGTAAAACCACTCTGAAATATGTTTACCACTTTTGGTACCCAAATCTGTTTGTATAGCAATCTGAAGCGACCCGAACTTCCCCGGTCTCCGAGGAGATGAGAAAGAACGAATTACTGTGAGGACAAGACAAATCAGAACGCAGACGGAAGAACATTTCATTGTATATTACAACAATGCACCAGAATACAAGAATATATAGAGTATAAATGAATATTACACAGAAATTTCAGAGATTTAAATTACAATTAAGTACATTGCAGCGGAAAATAATACAATACACAACTAGAAGAGATATACGGATACAAAGCTTTCCGGATATCATTCCAGTTGTAAACCAGGATCCCGTGAATATAAATCTGCAAAACCAAAACTACTAGCTGCCCATGTCAAAATAAGGGAACCCAGAGTTTAGGTTAAAAAAAATAAACTCCAGGTCAGTCATGTGACTGGTGTGAGAACTAAAAACAGTTATTAATCTTTATTTTTAAAGTTAGGCAAATCAAGGGACCACGCCGTATAACACGGAACAGGTTTCCTCCCAAGAATACCAGTGCATAAAACAAACAGCGCAATGCTAAATAAAGAAAAATGAAGCTGTTATAAGACCCAGGTCCTATCACACAATGCAACGCAAGCCGGGGGATAGGGTTTTCCCTTATAACAGCCAAAGAATGCTTGATACGTTTAAAGCAGATTATTTGATACTATTATAAGTGCATAGTGTATAAAACAACTTCAAATCATAAGTATCAATCATAGACGGCATGAATGACCCATACCACTATGTCGCCATATATAAGTTTACAATCAAAATCGCAATGTCGTATTGGAAGTTGGGTTATCATTTATGGTATGAACCGAGGCTAGGGGCAAGATCCTCACCGATTCGAGACTGTCTAGTCCGAGTCTCAGGCAAGCGCGCAGGCAAGCCTCTGATCGTCAGGGTCGGTCCACCGATGTGGATTATTATGCCTGAACACTGCGTTTCCCCGCCCTTTGGGGCGTAAGCCTGGCCCGTCAGCCGACCAGAAGCATCGGCCGAAACCGATATCACGAGGCGCCTGGCTTTTCAGCAAGTAATAATAAGCAACATCTACATGAGTCAAACTCGTCAGCCAGTTCAAGCACTGACGCCACTCCTAACTAGAAGAAAACGCATGTCCTCCCTGATGTCCGTATCCCGTTTTTGGTTCATACCGGGTGTGATACTCGCGAATCAACGTTACACAAAGCTACGCCACAAAGGTCGCGCTTTGATCATCAACCACAAGACTTTGCTTTTCAACAAAAGCCTTGATCCATGCAACTCAGCTTGCCACATTGTCAGTCCATACTATACCACTGATTTCTGCAAATATATAACCTCTAGGCTCGTACGTCTCAGAGAAGGGTGTATAACAAGAGAATAAATTCTCTACCACCAAACAGATATATATTTAGCAGGGATCACCAAATACAGTATAAAGGAATACAACGTCGGACACACTATCCATTTACAAGTCCGTTCTGGGTCTGAACGAAACCGGAGGCACTTTCCTCGCATATCCATCCATCTCCAAGTACGTCTGGACGACCACCAACTATTTCCATCCTCTTGGGTGTACAGCCCAATCAGGATCGTCAGTAATTACCCAAACGATGTGAAGACTTCCGGTCTTCAGCCACCGTCTTCATCTTCGACATATCGTCGAATCGGTTATTCAGAATGGGTATAAACCCGGCCTTTCCGAATAACCCGCGTATATTAAAAACAAATGTTACATAAACACAACATACGCCTCATTCCAATTCAGAATATTCTTTTATTCACAAAATCACATTTTTAGGGAAAGGTTCCCATTAATTTTATCCAAGATAAATTCTTTAAAATTTATCCTTTAATCTTCCTTTGGATGTCATTTCAAACCAGATTATGGTTTTCTAAACTAGTCGAGATTAGCGAACCACACCGAAGTAATTATTTATTTTATTTCCCAATCCCAACCTATTCATCCCATGAAGCAAAACTGGTAATACTCCATATTTAACACCATAGTGTTGTCGGTAAAATTAATTACCTTTCCACGTTCAAATCTAATTAAAGATTTAACTATCGCTTTGGAGCAAAACTGGTGATACCCCATTATCGCTCAATTTCTAAATTTGATAATTTAAATTATCAATTTATTTTGCAATCTAATTGCAGATTCATTAAAACTCCCTTTTCTGGGTTAAAGAACCAATGTCATTTAAAACACAGTTCACGATAAACCCAAATCACATTCTATTTATTAGCGGGTTAAAGAACTAGTGTTATTTAAAATACAATTCACGATAAACCCACAGATCAATTCTATTTAAAACCGATTTCCAATCCAATTTATTTAATTAAAAATAAATGGGTTTTGATTTCAGTTCAAAACTAGTTCAGTTCGATAAAAGTCTATTTTTATCTTTTCAAATATGGAGTTTTTCATCCCAATTTTTCCTAAATCATTTCTTATGATTTTACACAAATTATTACTACTTTTAATAATTTTATCAAGGCCCGTACAGTCGATTTCCATCAACGGCCATCGAACTGCACTTACAGCGACCTTTTCCAACTTTGATTTGGACGTATCTCCAAATCAAACCGTTAGATTTCAAATTTCTAATATTCGTTAGAAAGCTCTTTTCGATACGAACCCAACGGTTTCGGTTTTAGGAGAATCCGACGGTCGGATCTCCCATAATGTCCGTTTGAAAGAAATGGTCGAAATTCACGAACTGCCGCGGCGCGGCGCGTTCTATTCAGGCCATTATATTATATATATAATATATATAATATATATTTTGTTGATTTCTATTTAAAACGAATTATATAAATAGCTTTAAATTTGTTTCAAAAACAATTTCAACTTCCATTTCAATCCAAAGCAAAATTGAATTCTTCTTTATAAATTCGTTTTAAAATTCATTTCTATTCAATTCAAATTTCAATTCAATTTGAATTCAATTCAATTCGCTTTCAATTCAATTTGAATTCGTTTTCCATTCAATTTGAATTCGTTTTCAATTCAATTCAATTTCATAATCGTTTTCTATTCGATTCAAATTGGTTTTCTATTCGATTCGATTCAAATTGGTTTTCTATTCGATTCAATTCAAATTGGTTTTCTATTCGATTCAATTCAAATTGGTTTTCCATTCGATTCAATTCAAATTGGTTTTCCATTCGATTCAATTCAAATTGGTTTTCTATTCAATTCAATTCCAATTGGTTTTCTATTCGATTCAATTCAAATTGGTTTTCTATTCGATCCAATTCAAATTGGTTTTCTATTCGATCCAATTCAAATTGGTTTTCTATTCGATTCAATTCAAATTGGTTTTCTATTCGATTCAATTCAAATTGGTTTTCTATTCGATTCAATTCAAATTGGTTTTCTATTCGATTCAATTCAAATTGGTTTTCTATTCAATTCAATTCAAATTGGTTTTCTATTCAATTCATTTCGAAATCGTTTTCAATTCAATTCATTTCGAAATCGTTTTCAATTCAATTCATTTCGAAATGTTTTCAATTCAATTCATTTCGAAATCGTTTTTAATTCAATTCATTTCAAAATGAATAAAATCGATATAAATATCGTTCACGTCAAAATGGCGTCAATCTAATCAACACGGCTTCATATATTTCTATTTTCAAATATTCTATTTCAAATATTTCTTTTTCAAAATAGTTGTTATTATCAAAATATTTCGTTCAACACATGACTAATCTCAACGGATGAGTACTGTCAACACATGAACCTTTATTTTATATCGATAAAGATGTAAATTTTATTACTAAAATATTTCGTTCAACACATGACTAATCTCAACGGATGAGTACTGTCAACACATGTACCTTTATTTTATAATATTCTTTATTTTCTAAATTGGAATGAGGCCCAATCAATCACCATATAATATTAATTATATGGATTTTCATACATCACACGTATATAATAGCATTGAAAAATAGTCAACCATCAACCAAAGTGCACTACACTGTATAAGCATCAAATATAGATATCTAACGCTTATAACAGCCTGTCAATCAATCGATCGACATATTTAATCAATCAGGATGAGTGAACTTCAAATTTCATCCCAACACCCGTGTGGGGTTTCAAACAATCAAACACATATTTTATTTGTGCAGTTGGGCGATGTGTAAAATTTATCGTCTCAATCAATGTCCTTCAAATAGGTGTACATAAACAAACCGTCCGGTTTGTAAATGAATATTTATTTATTCACATTCACGTTAAAAATTATATTTTTAACGATCAAACTATTTTATTCAACCTATGAATATTCTATTCGGTTCATTTATTAAATAAAATGTTATCTTTATTTTTCTAACTTATTTTTAGAAAATTTCGGCGGCATAACGGCACGATACTAGAAACGGGACGAGGCCTAGCCTTATCCCCGGTCTAGTGAAGGCCCACGCCATTCACACATCAATCAAATCAATTTCATTTCACCAAACAATCCAATTCAAACCAAATAATCTAACCAACTACACAACCAAACAATTAAACAAACAAGCCATCCATGGTCTGTGGATGACGGGTGTCGGGTGCTGCTAAGCACCGTCTGCATCCTAGTATATATATAACTAGAAAATTAAATTAAAAGGTGAGAAGTTCTCACCGAAAGCTAATCCAAACCCCCCGACTCTTCATATGTAGGAAATCTTCGTCGTTCTCCCCTTTTGTCACTTTCGTTGCCCGTATTCACTACACATATAAAAATCACATTTTTATATTTCCTCCACTTCACGATAAAATAAAGTTCGGATTTTTATTTCACTTCATATATTTGCAATGCTTCTTTCTATATAAAAATTATATTTTTATTATTCTATAATATAAAAATTATACTTTTCTTCGCTTTATATATAATCAAAATTATATTTCTATGTCGCTATTCATATAATAGGAATCATATTTTTCAAATCAAAGAATTCATATTTTTAAACAAACAAAAATCATATTTTTACTTGAACAAAAATCGTATTTTTACTTTTCGAAACAATGTATATTTTATCTTTCAAGATCAATTCTATTCTACATTTTTTTTTTAAAAAAAACAACTCTATTCTATATTTTTAAAATAAAAATCATATTCTATAAGGCTATTCCTATTTTAAAAATAATGGTATTTTTATTTTAAAACAATGTGAACATTTATTTTAAAAACCCAAAAATAAATTATGCTATTTTATTTTAAAAACAAATCTATACATGTAAAATAAAATAAAATAAACTACCTTAAACACGTTTTACACTTGCTAATGATCTTCCTCCCGCTGTAATCCCCTTTCTGGACAACCTGCACCAATCCTTGAAGCCTAGGGTTTTTGAAATCACCACCCTAGAAGCCATCGAAGTTAGATCGGACCCCACCTTGAGAAGTAGCGGCGCATCACCTTAAAGCGGTGGCGAGGTCCAGCTCGGGGTCTGTGGCGCTGGTAGGTCCTTCGATGGTGCCTTGGGGTTCGGGAAGTCGTCGATTAGAAGAGGAGAGGAAGGAGGCAGAGGAAAAAAAGGGGAGCGGCGTTCGATTAGGGCTGTCAACGGATGCTTTCGGATACGGATAGTGCCATATCCGTATCCGTATCCGTATCCGAAATTATTTTCGGATATCGGATATCCGTATCCATTTAATTTTCGAATATCGGATATCCGTATCCGCTTAATTTTCGGATACGGACGGATATCGGATATTTATCCGCTCCGCCTATAATTAATAAATTTAAGAATATAAAAAAAAAATTGGATCAACATAAAATAATTTTTGTATTAATATTTATAAAAAACAAGGAAATAAAGAAGTATAATGAGGAAACATTGTTTTATACTAATATCTATAAGCATATCCAAAAATATTCCAAAATTAAACACTAAAACTACAATTTTTCAGTAAAAATTGACAAAGAATTATATCATAGTAACATCTAATAGTTATAAAATAATTATTAACTCTATTTTTCTGTTTTGAGTTATATATATTACATCAATCAGTCGGACGGATATTTTTCGGATACGGATATCACTATAACCATATCCGTATCCGAAATGCTTTTCGGATATTGAATATCCGTATCCGCTTTTCGGATAATGCCGGATAACGGATATTTCGAATACGGATTCGGACGGATATCGGATTTTTCGGGTATCCGTTGACAGCCCTACGTTCGATGGTCGGATGCGCGCGACGCCGAGGTGGACAGGGAGGGGGGCGCGATTGTCGAGGTCAACGTGGAGATGGGGATCTGGTTTTTTTTTATCGGGAGGCAACTGAAGAGGGAAACGAAAATTAAGGGGGGGGGTATATGTAAAGAGATTTTTATATATAATTTTATATTTATTTATTTTATAACCCAAAGGTTAGTATTTCATTCGAACTCGAAACCAAACCCACCGACTGTCGTCCATAGCGTATTACCCCCATTCCGAACACAATGGGATATGTATCATAATCTGATTCGACTGTTTCGATCAGTTTCCGTCAAAACCAACATATAACTCTATATATTGAATTTGAACGCGCATTTCGATTTACCGGGGTCACATACTAACTAGAAAAATTCTCGAAAAATATTTTCTAGCTTCGTATTGACGATACGGTCCTAACCAAACTAGTTTCGTCAAATTCTGAGACCGTATGAAAGATGGTCATTTTCCAGTCGATTAAAATCAACTGAAACTGGTCAAACACGTTTTCCTTTGCTACGCTCACATATTGATTCGAAAAATTATGAAATTTGAAACCTAGAAATAATTTGACATCACAGATCCAACAAAAGTGGTTTCGTCGAAATCCGAGGTCGTTTGCAAAATGTCCATTTTTAAGGGCCTGAATTCCATAGCGACTATTCAGAATTTTCAACTGGACATATCTTTTGATCCCCGCTATGAAATTTCGATTTGTCGGATTCGTTGGAAAGATATCATCAATTAGATCCTAATGTTTTTGGTTTCACTAAAATCCGGATTGTTTTGCACCCGGTACATTCAATTGAAGTTTGAAATCGAATTATCGAACTACCACGCCATTTTCAGTTCTATTTATAATTATAAATAATTATTTATATTCTAACGACGAACTATATAATATATACGTTCGAATTCAATTCAAAATAAATTTCTCGTCAATATTATTTAAAATAATTCATTTTAAATAATCAAAATTCGCTAAAATTGCCAAAATAAAAATTTTAAACTGGCCCAGATTTTCGGGTTATTACAATCTCCCCCACTTAAAACTTTTCGTCCCCGAAAAGGAACAAAGTCGAAAGTGGTTTGATTAATCAAATCTACGTTCGATCTGGCTTCCATTCTCCAACTTTTCAGTTTCTGAGAATTTTCAAAAATTTCAAAAATTTGGCTAACACCCGTAATTTTCGAAAAATTTCGCCATAACCTCCCCTGCACCGGGAGCCACGGGAAAATCCCGAAATTGCCATACAGGCCTTCTGATCTCAAAAAGAAAAAGAAAAAGCCAAGCGGCTAGCCAATAGGCTCATAAAATCATCATCACCCAAACAAAACAGTAAATTATATAGTAAACATGTACCTATTTGTCGGGCAAACAAATTTTATTCTCTGCTCTAGCCTCCTTGCTATGACCTGTTCAATGTAAGTATATGTATATGCAAGCAAATGCGACCAATTTTCAATACAGTTCAATATTTGATATAATTAGGCTAAATGATTCAAAATTATCAAACAAATAAACAATCAACACAAACATCAATCAATTAGTGAATTAACGTTTCAAATTCATAATTTTGATACATATACAAAAATCATGTTTTTGTTGCCAGTTCACAACAATGTGTTCTAACTATATAAGTTTTGGTTCTCACACCAGCCTAATGGAAATATATAGATATCACACCTTCGAAACACGAACACAAATTTTGATGATGATATATCAATCGTCAGAATCATCTCCGGGTGTCTAGAATGTAATTCTATATCTATCCAGTATATTAAAACTTCGAATATACGTTCATGACGCGTATATGCAAAATCTTTATATAGTGGATTGTCCATATTCAATACAAATAAAATATTCAAATACGTATAAAATGGTTTAAATTTTCAAAACAAAATTGTTTTCATTTGAAATATATACTCTTCACACTCGTTCTACGATACTACTGATCCTATCTCTAACGAGTCATTCTAATTGGATATTACTAATCCAATATCTGATGAATTCTTTCGTATGGTTATAATGTGCCTTGTTCTCTGCTTTGTAAACCAAAGCTCTGATACCAAATGAAGCGACCCGAACTTCCCCGGTCTCCGAAGAGATGAGAAAGAACGAATTACTGTGAGGACAAGACAAATCAGAACGCAGACGGAAGAACATTTCATTGTATATTACAACAATGCACCAGAATACAAGAATATACAGAGTATAAATGAATATTACACAGAAATATCAGAGATTTAAATTACAATTAAATACATCGCAGCGGAAAATAATACAATACACGACTAGAAGAGATATACGGATACAAAGCTTTCCGGATATCATTCCAGCTGTAAACCAGGATCCTGTGAATATAAATCTGCAAAACCAAAACTACTAGCTGCCCATGTCAAAATAAGGGCACCCAGAGTTTAGGTTAAAAAAAATAAACTCCAGATCAGTCATGTGACTGGTGTGAGAACTAAAAACAGTTATTAATCTTTATTTTTAAAGTTAGGCAAATCAAGGGACCACGCCGTATAACACGGAACGGGTTTCCTCCCAAGAATACCAGTGCATAAAACAAACAGCGCAATGCTAAATAAAGAAAAATGAAGTTGTTATAAGACCCAGGTCCTATCACACAATGCAACGCAAGCCGGGGGATAGGGTTTTCCCTTATAACAGCCAAAGAATGCTTGATATGTTTAAAGCAGATTATTTGATACTATTATAAGTGCATAGTGTATAAAACAACTTCAAATCATAAGTATCAATCATAGACGGCATGAATGACCCATACCACTATGTCGCCATATATAAGTTTACAATCAAAATCGCAATGTCGTATTGGAAGTTGGGTTATCATTTATGGTATGAACCGAGGCTAGGGGCAAGATCCTCACCGATTCGAGACTGTCTAGTCCGAGTCTCAGGCAAGAGCGCAGGCAAGCCTTGGATCGTCAGGGTCGGTCCACCGATGTGGATTATTATGCCTGAACACTACGTTTCCCCGCCCTTTGGGGCGTAAGCCTGGCCCGTCAGCCGACCAGAAGCATCGGCCGAAACCGATATCACGAGGCGCCTCGCTTTTCAGCAAGTAATAATAAGCAACATCCACATGAGTCAAACTCGTCAGCCAGTTCAAGCACTGACGCCACTCCTAACTAGAAGAAAACGCATGTCCTCCCTGATGTCCGTATCCCGTTTTTGGTTCATACCGGGTGTGATACTCGCGAATCAACGTTACAGAAAGCTACGCCACAAAGGTCGTGCTTTGATCATCAACCACAAGACTTTGCTTTTCAACAAAAGCCTTGATCCATGCAACTCAGCATGCCACATTGTCAGTCCATACTATACCACTGATTTCTGCCAATATATAACCTCTAGGCTCGTACGTCTCAGAGAAGGGTGTATAACAAGAGAATAAATTCTCTGCCACCAAACAGATATATATTTAGCAGGGATCACCAAATACAGTATAAAGGAATACAACGTCAGACACACTATCCATTTACAAGTCCGTTCTGGGTCTGAACGAAACCGGAGGCACTTTCCTCGCATATCCATCCATCTCCAAGTACGTCTGGACGACCACCAACTATTTCCATCCTCTTGGGTGTACAGCCCAATCAGGATCGTCAGTAATTACCCAAACGATGTGAAGACTTCCGGTCTTCAGCCACCGTCTTCATCTTCGACATATCGTCGAATCGGTTATTCAGAATAGGTATAAACCCGGCCTTTCCGAACAACTCGCGTATATTAAAAACAAATGTTACATAAACACAACATACGCCTCATTCCAATTCAGAATATTCTTTTATTCATAAAATCACATTTTTTGGGAAAGGTTCCCATTAATTTTATCCAAGATAAATTCTTTAAAATTTATCCTTTAATCTTCCTTTGGATGTCATTTCAAACCAGATTATGGTTTTCTAAACTAGTTGAGATTAGCGAACCACACCGAAGTAATTATTTATTTTATTTCTCAATCCCAACCTATTCATCCCATGAAGCAAAACTGGTAATACTCCATATTTAACACCATAGTGTTGTCGGTAAAATTAATTACCTTTCCACGTTCAAATCTAATTAAAGATTTAACTATCGCTTTGGAGCAAAACTGGTGATACTCCATTATCGCTCAATTTCTAAATTTGATAATTTAAATTATCAATTTACATTGCAATCTAATTGCAGATTCATTAAAACTCCCTTTTCTGGGTTAAAGAACCAATGTCATTTAAAACACAGTTCACGATAAACCCAAATCACATTCTATTTATTAGCGGGTTAAAGAACTAGTGTTATTTAAAACACAGTTCACGATAAACCCACAGATCAATTCTATTTAAAACCCATTTCCAATCCAATTTATTTAATTAAAAATAAATGGGTTTTGATTTCAGTTCAAAACTAGTTCAGTTCGATAAAAGTCTATTTTTATCTTTTCAAATGTGGAGTTTTTCATCCCAATTTTTCCTAAATCATTTCTTATGATTTTACACAAATTATTACTATTTTTAATAATTTTATCAAGGCCCGTACAGTCGATTTCCATCAACGGCCATCAAACTGCACTTACAGCGACCTTTTCCAACTTTGATTTGGACGTATCTCAAAATCCAACCATTAGATTTCAAATTTCTAATATTCGTTAGAAAGCTCTTTTCGATACGAACCCAACGGTTCCGGTTTTAGGAGAATCCGACGGTCGGATCTCCCGTAATGTCCGTTTGAAAGAAATGGTCGAAATTCACGAACTGCCGCGGCGCGGCGCGTTCTATTCAGGCCATTATATTATATATATAATATATATAATATATATTTTGTCGATTTATATTTAAAATGAATTATATAGATAGTTTTAAATTCGTTTCAAAAACAATTTCAACTTCCATTTCAATCCAAAGCAAAATTGAATTCTTCTTTATAAATTCGTTTTAAAATTCATTTCTATTCAATTCAAATTTCAATTCAATTTGAATTCAATTCAATTCGCTTTCAATTCAATTTGAATTCGTTTTCCATTCAATTTGAATTCGTTTTCAATTCAATTCAATTTCATAGTCGTTTTCTATTCGATTCAAATTGGTTTTCTATTCGATTCGATTCAAATTGGTTTTCTATTCGATTCAATTCAAATTGGTTTTCTATTCGATTCAATTCAAATTGGTTTTCTATTGGATTCAATTCAAATTGGTTTTCTATTCGATTCAATTCAAATTGGTTTTCTATTCGATTCAATTCAAATTGGATTTCTAATCGATTCAATTCAAATTGGTTTTCTATTCGATTCAATTCAAATTGGTTTTCTATTCGATTCAATTCAAATTGGTTTTCTATTCGATTCAATTCAAATTGGTTTTCTATTCGATTCAATTCAAATTGGTTTTCTATTCGATTCAATTCAAATTGGTTTTCTATTCGATTCAATTCAAATTGGTTTTCTATTCAATTCATTTCGAAATCGTTTTCAATTCAATTCATTTCGAAATCGTTTTCAATTCAATTCATTTCAAAATGAATAAAATCGATATAAATATCGTTTACGTCAAAATGGCGTCAATCTAATCAACACGGCTTCATATATTTCTATTTTCAAATATTCTATTTCAAATATTTCTTTTTCAAAATAGTTGTTATTATCAAAATATTTCGTTCAACACATGACTAATCTCAACGGATGAGTACTGTCAACACATGAACCTTTATTTTATATTGATAAAGATGTAAATTTTATTACTAAAATATTTCGTTCAACACATGACTAATCTCAACGGATGAGTACTGTCAACACATGAACCTTTATTTTATAATATTCTTTATTTTCTAAATTGGAATGAGGCCCAATCAATCACCATATAATATTAATTATATGGATTTTCATACATCACACGTATATAATAACATTGAAAAATAGTCAACCATCAACCAAAGTGCACTACACTGTATAAGCATCAAATATAGATATCTAACGCTTATAACAGCCTGTCAATCAATCGATCGACATATTTAATCAATCAGGATGAGTGAACTTCAAATTTCATCCCAACACCCGTGTGGGGTTTCAAACAATCAAACACATATTTTATTTGTGCAGTTGGGCGATGTGTAAAATTTATCGTCTCAATCAATGTCCTTCAAATAGGTGTACATAAACAAACCGTCCGGTTTGTAAATGAATATTTATTTATTCACATTCACGTTAAAAATTATATTTTTAACGATCAAAATATTTTATTCAACCTATGAATATTCTATTCGGTTCATTTATTAAATAAAATGTTATCTTTATTTTTCTAACTTATTTTTAGAAAATTTCGGCGGCATAACAGCACGATACTAGAAACGGGACGAGGCCTAGCCTTATCCCCGGTCTAGTGAAGGCCCACGCCATTCACACATCAATCAAATCAATTTCATTTCACCAAACAATCTAATTCAAACCAATTAATCTAACCAACTACACAACCAAACAATTAAACAAACAAGCCATCCATGGTCTGTGGATGACGGGTGTCGGGTGCTGCTAAGCACCGTCTGCATCCTAGTATATATATAACTAGAAAATTAAATTAAAAGGTGAGAAGTTCTCACCGAAAGCTAATCCAAACCCCCCGACTCTTCATATGTAGGAAATCTTCGTCGTTCTCCCCTTTTGTCACTTTCGTTGCCCGTATTCACTACACATATAAAAATAACATTTTTATATTTCCTCCACTTTACGATAAAATAAAGTTCGGATTTTTATTTCACTTCATATATTTGCAACGCTTCTTTCTATATAAAAATTACATTTTTATTATTCTATAATATAAAAATTATACTTTTCTTCGCTTTATATATAATCAAAATTATATTTCTATGTCGCTATTCATATAACAGGAATCATATTTTTCAAATCAAAGAATTCATATTTTTAAACAAACAAAAATCATATTTTTACTTGAACAAAAATCGTATTTTTACTTTTCAAAACAATGTATATTTTATCTTTCAAGATCAATTCTATTCTACATTTTTTTTTAAAAACAACTCTATTCTATATTTTTAAAATAAAAATCATATTCTATAAGGCTATTCCTATTTTAAAAATAATGGTATTTTTATTTTAAAACAATGTGAACATTTATTTTAAAAACCCAAAAATAAATTATGCTATTTTATTTTAAAAACAAATCTATACATGTAAAATAAAATAAAATAAAATAAACTACCTTAAACACGTTTTACACTTGCTAATGATCTTCCTCCCGCTGTAATCCCCTTTCTGGACAACCTGCACCAATCCTTGAAGCCTAGGGTTTTTGAAATCACCACCCTAGAAGCCGTCGAAGTTAGATCGGACCCCACCTGGAGAAGTAGCGGCGCATCACCTTAAAGCGGTGGCGAGGTCCAGCTCCGGGTCTGTGGCGCTGGTAGGTCCTTCGATGGCGCCTTGGGGTTCGGGAAGTCGTCGATTAGAAGAGGAGAGGAAGGAGACAGAGGAAAAAAAAGGGGAGCGGCGTTCGATGGTCGGATGCGCGCGACGCCGAGGTGGACAGGGAGGGGGCGCGATTGTCGAGGTCAACGTGGAGATGGGGATCTGGGTTTTTTTTTATCGGGAGGCAACTGAAGAGGGAAACGAAAATTAAGGGGGGGTATATGTAAAGAGATTTTTATATATAATTTTATATTTATTTATTTTATAACCCAAAGGTTAGTATTTCATTCGAACTCGAAACCAAACCCACCGACTGTCGTCCATAGGGTATTACCCCCATTCCGAACACAATGGGATATGTATCGTAAGCTGATTCGACTGTTTCGATCAGTTTCCGTCAAAACCAACATATAACTCTATATATTGAATTTGAACGCGCATTTCGATTTACCGGGGTCACATACTAAATAGAAAAATTCTCGAAAAATATTTTCTAGCTTCGTATTGATGATACGGTCCTAACAAAACTAGTTTCGTCAAATTCTGAGGCCATTTGAAAGATGGCCATTTTCCAGTCGATTAAAATCAACTGAAACTGGTCAAACGCGTTTTCCTTTGCCACGCTCACATATTGATTCGAAAATTTTTGAAATTTGAAACCTAGCAATAATTTGACATCACAGATCCAACAAAAGTGGTTTCGTCGAAATACGAGGTCGTTTGCAAAATGTCCATTTTTAAGGGCCTGAATTCCATAGCGACTATTCAGAATTTCAACTGGACATATCTTTTGATCCCCGCTATGAAATTTCGATTTGTCGGATTCGTTGGAAAGGTATCATCAATTAGATCCTAATGTTTTTGGTTTCACTAAAATCCGGATTGTTTTGCACCCGGTACATTCAATTGAAGTTTGAAATCGAATTATCGAACTACCGCGCCATTTTCAATTCTATTTATAATTATAAATAATTATTTATATTCTAACGACGAACTATATAATATATACGTTCGAATTCTATTCAAAATAAATTTCTCGTCGATATTATTTTAAATAATTCATTTTAAATAATCAAAATTCGCTAAAATTGCCAAAATAAAAATTTTAAACTGACCCAGATTTTCGGGTTATTACAATCTCCCCCACTTAAAACTTTTCGTCCCCGAAAAGGAACAAAGTCGAAAGTGGTTTGATTAATCAACTCTACGTTCGATCTGGCTTCCATTCTCCAACTTTTCAGTTTCTGAGAATTTTCAAAAATTTCAAAAATTTGGCTAACACCCGGAATTTTCGAAAAATTTCGCCATAACCTCCCCTGCACCGGGAGCCACGGGAAAATCCCGAAATTGCCATACAGGCCTTCTGATCTCAAAAAGAAAAAGAAAAAGCCAAGCGGCTAGCCAATAGGCTCATAAAATCATCATCATCCAAACAAAACAGTAAATTATATAGTAAACATGTACCTATTTGTCGGGCAAACAAATTTTATTCTCTGCTCTAGCCTCCTTGCTATGACCTGTTCAATGTAAGTATATGTATATGCAAGCAAATGCGACCAATTTTCAATACAGTTCAATATTTGATATAATTAGGCTAAATGATTCAAAATTATCAAACAAATAAACAATCAACACAAACATCAATCAATTAGTGAATTAACGTTTCAAATTCATAATTTTGATACATATACAAAAATCATGTTTTTGATGCCAGTTCACAACAATGTGTTCTAACTATATAAGTTTTGGTTCTCACACCAGCCTAATGGAAATATATAGATATCACACCTTCGAAACACGAACACAAATTCTGATGATGATATATCAATCGTCTGAATCATCTCCGGGTGTCTAGAATGTAATTCTATATCTATCCAGTATATTAAAACTTCGAATATACATTCATGACGCGTATATGCAAAATCTTTATATAGTGGATTGTCCATATTCAATACAAATAAAATATTCAAATACGTATAAAATGGTTTAAATTTTCAAAACAAAATTGTTTTCATTTGAAAAATATACTCTTCACACTCGTTCTAGGATACTACTGATCTTATCTCTAACGAGTCATTCTAATTGGATATTACTAATCCAATATCTGATGAATTCTTTCGTATGGTTATAATGTGCCTTGTTCTCTGCTTTGTAAACCAAAGCTCTGATACCAAATGAAGCGACCCGAACTTCCCCGGTCTCCGAAGAGATGAGAAAGAACGAATTACTGTGAGGACAAGACAAATCAGAACGCAGACGGAAGAACATTTTATTGTATATTACAACAATGCACCAGAATACAAGAATATACAGAGTATAAATGAATATTACACAGAAATATCAGAGATTTAAATTACAATTAAATACATCGCATCGGAAAATAATACAATACACAACTAGAAGAGATATACGGATACAAAGCTTTCCGGATATCATTCCAGCTGTAAACCAGGATCCTGTGAATATAAATATGCAAAACCAAAACTACTAGCTGCCCATGTCAAAATAAGGGCACCCAGAGTTTAGGTTAAAAAAAATAAACTCCAGGTCAGTCATGTGACTAGTGTGAGAACTAAAAACAGTTATTAATCTTTATTTTTAAAGTTAGGCAAATCAAGGGACCACGCCGTATAACACGGAACGGGTTTCCTCCCAAGAATACCAGTTCATAAAACAAACAGCGCAATGCTAAATAAAGAAAAATGAAGCTGTTATAAGACCCAGGTCCTATCACACAATGCAACGCAAGCCGGGGGATAGGGTTTTCCCTTATAACAGCCAAAGAATGCTTGATACGTTTAAAGCAGATTATTTGATACTATTATAAGTGCATAGTGTATAAAACAACTTCAAATCATAAGTATCAATCATAGACGGCATGAATGACCCATACCACTATGTCACCATATATAAGTTTACAATCAAAATCGCAATGTCGTATTGGAAGTTGGGTTATCATTTATGGTATGAACCGAGGCTAGGGGCAAGATCCTTACCGATTCGAGACTGTCTAGTCCGAGTCTCAGGAAAGCGCGCAGGCAAGCCTTGGATCGTCAGGGTCGGTCCACCGATGTGGATTATTATGCCTGAACACTGCGTTTCCCCGCCCTTTGGGGCGTAAGCCTGGCCCGTCAGCCGACCAGAAGCATCGGCCGAAACCGATATCACGAGGCGCCTCGCTTTTCAGCAAGTAATAATAAGCAACATCCACATGAGTCAAACTCGTCAGCCAGTTCAAGCACTGACGCCACTCCTAACTAGAAGAAAACGCATGTCCTCCCTGATGTCCGTATCCCGTTTTTGGTTCATACCGGGTGTGATACTCGCGAATCAACGTTACACAAAGCTACGCTACAAAGGCCGTGCTTTGATCATCAACCACAAGACTTTGCTTTTCAACAAAAGCCTTGATCCATGCAACTCAGCATGCCACATTGTCAGTCCATACTATACCACTGATTTCTACCAATATATAACCTCTAGGCTAGTACGTCTCAGAGAAGGGTGTATAACAAGAGAATAAATTCTCTGCCACCAAACAGATATATATTTAGCAGGGATCACCAAATACAGTATAAAGGAATACAACGTCAGACACACTATCCATTAACAAGTCCGTTCTGGGTCTGAACGAAACCGGAGGCACTTTCCTCGCATATCCATCCATCTCCAAGTACGTCTGGACGACCACCAACTATTTCCATCCTCTTGGGTGTACAGCCCAATCAGGATCGTCAGTAATTACCCAAACGATGTGAAGACTTCCGGTCTTCAGCCACCGTCTTCATCTTCGACATATCGTCGAATCGGTTATTCAGAATGGGTATAAACCCGGCCTTTCCGAACAACCCGCGTATATTAAAAACAAATGTTACATAAACACAACATACACCTCATTCCAATTCAGAATATTCTTTTATTCACAAAATCACATTTTTAGGGAAAGGTTCCCATTAATTTTATCCAAGATAAATTCTTTAAAATTTATCCTTTAATCTTCCTTTGGATGTCATTTCAAACCAGATTATGGTTTTCTAAACTAGTCGAGATTAGCGAACCACACCGAAGTAATTATTTATTTTATTTCCCAATCCCAACCTATTCATCCCATGAAGCAAAACTGGTAATACTCCATATTTAACACCATAGTGTTGTCGGTAAAATTAATTACCTTTCCATGTTCAAATCTAGTTAAAGATTTAACTATCGCTTTGGAGCAAAACTGGTGATACTCCATTATCGCTCAATTTCTAAATTTGATAATTTAAATTATCAATTTACATTGCAATCTAATTGCAGATTCATTAAAACTCCCTTTTCTGGGTTAAAGAACCAATGTCATTTAAAACACAGTTCACGATAAACCCAAATCACATTCTATTTATTAGCGGGTTAAAGAACTAGTGTTATTTAAAACACAATTCACGATAAACCCACAGATCAATTCTATTTAAAACCCATTTCCAATCCAATTTATTTAATTAAAAATAAATGGGTTTTGATTTCAGTTCAAAACTAGTTCAGTTCGATAAAAGTCTATTTTTATCTTTTCAAATATGGAGTTTTTCATCCCAATTTTTCCTAAATCATTTCTTATGATTTTACACAAATTATTACTATTTTTAATAATTTTATCAAGGCCCCTACAGTCGATTTCCATCAACGGCCATCGAACTACACTTACAGCGACCTTTTCCAACTTTGATTTGGACGTATCTCCAAATCCAACCGTTAGATTTCAAATTTATAATATTCTTAGAAAGCTCTTTTCGATACGAACCCAACGGTTCAGGTTTTAGGAGAATCCGACTGTCGGATCTCCCGTAATGTCCGTTTGAAAGAAATGGTCGAAATTCACGAACTGTCGCGGCGCGGCGCGTTCTATTCAGGCCATTATATTATATATATAATATATATTTTGTCGATTTCTATTTAAAACGAATTATATAGATAGTTTTAAATTCGTTTCAAAAACAATTTCAACTTCCATTTCAATCCAAAGCAAAATTGAATTCTTCTTTATAAATTCGTTTTAAAATTCATTTCTATTCAATTCAAATTTCAATTCAATTTGAATTCAATTCAATTCAATTCGCTTTCAATTCAATTTGAATTCGTTTTCCATTAAATTTGAATTCGTTTTCAATTCAATTCAATTTCATAGTCGTTTTCTATTCGATTCAAATTGGTTTTCTATTCGATTCAATTCAAATTGGTTTTCTATTCGATTCAATTCAAATTGGTTTTCTATTCGATTCAATTCAAATTGGTTTTCTATTCGATTCAATTCAAATTGGTTTTCTATTCGATTCAATTCGAATTGGTTTTCTATTCGATTCAATTCAAATTGGTTTTCTATTCAATTCATTTCGAAATCGTTTTCAATTCAATTCATTTCGAAATCGTTTTCAATTCAATTCATTTCGAAATCGTTTTCAATTCAATTCATTTCGAAATCGTTTTCAATTCAATTCATTTCAAAATGAATAAAATCGATATAAATATCGTTCACGTCAAAATGGCGTCAATCTAATCAACACGGCTTCATATATTTCTATTTTCAAATATTCTATTTCAAATATTTCTTTTTCAAAATAGTTGTTATTATCAAAATATTTCGTTCAACACATGACTAATCTCAAAGGATGAGTACTGTCAACACATGAACCTTTATTTTATATTGATAAAGATGTAAATTTTATTACTAAAATATTTCGTTCAACACATGACTAATCTCAACGGATGAGTATTGTCAACACATGAACCTTTATTTTATAATATTCTTTATTTTCTAAATTGGAATGAGGCCCAATCAATCACCATATAATATTAATTATATGGATTTCCATACATCACACGTATATAATAGCATTGAAAAATAGTCAACCATCAACCAAAGTGCACTACACTGTATAAGCATCAAATATAGATATCTAACGCTTATAATAGCCTGTCAATCAATCGATCGACATATTTAATCAATCAGGATGAGTGAACTTCAAATTTCATCCCAACACCCGTGTGGGGTTTCAAACAATCAAACACATATTTTATTTGTGCAGTTGGGCGATGTGTAAAATTTATCGTCTCAATCAATGTCCTTCAAATAGGGGTACATAAACAAACCTTCCGGTTTGTAAATGAATATTTATTTATTCACATTCACGTTAAAAATTATATTTTTAACGATCAAACTATTTTATTCAACCTATGAATATTCTATTCGGTTCATTTATTAAATAAAATGTTATCTTTATTTTTCTAACTTATTTTTAGAAAATTTCGGCGGCATAACGGCACGATACTAGAAACGGGACGAGGCCTAGCCTTATCCCCGGTCTAGTGAAGGCCCACGCCATTCACACATCAATCAAATCAATTTCATTTCACCAAACAATCCAATTCAAACCAAATAATCTAACCAACTACACAACCAAACAATTAAACAAACAAGCCATCCATGGTCTGTGGATGACGGGTGTCGGGTGCTGCTAAGCACCGTCTGCATCCTAGTATATATATAACTAGAAAATTAAATTAAAAGGTGAGAAGTTCTCACCGAAAGCTAATCCAAACCCCACGACTCTTCATATGTAGGAAATCTTCGGCGTTCTCCCCTTTTGTCACTTTCGTTGCCCGTATTCACTACACATATAAAAATCACATTTTTATATTTCCTCCACTTCACGATAAAATAAAGTTCGGATTTTCATTTCACTTCATATATTTGCAACGCTTCTTTCTATATAAAAATTATATTTTTATTATTCTATAATATAAAAATTATACTTTTCTTCGCTTTATATATAATCAAAATTATATTTCTATGTCGCTATTCATATAATAGGAATCATATTTTTCAAATCAAAGAATTCATATTTTTAAACAAACAAAAATCATATTTTTACTTGAACAAAAATCGTATTTTTACTTGAACAAAAATCGTATTTTTACTTTTCAAAACAATGTATATTTTATCTTTCAAGATCAATTCTATTCTACATTTTTTTTTAAAAACAACTCTATTCTATATTTTTAAAATAAAAATCATATTCTATAAGGCTATTCCTAAAAATAATGGTATTTTTATTTTAAAACAATGTGAACATTTATTTTAAAAACCCAAAAATAAATTATGCTATTTTATTTTAAAAACAAATCTATACATGTAAAATAAAATAAAATAAACTACCTTAAACACGTTTTACACTTGCTAATGATCTTCCTCCCGCTGTAATCCCCTTTCTGGACAACCTGCACCAATCCTTGAAGCCTAGGGTTTTTGAAATCACCACCCTAGAAGCCGTCGAAGTTAGATCGGACCCCACCTGGAGAAGTAGCGGCGCATCACCTTAAAGCGGTGGCGAGGTCCAGCTCCGGGTCTGTGGCGCTGGTAGGTCCTTCGATGGTGCCTTGGGGTTCGGGAAGTCGTCGATTAGAAGAGGAGAGGAAGGAGGCAGAGGAAACAAAAGGGGAGCGGCATTCGATGGTCGAATGCGCGCGACGCCGAGGTGGACAGGGAGGGGGGCGCGATTGTCGAGGTCAACGTGGAGATGGGGATCTGGGTTTTTTTTATCGGGAGGCAACTGAAGAGGGAAACGAAAATTAAGGGGGGGTATATGTAAAGAGATTTTTATATATAATTTTATATTTATTTATTTTATAACCCAAAGGTTAGTATTTCATTCAAACTCGAAACCAAACCCCCCGACTGTCGTCCATAGCGTATTACCCCCATTCCGAACACAATGGGATATGTATCGTAAGCTGATTCGACTGTTTCGATCAGTTTCCGTCAAAACCAACATATAACTCTATATATTGAATTTGAATGCGCATTTCGATTTACCGGGGTCACATAATAAATAGAAAAATTCTCGAAAAATATTTTCTAGCTTCGTATTGACGATACGGTCCTAACAAAACTAGTTTCGTCAAATTCTGAGACCGTTTGAAAGATGGCCATTTTCCAGTCGATTAAAATCAATTGAAACTGGTCAAACGCGTTTTCCTTTGCCACGCTCACATATTGATTCGAAAAATTATGAAATTTAAAACCTAGCAATAATTTGACATCACAGATCCAACAAAAGTGGTTTCGTCGAAATCCGAGGTCGTTTGCAAAATGTCCATTTTTAAGGGCCTGAATTCCATAGCGATTATTCAGAATTTTCAACTGGACATATCTTTTGATCCCCGCTATGAAATTTCGATTTGCCGGATTCGTTGGAAAGATATGATCAATTAGATCCTAATGTTTCTGGTTTCACTAAAATCCGGATTGTTTTGCACCCGGTACATTCAATTGAAGTTTGAAATCGAATTATCGAACTACCGCGCCATTTTCAATTCTATTTATAATTATAAATAATTATTTATATTCTAACGACGAACTATATAATATATACGTTCGAATTCTATTCAAAATAAATTTCTCGTCGATATTATTTAAAATAATTCATTTTAAATAATCAAAATTCGCTAAAATTGCCAAAATAAAAATTTTAAACTGGCCCAGATTTTCGGGTTATTACACAATCCGTTAGATTCAACTAGAGTCCACAACTGTTCAACTGGATTGTTATCAAACCAATTTTTGTCTCGTTTGTGATTTAAAACCTTTTGGAATTTTCAATATTCAAATTTTCAGAAAGACCCTTTTTGAAGCAATTTAAAGGATTTTTAAAATCACAAGAATTCAATTTTTCAAAATCATTTGTTTTCTCAAAACCGAGACCATTCCTATTACCAGAAGAAACTTGATTTTTCAACAGCATATTCAAAGATTTTTCTCCAGTAGAAAAACGTTTCAAACTCAACTCAAGACTATTAATTTTTGATTTCGAAAGATCATTCTCAATTAGAAGCTTCTCAGTTTTGATTTTAGACTTAGAAATTTCAGTTTCAAACTGTTTTTGTTTTTCAATCTCACGAATCATGAAATCCTTAATTTCATTTTCAAGCTCTTTTAAAATCAAATCTGTTTTCAACAAACTATTTTTTCAGCAAATTCATATTCGGAATTTTTGTTAAACTTAAAATTTCCAAATTCCTTTTGTAAAAAGTTGTTTGTACTTTCAAGTTCAATCTTGTTTTCTTTTAAAATCACAATTTCATTTTCAAGCTTTTGAATATTTTTATTTTGATAAACAAGATTATTTTCCAAAACCAAACAACTTTTACAACTAGAATTTGAAGACTTCTTGTCCTTCTTAAGTTTTGATTCCAAAATATTGTTTTTGCTGATCAACTCAAGCTTTTCAGATTTCAGAATTTTATTTTTAGATTTTAGATTTTCAACAGATTTAGCTAAATCATTTAAAAGATGAACTAAATCTTTATAAGAAAAATTTCTTGTTGAGTCTCCATCTAAATTTTTATCTGTACAACCTGTTAAGCACAATTCTGAAACTGAGTTGACTGTTCGGGGTTTTGAGCTGCTTTTGCCAAATTGTCCATACATCATATTGAGAGTATTCCAAATTTCATGCGCAGTTAAACAGTGGAAGATAAGGCTATACTGAACATCATCAATACAAGAATATAAAATATGAATAGCATGAGAGTTAAACCCAATATCACTTCTACCAACAATATCAAATCCAATAATAACAGTATCCCAACATTTAACATCAACAGATTTTACATATAACTCTATTTCTAATTTCCAATTTAAAAAATTTGTACCATTAAAAATAGATGGAATACGACTGGACTGACTCTCAGAGGACTGACAATTAGGATGACCCATTACTCTAGAGTTAACAGAAAATACCTGCTCTGATACCACTTGTTAGATCTAGATTAACCCTAGAGAGGGGTGAATAGGGTTTATCACATTTTTTAACTGAATTAAAAAATCTAACGAGATATATAATAATAAATAGATCACAGAATATAGCAGAAACAGAAACGTAGAAAATAAATCACACATAGATATACCCAGCTTCGGCAAAACCCTGCCTACTGCTACATTTCTAAGGTTTCTACTAGGTGATAAAACAGATCCTGCATACAAGACCATGTACACTCGCAAACCCTGCTCCTATTCTAACCCTACGCTCAAAACCCTCGATTGACCGATATCCCCTCGATCATATTTCCCTTGATTACGACCCCCGTAACCAGTGACCCAGATTTTACAGACTCTGTCAACTGTCAGTCAATACCCTGACTAAATCCCCCTAGATTTTGCAGACTCTAGAACTGATCATTTGTTTTACAGATAAACAACACAAATTAAAAACAAAAACAAACAAAGATAAAATAAACTAGAAAAACCCTAGGATATAAACTAAGGGGTCATCCCCTTAGAAAATGCGCCAGCCCACTTTAGAAGGGTTCCACCCTTTCATTCTTTGACCCGATCCTTTTCCTCTATGAAAAATTGTAACACCCTACCTCCGTTAGGATCACTCTCAAAGGGAATGCCCTAATTTTGGTGGAGGTTTATAAGTATAAGTCACAGATATACAAGACAGATATAATAACACATATTTTTGAACAGCGGAAAACAACAACAACTTTTATTTCATTAAAATACGTGTTACTCAAACCATGCCATAATTGTCTTACAATTCTTCCAAAAACATAACATCTTCATAACTGTCTTGATTACATTATTTAAAGAAAACATAAATAAACTGCATAAGTCCCATAATTGATGTCCCAAG
This sequence comes from Allium sativum, assembly GCA_030737875.1. NCBI lineage: Eukaryota > Viridiplantae > Streptophyta > Magnoliopsida > Asparagales > Amaryllidaceae > Allium > Allium sativum. The sequence goes on along the minus strand of CM060920.1, from coordinate 388,713,931 downwards.
GCCATAGTCCAAAACGAAAAGGATCCAGGCAATACATTCTTCTCTTTAAGCTGGATATGAAAGCTGGTCAAGCTGCGGTATTCCCTCCCTGAGAACCTGGGTGGGGGGAACGAAAGAAAAAGAGGCGAAAGGAAAAGGGTCAGTCGTAAAGACTGAGTAAGTCCTACTGACTTTCAGTGTAAAAACGGTTAAAACAACACGTCATGTATGAACTGGAACTAAACTTAAGAATGGTGTCAAGGTGGACAAGATAGACTAAGGTGATCATGATAAGTCAAGACAAGTCAAATAAAGCATCACATGTTCAAGATTCGTTGCATCGACTGTACTAGTATACTAAGCCCAGGTCACAAGTTAATCACGAAATAAATCCCACGGCCCAATATCGTGAAATGACCCTGAAACGGGGTCTGACCCAAGTACGGGGTCCTACGGGGCGCTTATCTAGTCGATCGGCTCCCTACAAGTTCTAGCTCGTCAAGTGTCCGTGTCATACGGCTAATCACGAATGTAGTCACCTGTGCTGGGTCCACCTTCGGGTGTATCAGCCCTAGGGTGTCAACCCCTGACACGATTCAAGATGCACAGATAAATCTACGGATACCCAGTGTCTGCCCCAGAATACGTGCACGACCGTAGTCCACCGAACCTACACTAGCGTACCCCACTGTCGTCGTTCACCTCTTACAATTAGCCCAGTAATCGTGCCCCACCCGGCCTAGCCCCAGGGTACCTTGATACATCTAGAGGGTTACTGCTGAAAAGGGTCGTGTCTAGGGTTTCGCCTAACAGATTAGGTCATGTAATTCGTGACCTAACCCGCCTAACTGATTAAGTCATGTAATTCATGACTTAATCCTTTTCCAGTCTAGTCATGTCAAGGTGGTTAAGTATGTCATTTAAATTCGCGACTTAACCCGCCTACGTGTTATGTCAAGTTGGCTAAGTGTTGTCGTTTCAAGTTCATGACTTAGCCCTACAAATCGTGTTCAAGTTGGTTAAGTTGTCTTTTCATGTTCATGACTTAACCCTAATTGGCATTAATTGATTCGTTAATGCACCGAACCACTCACATTGGATCCTGTTGTTCGTAGCCACTGTATTTGTCGCGCGGTTCCGGGCAGGTTTACGCTACGAACTCAACCCAACCTCGAGTTGGCCACTTTCTTGTTTTCTAAAGTCATGCCCATGTTCTTAGCAGATTCGTGCTATTTCCATAGCATGTTCATATGTCAATTTCGTGCCCAACTAAGGCATGTTTCAAGTCAAGTTATGACATGTTCAAGTCAAGTTTTCGTGCCATATTTCATGTTCTACTTATGCCAAATTTCACGGTTTATGATTATAATCAATTCAAGTTTTGCCTATTTTACCCAATCGTATCCCCAACGTATATAAACGTACTTCGTTCACAAGCATAAACAATTCAAGAGATAAAGGGGAATAACACCAAACATGTGATAGGCATATGTGACAATTCCAACATCACTTGCATAATAAACAGGCTATAACATATCACATGGTTTCAATACTAGCATGATGATAAATTGTCATAGTAATGGTTCCAACTTAGTTTAACATGACGATTTCAACTTTACATCATAGGCATAATAATCATTGTGGGCATAATAATAATTTTATTACAAACATGAAACATTAAAGGCATGGTAATTCTAATAGGCATGGTGGATTCCAATTTAACCTTTTTAACATAATGATTCTCATCTAGCATTATAAACATAATGATTCCAACTTTTCATCATAACCTAGCAATTCCCAATTTGTCATTAACATGATAGGTATATTAACATCACAGGCATAGTTCCATCAACATCATAGACATGGTTTAATTAGCATCATAGGCATGGTTTAATCAACATAAAGATTTCAATAAACATAGTGATTCCATGGACATGTATTAGTCCAATTTGCCATATAATTAAGCCCAAGTGATTCATAACAACATCAAAATCATGATAAGTTTAACTTGCAACGTTGACATAGCAATATTCCCAAATTATGATTCAAAATTAAACAATATAAACATGGATTAATAATAGTTCCTAAATCCGGTTTCAATTCATGGCATGTCCATGTTATTTTAGCGTTTTTGCCTAAAAAGTGACATAGAACTTACAATATAAAGCAAGTAATCCAAATCAAAATTCCAAATCAAATAGCCCCAAATTCGTTGTCTAAAGCGTCGTAGTTGTTGTAGCTTCTAGTTGTAGCCTTCAAGAATCGTCCTTCGTCTTCTATAATTTTGTTCTTTGTATTTTTAATTTAGAACTCTAGGTTTAATGGCGGCGGCATGAGGCTAAAATGAAATAGTATGATTTAGGCTAGGTCTTAGGTTCTTTTTATAGTGTTTGCAAGTTTATTAGGACCGTCGATGGAGCTTGGTTTGATAATAGCCGTTCGTTTGAAGGAGGGACCAACCAGGAGTTGACACCTAGCCCTAGTGACAAGGCAAGGCTCAGAAAATCGACCAAACACAGACCAGGCCAGCCGGGGGGCTGGGTTCGACCTGGCTCAGGGGCCAGGTCGATACGCCAGTCGACACCGTGTCGACTTGGCAATCGACACGGGTGTCCCAGGTCGACTGCCCAGTCGACCTGGCTAGCCCCAGGTCGACTGCCAAGTCGACCCGGGTGCCTTGGGCGGGAAAATTCCCGCCCTGGCCAAACCGGCCCGATTTTGAATTTTAAATTGGTTTTTCTGAGCTGTTTTGGTTTGTTTGAATTTTAAACTGAATTCTGAAACTTCCGGAGGCCATATCTTCTTCATACGGAGTCCGTTTTACGCAAAATCGGATTCTATTTCAAGCAGAATTCCGAGACGAACGCAGTGGCATATCCCGTTTCCCCTAATTCTTTGATTTGAAATTAATTATACTTTAATTTGTGAATTTCACTGTTATAGAATACATGGGGTGTTACAAAAATAATGGCGGCCGAACTATTGGGAATATTGCTAGGGTTTCAGCTTCTTCTTCCAAATCGTGATTTCTGGAGTTGATGGGATTTATTCTCTGATGGCTTGAGTGTTGTCTTGCTTTCGGTCAACTCGATTTGGAATTTTGCGATCGAAACATTCGTGAAAAAATGTAAGTTCTTTGTATTATCTCTTTGAAATTCTTTTGAATTGTTTGTGGATTCGATAGATAAAATTGCCTATGATAATTTGGTGATAATATATAGGGTTAACAAACCCTTAATTTTCTATGATTTCGTAATTGTGACTTGGCTTTGATTTTGTGAAGTTTTCCCCTTTTGGTATACTCGATTGAAAATTAAATTTGTTGCCTTGATTCTCCTTGCGTGGATTTTGCTCTGCCTTACACCATCTTGATCAATTTGAAATGTTGTCATATATGAAATGGTTCGTCGGCAATGTAATTTTCTCCATTGCATGAATGATTCCATATTTAAAAGAATTTTTTTTCGAAAATACTTTATGAAATATGGAAATAAAAACTTCGTCCCACGTTGAAATTTCTCTGCCGTGATTCATGAAGCATTTCTAAAAAGAAAAATATTTGCTCATGCCAAATCTGGAAACATGTTTTGTTCACTGATAAAGAATTTAAATGCTTGGCTTGATTTGTTTTCTGCATTAAGGCTCATCACATCTGGAAACAATTTAATACTTGCCAAACTAATGAAATGCCGAAATTGTTTTATGGTCCATGCATGATTGAATACTTTCTCTTTTATCTATCTTGACTAGAAATGAATTCCTGGGCTGAATGTATTTGAGAAATCATGAATGCTCTGTTAAAAGCTTGTATATCCAGAAATGAAAATATTCCCAAAATGGATTTCATGCTTGTCAAAATTTGTTGTTCAAAACTGGAAAGAAATCTTTCACAGAAGAAATGATTATTCAAAAAGATAAAAAGAACCTTCCCTGTATACTTGTATGCTGATTTCAAACACATAAAAAAAATCATGCCATATGTGTTGTTATATGTCCATGCACTTGTTTGCTTCCCATCTTGTCTGCACTTGAATTTGTGTTCCATCCATACATGATTGCTGAACCTGCACCCATGCTTGACATTTGCTCGAACCTGATTCATAATATTTTGAGCTAGTCTTGATTCATTTTGCTCATGTTGAAACTTGAAGTACTATAACCTTGCTTATGTTCATGCATGTCTGGCTTTAACGTGGCTATGCTTGCTCAAACCATTATTGATGTGTACTTGATTATGAAGTGTACTTGAGCTTGCATTGGTCTTGTTTTGCTGAATATATTGAAGTTGCACCTATTGGTATGAGACTTGTAATGACCCGGGATTTTGTCGACTTTAATTATCGCCATAAACTCAATGATGACTAACCAAACATCGAAAAATACCAGTCATTAGTGAAAGAAATTAGAGGGTGAGGAAAGATAAGATAGAAAATTAGAATAGAAGAAGAAGAACACGACATCAGAGAAACACGAATCTCACAGCGGAACGAATAAATATATTCCATAACATAACTTTGAAATACAAATATGTACTTGAATATACATATCATTATCAAAGTACGGCACTTACAACACAGTGGAAATAACTATAGCTATATGATCCTGAAGCCTCCTACTCCTAGCTCTTCAAGTGTATCTGTAAAATCCCGACTACTTGACTGCCCGTACAAATTTAGGCACCCAAGAGTTTAGGGAAAACAACAAAATAAACTCCGGGTCAGTCATGGGACTGGTGTGAGTAAAACATATAAAAACAGTTCAAACAGGTAATCGATATCTCATAAGACCACGCCGTATAACGGAACGGGTTTTTCCGTTATGAGAATCCAAATATCTTTATATCAAAAACCTTTTGATATTATAATAATGTCTATCAACACAATATAATAATCATCTAGCAGAAACGTTTTCATCTCACGTTCTACATATATAGTATACAATCAAAACCGCAAGCACGTATTGGGTAATGGATTTCCAACTATGACAAGGTATTGAACCACCTTTCGCTAGTGTACCTCTAGAGAGGAATACACTGGGTTCAACAAGAACATCTTGCAACCCGGCCACACATGACCGACCACTCATTTCGCTTGAGTGTATCGAATGTATATCACCAACGGTTGGGATCAGCAACCGTTTCCCGAATGGGACAGCATTAACAATAGATTTTAGAAGTAAATGAGACTCTAGATCAGGTGATTATACACCCTACTTCGGTGCAACCGACTTAGCCATGTTGCCTGCCCGATTTCTGTCATTTACCGGATGTGAGGCTAGAAGCTACGCTTTATCATCACACTAGATTCACTTTGAATGCCACATCGTCAAATCCATCAAATCATCGATTGACGTCCTTAACCATACATTATGTGTTAGCTAAAAGAAGTTTCCTTCTCCGCTTCCACTCTTGGTACGGTTGGAGAAATCAATATACGTGATCGTCAGGAAATACTCTGTCAGACATCCGTCCATAAAAGTCATCCAGGAACAGGATGAACCCAAGGCACTATTCTGTAAACAAGATAGCCCTTGCATAACTCCGTCTTCAATTTCCTTTGGCATATATAATTCGTAACGCTTATGCCAATACAGAGTGATTCTTTGGATAATAATCCAACCGGTCTCTCCATATTAACAACGTTAAAATGGTCAAAACATCGATAGTCTGTGATTTAACTATCGAAGAAAAACAGGTGTGCAACCAACGATATTATTTCCAAATGGAAATTTATATCGATCAAACATCATTCAACATTTATCTCTTTAGTTCATTAATTTACTTATCTCCTGTTTTCCTATATTAAATATTTCTTATTTTCTATATTTGGAAAATATACGTTATTAACAATGGAAAACATTTCCTTTTCTTGTCTTCTTTATTAGAAAACATTTCTGGTTTCTTATTTGGAAAACATTTCCAAAGCTTCTTCATTGGACTTAGACAGATGTTTAAACAAACCATCGCGATGCCAACTCAAACCATTTCCTTTAATTACTAAATTCACTTAACAATCCTTTACTATCGAACCTTAACCATTCCTTAGTTAAATACGAAGCCAATCAAGTTGGGGTAATACTACCTCTCAGACCTTAACTGAACAACGTTTCTAACCTTGAAATAGACAAAGTTCACCCTTCTAATTCTTTAACAAACTTCCTTACGTAACTCTCTTTCAAATCTTTTCTATTCGATAATTCTTTCCTTCGATAAGGTATATTCGATAATTCTATTCAATTTATTCTATTCACTTAACTCTTTTGATTTAACTCTAACTCTATTCACTTAACTCCTGTCAAATAACTATATTCGATAACTCTTTTAATTCTATTTGAATAAACTATATATTCGATTAACTCCTTTAACTTTATTTGAATAAACTATATTCGATTAACTCATTTGCTTTAACTCTAATCGATTAAACTAACATCGATTAACTCCTTTGCTTTAACTCTAATCGGTTAAACTAACATTGATTAACTTCTTTTACTTTAACTCTAATCGATTAACTAACATCGATTAACTTCTTTACTTTCTATTTAACTATTCATTTATAAAGATTTTACTTTTAGTAACGGTTCTTCACTTTACAAATGATTTCCTTCTTATAACAGTTTCCATTTTATAACGTTTATTCAATTTCTAAATATCTCCTATTTATAAATATTCCAATTTATAAATATTTCTTATTTATAAATATTCCATTTATAAATATTTTATTTTCAAATATCACTTCGACAAATTCCCCTTTATCAACATTTCGGTATGTTATGGTATTCAACATATCAAATCACGATGATCAGTATCGTCCAAACACATATAATCAACAACAGATTATATATCACATCATATATCACAATATATGAAAAACAGTAAAATAAATGTTGAGGAATCCAGTTGGATTCCTCCAACCTGTTTCCCTGCATCACAGATGTTAAACAATATAGATAACATCACTTTCAGTTCCATATGATATATTCTGTTAAACAGAATCAATATAGAAATTCAACTAACTGACTAGCAGTTCAATCAAACAATCAACACACAGTCAATCAACCAATATCTAACAGTTCTAAAAATACAACATGAATTGATAAACTGTTCAGAGTTAGTGAGATTTACTCACTTTGGACTATCATCGTTAATAACGATAATTGTCGTTGATTCAGATGGATAATTTATTTCACTATAAATTGTAACGAACCCCAATCCACTCCCAGTCAGCTTCATTGTGAAGCTCTCGTCCATATGGTCCTAACGGATCTGACCGTTCGTTAATCTAACATCGTATGTAATAGTTATGATAGTTTGAAGTTTATACATATTATAAGTAAATAAAAATAAAAATATGGCCTTAACTTATTTCCCCGGCCCAAGCCCATCAACCCAACCCCGATTTAATCCCTTCTTCCTTCTTTCAGCGTTCAAACAGATCGCTCCTCAAAAACTCCAACTCCATTTGACCGCACCATTGACCGCCGTTTTCTCCCCCTCCGTCCATCTTTTCGAAGCGCCACCACCACCAAACACTTTCTCTTCGCGAACCCAATCCAACCATCACCTCTACTACAAGCCCGCTCCATCCAAGGGGGATCCGACGTCGACAATGCTTCCACCCCGTACAGTAAATCACCGAACCCAATGTTCATGGAAATTGCCAAAAGGACCGTACCCGAAACCCCTTAACCTCCTCAATGCAAATACGAACACGATCTCGCAAATTGATGCTTGTATCATGAGGGTACTTGAACCCTAGCTCACGCCTGTTACAGACAGCGAACGAAAAAGCTGATTGAACCTTTCAAGAGTTAGAATGGATCGAAGAGCCTTACTTCCTGATCTCAGAAACACTTGATTTGGATTTTTACTAATTCTCTTTGATTTTTATTGGGATTTATTTTGCTGCGTTGGGTTTTCTGAAATGAAAACTGTTCTTGCATCTTTATAGCTGAGGTTGTTAAGGTTTGTGGCTGAAATACAATGGTGCGTGGCCTCCAATTTGGCCAAGAAAAATATTAGGATATTTTTATATTAAGGTTTTATACTTTATTTTCTCGATTATATGCTTGCCTCTCGTCCTTAAAAATCCCCGTGACCACATACGATCTCCTAAAATCACGAAAATTGACATGCCACTAGAGTTCGACATTGCGGACCCAAAGAAACTAGTTTCGTCGAATTTCGACTTCGTATGCTCACGCAGTGTATTTTTAACTGTAAAAATACTGACTGGTTTCTACTCTAAAAATCCGTACGACCACACAGTGACTCTAAAAATCACGAAGCTGGAAATCTAACAACTATTTGATATTAGGGATCTAACAAAACTAGTTTCGTCGAATTCCGACTTCGTTTGCAAAACTGGCTATTTTTAAAGCTCTGAATGACCCATCTAAATATATAAATATATTTAAATATAATTAAATTAAATATTTATAAATAAATATTATCGTATATATTCACAGTGGAATACCATACAGCTCTAGAATATTCCTATATGAATTTCTAACTTGATATTCACTTCTGGGTCAACCCGATATTCGATTTATATTGAAATTCCTTTTTAAAGTATAAATAATTCCTTTATAAATTATAAAGGAATTCCACAGCGACTTTTCTAAAATTTGATTTGGACATACATCAAAATCTACACGACGAACTCCTGATTTTTCTCTTCCACTAGAAAGATATACTCCACCAGCTCCACACGTTTCTTGTTTCACAGAAATCCGGCTTAAAACGAATCCTGTACATTCAGTTGAAGTTCAAATCGCCAAATTACGAACTGCAGCGCCATTTCGAGCTCGATTATAATTATATTATAATTTATTCGTTCAACTGTCATTTATATAATATATTCGTTATTCTAATTCAATTCTGAACTGAATTAAATATCACAGATGATCCAGTCACTATACCGCCATTTCAACCAATTTTGATTAGTTCAGAATTAAATATATTATTTAATTTATTATTTTAATTAAGTATTCAACATTATTTAATTAAAACACCATTTAATTCACTATCTCACTATACATATAATTAAATAAATTAATTATAATACCTCTGCCAATGCGGGTCATTACAATCTTTCCCACTTAAAATAATTTCGTCCTCGAAATTGCTAAAAGGTAGAGGACGACCCTATCGACTGGTTAGAACATATTTGTTCACTTCTTAACTTCAGTTTCAACTGAACCAATTTAATTTTAATTAAATTATTAATTAATTCTTATCAACGAAAATTTTCAAAATTCCTGAAAATTTTCTAACTCCTTAACTTTTTTCCGAAAAATTTCGCCATAACCTCCTTTGTACAGCCCTATCGGCAAAACCACAACTCGCCTCTCTAGGCCATCTCCAACCCAAAAGAAAATCAAATAGCCAAGCGGCTTGCCAATTCGGCTCATCAAAATCTCATATCATATGAAATATAAACTTGTACCTTTTTGTCGGGCATATCAACTCTATTACTTCCCTATGCTATCAACTCAGCATATAATAATGTTATCCCAATCAAATTACGAAATCACTTTTATCTCCACTACAAACATTCGCTTATATCCGAGCCAAATATCATTTCAACTCGAGTTTCTTCTCGATTCCCAACTCTTAACTTGATTATCACATTACACTTCAAATTAGAATATCAAAATCCAATTTGTCTTGATATCATTCTAATTCAATCTCAGTTACCACTTTACTGGCTTTACTTTAATTCAAATTTGCTTTCACAAATTTCTGTTAAATTTGTTTTTAATTCAAACAGTCTTTCCCTAGGAGTTTTTAAACAGTTTACTCTTTTCAAAAATCAGATTTTCCTTTTTGAACATGTCACTGTGCCCTTAATTAATATTCCATTAGTTAAATCACTTCTCTATTTCTTTATCAATATTTGTTAACCAAATATTTTCAATAACCATATTGGCCTTTTACGTTATTTGGAAAACATTTCCGAATATCGCCTTCCTTTATTTTCTAAACTTTTTAAAAAATATATGCTATTTATAATTGGAAAATATTCCAATTACTTATCTCTTTTTTGATCTCGTTTATTTCTATACTTAGGAAATATTCTTTATTATATTTCCAAGCTTACACTTATTTGGGTTAAAACTGATGTTGTGTAAAACATCGTTACGACAACCCAAATACTATATTCAACTAACTCTTATTCAACATTGATCTTCGAGCCTGAAATCTTACTATTTATTTGTTAACAATGAAATCCATCAAGTTGGGGTATAACTACCTCTCAGACCTTGACTGAATAACATTTATAACGTCAAAACAGATATGACTACTTACTCAAATAATCAATACCATACAACTACTTATTCACTTTTAAAACGTATATGCTTCCTCTTTCTATTCTTACTAGATTTTATTCTTAGTCTTCCTTTTTGATTTTACTATTATATTTCTAAGTTTGTTTCCTTATCGACCTCTATATATATATATATATATATATATATATAAAATATATATATATATATATATCGATACGTTGATTTCTAACTATCAAATTATCTTTAAAATATTCTAACTCCTTAAATTCCCGGAAAAATTCGCCATAACCTCCTTTGTACCAGGAGCATCGGGATATTTCAAATAGCCTCCCATGGCCCTCACCAATCCAAAAGAAAAAAGAAAAAGCCAAGCGGCTAGCCGATACGGCGCATAAAATCTCATATATGAATTAAATACGTACCTTTTCGTCGAGCATTCTATTTATATACCTTCATACCTTATCCATACCTATCTCATGTATATTTATATCTGCCCAATCTATTTTAACTATACCTGATCGTTTTAACTCAATTCGTTAATTAATTTGTTAATTAATTCTTTAATCTATTTCACTTTCATATTTGAACATGACATGTTCAAATATATTTTAACTTGCTTATTAACTAATTTGAATCAAAATTTCAAATTTAAGTTCTATATTCGATTTCGAATATCCATTTACAAATCCAATTCACCTTTCAAAGTTCATCTTCAAATTCAAAACTCGATTAACTAATTTCTCTTCGACTTAGTTAATTCTATTCAATTTCTATTCAAATTTTATATCACTTCTATTATTCAACTTCTAGATATTCAAATTCTATAGTTTAAATTCCATTTGAATTCTATATTCAAATTCTATATATTCAAATCCTATATTTGAATTCCTTTTTATTTTCTATATTCAAATTCTGTATTTGAATTCCATTTGAATTTCTATATTCAAATTCTATATTTGAATTTCTATATTCAGATTCTATTTCAATTCCATTGAATTTCATATATTCAAACTCCCTTTGAATTTATATATTCAATTTCTATAAATTCAATTTCTATTTCAATTCCATTGAATTTCATATATTCAAACTCCCTTTGAATTTCTATATTCAATTTCTATTTCAATTCCATTGAATTTCATATATTCAAACTCCCTTTGAATTTCTATATTCAATTTCTATATTATAAATCCCATTTTGAAATTCAACACACTTGTCTTTCCCAAAACAAATTCAAAACAGTATCTCTGGTAGTAATTCGTCACTTACACCTCGAAAATGAATACTGATGATGCAGCTGTCATCATCGGAATCTATTTTCCAGCGATCGAAGTGAGTTCAATACTATAAAACCATTTCTAAACATTTCCACTTTGAAATTCATTTAAAAATATAATTCACACTACTTGTAAAACATTTTAAAATCTCCCAGGATCTTAAATTTTCCTTATTTTTAATCCCAATCCATTTACAAACACTCATCCAATTTTCCATAATTTAATTCAATTTTTGGTTTAAATTTCAGATTTAACTCATCTGATTTCACGTATTTCACTTATATGAATTCTGATTGATTATTTACATAACCATTTCACTTTATAATCTTACTCGATTATAATGACAACCAATATATCCAATATATATACTTGTTTATATCAAAATATACTTTGGGTAAACTTATTTACCCTCTTTTCAAAACATACCATGAGGTTCATCGTATTCGAGTGTTTAGTAACTCCTACCGATACAGTGGATCAAACTGATCGAACAGAACTCATAAACGACTCAACCAATAAATCTCCACAATATAAAACAATTTTTTTATATCAATAACAAATACGTTCACTCGTATATATACACTCAACTCAATCTAGGGTATTACTAACCCTATCTCTACCGAGTCACGCCACAGAGCCAAGGTAATTCACTTAACTTAAGCTCTGATACCAACTGTAATGACCCGGGATTTTGTCGACTTTGGTTATCACCATAAACTCAATGATGACTAACAAAACATCGAAAAATACCAGTCATTGGTGAAAGAAATTAGAGGGTGAGGAAAGGTAAGATAGAAAATTAGAATAGAAGAAGAAGAAGAACACAACATCAGAGTAACACGAATCTCACAGCGGAACGAATAAATATATTTCATAACATAACTTTGAAATACAAATCTGTACTTGAATCTACATATAATTATCAAAGTACAGCACTTACAACACAGCGGAAATAACTATAGTTATATGATCTTGAAGCCTCCTGCTCCTAGCTCTTCAAGTGTATCTGTAAAATCCCGACTACTTGACTGCCCGTACAAATTTAGGCACCCAAGAGTTTAGGGAAAACAACAAAATAAACTCTGGGTCAGTCATGGGACTGGTGTGAGTAAAACATTTTAAAACAGTTCAAACAGGTAATCGATATCTCATAAGACCACGCCGTATAACGGAACGGGTTTTTCCCTTATGAGAATCCAAATATCTTTATATCAAAAACCTTTTGATATTATAATAATGTCTATCAACACAATATAATAATCATCTAGCAGAAACGTTTTCATCTCACGTTCTACATATATAGTATACAATCAAAACCGCAAGCACGTATTGGGTAATGGATTTCCAACTATGACAAGGTATGGAACCACCTTTCGCTAGTGTACCTCTAGAGAGGAATACACTGGGTTCAACAAGAACATCTTGCAACCCGGCCACACATGACCGACCACTCATTTCGCTTGAGTGTATCGAATGTATATCACCAAAGGTTGGGATCAGCAACCGTTTCCCGAATGGGACAGCATTAACAATAAATTTTTAGAAGTAAATGAAACTCTAGATCAGGTGATTATACACCCTACTTCGGTGCGACCGACTTAGCCATGCTGCCTGCTCGATTTCTGTCATTTACCGGATGTGAGGCTAGAAGCTACGCTTTATCATCACACTAGATTCACTTTGAATGCCACATCGTCAAATCCATCAAATCACCGATTGACGTCCTCAACCATACATTATGTGTTAGCTAAAAGAAGTTTCCTTCTCCGCTTCCACTCTTGGTACGGTTGGAGAAATCAATATACGTGATCGTCTGGAAATACTCTGTCTGACATCCATCCATACAAGTCATCCAGGAACAGGATGAACCGAAGGCACTATTCTGTAAACAGGATAGCCCTTGCATAACTCCGTCTTCAATTTCCTTTGGCATATATGATTCGCAACGCTTATGCCAATACAGAGTGATTCTTTGGATAATAATCCAACTGGTCTCTCCATATTAACAACGTTAACATGGTCAAAACTTCGATAGTCTGTGATTTAACTATTGAAGAAAAACAGGTGTGCAACCAACGATATTATTTCCAAATGGAAATTTATATCGATCAAACATCATTCAACATTTATATCTTTAGTTCATTAATTTACTTATCTCCTGTTTTCCTATATTAAATATTTCCTATTTTCTATATTTGGAAAATATACGTTATTAACAATGGAAAACATTTCCTTTTCTTGTCTTCTTTATTAGAAAACATTTCTGGTTTCTTATTTGGAAAACATTTCCAAAGCTTCTTCATTGGACTTAGACAGATGTTTAAACAAACCATCGCGATGCCAACTCAAACCATTTCCTTTAATTACTAAATTCACTTAACAATCCTTTACTATCGAACCTTAACCATTCCTTAGTTAAATACGAAGCCAATCAAGTTGGGGTAATACTACCTCTCAGACCTTAACTGAACAACGTTTCTAACCTTGAAATAGACAAAGTTCGCCCTTCTAATTCTTTAACAAACTTCCTTACGTAACTCTCTTTCAAATCTTTTCTATTCGATAATTCTTTCCTTCGATAAGGTATATTCGATAATTCTATTCAATTTATTCTATTCACTTAACTCTTTTGATTTAACTCTAACTCTATTCACTTAACTCCTATCGAATAACTATATTCGATAACTCTTTTAATTCAATTTGAATAAACTATATATTCGATTAACTCCTTTAACTTTATTTGAATAAACTGTATTCGATTAACTCATTTTCTTTAACTCTAATTGATTAAACAAACATCGATTAACTCCTTTGCTTTAACTCTAATCGATTAAACTAACATAGATTAACTTCTTTTACTTTAACTCTAATCGATTAACTAACATCGATTAACTTCTTTACTTTCTATTTAACTATTCATTTATAAAGATTTTACTTTTAGTAATGGTTCTTCACTTTACAAATGATTTCCTTCTTATAACAGTTTCCATTTTATAACGTTTATTCATTTTCTAAATATCTCCTATTTATAAATATTCCAATTTATAAATATTTCTTATTTATAAATATTCCATTTATAAATATTTTATTTTCAAATATCACTTCGACAAATTCCCCTTTATCAACATTTCGGTATGTTATGGTATTCAACATATCAAATCACGATGATCAGTATCGTCCAAACACATATAATCAACAACAGATTATATATCACATCATATATCACAATATATGAAAAATAGTAAAATAAATGTTGAGGAATCCAGTTGGATTCCTCCAACCTGTTTCCCTGCATCACAGATGTTAAACAATATAGATAACGTCACTTTCAGTTCCATATGATATATTCTGTTAAACAGAATCAATATAGAAATTCAACTAACTGACTAGCAGTTCAATCAAACAATCAACACACAATCAATCAGCCAATATCTAACAGTTCTAAAAATACAACATGAATTGATAAACTGTTCAAAGTTAGTGAGATTTACTCACTTTGGACTATCATCGTTAATAACGATAATTGTCTTTGATTCAGATGGATAATTTATTTCACTATAAATTGTAACGAACCCCAATCCACTCCCAGTCAGCTTCATTGTGAAGCTCTCGTCCATACGGTCCTAACGGATCTGACCGTTCGTTAATCTGACACCGTATGTACTAGTTATGATAGTTTGAAGTTTATACATATTATAATTAAATAAAAATAAAAATATGGCCTTAACTTATTTCTCCGGCCCAAGCCCATCAACCCAACCCCGATTTAATCCCTTCTTCCTTCTTTCAGCGTTCAAACAGATCGCTCCTCAAAAACTCCAACTCCATTTGACCGCACCATTGACCGCCGTTTTCTCCCCCTCCGTCCATCTTTTCCAAGCGCCACCACCACCAAACACTTTCTCTTCGCGAACCCTATCCAACCATCACCTCTACTACCAGCTCGCTCCATCCAAGGGGGATCCGACGTCGACAATGCTTCCGCCCCGTACAGTAAATCACCGAACCCAATGTTCACGGAAATTGCCAAAAGAACCGTACCCGAAGCCCCTTAACCTCCTCAACGCAAATACGAACACGATCTCGCAAATTGATGCTTGTATCATGAGGGTACTTGAACCCTAGCTCACGCCTGTTACAGACAGCGAACGAAAAAGCTGATCGAACCTTTCAAGAGTTAGAATGGATCGAAGAGCCTTACTTCCTGCTCTCAGAAACACTTGATTTGGATTTTTACTAATTCTCTTTGATTTTTATTGGGATTTATTTTGCTGCGTTGAGTTTTCTGAAATGAAAACTGTTCTTGCATCTTTATAGCTGAGGTTGTTAAGGTTTGTGGCTGAAATACAATGGTGTGTGGCCTCCAATTTGGCCAAGAAAAATACTAGGATATTTTTATATTAAGGTTTTATACTTTATTTTCTCGATTATATGCTTGCCTCTCGTCCTTGAAAATCCCCGTGACCACATACGATCTCCTAAAATCACAAAAATTGACATGCCACTAGAGTTCGACATTGCGGACCCAAAGAAACTGGTTTCGTCGAATTCCGACTTCGTATGCTCACAGTGTATTTTTAACTGTAAAAATACTGACTGTTTTCCACTCTAAAAATCCGTACGACCACACAGTGACTCTAAAAATCACGAAACTGGAAATCTAACAACTATTTGATATTGCGGATCTAGCAAAACTAGTTTCGTCGAATTCCGACTTCATTTGCAAAACTGGCTATTTTTAAAGCTCTGAATGACCCATCTAAATATATTTAAATATAATTAAATTAAATATTTATAAATAAATATTATCGTATATATTCACAGTGGAATACCATACAGCTCTAGAATATTCCTATATGAATTTCTAACTTGATATTCACTTCTAGGTCAACCCGATATTCGATTTATATTGAAATTCCTTTTTAAAGTATAAATAATTCCTTTATAAATTATAAAGGAATTCCACAGCGACTTTTCTAAAATTTGATTTGGACATACATCAAAATCTACACGACGAACTCCCGATTTTTCTCTTCCACTAGAAAGATATACTCCACCAGCTCCACACGTTTCTTGTTTCACAGAAATCCGGCTTAAAACGAATCTTGTACATGCAGTTGAAGTTCAAATCGCCAAATTACGAACTGCAACGCCATTTCGAGCTCGATTATAATTATATTATAATTTATTCGTTCAACTGTCGTTTATATAATATATTCGTTATTCTAATTCAATTCTGAACTGAATTAAATATCACAGATGATCCAGTTCACACTATACCGCCATTTCAGCCAATTTTGATTAGTTCAGAATTAAATATATTATTTAATTTATTATTTTAATTAAATATTCACCATTATTTAATTAAACCACCATTTAATTCACTATCTCGCTATACATATAATTAAATAAATTAATTATAATACCTCTGCCAATGCGGGTCATTACAAGACTTGTGACTCCAATGCTTGCTGTGTTGATTGTCATGTACTCGGCTACTCCATCAACCTTATTTTAAGTTGTGCTATTGCTGAAACATTGTCATGCTGAACTATAACTTCATACTTGAACTTGATAGATGCACCCGTGTTTGAACTTTTACTGGACTGGCTGAAAGCACTTGAACATTTTGACCTGCCATATATGAACTGTGCTCTCTTGGTTGTGTGTACACTATGCTGCTTTGTTCCTTGGGTTGTATTTGCACACTTCTGAACCAAAATGTTTTGTACATGCTTGACTATGGCTCGACACATGGGTTGTTTACTTCACCAGTAAACGCTGCTACTTCATCCATGTATTTGATATGTGCTCGGTCATTTGTATTGAGTTGTCTCGACCAATTTGATATATGTTGACTATGTTGACCATGCTGCACTGAGTCGAGATGGTCCACGTGGCTACTCCTCAGTTGCACACTGGATTGGCTAGGCAGTGCACACATGTATATGTATATACACGTGTGTATATGCAGCCAACCAGACAAGTTTTCCTGTCCCTGCAAAATGTATGTATACAGTCTACCTTGTGATATTTACATTGTATCATTGTGAATATCACAAGCTGTCTAGACACAGTCGGATGGATATGAAAATCAGATCGAGTCAGAAAAATGATGAGAAACACACCAGAAAACTGAGGCAAATTAAATTTTAAAAATAAAATTTATATTTGCATGAATTTTGAATATTATTTCTGTTCCATATACTGTGTGTGTTTCTGTATATGACAGGTATGAAGACTGGACTGACTGAAGAATGTTGTGAAGACAAAAAACTGAAGATGACAGAAGACGGAGAAAGAGCGTATACGTGTATATGAGATGTAAAGAATGTACATAAAATTGTATAACTGAGTGACAGTGTTATAGTGAGGAGCAGCGTATGAATGTATAATGAGAGAATTGTACTGGTATTTGTAATAAACAAATTTGTTTAAAATAAAATATTATTTTGTTGTTGTCAAACAAACTTGTCTATTTTATTCAGTTTATTTACAACAAGTACAATATTCTGGGAATGTATATGAATTGTGATGTGTTCAAATAGTGGAGTTACGAATAGTTGTACTGTTTGAATATTTGAAATATAATATTCAATTTAAATAAAATACGGTATGAATATATGAATATCTGTACAGTCGTATTCTATTTAAATATAAATATTATATTCCTGTCTATGATGTATATATAGAACAGTACAGTAACAAACACATTTAAAATAATATTTATTTGGTTGTTATCATCAAACAAAAATCATATAATTGTGTATACAACTACGTTATATACAACAAAAACTATTCACTTGATTTATGGCTTATTTGCAAGTATGGATAATACTCGCATTAGATACGCCCGGCGAGGCCCTGGATTCTGGTTTTCTTGTTTTCTCATAACATAATCGAAAGTAATCATTGTTTTCTTATAATATGGTACGGTGAGACCATGGATTTCTGGTTTTCTATTAATACGATCCTGAGCGATCATGATTTTCCGGTTTTCTATTTATTACAATCCAGCGCAATCGTGGATTTCTGGACTTCTTATATTGGATTTCTATTCTAGATTTATATTGATTTCTGTTCTAGATTTATATTGATTTCTATGGATTTCGGATTATTCAAAATACATACTCCACAAAAAGGTATGCTTTGGAGGGCTACATGTTGACCCGCATTTTGACAAAGCAGTCACATCATAAATTTTCGGCTACCGAAATGTTCACGACTTGGATAATAGGTTCAGGAGAGCCTATATATGCTTGGCTTAAGCACCTTGACACTCAAATATATAAGCATGTAATGCTTATATTTCGAATCATCAAGTCTATTCAGGAAGAATTGCAGCAATTCAGTAAGGTCGGATTGACCTCTACCCACAACATCTCCATTTCGGATCAAGGAGTCCAAGTCGGCATAATCGGCTCGGTCTACCATATCTTTTGGAGTTGAAGGAATGAAATAGGAAGGAAGGATTCCTCGGGTCGACCAGATTTAGGTCGGATTATATCGAACCGATGTCGATTCGACTATGCCGACCCAGAAACTGGCATGAATATTTGATCGAGTTTATCTCCTACAAACATAGTCAATTACACCCTACTATGTCGGACTGGAGGACACATGTTCATACATCGAACCAGAGAGGACGTCTCCACTGCCGGGAGATGCAGTCAGGAACCGCCCTATCGATACGCATCGTACGTCACGTGACATATGAACCTGTGCTGCACCTCCACCTATAAATACATTATTTTGGGACTTAACAAGAGATCGAATTCTGTCCTAACACTCTATACGCAAGGAATTTGCGTTAGGATCAAACTTCAACATTATCAACCCAAAGACATTGTGTCGGGTAAATTTCTTATCTTAACTTTTCTTACATTAAACTGAATTGTATTGTAATCTGACAATATAAACAATAGATTATAAAGTGGACGTAGGCACATCAACGCTAAACCACTATAAAACACTACGTGTTCTCTTTATTTTTGTTTTGTTTTCGATGATTAAACATATTATGCGATTATCTATGATTTGTGTAGGACTTGTGCATTTGGAGATGGATTGTCAAAAGATCACTTTTTGAAATCAACACTCATAGTGGCATTTTTGTTGTGCAATGGATGCACGTACGCCACGTTAAAAATTTGATGGTGTCATTTACATGAGCTACGATAATACAGATTTTGTCATCTTTAACGCAGGTATTCCCCGAAACTAGTTTCAACTTAAGATTCACTGTAAAAGCAAAGATAAATTTGCACAACTGGTTAGACAATAATATAAAAAGCATGCTTTATTTACTACTCCAGACCTATACGGCTATGCGGTCATTTTGGTCCAGTTCTCCAAAAGCGATCAAATCCGATAAATGAAGCTTTTAAGTATTGCCCTTTAACATCCAGTATGACAATAGTGAAAGAACTATTTGTAATTGTAACATTCAATATGCAATTTTTTTGCTGAAATATTATCGTTTGAAGAAATCGTCCTTGTCACAAAAGATTACTGATAGGCAACTGCAGAAATTTTAATCGCCGTGATGTAGCGGATACATTTCCAATCATAGTTTTCCACTTCATCTTCTCTAAAACAATATAAATAAACAAGGGGTCTGAATCTGTTGTATAAAGGATCACACAACCTTGATGTAAAATACTGACTGATGAGCAATAATGAATTTTATAAAATGACTTTAATTTTCAATAGTTGCGGCGAATCAGGGCTGCTCCTCTAAGCACCTTTGGCAACTACATCTAAATCCATAATCTGCAAGTAGAGCTTGTCTCTCCTCGTAAGGTAGGTCATCATCGATATAAGATATAGTAATCTACAATTATTTAAGCAAACATTTAATTACAGAATACAAATAATGTGTGATTCTTTAATAAAACAATGAGATATGACAGTGATTGATGAATATTACCTCCTCTCCGGCAGTAATAGGCCGGTTTGCAATTATTACAGCTTGTCCATCTTTATCCTGTTTGTGGTATTTTATTCAATGAGGATAATATTGAAAGGAAGCAATTATCAATAAACGAAAGAAAAAAAGGCAATATATGAACTTCAAGGGGGAACTCACGAGTTGAATGCAATATGCGTAGTCAATGATCATCAGTACAGTAGCAACACACATGCACGTGCACATAGAGGAAGCGTGTGCATGCAATACATGTAACGTTCATTAATTTTCAATATGTTACACACACGTGAGGAGGGTTACAACGGCACCCATATTTCATGGCGCCCCTTTTGCATTAAAACCATAGTCACATGTTTATATATAAACAGGCCTCCCTGTCCCAAATCATGATGGCCTCCTCATGTTCACTCCTTGGTTGGTCAAATCATATAATTAAAATAATGAATAAAATAAACGTGTAATAGATTTTCCAGGTACAATACAGACAACATAAATGAAAATATGGGAACGGGTGCGTGTGCAACAAAGCTAATTGAATAGTTTTTGTTATCAACATCGTAATAGTAACGGCAAAAAACTGTTACAATCACTGTTGCAGTGAACATGAACGCCTTAAAGCGTTAGTAATATTGTTTCAATGCTATTGTTACTCACAATAACAAGAAACAGTCATAGATTTACATGAAAATTGCTATAAACAATGTTATGCAGTCTAAAAACAGGAAAAGAAGGATAGCTTACCGATTAATGTCAGAGTCCAGCGATTGTTGTTTTCTTAAAGCGAAATTGCTCCATCTACGTCGCTTTAGATTGTTGAGCAATCGTTTCCAAGGATGAAACGAAATTTGTTTGTGATGTAGCGCGGCAATCACAGAGCGACGACAAACGCAGAAAGTTTGATCAGATCAAAACAGATTTATGTGGAAAGAAGAAAGAGAGCGGAGGAGAAGAAAAACAGAATAAAAACTCTATTTTCTATCTGTCTATTTATAGGCACGGGAGGTGGTGTCTCTTCGGTTGGGGCATAACCGCTTGAACGGTTGTATATGTTGGAAAGGTTGCGACCCTTTACCAACAGACGCAACCATTGCTGGTAAAAAAACACGGTTCGTCTTTTCAAAAAGTAGCCATTTTTGCGCAGCACAACGAACCCAAGAAGCAGTCGGATGCCCATTTAATCACGAGACCCCAAGAACCCTAAGGCTCAAGGCCCTATCTTTGACCTATTTAATATAGTTATGAAGGCTTTCCATACCATTGTCTCAATTCCTCCATCTACTCAATTCTTTTTGATATAGTGTATTACCTTGTGTAATATATAGTGAAATGGGTTTTATTTTTTCCCCCGATGTGCGACTTATTTATTCCCCCAAACCACTTATTCACTTCCAACAATCCCCACATGAATGAGTGCTTATCTAATCTTTTTTTAAAATCGCGAAACATTTATCATATCGATAAAAGTAGCACAGAGACCTTGAACATTTCCTAGTGTTTATTGTTATAGCTTACTGGCGAATCCGTGGACTAGACTGTCATTGAACTGTAAGTCATTTGTGTAAGTCTATAAAGATAACACATGATAAGTGTTCTTTAACAACTTCGTTCTCTGTTTGTGTTCGTTTTTGCCATGAACATCGCCTTGATTTCATGAGTGCTTGAAGAATTCGACCTTACAATTCTTATTAAAGCGACGCCTTTGCACTCACATAGATGATTCTATAAAGAGTATCATGTAACACTCCACTTGGGTCTTTATAACACCACAGTAGACATCATTAAAAGCTAAGCTTATCATATTCTCGGGTTGTGCACAGACTTATCTTAGGAATAGTTGTAATGTTTCTTCCAGTGCTACCATGTTTTATCCTTAGTTTAGTTGTTCCCTTCACTTTGAACCTAGATCTTGGAATCTCCAATCAGCTAGGTTAGGTTTCCAACTTCCCATTGAGGAAAACTTTTCAGTTTATAGGTCTATAGTGATAACTTCATTAGAGAGAAGTTGTCTTATGGTTTTATGTCTACGACGAATATGTCTGAATTTATCATTGTACAATCTATTATTAGCTTTTCCAATAGCACATTGACTATCACAATGTATATATATTAGATGTACTGGTTTTTTCCCAATTTGAAATGTCTTCCAAAAAACTCCGAAACCAACCTGCTTCTTCAGCGGCTTTATCTACAGCAATAAACTGATTTCATTGTTGACCTAGCTATGCAATCTGTTTGGATGATTTCTATGAAATTGCTCTATTTCCTAACGTAAACACATATCCACTCACAGATTTTATATCTTTTGATCCGGTTATCCAATTTGCATCACTATATCCTTCTATTACGGAAGGATACTTTTCATATTGCAACTTATAGTTTTGTGTGTATTTTAGATATCCTAGGACGTCGATTATTGCTTTCCAGTGATGTTTACCAGGATTACTGGTACATCTACTCAGCTTGCTTATAGCGTATGCAATATCAAGCCTAGTGCAGTTCATGAGATACATAATACTTCATAGCATATGAGAGTATTCAAGCCGAGATATTTCATCATCAATATTCTTTACCCAATTTTGATTCATATCCACTGATGATTTTGCAATGGTTATATGTTGTTTGAACCTTTCAAGTATTTTAGCAATGTAATGTAACTGAGATAACGCATATCCTTGTGATATTTTCATTATCTTTATACTCAAGATCACATCAGTCACTCCTAGGTCTTTCATGTCGAATGTAGAAGATAACATATCCTTTGTAGATTTTATTATGGTCTTATTATTTCCTAGGATCAACAAATCATCAATATAAAGACAAACAATGACATATCCAATATCTGTATATTTTACAAAGATGCATTTATCTGATTCATTTATTTTGAATCCGTTGGACAACATAGTTTCATCAAATTTCTCGTGTCATTGTTTTGGTGCTTGTTTAAGACCATAAAGTGATTTTACTAACTTGCACACCTTATTTTCATTTCTTGAGCTTAGAAATTCTTCATGTTGCTGCATATATATTACTCTTCCCTTTCATATTTTAAAAATGCAGTTTTCACATTCATTTGGTGTATTTCCAAATTTAATATATATGTGATTGCAATAAGCATCCTAATTGATGTTATTCTAGTTGCAGATGAATATGTATCAAAGTAATCTAGATCTTTCTTCTGTCTAAATCCTTTTATTACAAGTCTTGCTTTATACTTGTCTATTGAGCCGTCAATCTTTAGTTTTTTTCTTGAATATTCATTCATATCCTAGTGGTTTTGATCCCTTGGGTAGATACACCAGTTTTCAAAGTTATTAATGGCGCAAGGCGCAAAAAGGCCCAACATTAGTCTGGAGCTTTAGCGCAAGGCGCGGCAATTGCAAATGGCGCGCGTATTTCTAATTTATTGCGCATTTTTGTTTTTTTATTTAACATATAACAACAAATTTAAAAGTTCAGTATTTTTTGCTAAAACATATGCAATCAAAGTTTTTACTATTTTGCAAAAAGAAACATCATCATATCTGACATCATTAGCATAGAATTTCAAGCATAATAGTTTTCAAAATCCAAAATAATAACACATATTACTAATAAACTAGAATTCCGAATCCGATTCAACAATCATATTTTCCAAATCAACATCTGCATCATCGGATTCATAAGGACAATTAGATTATATCAAGTCTTTTTATTGTTATGATGTAGTTATATTTAGCAACACAAAGGACAATTGGTGAGGAAGAATAGCATACTGATTCGTAATATTGTTTCCCTGATGCAATTGATAACAATTTGATACAAGAATATTACATAAAATGAAATATATTTTCAATATCAATATATTTGATTCTCTTCAAGGCAAAAGAACTGTAGAAAAACCATCCATCAGAACCCACAAAATAAATAAAAACCAAATACAAAACGTTAGCAAACGCAATAATATGATCAACAATAATGTAGAAAAGCATTCCATCGGAACCCACAAAATAAATAAAAACCAAATATAAAATGTTAGCAAACACAATAATATAATCAACAATAATTTTATGTGAAATGCAAAAAATGAAAAAATAAACAAAAAACAAGCAAAAAAATAAAACAAAAGGCACACCATTTTGCACAATGGGTCGCGCGCCTTTTGCCGCGCCTTCTCATATGCGCCGCACCGCAAGAAATGGCGCAAATGCCACGTCGCGCCGTGCGCAATGGCGCGCGCCGTAGCGTGCCATTCATAACTATGCTAGTTTCCACGTATGATTTTGTAAAATGGATTTTATTTCACTGCTGATGGACTCCTTCCAATATGAAGCGTTGAGAGATGGCATTGCTTATTGCTAAGTTAGAGGTTCGTTTTATATCATATATGCATAAAAGTCGGGTCCAAGGATTTTAGAGGTCCTTTGTTGTTTGCTCCTTCTGGGTCCTTCTACCTCTGTTTCAACATTCCTTTCATGCGTGTTTTGATCAACATTTCTCAGGAGTGTATATTTCTCGATCTCTTTTGAACAATAGTTTCAATAGAGGCTTTTAAAGGATAAATGTATTCAAAAAAACTACCATTTCAAGACTTGATAATGGTGTTTTCATAAATGTCATCAATTTCAGTTTTGTACACAAAAAATCGGTGTGTGCTGCTATTATGAGCATATCCAATGTATATGCAATCTATAGTCTTTGGTCCAATTTTGACCTTTTTTTGTATTGATATTTCTACTTCGGCAAGACACCCCAACACTTTCAAGTATTTGTAGGATAGTGGTCTGTTTTTCAAAAATTCATGTGGAGATTTAGATGTTTTCTTTCGTAATATTTTATTCAAAATGTGATTTGCCGAAAGAATAGACTCTCCCCAAAAGTTATCCGGCAAGCCAGAGCTAATTAATAAGGCATTCATCATTTCTTTAAGCGTTTTATTTTCTGTCCGGCTACACCGTTGGATTGAGGTGGATACGGGATTGCAGTTTGATGTATAATTTCATGCTTAACACAGAATTTTTCAAATGGAGGCTCATATTCTTTTCCATCACTTCTTAAAAATTTTATTTTATTATTGAATTGATTCTCAACTTCTGCCTTACACTAATTAAACATGTTGAATGCTTCGTCCTTGCTTCCAAGGAGATACACATGACAATACATGGTACAATCATCAATGAATGTAATAAAGTAACTTTTTTCATCCTCTTGTTTGACACATTTTCAAATCACATACATCAAAGTTCTTGTCAATTTTGTTTTTGCGTAAATTTGACATTTATAGTTGGAATTTATGTTGCATTTTGGTATAATATATAGATTAATCAATTTTCGTAATGTATCAAAGTTTACATGCCCTAATCTAGAATGTCATGTGTTAGAAGTGTCGACAATATAAGCAGAAGATCCACTTTTATTCATATCATTGTTCGGTACAATAGTGGTTACATTTGTTTTAAGCAAACCATTACACACATATCATTTTCCTACATACGCTTTGTTGATATTACAAATTTATTAGCAACAAAAATCAGTTTGAAACCATATTTGCGAAGCAACGATCCTGAAATCAGGTTCTTGCAGATTTCTGGAACGTGGAAAACGTCATTCAATGTAAATTCCTTTCCAAAAGTTAATTTCAATACAATCTTTATCTTGTCTTCAACCTTTGATGCAGATGAGTTGTCCATGGATAGTTGCTCGTGATCAGTAACAGTTTTGTAGTAGACATCCACTTGTTGGCACATACATAACGAGTGGCTCCCGTGTCAAGAAGTGACATCCACTTGTTGGCACATATATGACGAGTGACTCCTGTATCAAGAAACCACTCGTTGTTGTTGCCAACAAGGTTGCATTCAGAAACAACCGCACACAAATCTATATCAGCAACATCATCTGAATTTTCTGCCATATTTGCTTCTGGTTTCTTCTTTCTGGGTGTACGACACACAGCTGCTTTATGGCCTTTCTTTCCACAATTGTGGCAAAATCCTTAAAACTTCTTTTGTTTCTTTGCCTTAAGATAATGTTCGCGCTTTCTTTTGTTTGTCTTTTCATCCTCAATCGCATTAGTCTTTGCCTGTACCGAACTGATTGTCATTTTCTTTGATTTTTTATTGTCTTCTTCGATTCGTAGACGAACAACCAGATCCTTCATGGTCATTTCCTTGTGCTTATGCTTCGAATAGTTTTTGAAATTCTTCCATGACGGAGACAACTTTTTGATAGCGACAGCCACTTGGAATGACTGACTTAACGCTATCTTTTCATCGCGAATTTCATGAATGATCACTTTGATTTCCTGAATCTGACTGACGATTATTTTGGAATCTACCATTTTAAGTCCAGAAACTTCTCGACAATGAATTTCTTCATCCCGACGTCTTCAGTCTTGTACTTCTTTTCCATAGATAACCAGAGAACATTTGCAATCTCAACGGTGCAATACATGTTATATAGACTGTTTTCTAACAACTGAGAATGTAATTCTTACAGATGAAGTCTAAATTCTTCCACGCAGTGAAAGCCTCGACTTTGGTGGTGTCAGGCTCCAGTTCATCGAACATTTGGGGGCTCCTCTGAAAGGTATTTGGCTAGATCCAATATTGTTAGGTAGAAAAGCATCTTTTGTTGTCAGCGTTTAAAATCCTGACCATTAAACTTCTTTGGTCGCTTGCTATGTGAATATGTGACGGGTTGTGGAACCAGAGGCAGAGCCTGTTATACAGTCTGTTTTGGCACAAATTTGTTTTTGCTACTTTGCGACATCGTCGTCTGCAAACACAAGCAACAATCAATCTCATTTCAAGCTTGTTATCAACTTTGTAACAAAAAGGCAAAAAACGGTTACAATCACTGTTGCAAACAGGAACGCCTTAAAGCGTTAGTAATACTACATCAATGTTATTGTTACTCACACTAACAAGAAACACTCACAGATTTGCAAGAAAGTTGCTATAAACAATATTATGCAGTCTAAAAACAGGAAAAGAAAAATAGTTTACCGATTAATGTCCAAGTCCAATGATTGATGTTTCCTTGAAACGAAATTGCTCCCTCTACGGCTTTTTAGTTTGTTGAGCAATCGTTTCCCAAGGATGAAACGAAATTTGTCTGTGATGTTGCCCGACAATCACATAGCGACAACGAACGCATGAAGTTTGATCAGTACATAATAGATTTCTATGGGAAGAAGAAAGAGCAGAGGAGAAGAAAAACGTAATAAAAACTCTGTTTTCTGTCTGCTATATATAGGTGGGGGGGTTGGTACCTCTTCGGCTGGGGCATGGTCGCTTGAAGAACAGTTGTGTCTGTCGGAAAAGTTGCGACCTTTTACCAACAGACGTGACCGTTGCTAGTAAAAAAACGCGGTTGATTTTCTCAAAAAGTAGTCGTTTCTATGCAACACAACGAGCCCAAATAGTAGTCGGAGGCTCATTTAATCACGGGACTCTAAGAGCCCCATGGCCCAAGGCCCTATCTTTGACCTGTTTAATATAATTATGAAGGCTTGCCATGTCATTGCCTCAATTCCTCCATCTCCTCAATTCTTTTTTATATAGTGCACTACCTTGTGTAATATATAGTGAAATGGATTTTATTTTTTCCCGATGTGGGACTTATTGATTCCTCTAAACCACTTATTCACTTCCAACAGTTTTCATTTTCAACAACTTATCACAATATTAGTTGTTTACGATATTTTAAAATAGCTCCGTCTGTGTAGTTTCATATGCAGCTTGTCCCAAGCCAGGGTAAAGAGAAGGGTTGTGAAAGGTTTGACAAGCCAACATAAAAACATAGCTTCTTTTATGGATATGGAACCTTACGATATTTCGTTGGAACGTAACTCTCTTAGCGATGTGTCATATCGAGGCTCGGGCATTGGTGTTAAATAGGCAAGGGTTGGGTCGCCACTCCCTTAGTGGCGCATCATATTGTGACTTGGATATGGTGTTAAATATGCAAAAGGCAACCAAAAAGAAGAAATGCTACAAACGCATGCACTATCATAGAAGCGAGGACAATATGCAAAAGTACAAAATGACAAAAAAGACTACAAAGAGGGTGGTGAGTGAAGCAAGGGGTCGAACGTATGAAGATTTGTATCAAAGGCTACGTAAGGAGGATGGTGAAAGAGACGTCTACAGGATAGCCAAGCTACGCGAGATGAAGACAAGAGACTTCAGTCAGGCTAAATGCATTAAGGATGAGAACAAGACTTTTGGTGAATGACGACGAGATAAAAAAACAGATGGAGAGAATACTTCAATAAAGCTTTTCAACGAAGAAAGTAATAGCTCTCTGATCAAATTGGAAGATTTTGTCGACGTCACCGATAAACATTTTGTTTGGAAAATTCAAGAGTCTGAGATAAAGAAGACACCGAAACAAATGAAAACATACAAGTCAGTAGAGCCTGATGACATCCCTTTTGTTCAATAATACTGTCAAATCAAACAAGATGCCAGATAAGTGACGGAGAAGCATTTTAGTTTCAATCTTCATGAATAAAGATATTCAAAGTTGCACAAACCATAAAGAAATTAAACTTATGGGTCATACAATGAAGTTTTGAGAGTGAGTCCGCGAACATCGTTTTAGGAGGTTGACAAGTGTTTCTAAAAATCAATTTGATTTCATGTCTGAAAGATCAACCACAAAAGCGATTTTTTTGATAAGACAACTTATGGAGAGATTTAGAGAGTAAATATGTTTCACATAGTTTTTATTGATTTGGAAAAAGCTTATGATAGAGTACTGAGGAATGTTATGCGGTAGGCGCTGGAAGAGAAGAGGACCCCAACAAAATACACTACCCTTATCAAGGATATGAACGATGGGGTTGTGACTAGTGTCAGAGCATGCAAAGGTGAGAATAATGACTTTTCCGTTAACATAGAATTACATCAAGGTTCGGCTTTGAACCCCTATATTTTTGCCTTGGTGATAGATGAAATCACAAAGGGTATACAAGGGAAGATTCCTTGATGTATGCGCTCTTTGCTGATGACGTTATGTTGATTGATGAAAGTATGACAGAGGTTAATAGACAGCTAAAGTTATGGAGGAAGACTTTGAAATTCAAGGGTGTCAGGCTTAGCAGAACTAAAACATAATATATGAAGCGTGAGTTCAGCGGTGTCAGATCAGATGATGAAGAGGACGTTATGGCTAGTCAAGTAGTACCCAAGAAGGAATCTTTTTGATATTCAAGATCTATGTTGCAGTTTGATGGGGAGATTGATGAAGATGTAAGTTTTAGAATTTGAGCAGCATGGATGAAATGGCGACTAGTATCTGGCATTTTCTATGATAGGAAGATCCCTCAAAATCTTAAAAAAATCTGTATAACAGCAATCAAGCCAACGATGTTATATGGTGCAAAATGTTGGTCTACTAAAAGGTAATACGTCCAGAAGATAAGTGTAGCAAATGTGTATGCTTCGTTGAAGCTGTAGGCATGCTAGACGAGATCGAATAGAAATGATGATATTCGGAACAAATTTAGAGTTGCGCCTGTTGAAGAGAAATTAGTCCAACACAACTTGAGATGGTTTTGACATGTCCAACGAACACAGCACGATGCACATGTGTGCGTTGTAGTTATAGGTCATGCCGAAGGTCCAAACAGAGGTAAGGGTCGACCAAAAATGACATTGGAGGAGATAGTAAAAAGAGATTTAAGAAATTGAAAATGGGGTATATATCTAAAGAACTGGTGTCGAACATGAATGCATAGAAGTTAGTGATCCATGTACTAGAACGTTGAGCTTCTCAATAACTTAAGGAGAGTATTTTTAGTTTTTGTTGATAGGATTAGTGTATTAAGGGTATAAGGCGTAGTGTGGTCTTTAGCATCTATTACTACTAGTATTATTATTATTATTATCTTCATAGCCACATTACTACTACTATTATTATGTGTTTAATTATTTTAAATTATATTTTAAACTTTATTTTACTTTTTATTTATCCTTTCAAGTTTAAATCTCTTGTTACCACTATTACATTTGAATCCCCCCCCCCCCCCTTTTTTCTTTTTTAATTAGATCTCTGGCCAACCCCGGTTTGTTTGGGACTTATGAATTAGTTGTTATTGTTGTTTAAGATATTTTAAAATATCGACAAACAAAACTAAGCTTATCTTTATTTCCTTTTAGCAATCAAATGTTGAAATGTTTGCCTTTTTTTCATAAAGAATATTCGTTTGTCCTAGTTAATTTGGTAGAACAGTTGTTCAAATACAAGTTAGAAGAAAATGGGGAGAAAACAGTGGTTAAATCTACTCAACAGTCAAAGAAAAAAGTTGTTATTAAACAAAGACAAATTTTGTTTGTTTTTCCACCTCCATATTGCCTTTTCAACATTAGTTTTAGAGAAACAAAAAACTGAATGCTATTAAATGGGGCCTTATAAAGTAAAGAAAAGGAACAGCTATCATACTCACCTCGTCTCTTTTGAATGCTTTGGCACTTGGGCAGCACGAATGGTTCATACAACTTTGTAATGGGTAGAAAGCAGTGCCTGATAAAATGATTACATTTTATTATTTGCACATTGCAAATATACAGGCAGTAGTTTGTCTATGACATAAGATCAGAAGTGAATTTATTTATCTAGCATTGGAAAAAAGAAAGAAAAAAAATGTTTGAACGATTATATTCAACTAAAGAAAAACAACATATATGGCCATCCATGTAAAAGTGGGACTACGTTTATCAAAATAGAATGGTTGGAAAATATAAGAATGTGATTGGGAAAATTTGTGGTGCACAAAATAAGCTCCTTAAATGGAAATTTATACTTTTATTGTAAAGTGGTTAGAGAGTAAAGTTGTAAATATCCCTACCTTCGTTAATTTTACAGTGTTCTAGTCAAACGGATGGGGAATTATTTAGGTGTTGGTGCAATGACCATCAAGAGTTTAAGCTTAACGCTTCTGAAAACACGTCAGAGTACAGTCTCCTACAAAACTAATGTATGAAGGTATTATTCTACTAGCACTAAGGTATCCTATTTCATGTTATCCTGCTGAAAAATCCAAGCTAAAGAAATAAATAAAACAAACCTCTAGTAGGTGAACCTTTATCGGTTAAAACCAAATAAACCGACCAAACCAGTTACGTTTGGCCGGTTCGGTTTGGTTTTTCCTGGTAAACTGGTTTGCTTTAGTTTCTCTTATTTTAGTTCATTGGTTGGTTTTGGTTTTAAATATTTAAAAACGGAACCAACAAATTAAACCAAATTTAAAAATTAAGTTATTTTAAAATTAAAAAAATTACCACTAACAAAGTAACAATACTATTATTTACAATATTTTAATAATACTATTACTATTATTTTCAATTCACATTAATATTTTTCGAAAGTGATTTTGTTTTTAAAAATATTTGCATCACGTGGACTTTAGTTAATAGCTTCTATCATATTTTATGTTTACAATTAAAAGTTCATATTCATTTAAGGTCAACCAAATAAACCAACTCAAACACATATCATCAGTTCGGTTGGTTTCGGTTTTGAAAAAATTTGGTTCGGTTTATGTGTTTTAAATGGTTATTTTTGCTTTTAAAATTTTTGATCGGTTCAAACGGAATCAACCATTTGATCATCCTTACTGAGAAAAAAAGATAGCAGCTGCACACCCACACATACTCAAAAAATTTAAGCTTGAAAAACGAGTACCTTCACAACTAATCGAGTAATCATCACCTAAAGCATCTAAAAAAGGCTTTGTCAACTCCAATGCTTTTTCCTGGAGGAATAAAATCTTCTTGGTTAAGACAGACTGAATATAACAAGGGAACAAACTTAGGCATCCAAAACTTCTGTAAGCTTAAATTAGTATCAAATGTTACTTTATCTTGGACCTCCAGATCATCTATATATATGAAATAATCTTCCACAGGTGATGCGACGACCAAATTACTGAAGAACGGAAGGATCAATATCAAGAATTATTACATAAATCATTAATACAATATTCCAAAGAAAAAAAAAGATCTAGATAGTTGTGTTACTTACAGATTATTCAACTCAAACATACCGATGATATTCCCATAAATTTCAAGCGAGAATACTTGATAATGTCAGGGAGACCAATATAGAAATAGTACTCAGGTATTAATTTGAGATGCTTTATTGAGTTATGAATCATCAGTAGGTACAAAGGATACATGGTGCACATTCTCTATCAAAGATAGCATCCCTGAGAAGTTGCAGTGACTGCATCACAAAAATTTAAATGAAATATTTTAACAAGAAGAGAACTTTATATTAGTACAACTTGACATGAAAAAATAAATTTTCGCAGTGGTTGAAGCATTTGATATATTGATGATAATCATTCTCAATATCATGTTTAAAGTAATAAACAACCAAAAGTATTTGAATGGATGCTATTTTCTCAATATCAAACAGACACATCGTGAATACATTATTTTTGGTTTCTAAAATTTAATAACTTAAGACATAAATATATTACTATTATTTATATTTACAAGCCCAAGATCACATTTCCAAATACTTATTATTACTTGAATTCTTTGAAACCTAACAACGTTAAATATGTTTTACGAAAGTGTGATCACATATTCTAGTTATTTATTTTGATTACAGCATTTTAGGAATGATGAGGAAAAAATGTACATCTTACATATCATAGGATCTGCGAACTATGAAGAATATGTCAGAAGAACACGATATTATAACTTTTATTAAATTTGTTTGTTTCTTAATGTTATCATATTTTGAAATAATTAACCTTTTCATTTGTTTGTCAACTTCAAATACAAAATAACCGTTCACATTTCACCATTTTTATTTAATTTTTACAATGTACCAAAATTATTCTTTGTTTTTTAAACAGTATAGTTTTTATGACAAAATAAGAAGGGCAAGGAAACTACAAGAAATAGAACTATGTACTATCTCGATTTCGCTGGAACCATTATTCTTACGCATCTAACTGAAATAAACACATGTGAAGGGAGTAATACCAACTCCATTGACAACAGTTGAGCTTACATTTACAACAGAAAAGTGAAATGTGACTAACTTAACACTGCTATATAGCCGTAATAACTGAAAATGAAAACAAATAGAGGTACCTTTACAACTAGTAACTAGCAAAGATATACATGATTCTCTAGATTATATTGTTAATTTCAATGGTATACGTGATTTTCAAGATTATATACTTTTGAATTCAAAATCATAAGTCATCCAACCATCTACAAGAAATAGAATAACATCCAAACTATAAAGAACAGACACATCATCACATGGTAAGACGAGGTCGTGGTCGTAGGTACAGCAAAAACTATCAGGCAAAATTAGATGCAAATTAGCTCAAATATGCTCCACACAGATGATTAATTGAAATTTAACTGCTGCTAGACTACATATTAATAGTTAGAAGGTTCTTACATCAAATGTCATGTCCCTTATATCCATTCTGAATGACAGTTCATCACAATTATTAACATCATCTGGTAAAGCAATACAATCCCACCACCTGTATAAAAAAAATAGTAAGAGTGGTTTCATATATTTGAATACTCCGTTTGGTGAGACCACGATAGTACAATTGTACAGCTTCAAACATTTTTAGTAACTTCAAATCATGCCAAAACCCATGTCTTTACTAGAGTTGCAACTTATGCATTGTCAACTTATCTACTGTTTTTTATTGTGAGTTCACAATGACAAGAGAATCATGTTATTTTAAACCTCTGATACACGTTAGAAATTGATTTTTTATTACCACACCCTTTTGGAAAGTTAACACAAATCTTTTAGCATAGTGGCTAATATGTGGTGTTGCTTTCCGAGAGACCAGAAGTTTGAATCTCATGGTTGTCATATTCGATATAAGAGCCTATACCCAACCGGAATTATGTGTGTAATGCTACGGATGTCGGTGGTGTAATACTGATGTCCCCATATGCACACTCCCTAGGTGGTGAGTGATGACGAACCAACGAGGACGTTGGGCTTTTTAAGGAGGTGGTTTGTAAGGCCCCCTTCGAGAAGTTAACACAAAGATCTTTAAACATAGTACTTAGTGCACTCTACATTGTGATAAAGTGAACTGATGTGTTCCAACTTTTTAACCAGTAGATGATTTCAGTGTCGAGGTTGACCTTTTTTCAAGGTAATTCCATGGTGAAACTTTTCTACCTGAGCACAGCAACCAGCTCTATGCATTTGATATCACTTTTCCAGTTTTGATAACTTACTTGGGTTCCATGATTCAGAATAAATATATTGGCAGATCATATTAGTTTTATCTGGAAATTCTTGATGCATGTCATACAATTTAATCATAACAACACAACACAACATTAAATTATCCACCACATTTGTGATAAAAACTTACATTACATTTGACTAAACAACTAAAACCACCATATGTCAGTATCAATGACACATGACCTAAATGCTTATGGATGCATACGAATTGTATGCATATTGTCTGATATTAATTTAAATTATTTTTGTACAAAGATCTTAGATGATGTCAGAATATTTGAATCATATAATACCTTTTCTTAAATCCCATAGCGAAGGGTTTCCATGCCTCTAGAAGCAATGAAAAATTAGAGTCATCTGTACAATTAGTACACTTGTTCTTCTTTTTCTCTTTGGACTGTTGACTTTTCAGCTT
This sequence comes from Allium sativum, assembly GCA_030737875.1. Classification (NCBI taxonomy): domain Eukaryota; kingdom Viridiplantae; phylum Streptophyta; class Magnoliopsida; order Asparagales; family Amaryllidaceae; genus Allium; species Allium sativum. The sequence continues at coordinate 388,678,812 of CM060920.1, read as the reverse complement.
TTTGTAGCGCAGAATGGTGGATGATATTGCCTAATCATTGGAAAGATTGAAAGTATGTTAAAACTACGATATGTCTGTCTATTGTTCATCATCTATCATCATGGATGTATGCACACAGATAAAATAAAACATAAGGTTTATAACTGAAAGCAATATCTGTATAAAAAAAGAAGTCAAAATAAGATGCATACAATTTATATTATTAAAAAATAATTTTATTGTAAAAAAAGGTATACACAACTTACCTGATTAAGATTTCCATGGTATAACTTAAATATAAAAGCTTCGGGTAAAGAGCGCGCACGTGCACTCACTACGATTATTTCAAAGAATGGTTTCCAGGAGAACCAACAGTCAGAGGTTAAAGCCAGATGTTTCAAAAACAACTTTGGGGGGGGGGGGGGGCTTAAAGCTGTGTTTTTTATACTTGTAAGCATCAAATTGTGCAATATACAGTGCAGCGTATCAGTAAATGCAACTAATAGCAGAAATAACACAAAACTACACAGGACAAAGGAGAGCTCAATACAGGACTCCCCGCCATGTGAAGGCCTGAGAGAGGGTAACATTGAGATTTTTATTCCATCATGAAAGACAAAAGTATCCCAAGATGCACGCAAGAGAAAGTCTCGACCCACGCAAAAACTTCCATTCATGGTATTGGCAAAAGTTTACTTTTAATTAATTAATCCAAAACAGCTAAATTCCTACCAAACATAAGTTGTGAAAAATAGGTACAGGAAAGGTAGTATTACTTAGTAAAGTATCCAATGATGTTTGCTCAGAAAGAAGAAGAGTTGATATTGTTATTAAGTTTGAATACAAATGTTTAACTAGGCTCAAATATGTGTGCACGTGCATATGTATGTGATGTATTACGTATAAAGATTATTATATACAAAAAACACGTGTGAAAAGTTACCCAGGCGAAAAAGCCCCAAAAAACTTCAGGACTTCGCCTAGCGCTTTATTGCGTGTAGGGTTTTTTTGGGCGCTATGAATGACATTTTTCTTTTCAATTATCAGCTAAAAACCTGCATTTAAAAAACCGCAATAAAACACATCTTTTGTTTAATATAAAAGCAATATTAGAACAAAACATCATACGATTAACATATATCAAACCAAGAATGCACAAAGTCATCCAACTCAAGTCTACAAACAACAAAATACTTAAAATATAGAAATTACAAAACAACATTACGTAAAGTATTAAATAGATTTTTAGCCTTTCACAAACTAGGTTTTTTTGTTGGACGGTTCGACAAAAGAAACCTAGGGTTTTTCTTTTCTTTTCGAGAGGTCGACGAAAGAAAAGCAACGTTTTTTCAGAGAATACGCTCTAAATCAAGTCAAACGAACACATTTTTCTTGCCATGTTGAATTTCGGACTTCTGTTGGGTCAAATGCTGAAATTTCAATTTCTACTCAAATGTTACAAAATGCCGCTTTATTAGCGTTTTATAAGACGAGCGCCTTTCGGGCTTTTTTGGCGTCTTACGTATCGTAGGCACCTTGGAAAGTTAAAAAAAATCCCCAGACTGGGGCCTAGGGGTTTTTGGTGCCTAGACACGCCTAGGCGAGGGCTTTGATAACATAGCACGTGCGTAAATTTATGTATACATGGAATGTTCAATAACCTCCCTTATTTAGCCCCTTAATCTGAACAACAAATTTGTAGTTGTAGGTTATTTGAATTAAATGTTTATAGTTTCTCTCTCTTCTTTAAGCTTTTGTGGGAATTTCATGTTACAGAGAATGTCAAATGTTACACATCATTTACTCATCCTGCTCGAATTCTAAAACTAACATTTTCGTCAATCCCACCATCAAACTGCAACATAGATCATATATATCAAAAGAAATGTTGAGCCTGCGATGAGACAACAATCAGATGGGACCTAATTAGAAATGATGATATTCAAGACAAACTTGAAATTGCACCAATTGAAAAGAAGCTAGTCCAACACCACTTAAGATGCGTTGGACATCTCCAACGGATATCTCACGATGCACCTGTGCGCGTTGGACTTATGGACCGCACCGAATGCTCAAAGAAATATAAATGTCGTCAAAGATGATTTTGGAGGAAGTAGTAAAAAGGAACTTGAGAAATTGAAATATATGCAAAGAGCTAATGTCAAACGGAAACCCATATAACTCAACGATCCATGTATCAAAACCTTGAGCTTAGAGTGAGTTTAGGGGGAAGTGCTATAAGTTTTAGATTATAAACTAGTGAATCAGGGCAGAGCTTCGGAATCTATTACTATTACTATTACTATTACTATTACTATTACTACTACTATTATTATTATTATTATTATTATTGGAATACCTCAATTTAAAGCTTTTGAAATATCTAAAATGACCCTTTAAGTTTTTGCTATACAATGAGGCTACTTATTATTATTTGTTTGATTATTGTATTTTATTTTATTTTATCTTTGCTTATGTTTTCGTCTTTAAAACACTTTTTATTGTTATTGCCTTTAAATTGGCATTGTCATTTAGTTTTAGATTCCATCATTAGCCAACCCGAACTTGCTTGGGATTAATGGCTCAATAGATATTGTTGTGGTTTCTCCCTCTTCTCCACAGATTTGTGGCTGAATTTATAGGGCTACATGAGGGGACTGAAAAAGCACATAGCACAAGCACAAGCACACTTACACAAGCATACAAAGGGGCTCACGTTTGAACAGGGAAACTCCCATTTTAGACAAGACAAGAAGAATCCTCTTTTCAAATCCTCGTTTAGACGCACAACAAGAGGTTATGTTTATTACCTTGTGTAAAGTGTAATCTACTATAAGAAATTAGGACAATTATAATAACATGCAATATGCTGCAGTGTATGTGCATTGTCGTAGCCCTTATCGATATAGACAATTATGTTAGGAAACATATACATGGAGAAACAAAAATCATACCTTAGCAGCAACGATGAATATATCATTTGTCCCTAAAAGATAAAAATGATCAAAGAGCAACATTAGCAATAAAAATATATAAAGCGAACTCAGATTTCAAGCTCCACCATATATATAGTATACTCATCTGGTTTTGTACAGAAATCTAAACACTTAGATAGAGCTGGAAATTTAAAAGAACTACGTTGTTGAATCAACGGAATTATATCTAATTAGCTTAACAGCATACATACGCATGCTGGTATGGTATTATTTACCAAAAAAAAAAAAAAAAATCATAACATATACTTTAAATTAGAGTAACTTAGTACCATTGGCATGATCAATAAATTTGCGAACTGCATCTTGTCTTGAGGATTCTACAGCCTCTCCAGTACAGAGCAACGAATGAAACATTTCCCAGTCGGATTCCGCACATTCTTTACTGAAAAGATCAGAGATGAAACATTAAACATAGTAAAAATAATAGTTCTGGCTGTGATCATGGTGGTGATGTGGTGATTGAGATAATTAATATGATTGTGATGTGGTAAATGCATGAAGTATTTTTGTATATAATAGTTTAGATGTCTATTATCCATGTATCACCATGCATATTTAAGTTGAATTCCTGATTTGCTTTAGAAACAAAATAATGATTTCTGAAAAGATACAAATATATATCATTGAACTTCCAAAAGACAATTACAAAGCTAAACAAGAAACATTTGAAGATCGTGAGATAGGTTAAAGGCTTATGGAGAATATTATTTTCACCACAGATCCAGGTTGGCAGCCTAGAACGATTACAACAATGTGATATTGTTTAACCTATATGCTGATATTATTAAGAATACATCTTACCCGCAATACTGTTCTTCGTTACAACCACCTGGACAAGCATAAATTTGAGGCAAAGAAAATTTCTCTGAATAAGGCAGCAATAAATCCCCATTCATTAGTGACGCCAGAACCTCTTCTGAAATAGAATTACACACCAAATCATTAGAGGAAGTTGACATTGTAACATTTGTTCCGTGATCACAAACATCTCTTGAAATTCCAACATTTCGTAAATACAGTTTCCTCCCTATTTGATGTTCCACTGAACCGATGAAACAATAACAATGACTACATACAAGACAATCAACCTGACATGCAAAAAGACAAGGACTTAGTTTTGTTTAAATTAGAAGGGAAGAAGATCAAATATATGAGGATCATATACCTTGTTTGAACTATGTTGAGCAGCTACAAGCATGTCATCTTTCAAAATAAGTTCACCTTCTTTGAGTCCAATGTTGGCAAATACTCCTGGAAATTTAAAACTAAGTCTCAAAATTGTACAGATGGTCGTTCTTATCCCGAAATCAATACAACATTCGTTCTAATTTCAGAATAAAGAAAACCACAGATGATTGTTATGTTACTTTTATTGATTTGAGGCATCAGATGTTATGCTCCTGAATGGAATTTAAACAGGTAGAGGTACAAATACCACGAACGGTGAATAGCGGAAAACTCAATTTTTCAATTCAAAATTATACAGTCACCAAAGCCCAATATTGTTAAGCTGCAAGTAGCATTCTGATGCATACGTAACTACAAAAACGAATTCAACAAATAAGAAAACAGCTTATATCTTGGAATCATGGGCAAAATTGCAAAGGTTAAAAGAATTCTTGACGGTGGACAAGCGGATGAAATAAATGTAAGATTTGGTGCAAGTAAAATATTGATCAACAAAAGTAATTTACGTTAAATTGTTAGATTTTGGTAATACGATATTCCTTATTTACGTAGATTTTGGAGATACCTGAGTGAAGATGGAACTCTGACTCGAATACATTGCCTTTTTACTGATATTGTTGATTTTAGATTTTTTTTTTTTTTCTCGTAATCTTTGAAGGAATTAATAAATAATTTGTTTGTCTATTTTTTTTTTCTTCATTTCTTATTTCCTCTAAAAATATAACTGTGTGGGGATCCTAGAGGAATCTCTAATAATTGATATCAAAGTCTACTGTAATAAAAAATTAAAGCAGGGGTTGAGGATGGACAAGATGAGTATTGAAAAATTAAATGTGAAAAGTTGAAGGTATGGAAGGTGAAGATAAAGGATTTCCTAACCTCAATGATCTTCACTAATCATTGGAGAACAAAGAGGGGAAACATAGTAATGTAATTGAAGTATAATGGAAGACTTTGGATAAGAAGAATGTAGCAGCTATTTGATGTTTTAAAGAACATGGTGTTCTATATTGTTGCTAATGAACATTCACCTATTCAATTTAGAAGAAATGGAAAGAAAATGATGCAAATAACTATGCAACAAATAAAGCTCTTTTAATTAGAAGATTGGTGAATCTGAAACTTAAGGAAGATAGATCAATTAGAAATATCTTAACGATTTTCAGGCAATTGTGAATCAATTGACAACAGTGAATTACAAGGTGGGTGATGAGATACAAGCGTTGATGTTGATGAATTCATCACCAAAGAGCTGGAAAACGCTTATAGTTGCATTAAACAATTCAAAATCGAATGGACTTGTTTCGATAGGACCGACGATTAGTAGTCTGCTTAATGAGATGTGAAGGATAAATCTAATGGAAGGAAATGATAAGGATGAAAAGCAAAGTGGAAATCCAATTTTTTATAACAGAAGTGATACATATTTTTTAAATAGAGCACTCACTATGATGTCTCTGGCTCGAACTCATGACCTTTACAATCTTTTATCTAAAAAGCATCAGACTTATAACCACTTGAGCTAAAGGTTCTTGACAAGTGGAAATCTAACTAAGATGTCAATCTTACTAGCAGTGATAACCGCTCGAATATGGAAAGTCGCTCAAATGAATCGGATATGGAAATGAGTTTCATTTGCTATTACAATGAAAAATTTTGATCGCCAACCAAAGATTTAACACACAAATAAACTTGAAAATAAGAAAGAAATGGTGAAAACGCTAAAGGAAGGAAAAGCCATGTTCGTTGAAGGCAGCGATGACAAGATGAAATTTGATATTAGTAGTGACAATTCACGTGTCAACTAAAGAAAAGAAGATGAGTGAGCGCTTGATTCGGTGCATAAGCATCATTGATTATAAGAAGCAAGAAAATATTATGGAGTTCACTAATGGTGGCGATGTTGAGGTGACCGGTATAAGCTCAGTTAGGCTAAAGATGTATGATGAAGGAAAGTTGAAACTCATGGGTTTAGGTATGTCCTAGAAATTAAGAATAAACTTGTTTCAATGGGACGGTTAGAAGGAAAAAAATGCAACTTTTTGACTCGAGGTGGAGTTGCAAGGATTTGAAAGGATAACGTGGAGGTGATGCACACAAAAGGAAAGCAACCTTGTTTACAAGCTACTTAGGAAAATTTGTGGAAGATGAAAGAATTTCTCAATGTGGTATTCGAAAGCAAACGAAAATTGGTCTGAATCAACGTGGAGTTAGCAATGGAAAGCCGCAAGGACAACATGGAGGCTTTTGTGGCATCACAAGCACTCCCAATTCATTGATGATGTGCATTTTAATTGAGGGGAAAGCATGCATACTTAGGTGGGAGCATTTTCTGGATAAAGACATTTGTTTCCATTGTGACATTGGAGTTTTTTTTTTTTTTTTTGGAGCATGAGTATGTAGATAAAGGTGGTAGGTCTGGAAATATCGTATCAATGTGAACGTTGTTCACTTTTGATAATACAATATTCCATATTTAAGTAAATTTGAAAGCTATATGAATCAATATGGAATTGTGACTAAATTAAATTGCCTTTTTATAAATTTTGTAGATTTAGAAGCGTGTTAATTGCCTTTTTATTGTGTTAATGAAGAAGTGGAATTATCTACATGAGAACGATTTGTTTTGAAGATGGAAATAAACAAAAGGCGATTAAAGATGTCATTTTATTAATACTATGTGTGGTTCATTAGATGTGTGTGGGAAAAAGGTTATTTTGTATGGTTTTAGGATTAAGATGTTTTTGTAAGTTTTAGGTTTTTTTCTTTTAATAGAATTAGTAAAGAATTCGTTTGAAGAAATTTCTTTATCTATTATTTTTCTTCACTCTTTATCTCTTCTAAAATCAAATTGTGTAGAGATTTTCGGAAAATCCCTAATACACATGACCAAAAAGTTGCTTGTGCTGTTGATTTGCTATTTTGTGATTAGTTATTAGAATTATATCAATTTTGTGTATCCCAATTTTGGAGAATTAGCTAAAGATTTAGTGTTATGTAATTTAGTAAATTTTCTTTAGTAGGGTTAGTGGCTACATATACTAATTTTCTCTCCCTTCCTTCCTCCCTCAAAATATAAATAAGTAAATAATTCATTTTTAGTAACACAAGATAGGGGTATTTATCAACACATAATAATATGGTATGAAAACATAAAATATATTGTACACATACTAGGAGTCTGGGTTAAATGAAAATGCAACAAGCATGAAATGGAGAAAAATAACATTATATCATCTACATATTTGAAGATCGAATTTTAAGTTACCTGAAGCCAAAATCAAACAAGGCCAAGCTAAATAATCTCATAGCCAGACCCAAATATTAAATGTTGATCCCATGTAGACGAAAAGAAGGTGAATGGTTCTAGATAAGGATTCAAAGCAAAGTACAGTCAAGAAAAAAAAATTAAGCTAATATTTTGTTAAACAGGAGATTCAACGAACTGCTGTTTTGGCCTTAGGCCATCGGTGCCCAAGTTACTTGTAAGTTGTAACTCATTTTGAGAAGTTGTTCCCAATATTAAGCAACTGTTTTAGTGAATTCATGGACTGTTTGTGCAATTGCCTAAAAGCCTAAAATGAACATTGAAAATGACTAAGCGGGGGAAACGTTTGTAGTTTTGATTATTTCTTGGCTCCATGCCATGGGAAATAGAAGCTGCCTTCATTAAACAGTTAATGAAATCGTAACCTTAAACGGAGAAACATTAACTGAATACCTTTCCCAAATTTCTGGTTATGCTTTATCCTTATTCCATGACATTTTCTTTTCTCGATCAGCTCATCGTAATAATTCTGCAGTAAATACACAGTTTAAGATGGAAACCATACAGCTAGCGGAATAAATAAAGCTAAAGGAATAAAAATGATAAAAGGCGTGCATTTTGAGATTGAAGCGATGGAGATGAAAGAAGAGCGGAGATTTGTGATGAGAATTCGACATCCAACGAACATGGGCTGCTTGCAGAACCCATTGTGTATCAATACCAAATGAGGTTTCTGCTAGGGTTTATGGTAGTACAAAAAGAAAATGAATGTACAGAGCCAGGCCTGTCAATTTCCTTCAACTCACACACGGATAAGTTGGTTAAACCGACCCGTTTAGTTAGCGGGTCATTTTCGGATCAACCCAAATTTGATCCGTTTATAAACGGGTGGTTTAGGGTTGACCTGATAACCCAATTTTGATCCGTCAAACCCGATTATATGTTGTATCTCTTCCATGTTGTTAGTCTTTTATGTATGCTGTTAGTGTTTGTCTTTTACGTATACAATAATTAGTATGCTCATATATTCTAGTGTAAGCTGTTATATTTTACTGATTTATTCTTATATAATAGTTATATTTTCCTAATGATAACTATATCTCTTCCATACTGTTAGTCTTTTGTCTATGCAGTATGCTCATATATTCTTACGTATGGAGAATGATTTTTGGTTGGTGATTTCATGCTTTATATATGTGTTGTCTGTTGGTAATTTTGTAACTTGTTGCATGTTGATGATTTCGTAACTTACTGTACATTGGTGATTACATAATAGTGTTGCATGTTGGTGATTTGGTTCTTTTGTTGTTTATATTAGTGGGCAATATTTGTCAATGAGTCAAATGGGTAAACCCGACACGACCCGCTTAGTTAAACGGGTCATATAGGTCGGGTCGGGTCAACCCGTTTATAAACGGATCGGGTTAGAGTTGGAAAAAATGACCTATATAATAAACAGGTTGACCTGACCCGTTTATATATCAACCCGAACCTGACTTGACCCGACCCGACACGACCCATTGACAACCCTATACAGAAGTATAAAATATAAAGGTAGAGTTCTTCGTTAAGTTTAAGCAAGTATGTTTCTATTGATGCTCCAAATTTGGTTAAGGGATGTTCAATCTTAAAGGGATTCCATAGCATTTTTTTTACTATTTTTTTTTTTAACTTAATTTGATGGTAGGATATTACTCTTTTCTATACTTACAATTAGCTTGTCCACTCCACAATGAAAATTTGAAATCCCATATCTCCTCGCGCATGTAAATAAGGGTTGGAAGTAAAATCAACATCACATTCATCACTATCATTCGAAAGCTAAAGTCGAACTCATCATGGTGCGACACAAGACAACCAAGAGGAAGAGGACAGAACTCATAACCACGCAGCAAAGGTAAGTTTATTTTTCGAAGTTGGAATGCTTGGTTACATTGGTGTTTGTTGTGTAGTTGTAGGGTTTTGGGATTGGGTAATATTAGGGTTTGGTTAGCGTTATGGTTCGGTTCAGGGTATGGAAATGAAGTAGGAAATTTGGGGAAGATAACGAAAACGGTGGGGTAGGGATGAACATAATATCCGTATTAGGTGGGGTAATGCCAAAAGTATCTCGGGTAGTCGGTTACGTAACATCCCAGATTTTTAATCGATTGACTTTGAACATTTAAACTTATTTTAAATGTTTAATTGAAAATATAAGTTAATTTTAATATGGAATTTATCGATTTAATAATCGATATACGATTTAATATCGAAGATACCGAATTATCGTAATACGAAAACGATAATTGGATTCTATGTCAAAACTGAATCTAAACAATTCGGTCGATCAATATAAATTCTATTTGAATATAAAGGATAATAATAATTTATTATCGATGAATTTAATTGTTTGAAATCGATTTATATTTTAATAGATTTAATTTAGAGTGCGTTTTTTACAGGTCCCTATTAAGTTTCAAAATTAGGATCACATCCGGTGATAAACTTATTATAAAATAGGTCCCTGTTTTCAAAACTAGATCAAATAATAAATAAAAAAAATATGTAAATTAATATTAAAATAAATTATGCATTCGACAAAAAAATCAGTCCAGAAAACATCAAAAAACAAGGCAAAAACAAGAAAACAGCGAAAAAGTGCAGTTAAATGCATAATATTATGCACATATATGAATTTTCTTGCATACATATGTGCTTGTATTCCAGTTTTTTCATCTGCGTTGATTTACTTGCATATTTCTATGCAATTATTGCATTATTCTAGCATAAAAATGTGCAATAATGCATAACAGTGCAACTTAGTTCATTTTTATTTGCATTCAAGTATGCAAATAAAATAGAAAACATGCACACATGTACGCAACAAATATGCAGGTAAAAACGTTAACTGAATTTCCTTTATGCAATAGTTGCATACATGTGTGCAACTATTGGCTTTAGTTGCATATATGTATGCAACTTTTTTTTAATTGGCGTGGACTCCTGGGATTATTTCTAGATTTTAGAATTTTTTTTTATTTTTTTTATTGCATATCACAATTTTTTAATTTTTTTTGCCAGAAATGAAGGAGGCGTAACTTTTTTGAGTAGGAGGCAGAACTTTTTAAGGAGCAGGCGGCACTTGATTTTAGGGGGCGGGTTTGTATTTAAAAGTTGGGAGGGATGTGGCGTGTATTAAGTTTGCTTTTAGGGATGTGTCCCTAATTTTCATTTTAATTTAAACCGAAGAAACAATGATTTTTCAAACAGCCTCAGAATTCATCAAAACTAGTTCTATTGGATCCGTAATAGCGTATTATTATCGGGTTTCAAACTTCGTAACATTTGGATTAGTCATTTAATCGTGTGATCAGAAAACGTTTAGAAATAATTAAATCAAATTCAATTTAAATCGTTGATTTAAATTGATATATTCTCTATATGATCGAATTAGACTTCGAAACCTATCCCAATGTGTTCAGAATAGTGGTATAACCCTAGGAATGTTGTTTTTTGCGTTTAAAACAGAGTTCGAAATAACGTAATATTTTGCATTCAATTAAATCACATCGGTTAATTTCAAATCAAAAAAAAAAAAAAAAAGAGCCTACCTATTTAACTACGTTGTCTTCTCTCTTTAATTCGCATACTATAATGTTTCCCACCTTCGATATCAAGGAAACAGAAAATTAATAGCCACTTACTCTTTATTCCCTTATCGCACCTATAAATAACTCATTACCCTTTGTTTTGCCGTTTCTCAAACCCACGAATCAATCCAAGCATTTGGCCTTCGTTCTTCTTCTTCCAGTCACTAAACCAAATCGATTTTCCCGATTCAAAATAAAAAAAGGGATACAAATCGAGGAGCGCGATTCGAAACGGCGATGTTTTTAGAAGATTGAGACCGAGCATGAAGCACTTACGAGCATAGGGAAGAAGATGAGGTTTCTGTCATCGTTTGTTCTGAGATCGGCAGAAGGGTTTTCTATATTGTTGAGGAGTGCGAAGGGTGGAATGGGGTCACTGCGATGTTAGTTGAATCGATGCTGGCATGGGCGAATGCGTTGATGTCAAACTGGAAGTTTTGGGTACGGTAGTGGACATTTGTGGAGTTTGGCAGTTGAGGATGGAGGAGATCAAGTCTGTGTTAATTTGGAGTTGGTCTGTGAAATGGAGAGTGTGGGTTTGTGATGCTAGAGATCGGGAAAGATGTCGTTTGATTTGGGCAAAATGGGAAGATCGGCAGCAGGTGTGTGGGATTGCGGTCTGTGTATTTGTTAGGGGACAGTGGGTGCTCAGCTGGGTATGAAATGGTGATGCAGGGGGTAACTAGAAATGGACTGACAGACTAGGGAGGAGGTCTGGACAGTGATCGATACTGTTGATGTACTGGGAACTGGTGTGTTCGGTAGTGTATTTTTTGTGGCATTGTAGTGGTGATTGGGGTGTAGGTTGTTTGTCCGATGAAGGTGCTGTTAGAATGGATTTTGACTGTGCGATGTTCGATGTAATGGCGGAGTGGATGGTGCAAGAGTTTGAGCTGTAAGCGGTAGTAATGGATCGAAAATTCTGAGTTGATTTCGTCGATTAATCGAGTGGCTTGCGGAGACAATCAGGTATACGTTGTTACCATAATTTGAAATTCATAGAATAATTTATTTATTTATTTGTTAAGTTAATTTAAAGTATTAATAGCTTAATCGTTAAATAAAAATAAATAATCATAGGTATAAATTCATTTGAGATGACTTGAGTGGGCTCGCAGCCGCGAACAATAGGAATTTAAATGGATATTCAGCAATTTAAAATCAAGGTGAGTAAACCCACTTTCTAGTTCGATTATAATTCATTACAATCGAATTTTTATTTAAATACAAATATGTATATGTTATGTGTTGGTTGCACTGTTGTTTATTGATAAATTGCGGTTATTATATATATATATATATATATATATTAGTCATATTTAGGCTTGATGGTTGAATATGTGTATATATATATATATATATGTGTGTGTGTGTGTGTGTGTGTAAATATTTCCGGCAGTACCATTAGCGGATGATTTCCCTATGCGCCCCATAATATATATAGTGGATGACCTTCATACCATGATATCCTGCCTTGAAGCAAGATTGGTATTATTTATGTTGACTAACATCTGTGGATGTAGTGAAAACAGGTTGGAGGGATCCAACTGGATTCCTCGAATTTTATTTATTGTTGTTTACATATTAATATATGTGTGTGATGTGTTGAATTGAATTGATGGTTTGTGTATTTGGATTTACATATTAATATATGTGTGTGATGTGTTGAATTGAATTGATGGTTTGTGTATTTGGATGTTTGAATATCACTAGCCTTGGATATTGATATTTGAAAATATCATAAAAAGGGATTTTTAGATTAATTCGAAAAATTTTATTTTTCGAAATTGAATTTCGAATAAGTTAGAAAATATTAACTTGTTTTCAGTAAACAAAAAACAAGTAGTTAAATTTATAAAAGATGTTTATAAATGGAAAGAAAATTTATCATTTGATAATATTAAATTTTAAAATTCAAGTATGAATTTAAAAAGGAAAAATTATTTTTTGAAGTGGAAATTGGATTTCAAATGGAAATTGGAATAGGAACTTGTTCTAATATTTAAAATAAGAAATGTAATTTATAAATGGAAGTGAATATTTATCATTGGATAATTTGATCATTTAAATTCAAGTATGAATTTAAAAAGGGGATTGGAAATCGTCTAAAAGGGGAATGATGAAATTTATTCCGATGTTCGAAATATAAATTGAATTGGAATAAAGTCGTATGGATTTATAATTAGAATCTGGTTTTGTCGAATTTCATCAAATAATTTATTCCAAAGAAAAATCGGAATTTAATATAGTAAAGTGAGTTCTAAAAATAAAATCCAAATCGAGCTATGAATTTTGATTGAAAAGTAGACAATTGTAGAAAATCAGAGTTTTTAAGTTGGCTTTGGAAAATTAGGTTAGTTTATATTAAAATAGTGAAGAAGTAGAGTTTTAATTTAATAATAACGAAGTTAAACGTTTATAATTTAATTTAATTAAAAATGAACTCGCCACAGCGCGATAGTTCGTAATTTGACGATTCAAACTTCAATTGAGTTTATAGAACACCATATAAGTCGAAATTCGATGAAATAAGAAACAGTCGGACTTATTGAATGATAGTTTTCTAATGGGAGAGAAAATTCTGGATTTTGTCTTATAAATATTGAGTTATGTCAAAACCAAATTTCAGAAAAGTCGCTGTAAAATTGTTTATAAACCATAACGATTTATTAATAAATTAAAGGGATTTTGAGTAAATAGAATCTGAATTTCCATTGAAACTTTTTTCCAGATTTAGGTTATAAAATAAATATGAACTCAAGTGGAATAGATGAAGTGATTTTGAAGCAAATCATATTTACTTATTGAATGAGGTTAACTAAGTGGAAAGTAATTAGTTAAAGAAGTTTTGAATTGAACTTAGCCTTTGTCAAGTAAATCAGATTTGTGAATTTCAAATTAAAATCGAATATGAAACTTGAGTTAGAAATGGTATTCAACTTGTGTATAAGTGAATTAAAAATATATTTGATTATGATATGTTCAAATCAAACGTGCATTAGGTAAAAGAGCTAATTAAGGAATTGTTTAGCGAATTTTGTTAAAAATGATTGGATTGATTGAAATAAATTAGGAATGGGTGTATAAATGTTAAACTGGTATGGAATGAAAAGAATGAATATTATATTTTGAGTGCCCGACGAAAGGTACATGTTTAAATTCCATTTGAGATTTTATGAGCTTATTGGGAAAGCCGCTTGCCTTTTTGATTTTCTTTTTGAATGGAAAGGGCCTAGAGAGGCGAGTTGTTGTTGCACTGAGTGAGCCGTACAAAGGAGATGCTGGCAAAATTTTCCGGAAATTTAAGGAGTTGGATTTTTTTAAGGAAATTTGATAACAATAAATTAATATATCAATTATATATGACATTGGGTAAGAAATCGAAATTATAATGAAATTCTGTAAGCATAAAAAGAAAGTTCGATGTTTAAATCTTGAAAGAATAGAAGAAGAAATGTATACATGTTTTAAAAGCGAATAATTGGCTATATATGATGTAGATTATTCGAGATAAGTGGCCTTGTCTGATTTGAGGTCAAGATCTAAGAGGTAATTATACCCTAACTTGGTTGATTTCATTATTAACCAATAAATAGAAAGATTCGGTTGAATGTAGTATTTTAGGTTATTGTAACGATGTTTTACGCAATATTCGTTTTAACCCAAGTAAATGTAACTTGGAAACGTTTTCCAAATAAAATGAAGAATATTTTTATATATAGAAATGAATGGTCGTGAAAGGGAGGGGTTATTGGAAATGAATTCCAATCATAAATAGAGGATATTTTCTAAGTATAGAAATCAAAGAAGATGGGATATGGAACGTTTTCCAAACATCGTAAGAAGCTAAAGAGTTTTTAAAACATTAGAGTAAAGATATTGGAAAGAATCTCAGAAATGATTTAATTAATGAAATATTAGAAAGGGCCAGTGATTATTTGATGCTTTGTCAATAATATTTCCAGTTGGAAATTTGGATGGATGTTTGTTTTTCTTTGGTAGTTAAATAACCAACTATCGAAGTTTTTAGCCATCATTGTCAATACGGAGAGACCGGTTGGATTTATTATCCGAAAACCACTTCATAGTCATAGGCGTTGCGAATTAGATTATGCTGAAGATAATTGAAGATGGAGTAAAATGCAAGGGTTGTTCTATTTACAGGATAGTGTCTTCGGTTTGTCAAATCTCAGGACAACTTGTATGGACAAATGTCTGATAGAATATGCCTAACGGATCACATAAGACGATCTCTTTAAGGTATTATGTCTGGTGGCGGAGAAATTCGTTTCTCTTAGCTTTCTATAGTCATATCATTTTAGGAGAAATCAATTAGTGATTTGATGGGTTTGATGATGTGGCATTCAAAGTAAATGATGACGTGTTGTTCCAGAAAGGTAATCGTGACCTCAAGCCTCACAACCGGGAAATGACAAAAATCGGGCAGGCAACATGGCTAGTTGGGTCGCACCCAAACATGGTGTATTATCACCATCTAGAGAAATTTCATTTGTTCTTCTTTCGATTCTGTATCTTATGGATTACGATTGGACATCCGACAACCGTGGGTGATAATACATTCGGTACACTCAAGCTGAATGAGTGACCAGTCATGTGTGGCCGGGTTGCAAAATGTTATTGTTGAACCCCCAGCACATCCCCTCTAGAGTACACTTTACGGAAGGTGGTCTTATACCTTGTCATAGTTGGAATCCAATCTCCAATAAGCGCCTTGCGGTTTTTGATTTTATACTATGTATGTGGATCGTGAGATGCAAGCGTTCTGCTACATGGTTATTTATTTGATTGGACATTATTATGATATCACTGGATTTTGGAAAATGTTTTGGGTTACCGTAAGATAAAAACCATCTGTATTTACATGTGGGTCGGTCTTACGAGTATCCTTTCTTTCAAAAAGGTTTTTCAAAGTTAAACTAAATGGTTGGAGTTTACTCACACCAGTCCCATGACAGACCCAAAGTTTATTTTGTGTGTTTTACCCTAAGCTCTTAGGCGCCCAAATGTGTACGGGAAGTCAAGTGTTTTAGGCTTTTACATATACACTTGGAAGAGCTTGAAGCAGGAGGCTTCATCGTTAGTTATTTAGAGTTATTCTTGTTGTAATGTTTATGTGTTGTACTCTAATATGGTATGTGTATGCAATACAAATCTGTTTTCAAAAGTTATGATATATGATATTATAATTTGTTCAGTTCCGCTGTGAGATTCTAATGTTTCTTTAAGTTGTTCTTCTATCTAGATCTATTTCTTTAACCCTAATGACTCGTGTTTCTGTGCAATTTGAGTTGGACGTGTGTTGTTTCAGTCAACTCAAATAGTACGGAGTTACGGGCCGTTACTGTTGGTATCAAAGCTTAGGTTAAGTGAACACCAAGGCTTTGGTGGGGGTATACTCAAGAGAGATAGGGTCAGTAGCACCTTAGAATGAGTATGAGAGAGCATATTTGTTAGTTGATATAAAAACTATTTTATATTGTTTTGATTGGTTTGTTGAGTGGTTTATGAATTATGGTCGGTACATAATGTACAACTGTATCGATAGGTTTTTCTAAGCACTTGAGCATAGTAATTCGACACAGTATGTTTTGAAAGCTGGGTAAATGAAATAATTTTACCCAAACTATATTTTTATCTGAAAGGAATAATTTTCCGAATTTATTACAATATGTAGATAAATTCGTTGAGATTATACTCAAATGGATAAAAAAAATTGGAAAGATTATAGATAACCAAATAGAATTTGTAAAAGAATAATAATACAAATAAGATGAACTAAAATCGAATTTAAACCAAAATTGGAATTTAAATCCCAAAAAGTTGGAAAATATTTTTCAAAGTATATTAAAATAATAAAGCCCTGTTTTGGAAAGACTTTTGGACGAAAATCATTCTGAATGGATTTTAAAGTAATAAAACACTGAACCACTTCAATGGTTGGAAAATAATTCCGTTGATGATTCAGACAACATTGGTATTCATTTTCAAGTTTCTAAGTGATGGATTGCTACCATAGTGAGATTTCCAATGGAAATTTATTTTAGAAAACAAGTTGTTTGGAAAATTCAAATGTTTTGAATTTGTAATGGTTAAAAATATATCTACGTATGTATTTATATGATTTGAAAAGAGATTTGAAATAAAACCCTAGGAGCTTGAATTCTGGAATTTAACCTAAGTAAGTTAAATGAATTGAAATGGATAAATTGATTTGGAATCAATTGGAATTGGCTAGAAATATAAGAGGTTATTTATTAACCGAATAACGCCAAATTTGCATCAAAATTTTCGTTGCTGTAAACGAAATAAATAAATTGATTTGAATCAATTTGAATAAAATTGAATGCAAATGAATTGAATAGAGTACATAAGGAATTTTATAAATAGGTTCATATAGATGTTGAAATATGCAAGAGAGCATACGGATTGAATATAAGAATGTGATGATGCATTATCCAAAAATGGTGGACAAGTCCATCAAGATAAATGATGGGAATTGAGTATAGACATGAGATTTAAAGGTTCTGTGTAAGAATTAAGTTGTGGAGATATGAAGCGTAAGATCTCAACCAAGTGGGTTGAGAAAAGTTGGAAGAGTTATATCATCTTTCTGTCTTAGTAATTTCGGGGATGAAATTCTTTTTAGGGGAAGGAATCTAACATCCTAGATTTTTAGTCGTTTGACTTTGAACACTTAAATTTATTTTAAATGTTGAATTGAAAATATAAATGAATTTTAACATGGAATTTATTGATTTAATAATCGATAAAGGATTTAATATCGAAGATACTGAATTATCGTAATACGAAAATGATAAATAATTGGATTCTAAGTTAAAACTGAATCTAAACAATTCAGTCGATCAATATAAATTCCATTTGAATATAAAGGATAATAACAATTTATTATTAATGAATATAATTGTTTAAAATCAATTTATATTTTAATCGATTTAATTTAAGCCTTAATGACAGTGATTTTTCAAACAATCTCAAAATTCAACGAAACCAATTCTATCGGATCTGTAATAGCGTATTATTATCGGGTTTCAAATTTTGTAACATTTGGATTTGTCGTTTAATCGTGTGATCAGAAAATGTCTAGAAATAATTAAATCAAATTCAATTTAAATTGATATCTTCTCTATATGATTGAATTAGATTTCGAAACTTGTCCCAATATGTTCAGAATAGTGTTATAACCCATGGAATGCTTGTTATTGTGTTTAAATCAGAGTTCGAAACATTGAAATATTTTGCTTTTAATTAAATCACATCGGTTAATTTCAATTTAAAATAAAAAATAAAGAGTCGAGCTATGTCTAACGCTGCCTACCTATTTAACTGCGTTGTCTTCTCTCTTTAATTCGCATACCGTATTGTTTCCCACCTTCGATATCAAAGAAATAAAAATTAATGGCCTCATACTCTTTATTCCCTCATCATACTAATAAATAACCATTACCCTTCGGTTTGCCATTTCTCAAACCCACGAAACAATCCAAGCTTTTTGCCTTCGTTCTTCTTCTTCTTCCAGTCACTAAACATAATCAATTTTCCCGATTCAAAATTAAAGGGATCCAAATCGAGGAGCGCAATTTGAAACGGTGATGTTTCCAAAATCTCGAGATCGAGCTTGAAGCACTCACGAGCGTAGGGAAGAATATGAGGCTTTTTGTCATCAGTTGTTATAAGATCGGCAGAAGGGTTTTCGATATTATTGAGGCGCGCGAAGGGTGGAATGGGGTCACCGTGATGTTAGTTGAATCGGTGCTGGCATGGGTGAATGCTTTGATGTCAAACTGGAAGTTTTGGGTACATTAGTGGACATTTGTGGAGTTTGGCAATTGAGGATGGAGGAGATCAAGTCTGTGTTAATTTGGTGTTGGACTGTGAAATGGAGAGTGTGGGTCTGTGATGCTGGAGATTGGGAAAGACGTCGTTTGATTTGGGCAAAATGGGAAGATCGGCAGCAGGTGTGTAGGATCGCGGTCTGTGTATTTGTTTGGGGACAGTGGGTGCTCAGTTGGGTATGAAATGGTGATGCGAGGGTAACCAGAAATGGACTGATAGATTTGGGAGGAGGTCTGGACAATGATGGATACTATTGATGAACTGGGAACTGGGGTATTCAATTGTAATGTCCCGGGTTTTTGGCCAACTATATATTCCATAAATCTTAGATTTATGCTGGAAATTTAATTTAACTAAATAATATTAAATGTGTATATTCTTGAATTTTGAATAATCATTAGTTTCAAATCCTATATGTTTTTGACTTATGAATGTCCTTTTAACATTTTATTTGGCATTTAAAACTTATTTTAAATTTATGAAGAAAGATATCATTACTTAAGTAAAAGTAGATTTTGATATTTGAGGAAATATAAATAAATCTTTATTCTTTAGTATATATGTAAATCAAGATAGTAATATTTGTTTATAACTTATGTAAATATTTTATTTCTTCTCATATGAACATATAAAATGATATGACTATTTAGGGATAAGAACATGTCATATAATAGAATAACAATGAAAGCAAACTAAATCAGTAGAATTATGTTTTGTACATTTTTTCTTGCCATTTTGCATTCATATAGTACACCAGAACATTGAGTGTTCAAATCAAATGAACATTATGGATTGCTTAAGAGTGAAGAACAACTACTAGCATATAGGCATGTATATAGTCTGGGATACTAAAATCTAAACATTTAATGTAAAAGTACCATGTAGTGCAATTGAAAACATAATGCATGTGAGCATTTGCAGTTGAGTTACTTAATAGCTAAGAATACACTAAAATGTATTTGCATATGGGTTGTACCTAAATTCTAGACCCAGCATACCCTCTCTAGCCTTGAGTATGAAAGTACAACCTTCTAAAATCAACTGAGTAAACAACACCTTATCAACATGCATATGGCTGTCATACACATAAACACATGGTCGTGCTCTGTTATAGCTAAGATATAGCCTCATTTTCCATCAATCAAATACACACCAACCTGTTTTGCTTCATCCTTCCTAATATACACAGATACATAGCTGTAAACAGTCTTCTTTCAATCAAAATCAAATGCACCAACTAACACTAGCTGCATCCCTTTCAGTCAGCTAAGAAACAGCTATAAACTTAGCTATCATTTCCATCAACTATGCAGCTTTATATTGTTCTTCAATCAATCATAATAGCAGCCTAGAATATCATCTCCATCCAGGCAAAACAGACTATAAACCACCATGATAAACATATAACCCCTACACCACAAGACAACCTACAAATACACTTCAAGACCAACATGATTCCATGACTTAGAAGCCCTCCTCAGTACTGTAAACTAAAAAGAAAAAAAAGTGGCTGAAACAACAATACAAACAGAGAAGAAAACTGGAAATAGTAGGGCACATATCATGTGAGTAAACAGACCTTCTTTGTTTTCTGTTTTAGGCATTAGTTTATTTATGGTTCATCTATGACTGAATATATATATATATATATCATTATATATATATGAAGTATATAGGCTAAGTATAGATGATTAATTAAAGAGTAATGACTGAAAATTGTTGATATGTGTTGATGATGTAGATTGCTTGACAGTGGTTAGATTTGTGAGAACAAACCTCTCATGAGATTCCATTTTAAACTATGACCGTTTACATACAAATCCTTATATGGCTTGTTGAATGATTTCAATCTATCATTGAATGATGAAGGCATTAAATAAAACCTGGACAACAATAACAGTATATTTATGAGAAAATTATGTCCATTTGAATGTTTACGTAAATTGTGATATGCTAATACGTATAGGCTTGAATGTACTAATTTTGGATGATGCAAATCTGACATGAAACCCAAGATAAATGAAAACTTGAGAATCACTGGGTATATGAAAACAGAGTAAACAGTGAGCAAATTATGAGTGAACATTTTTCTTTTGATTATGTGTTAGACCTTGTTTTGGGTAATTCAAGGTGACATTTAAGGGCACTATATATGTAGGAGTTATGTTATAAAGAAGGAACGATAGATTAAAGAAGAATGACTGAAAATTTGTTTTATGTGTGTTAAACGGGGTGCCTATAATGTATAGACAGGGATAAATTGGTGAGAACAAACATCTCTTGAAAACCAGTTTTTGGAAGAGGACTTGTGTATATACTAATCAGTGGATATACAAATGCTTGTATAACTTGTTGTATGATTTTTAAAGTGACATTGAATCATGAAGGCAACAAATTAAAAAAAATCTGGAGCAATGACAGTTTGTTAAAGTATAACTAGTCCCATTAGATATACTTCAAAGTAGTTATGCTGATATGATTTAAGTATATTTAATAGAGTTTGGTCTATATTTGTATTTAACCTTAATGATGGAACTGGAATATATTTAACACAACTGGAAAACCAATACTTTATTAAACCTGCAACTCATATCAAGGAAAGAAGAAAAATCATTATTCTAATGATATTTAAGGATAAAGTCAACACATAGTTGTGTTTATACACCTGTAGTTTATTTTAAAACAGTTTAACTATATATAGTGCTATATAATTTCACATATTTATAAAATACAGTAGAAAGTGGATAACTCATGAAATTCAATCATCATTAAACTTGAAATCTAGGCATACTAGTGAAATTGCAATGGGATTTCATGAATTTTATAACAATTTCCATAATTTTTAATGATAAGTATGGAGAGAGAGATTGTGATGATCAGAAAATGGGGTTTAGGGCAGAATCAGGCGATGGAGGCGGCCGTATGTGATGATGTTTGGCATGGAGGTGCTGGAGAGTAGGGGAAATACAGGAAAAATGCAGTTCGATTTTTCCATTGAGTAGATTTGAGTTTTCATCAATTTAGGTTTTAGGTAGCAGCTTTGGGATGATGAACTTTGGTGTCAAACGGTGTTGCGATGATGACATCGAGTGCCACCGCACTCAGGTGGGAGGTCGAGGCGAGGGTCAGCTCTGTACTGGAGGGGTTTGGAGTTGGTCGATGCAAGGTGGTGGCAGGATGAGGGGATTTCTCCTATCAACCTTAAACTGGAAAAAGGCTTGAAACGTAGAAAACTGATACTGATGATCGAAGGGTTGTACTGGGTCATGAAGGAGGTCAGGGAAGCGAGGCGCGGTTGTGGGGTGGGTCAGAGTCGATGAACGTTGGCGAGATTAGGTGTGCATGTGCATGGCGAAGCTGGTGTATAGTTTAGTTGAAGCAAACAAAGAAGAAGGGGTAGGCAAAGTTGAACATGACATGTAAAAAAGAAAGAAAGAAAGAAGGGAAGAGGGAAATGGACGGCTGGTGGTTGGGCTTTTTGGGCCAAGGGGATAATATAATTGAATAAAAGTGGATAATTTAATAATAATATAAAGAAGTTGGGCCAGAAAGGTAATTGGACTGCGAAAATAAAGAACTAAAAGGAAATAAAGGAAAGGGAAATATAAAATAGAAAGAAATGGAAATAGGAAAAAGGATTTATAAAAGGAATAGATTTGTGCTAGTTAAATAAAAGAATTTCTTTTAGAATAAATATTTTTATATATGAAATATATATATATACTTATATCTATCTAAGAAGGAATAAAAGAAAATGTTTACGAGCGGTAATGAAAAATCTGGAGTGAAGACGGGAGACGATCAGACAATGATCGTTATAAATGATGTTGTACATCGTAGAATTTAACTAAGCTATTTTATTAAAAGGATAAGGTTATATTTATTTTATCCCAAATAAACAAAAGAAAAATAAAGGAAAAATATGGAGTCACTAAGGCCTAAAACCAGTTCAAGCCAGAATAGTTTAACTAAATTGATGATATGTCTGATTATTTATAATATCGTGTGTGTAATTAATTCAACCGTTCAGAATAATATTTAGATGTTACCTTAAATTTAATCAAAGTAGGTTAATAAATATATTTTAAATCAAGAAATAATATAAAAGTTAAATTTAACAATGGTTAAACAAAATAAGGAAAATTATGTGAATGGGAACTAGATAAGCAAAATTTCTCTTTGTTCTGGTAATTATTAATGAAATCGAATTGAAGGGATAAACCAGTCAAGGAGGAAAAACATTCAAATCCAAAGTGAATAACTTGAGAAGCAATGGGTTTGCAGACTAGAAGGGTTGTGAGGAAATTTGGTAAAGGAAATTTGGTAAGAACGGTATCAGTAAGATTATTCTGAAGTTCAGAAAATAAATGGGATATAGAAATGAATCGATAAGTGATTCTGAATTGATAATCGATTAAGGAAAGTAACATTTACTTTCCGTTTAAAAAATATTTAAATAAATTATATATAGTGAATTAATTATTATCTAAGGAAATAAAATAGTAATTATATGTTTAAGTCATAGATATTGAAGTATGGATGATAACAATACTGTTATAATCAATTAATGAGATCCTTAAAACGGAACTGAAATAGATACGATGTGGAAATAATTATTTTCCATTATCAACGATGTTCATTTGAATTGTTGAATTGGGATAGTCCAGATCTGTTGTGATAATTGGTTTGTTTTGATTAATTATAATGTTGTGTCATGACCCAATAACTTGTGTAATCACATCATGTTAATACTGACTTATACAAACTGCTGTTGGAATCTGGAATCTTCTATGTTAAATATTTTTAGTAGATAAATCTTGATAGTCAATTAAGGATATAGAAACACATCTGAAATATATTGATCTGATTACTTTAATTATCACTTGACCCTAAAAGATATTAACGTTCATTGATTCAAAGAGGCCGAGATTGGGTTTCTCAATGAAATCCAAATACCACTTTGTTTCGACCTAGGCGTTGATTAATTTAAGTTAAATTGAAGACTATTGAAGACGGTGTTTATACAAGGGTTGTTATGCCTATCCTAGGTAGAAATTGCTTAAGATGGATCTATAGGATAGTGCCTTCGGTTTGTCCAGACCTAGGACAACTTGTATGGACGAATGTCTGACAGAGTATACCTAACAGATCGCGTAAGTTGACCTCCTCAAAACTATGTTTGGTGGCGGAGAAATTTGTTTCTCTTAGCTTTTTATCTGTTGTTTTGTGGAAGTCAATTTGTGATTTGACAGGTTTGACAATGTGGCATTCAAAGTGAATGAAGATGTGACGTTCTGAAGGGTAAGTTCCGACCTCAAGCCTCACAACCAGGAAATGAAAAAAATCAGGCAGGCAGCATGGCTATGTGGGGTCGCTCCCATAAGGGTGTATTGTCACCATCTAGAGAATATTCAATTTTTGTTACTTCTTTCGCTTCTGTATCTCCCGGGAATGGTTATGTTGCTAGCAACCGTAAGGTGATAATATATTTGATACACTCAAGAGAAATGAGTGGTCTGTCATGTGTGGGTTGGGTTGCAAGACGTTCTTGTTGAACCCAATGTATTTCCCTCTAGAGATACACTATCGGCAGGTGGTTCCATACCTTGTCATAGTTGGAAATCCATTATCCCTAAGCGCCCGTGGTTTTGTTTGTATACTATATATGTGGAGCGTGAGATGCAAGCGTTCTGCTAGATTCTAATTTATTTGTGGAAAGCCCTAGACATTATTATAATATCAGAATAATTATGATTTCAAAACGTTTTGGGTTATCGTAAGATAAAAACCATCCGTGTTATATGTGGATCGGTCATACGATTATTTTTTCTTCCAAAGGAATTTTCTAAGTTAAGCAAGATGTTTAAAATCGTTTACTCACACCAGTCCCATGACTGACCCAGAGTTTATTTTTCTGTGTTCTCCCTAAACTCTTGGGTGCTCTATGGCAGTCAAGTAGTTCAGGATTTTTCAGATAATCTGGAAGGAGCTGGAGCTGGAGGGTTCAACATTAGTTATATAGGGTTTGTTTCTGCTATGATGTATATATGATGTACTCTGATATTGTATGTAAGTTCAAATACAGTTTTGCATTTTCCAAAGCTTATATCTATATTATTTTTTATTCTGCTGCGATTGTGAGATTCAATGTTATTCTGATCTTTCTTCTATCCTAATTTTCTATCTTTTCTATTTCTCATCCTCTAACTTCTTTCTATTAATGATTCGTATTTTTGTGCAATTTGGGTCGGACTTCTATTGTATTTAGTCAACTCAAAGGGCTCGAATTTGTAGGTCGTTACATCAATAGTGATTTTTTGTGGCATTGTAGTGGTGATTGGGGTGTAGGTTGTTTGTCCGATAAAGGTGCTGTTAGAATGGAGTTTGACTGTGTGGTGTTCGATGTAATGCCGGAGTGGATAGTGCAAGAGTTTGAGTTGTTAGCACTACTAGTGGATTAAAGATTCTGAGTTGATATTGTCGATTAGTCGAGTGGTTTGCGGAGACAATAAGGTATACTTTGTTACCGCAATTTATAATTCATAGAATAATTTATTTATTTATTTATTTGTTAAGTTAATTTAAATTAATAATAGCTTAATCGTTAAATAAAAATAAATAATCGCAGGTATAAAATTCATTTGATACGACTCGAGTGGACTCGTAGCCGCGAACAATAGGAATTTAACCAGATATTCGGCAATTTAAAAACAAAGTGAGTAAACTCACTCTCTGGTTCGATTATAATTTATTATAATCGAATTCTTATTAAAATAAAAATATTCATATGTTGTGTGTTGGTTGATTAGTTGCATTGGTGTTTATTGATAAATTGTGGTTATTATATGTATAAGTTATATTTAGGCTTAATGTGGTTGAATATATATATATATATGATTGGTGATTGGATATTTCCAGTAGTACCATTAGCGGATAATTTCCCTATGCGCCCCATAATATATATAGTAGATGACCTTCTTACAGCGATATCCTGCCTTGAAGCGGGATTGGTATTATTTATGTTGACTAACTTCTGTGGATGCAGGGAAAACATATTGGAGGGATCCATCTGGATTCCTCAAATTTTATTTATTGTTGTTTAGATATTTATATATGTGCGTGATGTGTTGAATTATATTGATGGTCTGTGGATTTGGATGTTTGAATATCACTGGCCCTAGATATCGATATTTGAAAATACCAAGATATTTTTGATTAGAAAGGAAAATTCTATTTTCCGAAAAAGAAATAGAATTTCGAATAAATTAGAAAATATTAACTTTTTTTCAGTATAAAAACAAGTAATTGAATTTGTAAACGATGTTTATAAATGGAAAGAAAAATTATCTTTTGATAATATTATATTTTAAAATTCAAATATGAATTTAAAAAAGAAAATTTATTTTCCGGAGTGGAAATTGGATTTCAAATGGAATTCGAAATAGGTACTTGTTTTAATATTTAAAACAAGAAATGTAATTTAAAAATGACGTTTATAAATGGAAGTGAACATTTATCATGGGATATTTAGATCATTTAAGTTCAAGTATGAATTTAAAAAGAGGATTAGAAATCGTTTAAAATGGGATTGGAAATCGTTTAAAAGAGGAATGATGAAATTTATTCCGATGTTCGAAATATAAATTGAATTGGAATAAATCCTTATGGATTTATAATTGGAATTCGATTTTATCGAATTTCATCAAATAATTTATTCCAAAGAAAAATCGGATTTAATATTGTAAAGTGAGTTTTAAAAATAAATTCATAATCGAGTTATGAATTTTGATTGAAAAGTTGACAATTATAGAAAATCAGAGTTTTTAAGTTAACTTTGGAAAATTGGGTTAGTTTATATTAAAATAGTGAAGAAGTAGAGTTGAAATTTATTAATAACGAAGTTAAATACTTATAATTTAATTTAATTAAAAATGAACTCGTCACGGCGCAGCAGTTCGTAATTTGACGATTCAAACTTCAATCAAGTTTATAGAACACAATATAAGTCGAAATTCGATGAATTAAGAAACAGTCGGACTTATTGAATGATAATTTTCTAATGGGAGAGAAAATTATGGATTTTGCCTTATAGATTTTCAGTTATGTCAAAATCAAATTTCAGAAAAGTCGTTGTAAAATTGTTTATAAACCATAACGATTTATTAATAAATTAAAGGGATTTGAGTAAATAAAATCTGAATTTCCATTGATTTTTTTTTTCAGATTTGGGTTATAAAATAAATATGAACTCAAGTGGAATAAATGAAGTGATTTTGAAGCCAAATCAGATTTAGTTATTGAATGAAGTTAACTAATTGGAAAGTAATTAGTTAAAGAAGTTTTGAATCGAACTTAACTTTTGTTAAGTAAATCAGATTTGTGAATTCCAAATTAAAATCGAATATGAAACTTGGGTTAGAAATGGAATTCGACTTGTGTATAAGTGAATTAAAAATATATTTGATTATGATATGTTCAAATCAAACATGCATTAGATAAAAGAGCTAATTAAAGAAGTGGTTAGCGAATTTTGTTAAAAATGATAGGACTGATTGAAATAAATTGGGAATGGGAGTATATATGTTAAGAAGATATGGAATGAAGAGAATGAAGATTATATTTTGAGTGCCCAACGAAAAGGTACATGTTTAAATTCCATATGAGATTTTATGAGCCTATTAGGCAAGCCGCTTGGCTTTTTAATTTTCTTTTGAATGGAAATGGCCTAGAAAGGCGAGTTGTTGTTGTACTGGGTGAGACGTACAAAGGAGACGCTGGCAAAAATTTCTGAAAATTTGAGGAGCTAATTTTTTTTTTAAGGAAATTTGATAACTAGAAATTAGTATATCAATTATATATGACATTGGGTAAGAAATCGAAATTATAATGAAATTCTATAAGCATAATAATAAAGTTAGGAATTTAAATCTTGAAAGATTAGAAGAAGAAACATATACACATTTTAAAAGTGAATAATTGGCTATATATAATGTTGATTATTCGAGATAAGTGGTCTTGTTTGAATTGAGGTTAAGGATGTTATTTAGTCAAGATCTGAGAGATTATTATACCCTAACTTGATTGATTTCATTATTAGCCAATAAATAGAAAGATCTAGTCTCAAAAATAAATGTTAAATATATTTTATTGAATGTATATTTTGGGTTGTTGCAATGATGTTTTTACGTAACATTAGTTTTAACCAAAGTAATTAAATGTAACTTGGATACATTTTCCAAGTAAAATGAAGAATATTTTTCTATATATAGAAATGAATAGTCATGAAAGGGAGGAGTAATTGGAAATGAATTCCAATCATAAATAGAGGATATTTTCTTAATATAGAAATAAATAAAGATGGGATATGAAACGTTTTCCAAATATTGTAAGAGGCTAAAGAGTTTTGAAAACATTAGAGTAAAGATATTGGAAAGAATCTTGGAAATGATTTAATTAATGAAATATTAGAAAGGGCCAGCGATTGTTTGATGCTTAGTCAATAATATTTCCAGTTGAAAATTTGGATGGATGTTTGTTTTTCTTCAATAGTTAAATAACTGACTATCGAAGTTTTAGACCATCGTTGTCAATACGGAGAAACCGGTTCGATTTATTATCCGAAAACCACTCCGTATAGGCATAGGCATTGCAAATTAGATTATGCTGAAGATAATTGAAGACAGAATAAAATGCAACAGTTGTTCATTTTATAGGAAAGTGCCCTCGGTATGTCCAGTCCCTGGACAACTTGTATGGACGAATGTATAACAGAGTATGCCTAATGGATCACATAAGACGATCTCTTAAAGGTATTATGTTTGGCGGTGAAGAAACTCGCTTCTCTTAGTTTTTTGTATTTTGGAGAAATCAAATAGTGATTTGACAGATTTGACAACGTGGCATTCAAAGTAAATGATGGCATGTTGTTCTAGAAAGGTAATCCTGATCCCAAGCCTCACAACTGGAAAACGGCAAAAATCAGGCAGACAGCATGGCTAGCTGGGTTGCACCCAAGCAGGGTGTATTATCACCATCTAAAGAAAATTTATTGGATTTTTTTCGATTCTGTATCTTCTGGATTACGGTTGGACTACCGACAACCGTAGGTGATAATATGTTCGGTACACTCAAGTTGAATGAGTGATCGGTCATGTATGGCCGGGTTGCAAGATGTTCTTGTTGAACCCTAGTGCATCCCCTCTAGAGTACAATGATCGGAAGGTGGTCCTATACCTTATCACAGTTGGAATCCAATCTCCAATAAGTGCCCTGCAGTTTTTGATTTTATACTGTGTATGTGAAGCGTGAGAAGCAAGCGTTATGTTGCATGGTTATTTATTTGATTAGACATTATTATAATATCACTGGATTTTGATATCAAAAATGTTTGGGTTATCATAAGGTAAAAACCATCTGTATTTATGTGTGGATTGGTCTTACGATTATCCTTTCTTTCAAAAAGGCAAAGTTAAACAAAATGGTTGGAGTTTACGCACACCAGTCCCATGGCAAACCCAGAGTTTATTTTGTTTATTTTACCCTAAACTCTTGGACGCCCAAATTTGTATTGGTAGTCAAATGTTTCAGGCTTTTACATATACACTTGGAAGAGCTTAAAGCAGGAGGCTTCACCGTTAGTTATTTAGAGTTCCCGTTGTAATGTATATGTTTTATACTCTAATATGGTATGTGTATGCAATACAGATTTGTACTTCAAAATTATGATATAAGATATTATGTTATGTTCAGTTCCGCTGTGAGATTCTGATGTTTCTTTAAGTTATTTTTCTATCTATTTGTATTTCTTTTACCCTAATGACTCGTACTTCTGTGCAAATTGGGTTGGACGTGTGTTGTTTTAGTCAACTCAGATAGTACGGATTTGCGGGCCGTTAGAATTACCGGTTGCCGTATAAATTTGACAAAATAAATAGTTAGTTTTATCGTTAAACGACTATTGATGACTGATTATGGAGCAGTATTTTGGCCTACATATATTGTTTTCTGATGAAATATATTCACAAACGGAAAAATGGATGGCCGTTAACTTCAATTTCAAAGTGGGTTTGATTGGTGAGTGGAAAAAGGTGATGTAGGCCGAAAATCCTATATTAAAACAATAGCTCATTGCCGATAACATGGTCGTAATAGACCAACTTCTTAACCTGCTTTTTTGGCAAGACCCTACCGTTTTTAGTTTTATTATTCAACATTTCATTACAGATTTTCTCTAAGTTGCTTCATTTCTATTTGCAGAACACAAAGTGCATCTATGCCACGTCGTGTGCCCCCACGACATCAAATCGACAAAAAATATATATGGAAAGATAAAACCAATTGCAATAGCAAAAAGGAAAGAAAATAGTAGTAAGTGAACGTGATGATAGCAAGGACGAGGAAAGCTCAAGTCGGAGTGTTGACAGTAATGAGGGTGATAATAGGGTTGAGCAAATCGATTAAAAATGTTGAAACCAAAATAACAGTTCAAGAAACATAAACCGAACCAAATCAAACCGGTATTTTTTGAAACCAAAACCAACCGAACTGATAATATTTAGTTTGGTTTGGTTGGTTAGTTTGGTTTAACTTAAATTGAAATAGGTCTTCCAGTTGTTGATATACCATAGGATTAAAACACATAATTGAGTTTATGCGATGCAAATATTTTTTGGAAATCAAACTCTTCTTCTAAAAATGTCAATATGAAATTAAAGAAAAAAAGTATGAAAATATTACAAATAATAGCATTGTTAGTGGTATTTTTAACTTTTAAATAAATTAATTTTTTAGTTTGGTTAGTTCGATTTTCAAATATTAAAAACCAGACCTAACCATAAACCGAAGTAATATAAAAATAGAAACCAAAACCAACCAATTAACTTACAAAACCAAACCGACCAAACTTAACCGGTTTGGTTGGTTTAATTGGTTTTAACCAATAAATGCTTACCCTTATGTGATAAGGCCGAGGAAGATGTAAATCGTGAAGTCGATGAAGATGACGAGGGTAATGAAGGTGAGGAGGATGATAATGATGATGAGGACGATGATAACAGTGACGAGGAGGATGATAACGTTGACGATGAGGAGGAGGATGAAGAAGGAGATGTAAGTAATGAGGATGTGTCAGGTGCGGTGTGATTGCTACTTTTTCTATGAATTAGAAAAGCGAGAATTTTAAAATAAATTCTGCAAGCGCACATGTAATGACCCGCCATTTTGACCGTGCCGAATCGACAAAACATGTCAACTCGAACCGTCCAAAACAACAAATTGTTGTTAGCTTCTAGGGTAAATAGAATAAATCATAGAATCACAGACACAGATACAGAGCAATATAATCTCTCAGAGCGGAAAATACATAATACAATAGCAACTCATGAAGTTACTAAGTAAAAATTTACATCAGAGAGTTTACATACAGAATACAACGGAAGTCTAATATAATGAATTTTAGATACATAGTAATAGTATGAAACACAGACGACAAGAATAATTGCAACTAGATCAATTGAATAGGTAGACACAGGTAAGCAAATCCAAAATATACTCCAAACTCCAATAATGAATCTCCGAAGCTATGATAATCGATCTGACCCAAGTAATAATGCAAAACAAAACAACTCGGTTTAGGACTAACATTCTCATGGAAGTAAATTAACTCAAACGAATTGTTCAATGAAATGCAATCGATAAAAAAGGATGTTTGGGATCACCATCCTCTAAAGATCCATCAAACTAATACAATATAGTATAATAGGCTACATACAGTAGTGCCTATTAGTAAAGTAAAAATATCAAAATAGCGTAAGTGGGATTACCATGATTACCCTTACACGGTTTATATATTCCCATAGTATATACAGTACCGTAATTCCTCCGTAAACTGGAGGTTGATCAGTGGGCACTCCATATAAAACAATACAAAACAAAGTCGTAGTGGGCTCGTATAAGGCATGTAATAAGGCACACAAGGAATGCCAGGGTGGATTCACCATTTGCAGAACCGGGCTGGTGGTAACGCATAGCCGCTACTACCGCTGATACACACTCCCATAATCAAAAGGGCCTAAATCGAATCTCAACAATAATAGAATAAATCGAAGAAGTGTGCTCGATAGGAGGTATGGCCTCACTTGGTCTCGGCATAGCTCCTGTTTTAGTCACATCAAGCTGACTCAAGGTAGTCAAGGTCTCGTAATTAATATGAAATACAAAATAGAGTCGTTCGTTAAATCATCCCCTTCATTCTGGAACTCTATCGCATACACAGTTGTTAAAGTGGTTTTCGGTATTGGCAGAGAGTATGACAATAGCCGATCTCGGTCTCTTCAACAACCAGTCGTTTACATTTACACCACGGTCATTATTTATAAATCACTTTATAAAATCGACTATACAAAATCTCATATTCGAAATTCGAAATCAAAATTCAATATCTAAATTCGATTATATTTAATTTCGAAAAACAACTATTTAAATCGCTTAAATCAAATCAATTTAGAAACAATATCGTAAAGGTCTAAAAATATAGTATAAACCTATACTATTTAACTTCGAGGATATTTTAGTTCAATTTATATTAGAAAATCCAAGTTTCAAACTATTCAACAATTTGCTTTACGTTGATTCAAAAATTCAACATTTGGTTCGAGTTCAAACTGTACGATTCAAGTCAAAACTCACATTTCAATTTAAACAAATTGCATTCATGTCATACGATTAATCGTTATTTATAAATTTAAGAATTCATATATTCTAATTTCCCTTTATAAGGATTCAATCAAGTCAATTCGAAAGTCGGTCACTTAGGTTCAAATCTAGTTTATATAATTCAAATCAAAATCTTATGTTTCAATTTAAACCAAATCATATAATGTCTTAATTCAAATCGAACCATTCAAATTCATTACTTAAAATTTGAGTCGAAGCCTTATATTCAATTCAAACAATTTATAAGATTTAAACTATTCTTATAAATCAATTCAACAAATTTCCCAATTCAGAACCAAATGATATATAAAATCGATTCTATATAAAATTTATATATATATTCAAATTCACATTTTAGTCGCTAAAGAAATCGAATTCATTTCATATCAAATATGATTCAAATTAGACATCAATTTGCAAAATTCAAGTTTATTTCATATAAGCTCATATTTTAAATCCAACTCAAATTCACATTCAGTTGAAAAAAAAAATCAAATTTATTCCTTAATTAGGAAATTCAATTTCAAAACAATTTCACAATTCAAGTTCATCTCTTATAAGTTCAAATGAATTTAATTCATTTCATTTTTACCTAATTCAAATTCATCTCTACTAAAAGTTCATATCACTTTGAATTCATTACTCAATATGAGTTCATTCGTTATTCAAATATCGTTATATAAATTTACATCTTTAAACTTCAAAATTTTAAATCGCAAAATATAACTTATCCATCTTGGCTTTATTATTAAAGTTTATAAAATATATGTAAAAGGAAAATTAACTTTTGAAAATAGATATATGTACATATATATAAGTTTATAAAAATTCTAAAATTGATTAGAATATAGATTATAAACATATATAATTTTTAAAATAATATAAAAATAGATTTAAAGAAATATTTATTAAAATAAAATAAAATTAAAATACTTATATAAATAAATTATATGGTTTAAAATAAATAAAATTGTAAGTAAAATCTTAAATAAACATTTAAATCTATATTTACTCATAAAATCATTTTAAAACATATTTTAAATTCTACAAATTTATTTAAATTTAAAATCTTTAAAATATAATATACAAAAATATTAAGTAATTATTTAAAAATCAAATTTCCAAATCCCTTTAGTTCGAAAACATGACCAACGGTGTCCGTATACAGTTTTCTACCCTATGGTAAAGTGATACGAATATTTATCATTTCAACCCGTAATTTATAAAAATTCTATGTGTTCATCATTTCAACCCGTAATTTATAAAAATTCTACGGGTTTATCATTTCAACCCGCGATCCCAAATTCAGTAAAAATCGTTTAAGTCTATCATTTCAACCTATAACGATTTTCCCTATTCTAATGTCCGTTCGGTATGTATCATTTTAACCGTTAGTGATTTTTCTTAAACTTGGGGTATCAACAATCACAAACAACAATCACATAGCAACAATCACAACATATATATCATCAGTGCAACTATGTGTCATATGAATAAATCATGTCACATATGAAATGTACATATATATCAAATCAACCAATGTCTATCAGCAATCCTATACATTTCATATAACAGTTCATTATTGATCTAACATCCATGAAAAATGTAAGTCAGGTGTGAGATAAACTCACCTTTTATGGCATAGAAATGGAGACGACAACGGATGAACACCGAATGAGACGACGATATTCAGGCACGACTCAGAATGATTTTGACTCGATAATCAACTCAATTTTATTTTATTTTCATAGGAAGGGATTAGGGAATTTCTTGACAGATCAATACGGTTATTTGGGACGGGTTTCGGACTCACCGCCAGCATCAAAATAGACACATCACTTTTACAAAATAATATTTGTATTCATACACAATAAAATTAATATATATATACACACACACATGAATAAGCAAATGTCTATACCTATATTTTCAAAACTAATAAGTTCCAAAATTACCCATACATGTATATATATATATATAATATTTTAAACAACACGCACCACACTATATGAATAAATTATATAAATACATCCCCAAAATGTCTATATAGATATATAACATATATATAAACTAACTTACATACACATACGGATCCACACACACCTATTAACACAAAACAAAACATACTACTTAAATGGTAAAATAAAACTCACGCACCAAATAACACAATGAAAACCCAGTCAGAACTAAAAAGAAAACATATAAAACAATAATTTACACTCATAACGCTCACGCCACAAACAAAAACTGACTCACGCAGAACAGGAAGGTCATCATTTTGCAGGGGTTCGGCATGGAAGCAGGAGGGGTTCGATTGGATGGCTGACCTGATGTGGAGAGGAGTTTTGTTAGCGTACCAGACGTGGAGGCTGGTCGGAGGAAAACTGATGAGATCGACGGCAATAAGGGGATGGACTCGGCGAAGTTTCTAAGGGCTCAGGATAGAGTCAGCTTTTGAATGGGATCAGAGGAGGACAACAAGCGGAGGAGCTCGTAGATGGTTTTCGAGAGATCGATGGCGGAGGGCTACTCTGGTAGGGCGCAGCTTGGTGGCGACCACACGGTGGATGAGCGTGGGCGAAGAGCAGGTCGGAGAGGGGACGGTGGAGCAGGTCAGAGTGGCGGCTGATGAGTTAAATGTGAAAAGTAAATGGCGAAAGGATAGAAGGGGATGAGGCTACTGTTCTTTACAGTGAAGAAGAAAGGAAATGGGAAGACTGCCGCATTTAATAAAAGGGTTGGTATACACGAAGCCATTTGACCGCTTCGTCCGGCTAATTTGAACGCTTGTTTTGGACAAGGTCATCGGTTAAATTATTTAGAAATTGATGATTGGGAAATGGTTTTTGAATTCGAAAATGGCAAAGCACTGTTACGAGTTAAAATAACGAACGAAAATATGAAATGAAACCGAATTTTTTTAATTTAAACGGAACGAACGGTTTTCTTTTAAAATATATATATCGAACAATTTTAGAATTATAACGAACGGTTTAATATATATATATATATATATATACATCTATATGGAAAGTGAACGGACGGATTTTTAAATATCAAAAGAAAACGAGTTCGGCAAATAAAAGTTCAGCGATGTTTACAACAACAATGGACCAAATACTCTGAAATTAATATCGAAAACAAATTATGTAACATTAGTAAATCAATTAAAAATACGAGTTGCTATTTAAATTAAAAATATTACGAAATAAATTTCTAATATAAATAAATAAACTTGATTAAATAAAGAAAATATGAAATAACAAATATTGCTTCCTTAATTATTTTTATTAAATTAAAAATCAAAATATTTATTCTATAAAATCCAACAAATTGAGTTTTAAACGAACAAAATTAAACAGAAATCAAATTTTAAATCAAATCATTAAATAAAATACAATGAAAATTCAGGTTGTTACATTCAAGTGCACAAATCGTGTAATATGTAGGTCAAATCACAAGGAGAAAATTTAAATTTTATTACTTATATATTCCTTGGGCGAGATAGACAAAATTTGGAGATGGTTTTGAATTGATGCTATTGAATTTACTATGGATCCGAGTCTAATCAGATCAATATCAAATTCAACAACTAAAAAGAAATGAACCAATTACTAGAAAAAGAAAATAACAACTATAACAATAACAGAAAATTAAAAGTAGGATTGCCGTTGAATTTAATTAAACGGTTAATCGCTAACGTGCAATAATAAAAGAAAAATAACAATATGTGTTCTACCAAAACTAATTGAGTAGACACACAAATTGTTATGAAAGAAAAGAACAATCAACTAGAATGAAGAAAAACTTTATTAACGAAGAACAAAATACATAATTGGACTTCTTTTACAATGGATATCTTGTGTATTTATAGAAGATGTAGGCTCCTCTCAATATGAATAATGGGCCTAGAAAATATCTCTTGAATGTCTTTGTTTACAAATAAAAAAGATATGACATAATGGTTGAGATATTCCATGCATGTTGTTCTCTCCTGATTAGTGACAAGTGGCAGATTGATTGGCTTCTCCTTGGCAATAATTCAGTCAAATATTCTTCTAAATAGCAGTTGAAAAATGAATGATTTGAATTGATTTCCATGATAAGAATATGTTATTCCTGAAATGTTTATTAGTGTATATCATACATACATACATATGAATATATATATATATATATAACACTAGTCCATATATTCTTCAGAGCAAAGGAGGAAGTGAGAATGTTCCTTTCTTCAGCAAAAACGGAGCTTGACGGGGATTGAACTTATGTCTCTTTGTACAAATTTCTATGCCTTTACCAGTGAGCTACAACTTCTTTTGCTATTGAGATGGCTTCGATATGGGGAAGTAGCTTTTTCTTTGTAGTTGGCCTTTACATTGAAATGAAGGAGGCATTAATTGACAATCTATAAAAACACATAAAAATACCCAAAGTATCATTTATTTATTTACAAAAGATAAAATATAATAGCATAAAATAAACACATTTCTATGTTAATAAAAAAAACCCACACTTATCTTTTACTCGTCCTCGAGTAAAAAGAAAGAAAAATGAAAAAAAATGAAAAAACTAAACTGGATAGGTCACACTTTCATAGGAAACACGATTGCATTGAGCATATGCAACAACCCGTTAAAGCTCTAGTGTCTCTAGTAGGACGAGTGGTGTCTCATGAGGGTTTTCAGCGGATACTACCCACAAAATCCAAATGCAGTATGTTGTGGTTCTAATGCAGCTACATGAATGCAATGGACATGTGTAAATGAAAACGAATATGAAAACATAACTTGTTTCTGAAACGTGGTACAACAAAGTAAGTCAACAATTTCTATTTAGTTGATTTTATTTTAGATACCTTAAGTTGTCAATTTTTTTTAACACAATTCAAGTTTTCAAATGCTAAATTCCAGTTTGGCCAGTTGGTCCGGTCGATAACATTGTGTGGCCATGAAATAGATTCTTAGTTTGCTTGGCACAGTTTGTAAAACTGTATTATTATTTCCTCATGTATGGCTAGTCAAATCAATAAGGTCAAGAAGTGCTTGGGCATCATCGCTTATTCTCTGTCTCTATAAAAATTAAAATTTATGATTAATTACATACTTAAGTTAAAAGACCAACAGATGGAACAGGGCTTGGCGGATTGTGCAGACCGACGTTGACTTTATCAACAACATGTCGGTAATCTTTAGGTGTCCAACTCATAAAATGAGACCAACATATGCCAATGCTGACTTTGTCAACAACATGTCGGATAGAGCTTGGCGGGTTTGCACATCAACGCTAGATTTACAAGCAATGTTGGATACCCTTGGATTATTATTATTATTATAGAAAATATAAGCACAAAAGAGAGTTACGTGAATTCAGCTTAACACAAATTTGTTTTAAAGATTCAAAAAGCCAATATAAGTATTATAAGTCCTCCACTCATTTAAAAAAAGACTACGATATAGAATAAATTTCATGGCCATCACCTAAGAATCTACCTATGTACCGGTTACACTATTATCCCTCAAAATTCAACTTTTCATTATATTTTTTATTCGATCTAAGTTGAGAGAAAAAATACTATTAACTGACTAAAAATTGTAAACTTAATTCGTGGTATCACACTAAAATGAGTCGTATCTGTGTTTTTATTTTCAATTTTTTTTTTGTGATGTGATGCAGACTCGACTCCCCCACACTAGATTGAGACAGTGTCCCAACTATTTAAGGTATGCAGACCAAAATGGAAGGGAAAAAATGAAAAATAAAAGAAAAAAATCGTGTACCACCTGATTTCACGGTGGATGACCAGGCTCATGAAGATCGATATGGCCATCGTCTTCGTATTGCTCGAATTCCAAAAATGGTTTCAATCGTTGACCGTTTACTTTGAAGACTTTTCCATCCTTCCTTAGGATTTTCAATTTCAACTTCTCCATGAGGATATACTGTTTTTACAATGTAAGGTCCAGTCCATCGAGATCTGAGTTTTCCTGGAAATAAATGAAGTCTAGAATCGTACAAAAGAACTTTTTGACGTACGTTGAATTCCTTATGAAGTATGTTCTTGTCGTGTCGAGCTTTGGTTCTTTCTTTATAGATTTTCGAGTTTTCATATGCTTTATTTCTTAATTCCTCTAATTCTGAAATCTGTAATGTAAGGACCCGTAACTTCCCCGTGAAGGAAAGCCTAGATTGCTTTGAGAACACGACACATCGGAACACAAGCAGAAGAAC
The DNA here is from genome assembly GCA_030737875.1 of Allium sativum. Classification (NCBI taxonomy): domain Eukaryota; kingdom Viridiplantae; phylum Streptophyta; class Magnoliopsida; order Asparagales; family Amaryllidaceae; genus Allium; species Allium sativum. The sequence goes on along the minus strand of CM060920.1, from coordinate 388,639,930 downwards.
ATTTCATTGCTTATTACAACAATTCCATCAGAGCACAAGAATATTACAAAGTATGAATGAATAAAATACATTTGATAAATATTAGAGATTTAAATTACATTACATAGCAGCGGAAAATAATACAAAACACAACTGAAAGAGATAAACGGATACAGAGCTTTCCGGATATTGTTCCAGCTGTAAATCAGGATCCTGTGAATATAAATCTGCAAAACCAAAACTACTAGCTGCCCGTGCGGAAAATAGGGGCACCCAGAGTTTAGGTTAAAACAATAAACTCCAAGTCAGTCATATGACTGGTGTGAGAACTAAAACAGTTATTTATCTTTATTTTAAAGTTAGGTAAATCAAGGGACCATGCCATATAACACGGAACGGGTTTCCTCCAAAGAATACCAGTGCATAAAACAACAGCGCAATGCTAAATAAAAAACAATGAATCTATTATAAGACCCAGGTCCGATCACACAATGTAACACAAGCCGGGGGATAGGGTTTTACCTTATAATAGCCAAAGAATGCTTGATACGCTAAATTTCATCTTTTATTATTACTATAAGTGTATAGTATCAAAACAATTTCAATCATAAGTATCAATCATAGACGGCATAAGTGCCTCATACCACAATGTCGCCATATATAGGTTCTACAATCAAAACCGCAAAGTCACATATTGGAAGTTGGATTTCCATCTGTGAACTGAGGTAAGGGATCGTCCTCACCGATTCGAGACTGTCTAGCCCGAGCCTCAGGATCATAGCTCGAGTGACCCTTGGATCGTCAAGGCTAGTCCACCGATGTGGATTAAAATGCCTGAACACTGCGTTTCCCAGCCCTTTGGGGGCATAAATGAGTCCTATGACTCCATCGGCTCCACATAGTCATCGATATATCCGAGGCGCCTCGTAATCCAACAACCACACAGGTGAAAATAATATAAATGTCAGGGCTGGTAGGTCACTGACACCACCCTAGCTAGAAGGAAACGCATGCCCTCCCCGAGGTCCTCTCCCATTTCTGGTTACACAACCGGGGTGTGAAGCTCGCGAATTAATGCTACACAAAGCTATGCCACACAGGCGGTGCTTTGATCATCAACCACAAGACTTTGCTTTTCAACAAAAGCCTTGATCATTTGCATCTTAGCATGCCACACAGGAAAACCACTCCATGCAACCGATATCCATCAATCACACAGACTGATATCCAATGTCAGACACACAGTCCATTTACAAGTCCGTTCTGGGTCTGAACGAAACCGGAGGCACCTTGTACCTCGCATATCCATCGATCTCCAAGTACGACTGAACGATCACCAACTGATTCCCTCCTCTTGGGTGTACAGCCCAATCAAGATCATAAGTAATTTTCCAAACGATATGAAGACCTCCGGTCTTCGACCACCGTCTTCATCCTCGACACATCGTCGATTCAGTTATTCAGAATGGGATAAACCCGGCCTTTCCGAATAACTGACGTATTCAATAAACAAGTATTACACAAACACAACATACGCCTCATTCCAATTCAGAATATTCTTTTATTTAAATATTCTTACACTTTGGGAAAGGTTCCCATTAATTTTATCGAAGATAAATTTTTTAAATTTATTCTTTAATCCTCTTTTGAATATCAATTCAAACCAAATTATGGTTTATCCAAACTAGTCGGGATTAACGAACCTTACCGAAGTAATCATTTGTTTTAATTTCCCAATCCCAACCTATTCATCCCATGAAGTAAAACTGGTCATACTTCATATCTAACACCACTGCGTTATCGGTAAATTCAATTACCATTTCATGTTCAAATCTAATTAAAGATTTAACTATCGCCTGGAGCAAAACTGATGATACTCCATTCTCAATTTTCTTAACTCCGTTGGGTCTAAGAGCAGTATTATTAAAGATACCGTTCACGATAACCCAAAACCACATTCCATTTACAATGGAATCTTCATGGAAAACAAATCGATATATATAATCGATATAAACTTCCATATTCGACTAATAATATAAATGGAATAACGGCAAAGCCTTTTAAATTCCAGATATATTAGTTGTCTTCCTCCACAGAAATTCACTTCGATTATTACCAAATCGAATTCCATTCCATTCCAATTTATTTTATTAAATTGGAAAACTTTACTTTGGAAAATCTCCTTTAAATCTTAACAAAAGAATTATAAATTCCAAATCACATTTCACTGTAAATCGGGTTAAAGAACGAATGTCGTTAAACACAGTTCACGATAAACCCAATTCATATTCCATTAATTATCGGGTTAAAGAACAAGTGTTACTTAAAACACCGTTCACGATAAATCCAAAAATCAATTCAAATTCTATTCCATTTAAATACCATTTAATTGGTATACTTCATTAAATCTAAATAAAAAGATTTAATATTTTTCTCAACTGGGTTTAAGAACAGTGTTAATGAAGACACCATTCACGACAAACCCAAATCCCATTTGATATTAAATACAAGGCTTTGAATAGAAAATATATCGGCTTGTATTCAATATCAAATTCTACAACCAACAAATATCGTAATGATAATAACGATATAAATATATCTTTCAAATTTCCATAACAATATCTGTATAATCACGAAATCCAACATCGAAATATTCCAAAGACAATTTCGATTGAAATCCCCAATTTAATTATTGGAAATTTTGGTTACTTTTAAAACCCTTTCGAATCCTATTTATTTATCTCAAAAATAAATGGATTATAATTCTAGTTCAAAACTAGTTCATTTCGATAAAAATCTATTTTTATCTTTTCAAATATGGAATTTTTCATCCCAATTCTTTCCAAATCATTTCTTATGATTTTACACAAATTATTGCTATTTTTAATAATTTTATCAAGGCCCGTAAAGTCGATTTCCATCAACGGCCGTCGAACTGCACTTACAGCGACCTTTTCCAAATTTGATTTGGACATAATTCCAAATCCAAGCATTAGATTTCAAATCTCTAATATTCATTAGAAAGCTCTTTTCGATACGAACCAAACGGTTCCGGTTTTAGGAGAATCCGCCGGTTGGATCTCCCGTAATGTCCATTCGTAGTCAATGGTCGAAATTCGCGAACTACCGCAGCGCGGCACGTTCTATTCAAGCCATTGTATATATATACAATATATATATATATTATATATTGTCAATTTCCTTTTAAAATGTATTTTATAAATCGTTTAAATTCGTTTTCAAGACCATTTCAACTTCATATTCAATTTTAAATCAAAATTGAATATTCCATATCGTTAATATATAAATGATAATATTTTCAAAACGTTATATTTTGAAATCACTTCCTTTTCTATATTCTTTATAAAAACGAATATAATCTATATAAATATCGTTCGCATCAAAATGGCGCATATCTAATCAACATGGCTTTATATATTTCAATAACTTCGTTATTCTATTCAACAAATGAATATTTTCTTCAATACATGAATTTTCTTTTATTCAACACATGAATATTTTTTTTTCAACACATGAATATATATTTTATTCAACACAGGAATTTTCATTTATTCGACACATGAAAGGTTCTTTTATTCAACACATGAATATATATTTTATTCAACACATGAATATTCTTTTATTCAACACATGAATATATATTTTATTCTACACATGAATATTCTTTTATTCAACACATGAATTTTCTTTATTTTCCAAATTGTAATGAGGCCTAATCAATTATGGTATAATGTTAATTATATGGATTCCATACAATACATGCATATGATAGCAACGATAAATCATCAACCATCATCCAGAGTGCACCACACAACTGCATAAGCATTAAATATAAATAATTAACGCTTACATAGTTTGTCAATCAATCGATCGACATACAACTAATTGTTGGGACTAGTGTATGTCCCATTTCATCCCAACACCCGTGTGGGGTTTTCAAACAATCAAACACATGTCTTATTTGTGCAGTTGGGCGATGTGTAAAACTTATCATCCCAATCCATATCAGTCTAATGGGTGTACATAAACAAACCGTCTGATTTGTTTATAAATATTTATTTTATATACACATTAAAAATTATATTTTTAACTATAAAATATTTTATTCATTCCATATCACACAATAAAATTTCACAACACATCAATCAACCAAACAAGTCATCCATGGTCTGTGGACGACGGGTGTCGGGTGCTGCTAAACACCGTCTGCATCCTAGTATATGTTTCAAACTAGAAATTAAAATAAAAATGAGGAGTTCTCACCTTTGGGGATCCACTCCGCCAGATCTATATTGTACGATGGTTTGGATTTACTCGACATTCCAACTCCATCTTTCAACGCTGTTCATAAATAAAAGTCACATTTTTAATATGATGTTTGTAACAACCCGTGTTTTCCATAACCTGTTATAACATAAATCGAGGCAGAATTTAATTTAAAAATCTGAATCAAGGGAAACGGGCTATGCCATTGTGTTCGTCTCGGAAAAATACGCGAAATAGAGTCCGAGTTTTCGAAAATCGGAGTCCGTATGACCCGATTAAGGCCCAACGAAGTTTTCTGAAAATTTCAAAGTAAAAACAGATTTCAAATTCAAATCTGAATTTGGAAATTGGGGTAATTGGGCCAGGCGGGAAAATTCCCGCCAGAACACCCCAAGTCGACAGCCCTGTCGACTTGGGAATCGACTTGGTTAGACCAAGTCGACAGCCCTGTCGACTGGGCTGTCGACTTGGCTCAGACGGGCTGTTTAGCCTGGTGCACCATTGTGAGTTTGTGTTGAGCTTGGGGGCCAGATTCGGTTTTGAGGGCTGAGATTGGAACTAGGGTTTAATCCTATGGCCTAAAACACTTGCCTAATCTATAAATAAGACCCTAAGCTAGCCCTAAATCATTATTAATCAATCCTACAACTAAACTATGGCAAAATTTTATCTCTCATGGCCTCCACTCTCTTCATAAAATTCCTAAATCAAATTCTTATGAGATTTTCCATGCATACAAGTGTTTTTAAACTTGTATGAGCCTCTTTAGCTTGCATTCAAGTCAAGTCTCTACATTTGCACCATAAAGAAGGAGTTTTGATCAATTTTGCTTGCATTTTTGGGGTTTAATTGGTTGCATAAGGGTTTTCTTACATTTGCTATACTCATTTGAGTCCTCATAAGCATTGTAAGCCCTATTCTACTTTCATACTTAAACTTTAAAGTTAAATGTATGATATGCGAGTTTATATGCAAATTTACTATGATGTGATATGCAAGTTTACTATGATGTGTATGCAAGTTTACTATGATGTGTTATGCAAGTTCCTCAAGTTATGTTATGCAAGTTTGATATGCAAGTTGTCATATGATATGCAAGTTATGTTATGCAAGTTTGATATGCAAGTTGTCATATGATATGCAAGTTATGTTATGCAAGTTTGATATGCAAGTTGTCATATGATAGGCAAGTTATGTTATGCAAGTTTGATATGCAAGTTGTCATATGATATGCAAGTTATGTTATGCAAGTTTGATATGCAAGTTGTCATATGATATGCAAGTTATGTTATGCAAGTTTGATATGCAAGTTGTCATATGATATGCAAGTTATGTTATGCAAGTTATGTTATGCAAGTTTGATATGCAAGTTGTCATATGATATGCAAGTTATGTTATGCAAGTTTGATATGCAAGTTGTCATATGATATGCAAGTTATGTTATGCAAGTTTGATATGCAAGTTGTCATATGATATGCAAGTTTGATATGCAAGTTGTCATATGATATGCAAGTTATGCATGCTTTTTGAGGCCTAATGCGAGTATATGAACATATGTACATTTCATATGCCACCATGTTGAACTTGTGGCTTCAACACTTTTATGTCATGATTATGCCAAGTTCCCTCTTTCTATCCTTTATGCGCTATTGCGATATGTAAGCGATGGGATTGCGTTTGGGGTTGGGTAAACTTAAAAGACATAAAAACATAAGCTTGAGAATTTACCTATTAAGTTAGGTCTACCCATTGGGAATTTACCTATTAAGTTAGGTCTACCCAATTGCTTGAAAATTTGTGATGTGTTTTTGGAAACACGATGGACATGACACTTAGAAAAGATAAGTGTGGCCAACTCGAGGTTGGGTTGAGTTTGTAGCGTAAACCTACCCGGAACCGACCGGCTTAACTAGTTGCTACAAACAATAGGACCCAATGTGAGAAGTTGGTCATGTTGTACCTTGGACCCGAGGTTAGACCAAGTTGTGGTGTAAAGCTACCCGGACCCGCCCGGCTTAACTAGTAACCACAACAAAGTCTAATGTGAGAGGTTAAGGCGCATTAATTAATTAATGCCTCATGATTAGGGTTAAGTCATGGTCCATTTAATACTTAACCAATTTGGGCTTGGTAGATTAATCGGGGTTAAGTCGTGAACTCATCGTTACACTTAACCAAGTTAATCCATGATTAGTAAAGGGGTTAAACCGTACTTAACCCACTAGAGAAATCCTAGCAATGGGGGTCCACTCCAGCAGTAATCCCTAGTTTGTATCATCATGACCCTAGGGACTAGGCTAGGGTGGGGGCACGATTACTGGACTGGAGATAAGCGACCAATAAACGACGGCATGGTGGTACGCCGGTGTAGTTCCGGGCGGACTCTGGTCGTGCACATAGTCCGTAGCCGGAGAAAACATGCACGGGTACCAGTAGATCGAGACTGTGCACTCATGTTCATGGTGTCCAGGGGTTGACACCCTAGGGCTTGATACACCCGAAGGGTGGACCCGGCACAGTTCGACTACAATTATGTTTGGGCCGTATTGACACCAACACGTGACGAGTTAGGCTTAGGGAGCCGATCGACTAGACCGTTTGGGTTGGACCTCGTGTTAGGGTCACTTCATGTTATTGGACCTCGTGTTAGGGTCACTTCATGTTATTGGACCTCGTGTTAGGGTCACTTCATGTTATTGGACCTCGTGTTAGGGTCACTTCTTGTTATTGGGCCAAAGCTTGGGCCAAGGGATCAATACTTGTTTATTCAAGTCATGTTAGTTTGCTAGTACACCTGTGGTGCAAAACCTTAATCCTGATTATGCGATGACACCTTTATCTGCCTAGTTAACTATCATGCTAGTATGTTGTTATCCTTATGTTCATCCCTGCTGCTCATACCAGTTAACTTTATCAGTTTACATTGATTGTAGTAGGGCTTACTCAGTCTTTTTGACTGACCTGTTTTCTTTCGCCTCTTTTCTTCCGTTTCCCCCCCCCCAGGTTCTCAGGGAGGGAATAGTGGAGCTTAGCTTGGATTTCTGATCGCTTGCTTCTGGGATTTTAGCTCATGTACGGTCTTGACATGAAGCTAGCTATGGTTACCACTTATTTTGGGGATAGTACTTATGTATTTCATTTTTGCAGTAATGTTGTTTTTATCTAGACTTGTTTATTTGGAAAGTTAACATTATGTTGTACCAGACTTGTTTTGAAATAGTTTGAAAATCTTCCGCTGTTTTATCTATATTATTTACTCTGTTTACATATATACATATGTTCTTGTTCTGCCTTGATATATCATTATGCATGTTTACCTGATTCAAACGCCCCTCCAAAGTCAGTGCCCTTGCAAGAGTGGTACTGGCGGAGGTGGGGTGTTACAATGTTTATATTAAAAATCATATTTTTATCGCTTTATTCCAATAAATAAAAATCATATTTTTATTTCTGCTTCATATATTTAAAAATTGAATTTTTATCGCTACTTATATAAAGATCACATCTTGGTGCTAATGTTATATATATAAAGATCAAATTTTTATTCGCTATTCCTATACATAAAAATCAAATCTTTATCTTCTAAAAATTATATTTTTACATAACTAAAAATCGTATATTTTCTTAATCAAAAATCGAATTTTTCTAAATTAAAAATCTTATCTTTATATGAGTAACAATCAGGTCTTTTCCTTTCTAAATTAAAAAATCTTATCCTTTTTCTCAACGAAAAATCCTATTTTCAATATCAAAGAATTCATAATATTATTATCAAAGAGATCATATCTTCATTAACAAAGAGAAATAATATTTTTATTAACAAAGCTAATTTCAGTATTAAAAATCCTATTTCAGTTTAAAAAAAATCATATACTTCAGTTTTAAAATCATTTACTTCAGTTTTAAAATCATATACTTCAGTTTTAAAATCATATACTTCAGTTTTATTAAAGATCCTAACCTTATAAACTTAAAAATCATATTTTTAAAACATAAAAATCAAAATCAGCAACCTTATATCGATTGGAGGATGGTCAGCGGCGTCACTAGTGACAGGGAGGGCGCAGATGGCCGCGACGGAGTGGTGGTGGTCGGGGCGGTGGATTTCCAGGTGGTGGCGGCTGTTTTGAGGGGTGTGGTTTCTTATTGGCGAAGAAGGAGAGAGAGTGAAGCTGAGCGTGCAACGGAGGAGGGGGAAGGAAGCGAGAGGGGGTCGAGGTGAAGAGCACCTGAGGCGGCGGCGCCTCCATCGGCGGTCGGTGGCGTGGGCGGCTTCTGAACAAGGGCGACGAGAAGAACAAGGAGTCGGGTTTTTTCTATTTGGGGGCAAGTGGGGTTTGATTGATTTAGGTTTAGAGATGGGTGGTTATTATATATATATTAATTAATTTATTATTTTTCTCCAATAAAATTTGACTTTTTTGGTTCGATCTCCAAATGAGGCCTACGCCTGTCGCCCATAGCACAATACCCCCATTCCGAACACAATGGGATATGTATCGTAAGCTGATTCGACTGTTTCGATCAGTTTCCATCAGAATTAATATATGGAATTTGAACGCACATTTCAATTTACTGGGGTCACATACGTATCCCAAAAATTCTAGAAAAATTATTCCTTGCTTTGTACCGACGATACGGTTCTAACAAAACTAATTTTGTCAAATTCTGGGACCGTTTGAAAAATGGCCATTTTCTGGTCGATCGAAATTGACAAAAACTGTCAAAACACGTTTTCTTTCGCCACGCTCACATATTGATTCATAAAATTATGAATTTTGGAATCTAGCAATAACTTGACATCCCAGATCCAACAAAAGTGGTTTCGTCGAAAACCGAGGTCATTTGCAAAATTTCCATTTTTAAGGGCCAGAATTCCATAGCGACTATTCTGAATTTTCAACTGGGCATAACTTTTTATTCCCGCTATGAAATTTCAATTTTTAGGATTCGCTGGAAAGATATTTTCAAATGGATTCTAATATTTTTGGTTTCGCTAAAATATGGTTTATTTTGAATCCTGTACATTCATTTGAACTTTGAAATCGAATTTTCAAACTATCGCGCCATCTTCAATTCCTTTTATAATTAAAAATAAATATTTATATTCTAACGACGATTCAAATAATTTATACGTTCTAATTCTATTCAAAATAAATTTCTCGTTGCCATTATTTAAAGTAATTCATTTTAAATACTGAAAATTCATCAAAATTGCCAAAATAAAAATTTTAAATTGGCTCGGATTTTCGGGTTATTACAATCTCCCCCACTTAAAACTTTTCGTCCCCGAAAAGGAACGAAGCTGAAAGTTGTTTTATTAACCAACTCAACTTTCATTATTTTCTTTATGGCCTAAGTTCTTCAACTTTTCAGTTTCTAAGAACTTTTCAAATTTTTCAAAAATTTGGCTAACACCCTAAATTTTTGAAAAATTTCGCCATAACCTCCCCTGCACCGGGAGCTTCGGGATATTTCAAATAGCCTTCCATGGCCCTCACCAATCCAAAAGAAAAAGAAAAAGCCAAGCGGCTAGCCAATCGACTCATAAAATCATCCAAACCCAATGAATTTGTAAACATGTACCTATTTGTCGGGCAAACAATTTTATTCTTCTGCTCTAGCCTCCTTGCTATGACCTGTTTAATGTATATACATTGACATGCATGCATTGCTAAACAATTTCCAATACAATTCACTATTTGGTTCAATTTGGCTATTGGTTCAACATTTTAATTAATAAACAATAATCGAACAACACAACCAGTAATCAATTAGTTGATTATCTTTTCAAATTCATAACTTGGATACATAGTCAAAAAATCACATTTTTGGTGCCAAATCACAACAATAGGCCCTATTTAATTTTGGTTCTCACACAAGTCAATTGGAAATATATAAATATCACACCTTCGAATCTAGAATACAAATTCTGATGATGTAGCTACAATCATCAGAATCATCTCCGGGCGACTAGAGTGTGACTCCATATCTATCCAGTATATTAAAACTTCTTATAAACGCGGATCAGACGTATACGCTATATCTTTATATACTTGATTGTCCAAATTCAATACAAATAAATATTCAAATACGCATGAAATAGTTTAAATCTTCAAAACAATTTGTTTTCATTTTAAAAATATACTCTTCCGACTCATTCTAGGATACTGCTGATCCCATCTCTAACGAGCCATTCTCATTGGATATTACTAATCCAATCTCTGATGAATTCTTTTGTTCGGTTCTAAAGTGTCTTGTTCTCTGAGCTCTATAAACCAAAGCTCTGATACCACTGTTAGGACCCGTAACTTCCCCGTGAAGGAAAGCCCGGATTGCTTTGAGAACACGACACATCAGAACACAAACAGAAGAACATTTCATTGCTTATTACAACAATTCCATCAGAACACAAGAATATTATAGAGTATGAATGAATAAAATACATTTGATAAATATTAGAGATTTAAATTACATTACATAGCAGCGGAAAATAATACAAAACACAAATGAAAGAGATAAACGGATACAGAGCTTTCTGGATATCGTTCCAGCTGTAAATCAGGATCCTGTGAATATAAATCTGTAAAACCAAAACTACTAGCTGCCCGTGCGGAAAATAGGGGCACCCAGAGTTTAGGTTAAAACAGTAAACTCCAAGTCAGTCATGTGACTGGTGTGAGAACTAAAACAGTTATTTATCTTTATTTTAAAGTTAGGTAAATCAAGGGACCACGCCGTATAACACGGAACGGGTTTCCTCCTAAGAATACCAGTACATAAAACAATAGCGCAATGCTAAATAAAGAAAAATGAAGCTATTATAAGACCCAGGTCCCATCACACAATGCAACACAAGCCGGAGGATAGGGTTTTACCGTATAATAGCCAAAGAATGCTTGATACGCTAAATTTCATTTTTTATTATTACTATAAGTGTATAGTGTCAAAACAATTTCAATCATAAGTATCAATCATAGACGGCATAAGTGCTTCATACCACTATGTCGCCATATATAGTTTCTACAATCAAAACCGCAAAGTCGCGTATTAGAAGTTGTATTTCCATCTGTGAACCGAGGCAAGGGATCGTCCTCGCCGATTCGAGACTGTCTAGCCCGAGCCTCAGGATCAGAGCTCGAGTGACCCTTGGATCGTCAGGGCCGGTCCAACGATGTGGATTAAAATGCCTGAACACTGCGTTTCCCCGCCCTTTGGGGGCGTAAATGAGTCCTATGACTCCATCGGCTCCACATAGTCACCGATATATCTGAGGCGCCTCACAATCCAAAAACCACACAGGTGAAAATAATATAAATGTCAGGGCTGGTTGGTCACTGACACCACCCTAGCTATAAGGAAACGCATGCCCTTCCTGAGGTTCTCTCCCATTTCTGGTTACACAACCGAGGTGTGAGGCTCGCGAATTAACGCTACACAAAGCCATGCCACACAGGCGGTGCTTTGATCATCAACCACAAGACTTTGCTTTTCAACAAAAGCCTTGATCATTTGCATCTTAGCATGCCACACAGGAAAACCACTCCATACAACCGATATCCATCAATCACACAGAATGATATCCAATGTCAGAGACACAGTCCATTTACAAGTCCGTTCTGGGTCTAAACGAAACCGGAGGCACCTTGTACCTCGCATATCCATCGATCTCCAAGTACGTTTGGACGATCACAACTGATTCCCTCCTCTTGGGTGTACAACCCAATCATAATCATCAGTAATTATCCAAACGATGTGAAGACCTCCAGTCTTCGACCACCGTCTTCATCCTCGACACATCGTCGATTCAGTTATTCAGAATGGGATAAACCCGGCCTTTCCAAATAACCCGCGTATTTAATAAACAAGTGTTACACAAACACAACATACGCCTCATTCCAATTCAGAATATTCTTTTATTTAAATATTCTTACACTTTGGGAAAGGTTCCCATTAATTTTATCAAAGATAAATTCTTTAAATTTATTCTTTAATCTTCTTTTGAATATCAATTCAAACCAAATTATGGTTTATCCAAATTAGTCGGGATTAACGAACCTTACCGAAGTAATCATTTGTTTTAATTTCCTAATCCCAACCTATTCATCCCATGAAGTAAAACTGGTCAGACTTCATATCTAACACCACGGTGTTATCGGTAAATTCAATTACCATTTCACGTTCAAATCTAATTAAAGATTTAACTATCGCCTGGAGCAAAACTGGTGATACTCCATTCTCGATTTTCTTAACTCCGTTGGGTCTAAGAACAGTATTATTAAAGATACCGTTCACGACAACCCAAAATCACATTCCCAATGGAATCTTTATGGAAAACAAATCGATATATATAATCGATATAAACTTCCATATCCTACTAATAATATAAATGGAATAACGACAAAGCCTTTTAAATTCCAGATATATTAGTTGTCTTCCTCCACAGAAATTCACTTCGATTATTACCAAATCGAATTCCATTCCATTCCAATTTATTTTATTAAATTGGAAAACTTTACTTTGGAAAATCTCCTTTAAATCTTAACAAAAGATTTATAAATTCCAAATCACATTTCACTATAAATCGGGTTAAAGAAAGAATGTCGTTAAACACAATTCACGATAAACCCAATTCACATTCCATTAATTATCGGGTTAAAGAACAAGTGTTATTTAAAACACCGTTCGCGGTAAACCCAAAAATCAATTCAAATTCAAATTCAAATTCAGTTCCAATTAAATACCATTTAATTGGTATACTACATTAAATCTAAATAGAAAGATTTAATCTTTTTCTCAACTGGGTTTAAGAACAGTGTTAATGAAGACACCATTCACGACAAACCCAAATCCCATTTGATATTAAATACAAGGCTCTGAATAGAAAATATATCGGTTTATATTCAATATCAAATTCTATGATCAACAAATATCATATTGGAAATAACGATATAAATATATCTTTCAAATTTCCATAACAATATCTATATAATCACAAAATCCAACATCGAAACATTCCCAAGACAATTTCGATTCAAATCCATTCCACTTCAATTATTGGAAATTCTGGTTACTTTTAAAACCCTTTCAAATCCTATTTATTTATCTGAAAAATAAATGGATTATAATTCTAGTTCAAAACTAGTTCATTTCGATAAAAATCTATTTTTATCTTTTCAAATATGGAATTTTTCATCCCAATTCTTTCCAAATCATTTCTTTTGATTTTACACAAATTATTGCTATTTTTAATAATTTTATCAAGGCCCGTACAGTCGATTTCCATCAACGGCCATCGAACTGCACTTACAGCGACCTTTTCCAAATTTGATTTGGACATAATTCCAAATCCAACCGTTAGATTTCAAATCTCTAATATTCTTTAGAAATCTCTTTTCGATATGATCCAAACGGTTCCGATTTTAGGAGAATCCGACGGTCGGATCTCCCGTAATGTCCATTCGAAGTCAATGGTCGAAATTCGCGAACTACCGCGGCGCGGCGCGTTCTATTCAGGCCATTATATATATAGTATATAATATATATTATATATATATTTCTTCGATTTCCTTTTAAAACGTATTTTACAAATCGTTTTAAATTCGTTTTCAAAACCATTTCAACTTCTTATTCAATTTTAAATCAAAATTGAATATTCCATATCGTTAATATATAAATGATAATATTTTCAAAACATTATATTTTGAAATCAATTCCTTTTCTATATTCATTATAAAAACGAATATAATCGATATAAATATCATTCGCGTCAAAATGGCGCATATCTAATCAACACGGCTTTATATATTTCAATAACTTCGTTATTCTATTCAACAAATGAATATTTTCTTCAACACATGAATTTTCTTTTATTCAACACATGAATATTTTTATGTTTCAACACATGAATATATATTTTATTCAACACATGAATATATATTTTATTCAACACAGGAATTTTCTTTTATTCAACACATGAATGTTTTTTTATTCAACCCATGAATATATATTTTATTCAACACATGAATATTCTTTTATTCAACACATGAATATTCTTTTGTTCAACACATGAATATATATTTTATTCAACACATGAATATTCTTTTATTCAACACAAGAATATATATTTTATTCAACACATGAATATTCTTTTATTCAACACATGAATATTCTTTATTTTCCAAATTGGAATGAGGGCCAATCAATTACTGTATAATGTTAATTATATGGATTCCATACAACACATGTATATGATAGCAACGATAAATCATCAACCATCATCCAGAGTGCACCACACAACTGCATAAGCATTAAATATAAATAATTAATGTTTACACAGTATGTCAATCAATTGATCGACATACAACTAATTATTGGGACTAGTGTATGTCCCATTTCATCCCAACACCTGTGTGGGGTTTTCAAACAATCAAATACAGGTTTTATTTGTGCAGTTGGGCGATGTGTAAAATTTATCGTCCCAATCCGTATCAGTCCAATGGGTGTACATAAACAAACCATCCGATTTGTTTATAAATATTTATTTTATATACACGTTAAAAATTATATTTTTAACTATAAAATATTTTATTCATTCCACATCACACAATAAAATTTCACAATACATCAATCAACCAAACAAGTCATCCATGGTCTGTGGACGACGGATGTCGGGTGCAGCTAAGCACCGTCTGCATCCTAGTATATATTTCGAACTAGAAATTATAATAAAAGTGAGGAGTTCTCACCTTTGGGGATCCATTCTTCCAGATCTATATTGTACGATGGTTTGGATTTACTCGACATTCCAACTCCATCTTTCCACGCTGTTCATAAATAAAAATCACATTTTTAATATGATGTTTGTATTAAAAATCATATTTTTATCGCTTCATTCCAATAAATAAAAATCATATTTTTATTCCTGCTTTATATATATATAAATCGAATTTTTATCGCTACTTATATAAAGATCACTTCTTGGTGCTAATGTTATACATATAAAGATCAAATTTTTATTTGCTATTCCTATATATAAAAATCAAATCTTTATCTTCTAAAAATTATATTTTTACATAACTAAAAATCGTATATTTTCTTAATCAAAAATCGGATTTTTCTAAATTAAAAATCTTATCTTTATATGAGTAATAATCTTGTCTTTTCCTTTCTAAATTAAAAAATCTTATCCTTTTTCTCAACGAAAAATCCTATTTTCAATATCAAAGAATTCATATTATTATTATCAAAGAGATCATATCTTCATTAACAAAGAGAAATAATATTTTTAATAACAAAGCTAAATTCAGTTTTAAAAATCCTATTTTCAGTTTAAAAAAAATTCATATACTTCAGTTTTAAAATCATATACTTCAATTTTAAAATCATATACTCCAGTTTTATTAAAGATCCTCACCTTATAAACTTAAAAATCATATTTTTAAAACATAGAAATCAAAATTAGCAACCTTACATCGATTGGAGGATGGTCAATGGGGTCACTAGTGGTGGGGAGGGCACAGATGGCCGCGGCGGGGTAGTGGTGGTCGGGGCGGTGGATTTCCAGGTGGTGGCGGCTGTTTTGAGGGGTGCGGTTTCTTATTAGGGAAGAAGGAGAGAGAGTGAAGCTGAGCGTGTAACGGAGGAGGGGGAAGGAAGCGAGATGGGGTCGAGGTGAAGAGCGCCTGAGGCGGCGGTGCCTCCATCGGCGGTCGATGGCGTGGGCGACTTCTGAACGAGCGCGACGAAAAGAATAGGGAGTCGGGTTTTTGTCTTTTTGTAGGCAAGCGGGGTTTGACTGATTTAGGTTTAGAGAGGGGGGGGGGGGGTTATTATATATATTAATTTATTATTTTTCTCCAATAAAAGTTGACTTTTTTGGTTCGATCTCCAAACGAGGCCTACCGCCTACCGCCTGTCGCCCATAGCACATTACCCCCATTCCGAACACAATGGAAATGTACCGTAAGCTGATTCGACTGTTTCAATTAATTCCCGTAAAAATCAGTATATTGAATTTGAGTGCACATTTCAATTTACTAGGGTCACATACGTATCCCAAAAATTCTAGAAAAATTATTTCTAGCTTCGTATCGATGATACGGTTCTAAAAAACTAATTTCATCAAATTCTGAGACCGTTTGAAAAATGGCCATTTTCTGGTCGATCGAAACTGACAGGAACTGTCAAAACACGTTTTCTTTTGCCATGCTCACATATTGATTCATTTGGAATCTAGCAATAACTGGACATCCCGGATCCAACAAAAGTGGTTTCGTCGAAAACCGAGGCCGTTTGCAAAATTTCCATTTTTAAGGGCCAGAATTCCATATCGACTATTCTGAATTTTCAACTGGGCATAACTTTTTATTCCCGCTATGAAATTTCAATTTTTCGGATTCATTGGAAAGATATTTTCGAATGGATTCTCATATTTTTGGTTTCGCTAAAATCCGGTTTATTTTGAATCATGTACATTCATTTGAACTTTGAAATCGAATTTTCAAACTACCGCGCCATTTTCAATTCCTTTTATAATTAAAAATAAATATTTATATTCTAACGATGATTCAAATAATGTAAACGTTCTAATTCTATTCAAAATAAATTTCTCGTCGCCATTATTTAAAATAATTCATTTTAAATACTGAAAATTCATCAAATTGCCAAAATAAAAAAATTTAATTGGCTCGGATTTCCGGGTTATTACATGTAACTTCCTATGTGACCCGGCCTTCTCTTAGTCAAAATTCAAAAGTTTAATTGCCCAAAGAGCACGGTGCTCCAACTCAAGAGGTAAGTGACAGGCCTTTCCTGTGACGACCCTGAACTTCCCCGTAAAGGAAAGCCTGGATTTCCTTGAGAACAACACATAACATAACACAAACTGAAGAACATTTTATTGCTGATTACAACAATTACATCAAAGTACAAGAATATAACAGAGTATGAATACTTATTACACAATAGAAATACAATAATATCAGAGATTTAAATTACATTTAAATAGCAGCGGAAAATAATACAAATATACAACCGAAAGGAATACACGGATACAGGGATTTCCGAATACCGCTTCAGTTGTAAACCAGGATCCTGTAAATATATCTGCAAAAGCTACTCGACTGCCCGTGTGGAAAACATGGGCACTCGAGTTTGCCAGTGAAACAAACTACATGTTAGTCATGGGACTTGTATGAGAAATATTAACTTAACTTAGCTAATAATAAGGCTAATCACAAGACCACGCCGCTAACGCGGAACGGGTTTACCCATTGGATTGTCAGTGCATAAAATAAAGTAAATCGTTAAACAACGCAATGCTTTTTAGAAAAATGAAACCATTATAAGACTCAAGTCCCATCACACAATGCAACGCAAACCGGAGGATAGAGTTTTACCTTATAATGGTCAAAAGATGCTTGATACGATAAAACCGATGTGATATTATTACTAGTGTTTATATATGTTTCAAAAACAATTTCAATCATAATGTATCAATCATAGACGGCATAGCACCCCATCCTACTATGTCGCCGTACTAGCTCTACAATCAAAACCGCAAGGTCGTATTGGAAGTTGGATTTCCATCATGAGTCGAGGCTAGGGATCGTCCTCTCCGATTCGAGACACTCTAGCAAATGCCTCAAGATCCCCCGCAGTGAACCCTTGGATCTTCAGGGCCGGTCCCCGCCTAATGGCAGTGGACTGGTTATGCCTGAGCACACGCTTCCCGGTCCCTTTGGACCTCCATATGACCACTAATAGCCTATAAATCCAAGACGCCTCAAAATCCATCATCCACATAAGTAAAATGTCAGCCAGTTTAAGCACTGACCCTACTCCTAGCTAGAAAGAAACGTGTGCACTCCCTGCAGTCCTAATCCCGTTTTTGACTCATCCCGGGGTGTGAGGCTCACGAAATCACGCTATACACAAAGCTATGCCGAAATAGGCTATGCTTTGATCATCCCACAAGGCCCTGCTTTTCAACAAAAGCCTTGATCAATTGCATCTTGGCGTGCCACATTGACAATTCACGCCATGTGATCAATCACTATTAATATATACCAAGGTGTTAAGCAGAGAATAAATTCCCCACCACCAATCGGATATACATTAATAAAAATCAATTTAATTCACATGGAACGAAATCCAACGTCAGACACGCATCCATTTACAAGTCCGTTCTGGGTCTGAACGAAATCGGAGATACCTGAGAGGTCCTCGCATATCCGGACAATCAACAATACATCTGGACGGCTACCACTGAAGCCCTTTCAAGGTAGCTACTCCCATCATGGGTCTCAGTAGCAACACATCCATTCGATGTGAAAATCGTCGGTCTTCAATCACCGTCTTCAACTTCGACTCTTCATCGTCGTAGTGATTATTCGGAATGAGATAAACCCGGTCTTTCCGAATAACTCGCGTATTTTTATAATTACAAATCAAGTGCTATAAAAACACATCCAAAGCCACATTCCAAATCAGAATATTCTTTTAATAAAACATTCACATTATTATATCAAAGATAAATTCTTTAAATTTATACTTAAATCTTTCCTTAAACATTTTTTAAAACCCCAATTTGGTCTTAAATATCAAAAATCATTATTCAATGATTATTTAAATTTAAGAAATTCATCTTATCTTTAACTGAGTTAAAGAACTAATGTCATTTAAAACGTAGTTCACGGTAACCCAAAATCATCTTCCATTAAATATGGAATTTCACAGAAATCAAATCAATATATATAATCGTTATAAATTTCTGTATCCGACCAATAATATAAATGGAATAACGGCAAAGCCTCTTAAATTTCATATGTAGTATCGGTCTTCTTTTACAGAAGCTTATCTCGGTTATTATTAATTCGAATTCCATTCAACTCCAATTTAATATATTAAATTGAAAAACTTTGCTTTTGGAAAATTCCCGTTTAAATCTTAATAAAAGATTTATAAATTCCAAATCATATTTTCACTGTCAGTTGGGTTAAAGAACACATGTCGCTTAAAAGAATGGTTCACAATAAACCCAACTCACATTTCAACATATTTCAATTACTAAATATAATTGAAAACTTTAGTAATCTAAATTAAAAGATTGTATTTTTCATACGAGGTTTAAGAACAGTGTTATTTAAGACACTATTCACGGCAAACCCAAAATTCAATTTTTTTAATTTAATTTTCAATTAAATATTAACAAATGGGAAATCTTCATTAAATCTAAGTTTAATGATTTATTCTAGTTGATAACTAGTTCATTTCAATAAAAATATATTTTTCTGACATATATTCTTTTTCTAAAATATTCTTTTTCTAGAATATTTTTATTGGAATGTGACCCAATCAACAACCATATATTGTATGTAATCAACAATCATGATAAATAATTATCAAACATCCAAATAACAACCAGAGTGGAATTTATAGCTGTGTGAGCATTAAAGTAAATAAATAACACTCATCACAGACTGTCAATCCATCGATTGACAGATAACTAAAGATTGGGATTAAAGTGTGTCCAATATCATCCCAATACCCGTGTGGGGTTTCATCCATCAAACAAATAATAAATTATTTGTGCACTTGGGCGCTGTGTGAATATTATCGTCCCAATCACATAAAAAAGTCGGGTAACTTGTAAATGGGAGTGTAATATTCAATTTGAATACACAAACATTTATCTTTAACACATCAAACATTTCAACATCACAGACATATATTTCAATTCTTTCTTTATTGTGAACAAATGACAATAAAAATCTAGTCTTTAAATTCAATTCTTTTATTGTAAACAATTTTACAATAAAATCTAGTCTTTAAATTCAATTCTTTTATAAAGTGACAAAAATGTCTCTTTTAGTCCAATGTTTTTATTTACATCTAAAATGTGAATAAAAAGACACTTTTAATTCTAAGTTTATATTCACATCTAAAATGTGAATAAAATATACTTTCTTAATTCATGTCTCTTATTTACATGTAGAATGTAAATAAAAATGTTCCGTTCTAATACATGTCTCTTTTACATACAAAAATGTAAATAAAATATTCTTTTCTTTTACATGTCTTATTTACATAAACAAATGTAAATAAAGTATTCTTTTCTTCTATATGTCTTATTTAAAAAAAATGTAAACAAAGGTGTCATCATAAATTTGTCCTTTTTATTCTAAATAAACATTTCTAACATAAATGGTCCTTTTAATCTAAATAATCATTTCTAACATAAATTGTCTTTTTAATCTAAATTACATTCTTTCACAAAAATGGTGTTTTAATTCTAAATGAACATTCCCTAGCAAAACGATGTTTTTAATCTAAGTAAACATTTTGACATAACACGAACTAATCAAAATGTTATTCGAATAAAACATTCCTACTTAAAATGACAATTTTATTCTCATGCTACATTTTATAATAAAAATGTATTTTAATTTCAATGCAACAATTTATACTAAAAATGTTATTTTTATTCTAACTTCTCATCCGTAACAAAAATGGTATTTTTTAATCCTAAGAATTATTCCTAATAAAAATATTCTTTTAATCATATTAAACATTTCTTAACAAAATGTTCTTTTAATCATATGAAGTGTTCCATTAAAAATGTATATTTTAATGAATTCATCTTGGGTTAAAACATGAACATTTTCCTTATTTATATACTAATTTAACAGGATGATAGAAATTGATATTTCATTTTGTTGAAAATTCTAACTAGAAAAAATGCCAAAAAATGTGTATCTCAATTTTGTTGAAAATTCTAGCTCAACAAAAGGACTAAAAAGTGATTATTCATTTTTGTTAAAAATTCTATTTCAACAAAATGATTAAAAATGATAATTCTTTATTATTAACAGTTCTTATTTTAACCAATATAAATAGAAGTGATAATTCATATTATTAACAATTCAATTTTAAGAAAATGAATACAAATGATTCACTCATTTTTGTTGACAATTCTAGTTTCAACAAAAATGAAAATTTCTATTTTGACAATTCTAATTTAATAAAATGACACATTTATTTCAACAACAAATAAAGGAATGATTTATTTATATACAAATTTCTATTTTAACTTAACAAATAAAAATGAAAAATTTATTTGTTAACAAACTCTATTTAACAAAAATGGCATTTTTGTTAAATCTATTTTATTTCAACATAAATGATTCTCATTACAATAAAAATACAATCCTCATTGTCTACCCTTTCCTAATATTTCATACTACAATAAAAATATAATTTTTATTGTCTACTCTTTTCTAATGTTTCATATTACAATAAGATTGTAATTTCTTTATTGTCTACTCTTTTCTGGTGAAACATTTTATAAGGAAATGTTATTTTATTTCCAATATGACTATTCTAACATAAAAGGTATTTTTATTCTAATATGACAATTTATATAAAAAGTATTTTTATTCTAACATGACAATTTATATTGTTGATTCTACTTTAAACAAAATGATTAATTTATTCGATAAATCAATATAACAATATCATCAAACCAAATCAGATCATACCAAACAACATCAATCAAAATCCACAAGCAACAAATACAACATCATACATCACATATCTGAATTAAATTAGCATACACACATGGAATTTAAATAACGAAAGATACTTAAATTTTAATTATTTAAAAAAATAGAAATCTCACATTGCTTTTTATTCAGATCTAAAATTTCAAATTGCTCAGTTGCAGATCTGGTGAGCTTCATGGCGTAGATCTCGATTCAAGGATTCCAACGCTTCGAAAATCATCAAATTCTGTTTCAATTTGAGCGAGTTATGGTCAATTAATTATTTGATTTCATTAACCAATTATTGAAAATAATTAAAAGTGATTAATTACTCTAATCCTTCTTCTCCCTCTTTCATATACAGGCCGATGGGTTTTTAAACTTGTTCAAACCTAGGGCTTCCAATCGCACCAAATCCGAGCCACTAGTCGACGATCTGAAGACACCACGCTGGAGAACTTCAAATGGCGCACCCGAACCTCCCCCCCATGCTGAACTCGCATGCCACCTGTGGTGGAGCGACGCCAATGAACGGCGCCGGTATAGGCGTGTGATTCGAGGTGAACACGCGCTGAACAGTGGCCAAATCCGTATGGATTTAAAGAGCTCGTGAATCTCTATAAAATTCACCTAAGGACTACCTTGAATCGATTCAAGGGTCGAACGATCTTAAAGCTGGAAGTTTCGAACCGTATTTGCCATTGAATCACGACATACGACGGCTGGAATTAGGGTTATACGGAAATACTGTATACGGGGTATTTATAAGAGTATTTCTGTTTTAATTTATTTATTTAATTCATTTTAAATCCGAAAATACCCTTTAGCCCATACGAACTCCAATACCAACCCAACGAGTGTCGCCCCTAGCTAATAACCCTCATCCCGGACACAATGGAATATGTTTCGTAACCCCATTCGGCTGTTACGATATGTTTTCTTTAAATTAAATTAAAAACACTTATTATTTAATTTAACCGTATATATAAATTCACCGGGGCTACATACTAACTCTAAAAATTACAGAAAAATTATTTCTGACTTTGTTTCGACAATACGGTCCTAAGAAAACTAATTTCATCGAATTCCGAGACCATTTGAAAATGGCTATTTTCAAGTCGATTAAAATTGACTAAAGCTGACAAAACATGTTTTAATTTAACCGTATATATAAATTCACCGGGGCTACATACTAACTCTAAAAATTACAGAAAAATTATTTCTGACTTTGTTTCGACAATACGGTCCTAAGAAAACTAATTTCATCGAATTCCGAGACCATTTGAAAATGGCTATTTTCAAGTCGATTAAAATTGACTAAAACTGACAAAACATGTTTTCCTTTGCCATGCTCACATATTAATTCGAAAAATTATGAAAAATTAAGCTTAACAAAAATTTGACATTCCGATCCAACAAAAGTGGTTTCGTCGAAAACCGAGGTCGTTTGCAAAATGGCTATTTTTAAGGCCAATATATTATATTAAAATATATATAAATTCTATAGCAACCTTTCTAAATTTTAAACTGGACATAACTTTCAATTTCCAAAGTGAAATTTCAATTTTTCAGATTCGTTAGAAAGATATGATTAAACAGATTTAAATATTTCTTGTTTCACTCAATTCTGATTTATTTTGAATCCTGTACATTCAGTTAAAGTTTGAAATCAAATTTTCGAACTGACGCGCCATTTCAAACTCCTTTTATAATTAATTATAATTTATTCGTTTTAACTTCGATTAAAATAAAATTTCCGTCGTTATTATTTAAAATAAATTATTTTAAATGTTAAAAATACATTAAAATTTCTAAAATAAAAATTTTAAATTGGCCCCGAAATTCCAGGTTTTTACATTTCCAAAGACTAATCGATATGGTGACATCCCTAGATTGGTTTTGTAAGCAGTGCGAAATGCCCAAAGTGCATCAATAAGTTTTAAGGACAAATCTTTTCTAACGGAATTCACGGTTTTCTCAAGGATTTGTTTGATTTGCCTATTGGAAACTTCTACTTTCCCACTGGTCTGTGCATGCTAAGGGGTCGATAGCATGTGTGTGATTGAGTATTTTTTAAGCAAGGATTCAAAAGCAAGATTATAGAAGTGAATTCCATCATCGCTAATGATAGCTCGAGGTTTGCCAAAGCGTGGAAAGATGTTTTCTTTGAGGAATTTGATAACAACCTTGTTATCGTTGGTTTTGGTTGGGATGGCTTCAACCCATTTTGAGACATAGTCTACCGCAAGCAAGATGTAAAGATTCCCGAATGAGTTAAGGAATGGTCCCATGAAATCGATGCCTCAAACATCAAATAATTCATTACTAAAATGGGGTTGAGATGCATCATGTTACGTTTAGTTATTCGACCCCTTCTTTGACATCGATCACATTTAGAGCAAAACTCGAAAGCATCTCGGAAGAGTGTGGGCCAATAAAAACCGCTTTGCAATATTTTTGCAGTAGTTTTTCTTGCTCCAAAATGACCTCCACAAGCATGGTCATGTGAGAAAGAGGGAATACTTTGGTGTTCGTGATTGGGTACGCATCTTCGAATGATTTGGTCTGGACAATATTTGAAAAGATACGGGTCATTCCAATAGAAGTTTCAAACTTTAAAGAGAAATTTTTGCTATCTTGTTTCGACCATTCAGCGGGTGTTTATTGCATGACAAGATAATTCACAATGTCAATGTACCAAGGGGTGTTAGAGATTGAAAGGATTTGTTCGTCGAGAAAATAGTCATCGATTTAGGTGTCATCAACATTTTCGTGCACAATTCGAGAGAGGTGATCTGCTACAACATTCTCAGAACCCTTTTTATCTTGTATTTCTATATCGAATTCTTGAAGAATAAGAATCCAATGAATCAAGCGGGCCTTAGCATCCTTTTTAGAAAGCAAATATCATAAGGCATCATGGTCAGTGTAAACTATGACTTTGGATCCTATGAGATATGGTCTAAATTTCTCAAGAGCGAAGACAACTGCCAAAAATTCCTTTTCAGTAGTTGAGTAATTCGATTGGGCCTCGTTTAAGGTTTTGCTAGCATAATAAATAACTCGAGGGAGTTTATCGATTCGCTTACCCAAGATGGCTCCAATTGCAAAATCAGAAGCGTCGCACATAAGTTCAAAGGGTTGAGTCCAATCAGGGGGTAGAATGATGGGAGTTGTTGTCAAGATTGACTTAAGATTTTCAAAAGATGTTTGGCAATCATTGGAAAATTCAAACTTGAAATCTTTGGCAAGTAAGTTCAAGAGAGGTGTTGAAATTTTCAAGAAATCCTTAATGAATCTTCTATAGAATCCCGCATGGCCAAGAAATGAACGAACATCCTTTACAAATTTAGGAGGAGGTAGATTAGCAATCAAATTGATTTTGGATTTATCAACTTCAAGGCCATCTTTTGAGACGGCATGACCTATAACTATCCCTCTTTTTACCCTGAAGTGATATTTTTCCCAATTGAGCACGAGTGATTTCTCCCTACAACATTTTAGGACGAGTTCTAAATGAGTGAGACATTGGGAAAAAGATGATCCGTAGATTGAAAAATCATCCACAAATATTTCCAAGAATTCCTCAACTATATCAGAGAATATACTCATCATACACCTTTGGAAAGTCGTAGGGCATTACAAAGACCAAAGGCATGCGACATAACCAAAGGTTCCAAAGGGACAAGTAAGGTGGTTTATGTTGATCTTCTAAAACAACGGTAATTTGGTTATAGCCAGAGTATCCATCGAGAAAGCAATAATACTCATGTCCCGCTAAGCGTTCGAGCATTTGGTCAATAAAAGGCAATGGAAAATGGTCTTTTCGTGTTGCAGAGTTGAGGTTACGATAGTCAATACACACGTGCCATTTTGTTTTGATTTTTGTTGGGAAGAGTTCATTATTTCCAAAAAAATTATCACTGTGACTCCCGACTTCTTTGGTACAACTTGTACTGGACTCACCCAAGTAGTATCAGAGATGGGATCAATAATGTTATTGTCCAGACATTTGATTATCTCTTCCTTGACCACTTCTCTCATGTTTGGGTTTAATCACCTTTAAGCCTCATGGGTAAGTTTAGCCTCATTAACTAGATGTATGCGATGTTCCACAATTGATTGGCTAATTTATTTTATATCGCTAATTTCCCACCCCAAATGCATCTTTATTTCCCCGTAAAATTTCCAAATTTTTTTCTTCTTGGCCCTCATTAAGATCAGAGGCCAAGATTACAGGAAAAGTTTCTGAGGAGTCTAAGTATGTATATTTAAGGTCTTGTGGCAAGGGTTTAAGGTCCAACGTAGGATGTTCTTTTGTGTTAACGTTGGTCAACATTCCTTGGTCAGATTCAGATGATGAAGGTTTGGAGTCAAAAAATTCGTTTAGTTCAAAAAAGTATTCGAACTCATCGAAATCGAAGTTGAAATGGTCAAGACACATTTTCATAGCTTCAGAAGTGTTATTAGAGGATTCATCAATGGGGTTTTGAATCATGTCGATTTCATTGATCTCAAAATCCCTAGATTGTTTGTTGAGATTAAAGATGTTTAGCTCAATGGTTAGGTGCCCGAAGGGAAGTCGAAGTTGACCGTTCCTACAATTAATGACAACGTTTGAGGTTGCTAAGAAAGGGCATCCTAAATCAACGGGATTTGAACATTGGGATTTGAGACAAGTTTGATTTCTAGAACTATGAATTCGACAGGGAAGTAAAACTGTTTGATCTGTATTAAGACGTCCTCGATTATTCCCAATGTCTTTTTTGACAGATTGGTCAGCTAGCTGAAGAGTGATGTTTCTTGGTTTAATCTCCCCTAATCCAAGTTGATGATAAACAGTATAAGGAAGAAGATTGACACTGGCACCAATATCAATTAGGGCACGAGAAATGTGAGTGTTTCCTATTTTGCAATCAATTGTAGGGCAGCCAAGGTCTTTGTACTTGACTAGGGCAAGATTCGAAAGAACAAAGCTTGTATTCGCAATTAGAAAGGCCGTTTTTAGGACATTATTTGCATGTTTTTGCGTATATAATTCCTTAGGACATTTTTCATATTGAGGAATTTTTTCGATGGTGTCTAAAAGAGGAATGTTCACACGAACTTGCTTGGAAATTTACAAAATTTTATCGAAATTTGCCTCTTTCTTCTTGTTATTGAGTCTATGGGAAAATGGAGCTATAGGTTTTTGACTCTATGATTAGTCTCATCATTCGAGGAAGAAGGTGGTAAGGGTGTAGAAGACGAAATGTTGGTATTGCCAATATTGATTTTCGAAGGTGAGTCAGGTTTGCCGACACTAGGAGAAGAACTGTTGGGATTGCTAACATTTAAGGAAAATGGAGGTTTAGAAGAATTGACATTCGTAGCCAATGGGGGATCATCAAGATTTGGCATTGGGTTCGAGTTTGAAGGTTCGCTGGGGTTGCCTACATTATTATCAATCCTCTTTCCAAATCGAAGGGTTGTGGCGGCATTGATTAGATTATGGTTTTCGTCCTCACAAGAATTTACAGCACGAGAGTTATATTTTGGATTCACCTCAGGTTTACTAGGCAACTTTCTTTTCTCATTACTGTTCACTAGTTCCTTCATCATATTCATCATTTGGTCGAGTTTAGCATCGTGTGAGTTCATTTTAGCTTCGTGAGAGTTCAACTGTTACTCTAAACACACATTTTTTTGTGACGGTTGAGAAGATTGAGAGGATTGGGTTGATGATTGAAAGTTGGGGTGCCTATGAGGTTGTTTAAAATGAGGTGCAGCTTAGGAGGTTTGAGAATTAGGAGATGGAGCTTGGTAATTCGGATTTGGAATAAAAGGTTGCATGTGAGATGGGTTCGCCGAATTATTAGGATTTGACCAAGAAAAATTTGGATGGTTCCTCCAACTAGGGTTGTACGTGGATGAGTAAGGATTACTTTGAGGCTTGGTCTTGAGAGTAATAGTGGGATAGCCCTTCTCTGACTTGAGGAGTTTTATTTTCTAAGGGAAGGTGACTTGGGTCCACGACATGCACTCCTCTAGTGGAAGCGCGAATAGGAACACGAATAGATTCCGATTGCATGTCTTTTTCAGAATAATCTTCTAAGAATTTCCAAGCTTCAGCGGCCGTCTTAGACATAAATTCCCCTCCACACATTGATTCTAGTTGAGTTCTAGTCCGATAGTTTAGCCCTTCATATGCAATTTAACATAAGTGATCTTTGAGAAATGCATGATGAGGACAACTATATAATAGTTGGTTAAATCTCTCAAAGTATTTTGAAAAAGTTTCCCCCTTCGTTTTGACAAAATTGATTTATCTCGGTTTGTATTTTTAGAGTTTTATGGAATGGGAAAAACCTTTTCCAGAATACAGTGACAAATTCATCCTAACTTCTTATGCAATGTTTTGGAAGAGAATTAAGCCATCTTTTAGCGCTTTCACGTGGTGCAAATGGAATTAGCCTTAGCTTGATTGATTCGTTAGACAATTATTGCATTTTTGTTGTGGACGCATACAATTCAAATTCACATAGAAATTCATAAGCATTTTCAGAACCAGTAAATTTTGGTACCCCTTGAATAAAAGAATGTTTAAGCTCAAAATTGTTTCCTTCAGCCGGTGGAAACACGATAACCGATGGTTGAACGGTCCTAGTTGGATAACATCGATCATGAAGAGATTAGGGTCTATCCATTTCCAAATTGAGATTTTGCAAGTTTTGATTTATTTGATTTTGATCCATCTCGTGTGGAAAGTTTTGTTTTATTCGAGAACCCCTAGGAGAATTATGTTGACTAGCACTTTTTCACTCATTGTTGTTAAATTCAAACAAAGAAAATCCTAGACTTCAGGTTGACACAAGAAGCTCCTAAAATAAATAACAACTCAAGTATATCTTATTAGTCGATAATCTTGATTTGAAGGGGGAAGAGGGTCTAATGGCCGTTCAGTATAGTATAAATACTAAGGGATACGACCAATGTTTTACGGGTAGTATGCAACCTCTTTTGCTAGAAGTTCAATAAATTAAACTAATATGTATCCGCGATCAAACCCTTGAGAGAACCAACTTCACAAAATACACTCTTGTAATTAAATATTTTGCAAGTCAAATTAAATAAATAGATTAGAGAAGTTGTTAGATTGTCGAACGATTCCTGATGTAATACGTATCACCTCCGCTTACAAAAGGAATAGAACGAATTCCACACAGCAAAATAAATTCCATATCTAAGATATTTAACTCAATTTATTTGTCCTATTGAGCTTGAGTTTAGCTCCTAAGGCCAACGACTAATCAATTTTTATTTAAGTCCAAGGAATATGCAAATGACAGAATTTAATTATTTTGGAGCCAAGGAAAGGTAATGACTTCCTCAACTTATGTTTGTTAGAGCTTTGCTCGTAACTAAATTTATTTCAGAATGCAGCCAAAACAACAATCAAAACACAAATAATTGCAGAAATAAAAAATTGTACAAGCAAGCCGCTGCCCCTGCAGAAATTTGTTATAAGCAATGTCTATATTTTTCTTCGTAGCAGAGCACCTGTAGAGCTCAGAAAATATTACTGTGGGGGTATGGCAGTCCATCCAGAGAAATTTGAGTAGTGTTCACGTTGCAAACTCCAATGTGTGCAAAGTGGTTGACCTTTGAATTTCTTGCTCGTTTTCTTGAATCGATCCCTTCACTTGAGTCTTTGATTTTTTTTAAGAACGAAAAAATAAAACAGCAAAAGAATTTAAAAGAAATTGAAATAAAACAAGGACTAACTAGAAGGAATAGTTGATCTTAACCAACACAATAATAATTGAAATACTAGACAGACTCACTCCTACCAGATTACGCAAGCCACATAAGCTAAAACAAAACCTTTTTTTAATAAAAGACTAATTAGAACGGGGAAGAGAGAAAAAAGAATACAATTTGTTACTCTACCAAACGCACACAGCTACAAAACAATTGAGCCAAATAAGTTACAAACTTCTTCAGAATCACAAAAAATATTCAGCCCAAAATATAAGCACTCACGCTTACAAATACTCAGGAAAACCCTATAATTCTCTAATTCAAAGATTCGCAATCCAACTTGTTTTCGTTCAAATCAAAACAACAAATTCGTTCTGTTCAAATTGGTTCGGATTTATTTATGTTTTGTTCAACTTGAATTGGATTTCAATTGGGGGCAACCGAGGTGATTTTTCGAATCTGAATGTAGTGGTTGTCTGGCTTGGGGCGAAGGTGATGTGAATGTTGTGAATGGGTAGGTGGTTTTATGAATGTATGGTGAGAGTTTTAGATGTGGTAGGCTGATGGTTGGCTGTTGTCGTGAAAGTTGAGGTCTCGGTTCTGAAGTTGTGATGAAGAGAGGAGAGGGCGGAGCAAACGATAGAAATCAAAGCAGTGGAGAAAATGAAAGCAATTGAATGGTCTGCAGCGACTTGCTGAAGTGGACGTGGGTAAGGTTAAAGGGCGGAGATGGCAAGGGTTCTGGCTTTGAGGCTTGTGATGTGGAGGATCTGAGGTACTTGCGAATTTTGGAGTACTAGAGCAGTCAGGACTATTGAACGGTTTTGTGGAGATATGATCTGTGTTTGTGGGGAGGTGATAGCGCTGAGAAGATGCTAGTTTTGGTAGATGAAGTGGTAAAGAAAGGTGCTGAAGTGGATGGGAGTGTTGAACGTGGAATTTAGAGCAGTGGTTGTGACGGATTTGAGGGGAATGGAATTGTGGTATAGGTTTAGACGAGGTGTTCGTTGATGACGTGGTGAGAGGAAGTACGGTGGAGTATTGGTTGATGGAAGAGTCGATTGGGGGTGATCTGCATGAACGGTTCTATACTGAGAAGTTTGGAAAGAAATTTGTAATAATTATTATTTTTCTTTAGAAAATGGAAAGAAATTGTAGAGAGGGTAGAATTTGTTAAAAAAATGAAATGAGGAAACAAATAAGAGAAAAGTGGCAAGAGAATTATTTTTTTCTTGTTTAGATGATTCTAGCACATTGTTTGATACAAAAATCAACTAATGAAGAACCTTTTTTTTAAGAAATAAAATAAAAACTAACATGAATCAAAAATTAAATAAATAATAAAACTTAATTATTGCCTCCACGGCAACGGCGCCAAAAACTTGTTCGTCGCTTTCCTATGAAATAGAAAAGCACGAAATTTTAAAATAAATTCTGCAAGCACACAGATCGTGTAATATGCAGGTCGAATCACAGGGAGGAATTTTAAATTTTATTACTTATATATTTCTTGGGCGAGTTAGACAAAATTTGGAGATCGTTTTTGATGCTATTGAATTTTTCTATGGATCTGAATCTAATCAGATCAATATCAAATTCAACAACTAAAAAGAAATGAACCAATTACTAGAAAAAGAAAATAGTAGCTAGAACAATAACAGAAAATTTAAAGTAGGATTGCCGTTGAATCTAATCAAACGATCAACCGCTTACATGCAATAATAAAAGAAAATTAACAATATGTGTTCTACCAAAACTAGTTGAGCAGACACGCAAATTGTTATGAAAGAAGATAAAATCAACTAGAACGAAGAAAAACTTTATTAATGAAGAACAGAATTGGACTTCTTTTAAAATGGATATTATGTGTATTTATAGAAGATGTAGGCTCCTCTCAATATGAATAATGGACCTAGAAAATATCTATTGAATATCTTTGTTTACAAATAAAAAAGATATGACATAATGGTTGAGATATTCCATGCAGATTTCCTCTCCTAATTAGTGACACGTGCCAGATTGATTGGCTTCTCCTTGGAAATAATTCAATCAAATATTCTTCTAAATGGCAGTTGAAAAATGAAAGATTTGAATTGATTTCCATGATAAGAATATGGCTATTCCTGAAATGTTTATTAGTGTATATCAGACATACATATGAATATATATATATATATATATTTATATATTTATATATATATAATATAACACTAGTCCATATATTCTTCAGAGCAAAGGAGGCGGTGTGAATGTTCTTTTCTTCAGGCAAAAGAGAGCTTAACGGGAATCGAACTCAGGTCTCTTTGTACAAATTTCTATGCCTATACTAGTGAGCTACAACTTCTTTTGCTATTAAGATGGCTTTGATATGAGGAAGTATCTTTTTCTTTGTAGTTGGCCTTTAATTTGAAATGAAGGAGGCATTAATTGACAATCTATAAAACACATAAAAATGCCCAAAGTATCATTTATTTATTTACAAAAGATAAAATATAAGAGCATAAAATCAACACATTTCTATGTTAATCACGGTGTAAGGACCTGAACATCTCCACCTTTCACATCAACCATAAACCACACAAGTCCTATCCAAAAGGCAGAAATCCTCGAACCGTTATGCGATAAAATACATCAGAACAGAACACAAAAGAGGAATTTATTGTTATTGCAACAATATTACATCATAGTACAAGAATATCAGAGTACAAATAGCCTATACACAATGGAAAAATATCATAGAACGGTAAATTACAACACAGAGGAAACATAAACACATTCAGCGGAAGACTCCAAAATAATCCGAAGTATAGCTCCAGCTATAATCCAGGATCATGATTTATAAAATATATGCAAAACCAAAACTATTTGCTGCCTATGTGGAAAATATAGGTACCCAGAGTTTAAGTGGGGAACAATAAATTCCAGGTCAGTCATGGGACTGGTATGAGAACCAAAAACAATTATTATAATTATTTTAAAGTTGGGTAAATAATAGGACCACGCCGTGTAACACGACACGAGTTTTCTCCACATGAATACCAGTGCATAAACAACAACCAAAAATAGACTTATGGAGCCTACGATGCAACAAACAATACGCAATTCCTCAAACTACCCATTTAGGCTTAATCCCCAAACTTAGATTTTCAAAATCTAATTAACTTTAAAAAAGTTATTTCTTTAGAATTTATTCTCGATTTCTTAGTTCAAATCATTTGAAATACATATCTAGCTTTCATATCAAACTATTTTTCACTTCGGGGTCTAAAAATCTGACCACTTGAAAATTTATAGGGAAATTCCAAAATACTACATTCAATGCATATCAAAACGTATGCAACTTATCGGGAGGTTTCTCCCACTAACATGGCAAAGGGAACGTACCATCATTCGCTTGATATATAGGTGCATCTCCAACTAAACGGAGCAGACTACACCGACCAATGATATAACACCCCAAAAATTTAATAAAATATAACCATATAATAAATATAATAAATTGGGAAAATATTCAGAATTAAGTAAAATTGGCTATACCGTTGCGTTCATCTCGGAATTTAGGTTCGGATAGACCCCAAATTTGCGTAAATCGGATAATGTATAAAGAAGTTATGAATCTTAGAAGTTTGTGTGTATACATAAGGAAGTTATACATTAATATATTCAAAATAATTAAAATCGAAGACAATGCAGAAATCACGGGCAGAAAAGACCGTTGGGAAGCGACCGGACCGTTGCCTGGGTCGACCCATGCATATGAGAATCGACCCAAGGGTCGACCCAATGGGTCAGTGGGACGACCCAGTAGCATGCTGGGCGAATTCCTATTGTTGTACCTGGACTGTTTTGTTTGCTAGGTTCGTTCGCTGACTCAGCATTATGTGTATGGCTTAGATTGAAAACCTAATATCTAACATTAAAGAATTGGCTCTGTTAATCTATAAAAAGGGGGTTCTTTCTCCTCCCATTTTATCTACACACAATTATTTTTCACCTCTCTCTGCCTCCATGACATATTCTAAATTAAAAAATAAAATGGAGAGACGCTACTGAAATCTAGATTAACTAAGAGGATTCAAGATCTGTAATCAACCTCCAACCCTGTAATCAACACACAACTCTGTATACGACCTTTTCTACAACAACATATATATATATATATACACACACATATATATATAAGAGATAATCTCTTCTTCACCAAGACCCGCTGTGAGGTTCATGTTATTTTCAGATCTGACACCTAGAATTATATCACGACAGTAAATAAAAGTGGATCTAGAACATACAATACCTATAAGTTATACATGTTCTTTTACTGTCGTTCACATATGCCATTGTTACCGTAATATATGTTCTTTTACTGTTAGTTGATTAATTAGTTATGCATATCTATCTTCCTTTTCCCTATTTCTGTTGTTTTAATTTATTTCCATTCTTGCCTATATGCCTAGTTTTCCCTATTTCACATATTTTTGTTGTTTTAATTAGTTATGCCTATTTGTTAAAATAATATAAGTACCAGATGTAGGTTAGGTAAACTAAATTACTATATTAATTATATACATCTGGGTAGTGTTTGTTTTGGGAAAGGGTTGTACACACATAATAACATGTAATATTACAACCACGCTTATTAATGAACCTAAACCTGCTAGGTTAAACCTGATTATTTATAAGCTAAGAGGTCTCTCGTTCTGTTGTTGTATCGGGTTCTAGGGACTCTTAAATCCTAGTTACTTAGGGGCACAAGCTTAAGGGGTTTGGCTTGTGTCAATCTTGCTGTATGGAACTCATATCAGTCAGTATCCCTGTTGGTATTTTGTTAGAGGGCCTCGCACTATGTAGTGCCCAGGGCATGCTTTACTGAACTGGATAGTAAGAGGTTCATATAAGGAAGTGGGTACGGGTGCGTTCCAGCGGAGTCACGAGCGTGCATGTATTCGATTAGGTAAACTAAGCCATTGTAACACCAGCAAATAGGTCTGTGTTATATAAGGTGCTGGGTTAGGGAGTGATACACCCTACTGCCGGGAGTGATACACCCTACTACCCGAGATTACACAGGGTATTTACGTAGTAGGGAGCCGATCGCATGGGTAGTGATTAGGGTAACACCTAATCCTGTTATGTAATTAGGGTAACACCTAATCCTGTTATGTAATTATGGTAATACCTATTCCTATTGTTTCTGTTAAGTAATTAGGTTAACACTTATTCTCATTCTTGTTATGTAATTAAGTTAACACCTAGTACTGGTGCAGAAACCTGTTTTTAGGGATATAAATGAGAAGCTTTGCTCGATCACTGTTTATCCTGTTGTTCTGTTTATCTTGTTTACCTGCTACCTTATGTGTGACTGTAATTTCTTATCCAGACTTGTTTATCTGTCTTGATATATTTATTTTATGCATATACTGAAAATCACTGGAACTCACCAGGCTTCATGTTTGACCCTTTTTGTTTTGCTTCTTTCTTCCTTTCCCCCCTGGGTCTTCAGAGTGGTAGCACTACTCAGTGATTAGGCCTTCTCTTTCAGTTTGGATCCGGACTTACTCTGATGTACCGCTTTGATTTACTTTTTACTTTGTTATGGCTTTCTATGAAGGACATGGTTTTATATTATTGCACTATGTTATTTTGCATTATGAGACGAATGGATTATTTGAGGTTCTTGGTTTTTGATGTAACTGGTTTGATGATGTAACTTGATTTGAGACAATGTTTTATTTTCAATAATAAAGTTGATTTTTCCGCTGCTTATTTCTATCTATCTTCTGAAATTCTGTATTGTTTACCTATTGCGCTTTACGAAGCTCAATTCACTCTCTTATGAGTGACATTAACGAACATGGGGTGTCACATTTGGTATCAGAGCTGAAGGTTACAAGATCGGAGAAAAGTTTTGAAAAATTGTTTTCAAAAGCAAAGTATTTTCAAATAAAAATGTATTTTTGAAAAACATATCCCCTCAAGCCATATTCACTATTCTCTTGATCTCTTATTCAATATTTTTTTTCTCTTTTCAACATGTCTGGGGCACCCAAACTTCTTAAGGGAATTCTACTACCAACCTGGTTTCGTAGGTATCTATAGGCTACTGCACCTGCCGAAGTTCAAAGAGATGCCCCACTCCCAGCTGCAGCCGTAGTATCTCCACCTCCACGAGTAGATAACTTTTTTAAGCTTTGTAATGACTTTTGCGCTATGGGAGGAAAACTATTCTGTGGTATCGAGAGCTTTGTTGAGGCGCGAAATTGGCTTAGAGAAATGGAGAATGTGTTTGGCCTTTTTGAGCTCGACAATAGGAGGAACATACAGTTGGCCTCATGACAACTGAAGGATGAAGCTTCATATTGGTGGGCGGTGACACAGAAAGGACAATTAGTAGCTACTTGGGAAGATTTCATATAGAGATTCGAGATGAAGTTTTTATCCTCGGCGGAAGAAGGATTACAGACACTACAAGAAAATATGATATACATTGCATTCTATCATAGCCTTATATTAAAGAACTATAGTAAAATAATCAAAGAAACAAAAATAACAAATAAATTGTGCTATTTAAATAAAATAAAGAAATAACATATAAATTATGCTATTTATAAGTATTGTTAACCGCCTTTTTGGTCTGGTTCCAAGGAGAGCATCAGACACGCTCAACTCAACGTACCTCGTGGAGTTGAGGCCGAAAAGGAACACACAGGAGTGAAGGAAACAAGATCAAGAAGGGATTACACCGCCTGTAGCCTGACGGCATGCAGAAGACGTCCATAATCCAAGGCCTCGGACCCGAAGGAGTTATGAGGCTCGACCACCCGGTCCCGGGACCCTCGCGCCCCTCGGAAGAACCGCACCCAGGCATGATGCGGAATTCACACCCAACCAGGTGCGTATTCTCGCACCATGCCTGGGTTCGAAATTTCGAACCCAGTGGTGCGGGGCCTCGAGCCCAGTGGGTGCGAAATCTTGCACCCACAGCTGGGCTCGAGATCCCGAGCCCAGCGGGCGCGAAATCTCGCGCCCACGTCTGGGTTCGAGATCTCGAGCCCAGCGGAGCGAGAATTCGCGCCCACATCTGGGTTCGAAATTTCAAACCCAGAGGTGTCGAATTTCGAACCAGTACCCAGGTTCGAAATTTCGAGGCGCGAGGGGTGCGGGCTCGAATTTCCTGCATGTGGTCCCCCTTTTCACCTAGTCCTACCTACTCCTACCTACTCCCACTCCTATAAATAGCCCATGGCCTCACACTTCAAACGAGTTGGATTTTCTTCACTCAAGACCTCTCTAAAGCTTCATGAGCTCATTAATGGCATCTCCTATTTGAGGAAGAAGGAGAATTAAATATTCTTTTTCCCAAATACCTAGCATATTTCAATTATGAAATTGAATGTAATGAGCATGGCTCCACCTTGTAATTCTTGAGTGATTAATAAAAGTTCAACATCCTTCCAAAGTGGACGAGGCCTAATCCGCAGCCGAACCACTATAAATACTTGTGTCTTTCACCGCTTTCTCTTACTTAGTCTTGCGACCAAATTAACTATTCCTAGTAATAGGAATCTTTAGTGTTTACGACATTTTTTGCTGTTAACATTTGGTGCCTTCACTGAGAATCTGAATTCAAGATTTGCGTCTTTCTTCTGCATTATCATCTCGACTTCGACAAGTTTAGGTTTCCTTGCTCAACCCGTTGTCGGGTCCGCTTACGATGGTAAAAAAGTCAAAGAACGCAATGGTCGGCTCTTCAGCCGTAGCCGAGGCCGGTACCTCCCAACAACCTCAACCGGTAGATGTCCCGGCCCCTAATGAAACCGTCCCTCCTGTGGTGGACCCCGAAGCGCCCGTTACCCAAGCTCAAATTCACATGCTTAATGAAAGATATGAAAACACCGTGGTCGAGCACAACCAAGCACTGAGGAATAACATCGACCTTATGCGGAAACTTCAAAAAAGTCGGCTAGTTGTCACCCAACTTCAACTAACTCAGAACAATGCTCGACCCCGACCAACCGCCTCGGAAACTTCCTCTTCCAAGCCAAGGGGCCCATACCAAAGGAGAAGATTCACCCTCATCAACTATGTCGTCGCTCATACCAATGCCCTCGACAACGGTAATGGTCATACCAACGGGCATGTGAACGGCAACGGCGACCGGACCACAGTCACATACATCGAGGGGGCGCAGCACCGGGACCTCTCTCGCTTAATTATCAATGTCGGACCAGATCCTACAAACCAACCTCCTCCTCGACACAACCCAATGGTCACTAATCGGGGTGAAGGGCTCGCTATTCCAATGACCCACGCTCCTGTAGAATAGGGTCCACATCACCCTTCTCCGCCTCACCAACCACAAGACCCAATCATAGATGTTGAGGACATGGAGGAAGACGATCCGGACATCCATCATAGAAGACGGCCTCGCAACAGGACTTCGAAGCCGCATCAAAATCCATGGATACCGATGGCGGATCCCCATCCAACTTACCTTCCCGACATGATACGAAGGGTCATGAGGGAGACACGAGGGGGCGCTCACGGCGCATGGGAAGCGCACATCAGGCGTAACCCATTCACAAGGAAAGTGAATGAAGCCGAATGACCAAGGCGCTTTAGCATGCCACAAATGCCACTCTATGATGGTACCACTAACCCTTTTGCCTTCTTGAATCGCTATGAATGGCAAATGGACTCGAGCCGAGGCGACGATCCGGCCAAATGCAAATGCTTCCCGGTCTTCCTGTCCGGTACCGCTCTACTTTGGTTATCCCGCCTCCCGCTCGATTCCATTAACAACTTCGGGCAATTGGCAACGGAGCTGGTCAAGCAATTCAGGGTGCATATCCCGACCCTGAAGAATGCCCTCACCTTATCTAACCTCTACCAGGGGCCCGCCGAGTCGCTTAGAAGCTACCTTTTCTGGTTCAACACAGCTCCCGCCGAGGTCGAAGATCCAGATCCTCGCACCATACTCTTTCAGCTAGCAAAAGGGGTCCTCCCTACTTCAGAATTCGGGGCCTGGACCGATCGAAAACAGCCAAAGAGCCTCGACGCCTTCTATGAGAAGGCAGATCAATACCTATGCCAAGAAGAAGCAAGGCGGAATCGGCTTTCCGCAGCAAGTCGCCCCAACGACCCACTAGCCGATACCGCCAATAACCACTTCAGAGGTAGGAGGAAAAACCAAACAATGGCAGGTTGGATGGACGGAACAACGGGAAAGCCCCAACAGAATTAAGAAAGCCCGGCCCTCGCCAAGCTTTCGAAACCTGCACCCCGTTGAATGAAGACATAGAGACGATCTACTTGGAAACATGTAACACCCTGCCATACAAAAAGCCGCGCGTCAGAGAATCAACTGACCGCGAGAACACCGGGAGGTACTGTCGATACCATGATGTGTACGGGCAGGACACCAACGAATGCCGCCAGCTTAGGGATGCAACCGAGAAACTTATACGCAAGAAGCGGCTTGAGCAATACATCCAAGAGCCCTTTCCCGCCGAAGCAAACTCGCAGCATCCAGCGCCAGCTCCACAAGCAGCCCCCAAGTGAGCTCCAGGACCATCTAACCCGAGACGAGGAATTGTGATCAACACCATCTTTGGCGGACCTTACCCCACACACAATAGCTTTCGAAAAATGGAGGAATACGTGAGTTCCATTAAACATGCTACTTACGAGGCCTGCTCCACTCTCCCTAAGTCCGTCCCCCTCCAAGCTACAAAAAACCATGCGGGACGACATCGTCTTCCGAGAAAGGGAATTGACAGGGGTGGAAATACCAACCACCGATCCCCTAGTCATCACTGCCCAAATCGGTGCCGCTTCCGTGCGGAAGGTCTTAATCGACTTGGGAAGCTTGGCCAAAATCATCTTTAAGGCCGCTTACGACCAGATGAAGTTGGAAACAAATGACTTGAAGCCATGTCACGCTGCCATTCACGGCTTCAATGGGGCCTCTAGTTCCCCCGTAGGGATGATCGACCTACCTGTATAATTGGGCGAGGGGAACCAAAGCCGAGTCCGGATTTTCACTTTCATGTCACAGACATCGACTCTCCCTACAACGCTTTCCTAGGACGTCTCTCCTAATGAAATTCCCAACAGAAAATGGGATCGGAACCGTCAAGGGCGACCAAGTAAGCGCCAGGGAATGTTAAGCAATAGAATGGAAGAACGCGTGCAATAAGGATAAGGGCAAAGCCGTGCCCATTCGTTCTTGCGCCAATAACGTCTCGGCGTAGCAATCAGCGGCGTCTGGGCCTTAGTTCAGACGCCACTCCTGTCTTTCCGATGATCTTGACCCACAGAAGGACGAAGAACCCGAATACGAGAGGGCTGCCCCAGTCGAATCCACAGTGGACATTCCCGTCAACCTCGACGACCCAACAAGGGTGTCGAAGGTAGGGTCACAACTCCACCCAGCAGTTAAAGGAGACCTCACATGCTTCCTGAAAGCCAATTTAGATGTATTTGCATGGACCCAATCCGAAATGAAAGGCATCGATCCCGTAATTGCTTGCCATTCCCTTGGCTTAGATCCCATAATACCTCTAGTTAAACAGAAGCGCTGCTTCTTAGGGCCCGAGAGGTCCAAGGCACTCGAAGAAGAGGTAGACCGCCTGCTCAACAATGACTTCATCTGTGGAGCCGATTATCCCAAATGGGTCTCCAATCCAGTTCTGGTTAAGAAGGCCAATGGTAAGTGGCGAACATGCATCGACTTCTCCGATCTAAACAAGGCATGCCCCAATGATAGCTTCCCGCTCCCGAAGATTGATCGATTGGTCGACTCGACCGCCAGATACCAGCTATTATCCTTCATGGACGTAGGGCTATCAACGGGTACCTGAAAAATCCGATATCCGTCCACATACATATCCGAAAATACGAAATATATCTGTTATCCGAGATGCGGATACGGATATCCGATATCCGAAAATCATTCTGGATACAGATATGGTTATAGTGGTATCCGTATCTGAAAAATATCCATCCGATTTTCTGATACGTGTATGTATTTGTGTATATGTGTATATGTATGTATTATATAATTTTTAATTTATATTTAAGATTAAATTAATATATAAATTTCCTTAAAATTGCTAAACTGAACTCAACTATTGAATTATAAAGGAATGTTGTATTTGGTATTATGCAACATTTTAAATCATGTACTCATTTTATTTTGTGGTATGGTTATAATTAAAACATAATTGTGCATATATGATTTATATTTTGTTTTATTTTAGTCTTAGGGTTGTGTATTTCATATTTTGAATACTATATCTCTTAAAATATTTGTTGTAAGAAATTTATTTGATTGATGTCCTGCTTGTAATTTTTAATTAGATGTATTCACATTTTTATTTTATAAGCCAAATATACATGTGAGTGATGCATTTGTAAACATTTATTGTTTTATTTTCGGATATTTTTTCGGATATTTTTGGATATTTTTCGGATATTTTCGGATAACCACATCCAATGTACACTTTTAAGTTTCGGATACAGATATTTTCGGATATCCGTATTCGCTAAGGCGGATATGGATATTTTCGGATATCCGAAAATATCCGTGGATACGGATATTTTTAACTGGTATCCGCGGCTATCGGATACGAATTCAGATATGGATTTTCATTTTCGGATACGGATTCGGATACAACACTATCCGTATCTGAATGCATCCGTTTACAGCCCTACATGGATGCCTACTCAGGCTACAACCAGATCTCAATGTGCCTCCGTGACCAAGATCATATCTCTTTCATAACCAACCTTGGGCTTTACTGCTACCGTGTTATGCCCTTCAGCCTTAAAAATGCCAGTGCCACTTATCAGCGAATGGTTAATCAACTCTTTAAAAATCAAGTCGGAAAGTCCATGGAGGTGTACATGGACGATATGCTTGTGAAATCTAAAATATCAAGCGATCACATCCACGACCTCTCCGAAATGTTCGATGTCCTTAGCCAGTACATCATGAAACTCAACCCCTTGAAGTGCTCCTTCAGAGTCGCCTCCGGTAAATTGCTGGGTTTCATTGTTAATTCTAAGGGCACTGAAGCTAACCCAGAAAAAATCCAAGCTATTCGGGACATCCGAATCCCCGAGAACACTAGGGACATCCAAAATCTTAACGGAAAGGTCGCTGCTTTAAGTCGGTTCATCTCTAAGGCCACCGACAAATGTATCCCCTTCTTCGATTTACTCCGAAAGGGGAAATGCAATTTCGAGTGGACCCCCAACTGCGTCTCCGCATCCAAGGAACTCCTGAACCACTTAGAGCGACCACATATCCTCTCCAAGCCTATAGACCATGAGGACTTATACATTTACATGGCTGTTTCTGCACAGGCAATCAGCTCGGCACTAATACGCCTCGAGGATCGCACTCAACGGCCCGTCTACTATATCAGCAAGCGGCTAACGGAGGCAGAGAAGAACTACCCTAAGTTAGAAGAGCTGACATTCTGCCTATTGATCTCCTCATAAAATCTCCGACCGTACTTCCAGTTGCATCCCATCAGAGTTTTCACTGACCAGCCGCTACGTCCGGTCCTACAACGACCCGAGGCGTCAGGGCAATTACTAAAGTGGAGCATAGAGTTAAGCTAGTTCGAGATAACCTTCATCCCCGATGAGCCATCCTCGGCCAAGCTCTCGCTTACTTCATCGTGGAATTCACAGCCCCAAGGGGGAACCAGCGGCAAATGCCGGAATTCCCGGCGCCAAGTGGAAATTATTCGTAGACGGCTCCTCTAATAAAAAGCGCTCCGGGTCCGGAGTCGTGCTCATTACCCCTGAAGAACGCCCAATGTATTACGCGCTAAGGCTAAATTTCCCTCCACCAACAACGACACGGAATACGAGGCCTTAATCGCCGGGCTTAGAATCGCGATCGAACTCAAGCTTGAGACTGTCCATATCTTCTCCGATTCACAGCTTATCGTCCGACAAGTACTGGGAGAATATCAAGCGAAAGAGGGATGGCTGCCCAATACCTGGCTCGGGTTCAGGGGCTACTCATCTGCCTTAAGCATTTCACCATCACCCATATCCCACGCGAGGAAAATGAAAAAGCAGATTCCCTTGCCAGAATGGCAAACTCTGAAGACCCGCAACTTAACGGATTCTCCCCGATTGAAGTCCTCAACTCTCCAAATATCAAGCAGGGGCAAGATGAGACGGTTATGAGCACAGAACCTGATCCCGAGTCATGGATGACACCGATCGGAAATTACCTACAGCGCGGGATCCTACCAAAGCACTACAAGGAAAGGCGTGCGCTCACTCGCCAGTCAGCCCGTTACTTTCTTATGGACGGAATACTCTACCACAGAGGCTTTTCCGTCCCCCTGCTTCGATGCGTAGCTCACGGTGATGCCCTCCAGGTACTGCGTAGTGTGCATGACGGCGAATGTGGTGACCACACTTGCGGGCAGAACCTGACCAGAAAAATTCTTAGCCCTGGTTATTATTGGTCCACGCTTGATCAAGACGCCGCGGACTACGCTCGCAAATGCGATAAGTGCCAGCGCTTCTCCAAAATTCCAAGAGCCCCGCCTACCGAGCTATCTCTGATGGTCAGCCCATGGTCGTTCACCATGTGGGGAATCGACATCATCGGAACTCTTCCAATGGCTAGAGGCGGGGTACAGTACGCCGTCGTCGCAGTAGACTATTTCACCAAATGGGCTAAAGCCGAAGCCCTCGCCACCATAACCACGAAGAAGATGATCAACTTTGTTGTCCGCAACATCATTACCCGCTATGGAGTGCCTCAAAACTATCGTCTCTGACAATGGCACACAATTCGAGAGCACAAAGTTTAAAACTTTCTGTCAGCGCCACGACATCGATAAGAGATTCTCGGCGGTGGCTCATCCCCAAGCTAATGGGCAAGTCGAGGCGGTAAACAAGGTCATTAAATCTATCATCAAGAAGCGCCTGGAAAAGGCTGGGGGCATGTGGGAAGACGAACTCCCTCAGGCTCGCCACCGCCGATGGAGCTGAACTTCCAAGAGCATGGAACAGCGAACATCTATGTCGCTACTTTACATAACTCAGTTTACGGTTGTTTATGATTTTCAAACAATGTACTGTTTTGTCAAAAATCCAAGGCATTGTAAAGGCTATTACTACTGAAGTTATTAGTAGAAATGATGTTCAATTTCCTATTTCCTTGTTGTTTACTTCTCAGGTAAGGCACCTTGTTTTCCAACAACCAACTCGATTCACGCCCACGAAAACCGCATCGGCACCTCGGGCACGGGAGCCGGCACGGCCATCCCAATTTATGGGCAACACTGAGTCTGAAATGCTTGGCTATGCCCGGTACCCCGAGCACAGGAGCCGACAACGCTACTCGAGTCGCCGGCCCGTGGCGCGGCCGAGTCTAAACAACCATGAACTCGAAACCCGGCCCAGTGTCGAGACCGAGGATAAATCGTTCCGCCTCCTAGTCCAGGCGGCTTGGCGCCACTCAACGGTCGACTAAGATCGATGTAAATCTTTCTTACCTAGTTGCGAGTGCTGATCGAATCTTGGCGCAGCACCAAGACCGACCTTAAATCGTTTCTTCCCCTTAGCTCTCAAGGCTAGGGGGCAGCCCGTGGCCACGATAGGACCTTACGAGCTGATGATCAAGCTGAAAACTACGCCGGCGAATAAACGACAACTGACGGCTTGCCTCAACCCGAAGAACGACGGGAGAGCCACCCACCTGG
The DNA here is from genome assembly GCA_030737875.1 of Allium sativum. NCBI lineage: Eukaryota > Viridiplantae > Streptophyta > Magnoliopsida > Asparagales > Amaryllidaceae > Allium > Allium sativum. Next base: position 388,595,643 of record CM060920.1, on the reverse strand, counting down.
TGGACCGCACAACGCGACCCCCTATGCCTTCGCTGTACTTGGGTTTAACCCCGGGCCACCCAAAACAGCAGGCGCACAGCCTGGTTTCGCAAACTACGGGTTCCTTGAGCTGAGGGGGACTTACTAAAACCAGCACTCTACCTCACCTCTCTGGAATAATTTACCCAGAGATGGCCCCTAATCGCTTTTGTGACAAGTGCAATGATACGTAAGTTTGTGCAAGTACAGGACGCTGGAAAACATAAAAAGAACATCCGAACATTTGACATAAAAGACGATCTTTACTAATTCATATTTCCTTTTTCACACACACACACTAAACAAACTACGTGTCTAATACTTTTACTTTCTAATGACAGGGTGTACATTAAAACCACACCGTGTCTTGAAAAACCAAAAACGAGGGTTGTGCTCGCTTAAATTATCAGCCTACACTACCAAAATAACCATAAATCCTACTTAGGCCACTAACACTAATCGTTTCTTCTCTTCCTTTGCTTGTGTCTTTTTGCAGTTTCAGCGCTCGATGGGTCATCGCCAGCCCCAGACCTCTTCCGATCAAATCCCCTTCTGCTCGATCGACCCTTCGAGGGAGTAACCGACTCGTGAGTAACTGAGATTGTGTTCCCAGCTTCAGGACCTGTGACAGCCTCGCTCTTCTTTGGGATCTCCTTCCCTTCCCGCTCAGCCCTCTCCGTCTCTTCCGTCTTCTCATGCGGGGCCACCATCTTGGCCTCTTGGGTCGCCCCATAGCCGTCAACGCGGACACATCAGTGCCTACTGGACCTCTGCTCTGCACATCAGCCACCTCTCTGTTCTCGTTAAGGATGTCCACCATGCTGGGAGTCACCCTTAAGTCAGAAAATTGTCGAGATGGTCGCCTCCTTCTTTAAATTGTGTCCTCATAAGGCTGGGCCCGGATTCGGTCACCTGTGGCACCATTGGGGCAGGGTTCGCTGCCATAGTGGACTGAGGAGGAACTGCATAGTAAAGACACAACCTTGTCAGTCCACAAATTCGATAATCACGTAATCCTCAGGGACGCGTTGTAAAGAAAATTCACCTCTGCTCAAGGATAGCAAAGGGCAAACAGAGGGGCCGCCCGGTACCATAGGCAATGTGAATCCAGTCCCTCCTAGCCCAGGATGATCTGGGTCATATTCGATCGAGACTCAAACCAGGGCACTAGGGTCACTCATCGCAGCCAAATCAGAGGCCAATGGCCGATAGGAACTGGCCTCTGCAAATGTCTCCGTAACCCTGACGCTCTCAGTCACCATCGCCTTCCCTTTCTCGGTAGTAAGCCTTTCCAACCTCTCTCGCTTGGCATCCTCAACCAATAATCTCTCACCCTCCTCCAGCCTCGCGCGTTCCTCAACAGTCAAGAGGTCAATCCTAAGTTGTCGCTCGTCCAAGGAACCGACATCTACTCGATGTAAATGGGCCTCGTAGGGAACTAACCTCCCCTAGGTTCTAGCAAGCTCGCAGGGGTAGTCTTCGACCCATGAAATCCCCCGGAACCTCAAGGCCTTGACATACATACTATTAATACTTTCCTCGAAGGAGGACCCAACGCGAAACTCCGCATCTCTCAGCTACCCCCTAAATAACTCTATCTCCCTTAGATATTCAGCCTTTATACCTTCGGACTCGCTCAGCACATCCCTGTTGCTGGCTTCGGCAGCCTCCTTCTCCTTCCTCATCACCTTGAGCTGCCTCTTCAACTCAACGACTTCGGCATTCTCAGCCCGCAATCTCTCATTTTCCTCCCTCAAAGTAGCGTTGATAATCTGGGGTTCGGTGACCCTCGCATTGTCCTTTTCCAAAACATCACACGCTCACTTTAGATCGACTTTGTCCTTTTTTTAGAGCCGTGGTCTCTATAGTTAGATCAACCACAGTGGCTTTACAATTGGAGATGGAATGCTCCGACTCCCTCTTTAGTGTATCATAAGCCTGCGTCATCTCAGTTGCAATGGCAGAGCTAACATTAAAGGGTCTGATAGTGCATGAAAGAGAACTTACAATGGCAAGAACGGGCATACCTATCCTCCTATTCAAAGCTTCGATGGTGGTTTTCTCGGCAGCAAGTTATAGGTTCTTCTGTCTGATTAGTTCTGAAAGCCCGAAGGAGTATCTGCTGAACTCATTGATCTAATGATACGAAGCTTTCACGTGCTCCCATTTCTCCCCTGATCGGCGGTCGGGGGACAGACGGAGGTCGGGGATAAACTTTAACTCATCGAAGTAGTGCCAGGGAAACTGATGCTTCAGGAACGCTTCTTACTCCTCTATGGATAGCTCTTGTACCTGGTTCATATCAAGTCCAGCACCTCCATCTCGGTCTCCCTCTCCTGCCTCGGCTGGCCAAGAGACGCTTCCTTCTCCCTGGCAAGTTGAACGGGAGCCGGAGGGGTAGTCGACGAGGGAGTGGTCGAAGGCAAAGATCGAGACCTGCCTATGTCGAGCCGAGTATCTCCTGCGGGTATGCAAATAGAAGGAGGAGGAGGTATCAGGGATCGCCTAGATTGATCCCGGTCTCGATGAGTGCTGCCTCGATCTAGCGGAGGTGAAGCACCATAAAAGCTAACAGATCTCTAGAATCTCGCAAAAGAGGAACTCTGGGGATGCTGGCGACTCCTGCACTCATAACTTTGTCCACCACGTCCACCCGCCATATCACCTGCCAATAGAATGAGTCGAAGTTAGTCATGTAACTCACGTAGGCAAACATCTACGCTATGCAGTGTTATGAATGTATGCCCTAAGTGCTCTCTCAACAGTCCAGACTGTGGTTCGATCGGGAAGGTTAACCCTTTAGCAGCACAGGAAAGTTCCTCCAGGCTCACCGTATTCGGCCATGGAGTCACTACTAAAGCAAGTCCCTTTAAGCCATCAAACTAACCCGCGAGTTCGAGCGAGGCAGGGGCCCCTGAGTGAGTAGCAGGAGATTGCGACCTAGCCGACGCTCCTCCCCCTCCCCTATCGGAGACATGATGGGAATACTCAGCAAATCCCCATATCTGGCGACTTACTCTTGACCATGAGCCTCAACCCCCTACACGTCTCCTTGAGACGGAGTGGTCTTTTGCATCTCTCCTCCCGCTGGAGGCATTTTCCTCTTCCGCCCGATAGGGGAAGAGCCGGCCGCATCTCCCTCTTTTGGCACACTAATAGCTACCGCAAGCCTTATCACAACCCGTTTGTCCGGAAGCAGCCCAGTGCGACAGAGGCGGTCCTGACTTGTCACGGTACTGGTGTCACGAAGATTCTCCGGTATCGCCCACAAGGCAATAAGGCGTTGCCGATATTAGTCTTCAGTAGGCGCCTTCGGATTTCCTGCCATATCCCATTTCAAAATCATGAATAAGGGAGGGAATCCTAAAATTACGACAAGAAACGGAGTTAGAGAAACACTTACTTCCCTCAATCTACTTTCTGGAAAATCCGGGAGGGCAGCTGATAAAGAACCATTCATGCTTAAACACAGACAGCCTGGGCCAAGTCCCGGCGAAGAATTTTGTTGCAGCTGTTGCTTCCAGAGACCACTAAGAGGGAGAGGACGCACTTATTTTCCTTAGATGGAAGAAGTATCGAATATCTTCCCCGATGGGTTCCCTATTCAAAAACTCGTGGAAGAGAACATAAGTCCCCAAGAGGGAAGCAGAGGCATTGGGTTGTAGCTGCGATGGCGCGAGGCGGAAATAGAACAACATGTCTCGGATGAAGTTATTAGCTTGGGGCATGCACCTAGATAGGCAAGCTTGCCGGTTCCAAGCAGTAAGACCCTCGGGAGGTATATGGGCTCTGTCATTTCTCCCTGGGGCATGGGCATCGCCCACCGGAATCTTAAAATGGGCGGCCGTTTTCCTGACCGCAGCAGCATCCAGCCTCAACTACACTGAGTCGATAGGATTCTCCAAAATTACTGCATTGGGAAGCGTATCCGGAGTCATCGGAGTAACGGGGTCATCATCGCCCATGATATCTACATACTCGACCTCTTCAGTCACGACCGGGGAGTGTTGTCATTCAGGTTGCTCCCCATGCTCAGACGCTTCGAGCGAGGTAGTCGAATAAGAAGAAGTCGAACCTTCGGTGGTGATCTCAAGCTCGCTGCCCGACGAGCCACCCTTAGGGGTAGGATCGGATGTGCGCAAGGTGGGCTAGGAAGCCTCAGATTCCACAGCCTTTCCGGTCCTCGATCAGGTCTGCATCTTTAGTTGTACTTTAACGCATCAATATTAGTACGTGCTGTATAGTGACCTGTACCCCTCGTGTTGGAGACAACTAATACGTGCATGTATTGCTATGCAAGGATGAGTTACATAAAGAAAGTCCAGAATAGTTCGTAACAGTCCAAGTCCCAGTCCGGTTGTATGATCTACCCTATGTGTATAGTCCTAAAGCTCCGCTCGTGCGACTAACAATATATGCATCTACACTAAGCATGCAAATCCAAAAATGAGGATTCAGAAGTCAAAGTCCAATCGGCGTGGCGGATCGGAAGCTCGACATCGGCCATGTCCCCAGGCTCGAAAATTCGAGCTCCAGGTTTGAGATTTCGAACCTGGAAGGGTTCAAAGTTCTGAACCAACCTGGGTTCGAAAACTCGAGCCTTCTGGGTTCAAATTTCGAACCCAGGCCAGGCTCGGGAATTCGAACCCATCGGGTTCGGAAATCCGAACCCAGAGAGGTCCGAAGCTTCGAACCCCCAGGGTTCGAGACTCTGAACCCTGGGGGTTTGAAAATTCGAACCCACTTAAGTTCGGAAATTTTAACCCACTGGGTTCTAAAGTTCGAACCCAGCTGGGTTCGAGAAATCGAGCCCACGGGGTCTCGATGCCGCCACCGTGGCCCTTCGACCTCCTCCTCTTCTCGACTCCTCGACACGAGGCCCTACCTAGTTTGGGTTCGAAATTCACTGGGTTCGAATTCGTGGGTTCGAATCTTTCAAGAAATGGTGGCGAGAGAGAGAAAAAATAGAAGGGAAAGAATGAGGGGGAGGCCCTATTTATAAAAGAAAAAACGGCCCTTCGCATTCCACTGTAGGCTCGAAATTATGAGCTCACAGCGGGCTCGAAATTTCGAGCCCCTCCGGACTCGAAATTTTGAGCCCCCTGGACTCGAAATTTCGAGCCCCCTGGACTCGAAATTTCGAGGCCCCGGCTCAAAAATCTCGAGCCAATGAAGGGCTCAAGATTCCGAGGCCCCTCCTTGAAAATTCAAGCCCACCCGGGCTCAAGATTGTGAGGCCCCACCTCGAAAATTTGAGCCCACCAGCGCTCAAGATTCTGAGGCCCCGCCTCGAAAATTTGGGCCTGCCAGGGACTCGAAATTCCGAGGCCCCTTGGCCCTCGAGAATTGGCCACTCCTGCGCGTGTGCCGACTCCCGCGCATCCGCGAAGGCCATGCTCTACGAACGCTTGACCGCTTGAGCACGGCACGTTCTCCAACGATGGTTCGTCTGCACCACCAGGAGGAATGAGCCTTACATCTAACACTTATTTTACCTCTTGAATTACACGGAAGATTAACAGCTTCGACACTCCCTCAACCTACACAAAGCACATCATGCCAAAGACAAGACGTACTTTGGAGGGGCAAATGTTAATTGGCTTTTTAGTCCGGTTCCCAGGAGAGCATCAAACACGCTCAACTCAACGTACCTCGTAGAGCTAAGGACGAAAAGGAACACACAGGAGCGAAGGAAACAAGATTAAGAAGGGATTACACCGCCTGTGGCCTCACGGCATGTAGAAGACGTCCGCAATCCAGGACCTCGGACCCCGAAGGATTTACGAGCCTCGACCACCCGGTCCCGGGACCCTCGCGCCCCTCGGAAGAACCGCATCCGGGCATGACGTGGAATTCGCACCCAACCGGGTGCAAATTCTTGCACCATGCCTGGGTTCAAAATTTCGTACCTAGCCTGGGTTCGAAATTTCGAACCCAGTGGTGCGGGGCTTCGAGCCCAATGGGTGCGAAATCTCACACCCACAGCTGGGCTTGAGATCCCGAGCCCAGCGGGCGCGAAATCTCGCGCCCATGGCTGGGTTCGAGATATCGAGCCTAGCGAAGTGAGATTTCGCACCCACATCTGGGTTCGAAATTTCGAGGCGAGAGGGGTGCGGGATCGAATTTCCTGCATGTGGTCCCCCTTTTCACATAATCCTACCTACTCTTACCTACTACCACTCCTATAAATAGCCCATGGCCTCATACTTCAAAGGAGTTGGATTTTCTTCACTCAAGACCTCTCTAAAGCTTCATGAGCTCTATTAATGGCATCTTCTATTTGAAGAAGAAGGAGAATTAAATATTCTTTTTCCCAAATACCTAGCATATTTCAATTATGAAAGTGAATGTAATGAGCATGGCTCCACCTTGTAATTCTTGAGTGATTAATAAAAGTTCAACATCCTTCCAAAGTGGACGTAGGCCTAATCCACGGCCGAACCACTATAAATACTTGTGTCTTTCACCGCTTTATCTTACTTAGTCTTGCGACCAAATTAACTATTCCTAGTAATAGGAATCTTTGGTGTTTATGACATTTTTTGCCGTCAACAAGTATATTTCGCTATGTTAGCTCTACCTATCAAGAAGGCTGGAGTAAAAACAAAGTAAAAACAAAAGGCCGCGTAAATGAAAGTTTACATTATCACTTCTGCTGGACCAAACATCTCCTTAAAACCCTAAAATTTTCATTTTGCTTCCAAAAACTCTATAAACACCAGTAAATCGACCATCTCTGATAGAGTAGTGACAATGTAGATTTCTCCAGCATCCTATATCTATCGTCTATTCGGTACACTAGTGAATCGATCATCTCACTTCAGCATCCTATAACTCGACCATGGTTGATTTAGTCCATCGTAAATCTCTGTTGCCTCCCTGATTCATTGGAGATTTATCCTAATCATGGACATAATCATCTAAAATAGGTAATATTTTTGATCTTATTTTAACGCTGTTTATAATCTAAAAGCTCAAAAAAAAATGATGTAAGGAATACATTTTTACAGATGAGTTTCTGTTTATTGATTTTCGTAACCATAACTAATGATGCAAACATTCACCGTGGAGCGGTTCACCAGTCCATTTAAGTTGGAATAAAAGACAATTAGAAAGTGAATTAGAGTAGTGAACAATGATCTAAGCTCTTAAATTGTTAGCAGAGGGTTTTATTTTCTGATTTTAATTTTTCTCTTCAAGATTTTGGATTGAATTTTGGGCACAGCCAAAATTGTTATCTGCCATGTGTGTTCCCACAAAAAGTGGGAATATCTCTTGAATTATGTCTAGGTTTGGTAGCATGAAAATCGGTAAGAATTATACTTCTTAGATTTTAAGTTCAAAGGTCTGTATATCTATCGATGTATAATTCGTCTTTTATAATTTGTTAATTGGCCAGTAGATTAAATCCATAATTTTTGTTGATGTTGCTAGGCATACGAATGAGTTTGTACTAATGAAATACACTTCTCTTGTGCTACCTGGTGGTACTTCCTTGAAAGAGGCTGAATCTGTTAAGGATAAGGTCAAAGCAGGGAATTTCACGCTTTATTCCAAGCAAAGAGCTGCCCGGGCTGCTGTTATTGCAGATACTTTAAGCATATCTCATCATAAAAAGTTGGCTCCCAGTGTCAAGGCTGGTAATGGTGCATCTAATTCACAATACGTACCCAAAAAGGAAGCAACATCATTGCCCTCCAAGGCTCATTCATTTAAAGAAGGTGATAGGGTGAGGTATATGGGATCGGTGCAATCACCAGGATTTCCATCTATGAACTGTAGAGGTCCGAGTTTTGGTTATCAAGGAAAAGTACTCCTTGCATTTAATGAAAACAGGTTATCAAGACTTGAAGTTAGATTCGACAAACAGATTGTTGATGGCAACGATCTTGGCGCATTATATGAAAAAGATCACGGTTTCTTTTGCAGTGATGATTCACTTCGACCTGAATCTTTTGTATGAAGACTCTGATATGTATGTCAATACTGAGCTGATAGAGGTTCTCCATGAAGAAATAAAATCTGGCCCGATTATAGTATTTACCAAAGATATCGAAAAATATGTTGTTGATTGCAAGTATAAACAGAACCCTCTCGCTTTTATTAATACTATGATATATGAATAGTTATTCAACATGTTTGGGCTAAATTGTGGTTTATGAAATTGAGGTTGAAACTGAATATGATTAGAGCGTGATTACTGATTGCCAGAGAACTGGTTTAAAACTGGTTTAACCTTAATAAACTATAGTTCTAAACAGTGTTTTAATACCCTTAAATGTTACTTTGGCTCTTAGTAAGGGTTTTTAATTTCTCTGCGATGTCTATCTCATGTTATTCATGCAAAACATGATGCCACCATGTCTTTGTCTATAGTAATTCGTTGTTCATCTCCTAACTCAATCGTCCTGACCAAAAAGGCCAACGTCTCAATTTGATTTTTTTTTAAATATTGTTCTTTGTTGAATATAATTACACTAAAATTCACAATAATGATCACTATGGTTCAGCTGAATGAGTCAAAACTATTTTTTGTGTTCTTCATAATTTGCAATTCATATACACCATATTTTTACTTACATAGTTAAGTTCAGCTTATATTTTTAATTTTAAGAAACCGTATAGATGAAGCATTCAAATATGTATCCTTGCATGTGTGAGTTATCTTTTAAGATGGTTAGACACTTGTTATCTTTAAAGAAAAAAATATTGTTCCTGCAGCTTTAACTTTAAGGGAGCTTCAAACTTTGGATTTTTATCAGATGCAGTCAACATATTATTATTGAATAGGTTTTGAAATTATAATTTGGTAAAATTTGGAACAATATTACGCGGAGTTGAATTGTATGTCCGACCCAAGTTGATTAGGGAATAACATGAAAGAGTGCCTTTCTTTTTAACAAAAGTAAATCTTATTATTATTGGACACACACACACGCACAAGTATACCGCACATGTGTTATTTCATTTTAAAATTATATTCTTCCAGCCTGTTGATAGCATGAATATTTGGAAGAATTTGGCACTTCAAAACATGTTATGTTAGTCTCCAGTTGGTGAACAGGGTTGCTGCTGTTTGCAACAATAAACTAGAAAAAACAAACAACTGCTGTAATACGTTGCAGCGCCACTGCTAAAATTAATAATTTAGCAGGTGCACACTTATGCCTTATTGCCAGAGAACTGGTTTAAGATTTAGCATTTTATGAAATCAATGTATTCAGATTTTTCACAAGCACCATTATGGTTAAACAAATCCGCTAGTTTAAAACTTCAAATATATAGGCGAGATTCTATTTTATAATTGCAACAACTTGACTGACCACAACAAGTCTTGTTCCTATTAAGAATATACAATCATATATATGTTATTAAATATATAAGAATGTTATTAAGCGATTAGAAAGCTTTGAATAAAGCAACTTTGCATTCTACTGGAATTTACAGATGAGTTTCGTATATAATGCAAATCCATTAATCTATTAATTAAAATATATACTATGTTGTAATGCAAATTCTAAGATGTTTATTGGTGAATTAGATGCTTTTAGCAATAGAGAACATAATATAATGCAGGACACAACTTTCAAATTAGAGGAGGAAAAGAAAAGAGTTCAAGGTATGATTCAGTAGCATTGGACCAATGTTCTTTGTTGTCAAGTATGTGTTGTTTGAAAAAGCAATTCAAGTTATAAACTACAATTATGGACCAACAAGACTAAGGTAAATCTTAGGCTTATAAGCAGTCTTTGGTAAGTTATTTAACATCCAATTTCATTTGCATTTGCATATGCGTCAATTTCCTAGCTCTAAAAAACATTAATCTTATTATCCATGTAGGCTGCTATGAAAGGATGCATAAATTGCAAAAAGTTAATGAGTCCGGGAGTTGCTCAAACTAAACAGAGGAACAAATGCTTAGCAGGTTAGTATTTTTTTAATAAATAAAAGTACAACAGTTTTAATGAACCAATCACGTTGCCAGTAATATATGCTGATGCAATATTTAATCCAGTTTGGCTAGATTGTTGAGTTTCTACTACAAATTTACAGCTTTTCTTTTCAAAAGCACTAATTGAGTTAGCTTTAGATTCTATTAGTAGTATAAAATAATGGAAACTGACATTGCTGCCATCCATTTTCCTATATAACAACAACAACTAAGCCAATAAACCCCAAACAAGTTGGGGTTGGCTAGATATGGAATCCCAAACAAGTTGCTGCAATCCATTTGCCTATATATTAAAAACAAAAATTGCATGTGGTGCCTGTTTTCTAACATTTTTCTGTGTATTAACACTACATAATACGTATTCCTTTTTACAGGTGGTTATGTTTTCAGTTGACCATTATGTTTAAAATTTTAGGTGACTGCAATAACTCCAGGAGAATAATATACATTTTTTAACCATCATCATTATATTCATTTTAATTTTATCTTTATGGTAAGGATATTTGATATATGTTTCCCTATATTTAAAATATTTATTCAAATATTTATAATTTGCAACTTACATCTACATTTTCCTTCAGTTCCTGACCGTCACCTCTCCCTCTTAACCAAAGCATCTAAGTCGAATCAGCCGGCCTGCGTTTCAGGTGATTTAAGAACCTTTGTTTTCATTTGTTTCTTCTACTTGTTTAATTTATTAGACCCTACATGCAATAATCACAGGATTTCATTCAACCGCCTTCACCTTTAATTTTGCAACTTAAATATTACTTGGTTGATGCTTCCTTCCCTGAACTCAAACACATTTCAGGAATACTTCCATTAACAAATTTTTCTCTATGTTATGTCATTTGATCATTGCTGATGAATAACAAACATATAAATTTTATAGCTAAATTTGATCTCTGCTACACCTTATTATAGATTGATGAATAACATGACATACATAGTTTTAGTCTTTTTTATTTATAGGAATTTGATTTGTTGAATTTGTTGATAAAAGGTAATTATGTCAATAGATGTATGAACTTGTTGATAAAAGGTAATTAAGTTAAAAGGTAAGATTATATGAATTCGTTGATAAGCTAATTTTATGATGTCAAGAGATATTCTTTTACTTTTATTTTTGTAACGAAATATCTATTATAAACTTACTTTAGTTTTCCCTTGAGAATTATGACACACAATATTATTGGCAATTCAAAGCGCAATTAGTATTTGACATTGTTGAAGATGACACTAATTTATTACTATGTTACCTTCATTCACTATAATATGTTTTGTTTTAAATATTTTGGCTCTACATTTCGGTATGAAATTTATCAAAGTTCAAGTTAATAATTTAAAATTGACGTCGCTGATTATATTATCACCAAAACACTGATTTTTTTAATATTTTTTAAGTTGTGTTCTATATAGCAATTTAAATTTAACTTTTTGAAAAAATTCGTTTTAAACATTTTTTTAAAATGAATAAAATGGAATGTTTTAATTACATCCGTGATGATAATTTTACAAGCAAAACAAAATAGATTGATAATCTAAAAACTAGTTAATTCGGTTAGCATTAAAGATGAATTATTACACAATAAATTCTAATTGAAAAACTGGTATCTAATCAATAGGAAATAAACTGAAACTAATCTCACGGGTTGTTCAATTCTTGATATAACATTAGGTTCAAGATAACAACTAGCAATTGCGGAATGCTGCTGTATTATGTGCACCTAGAGCATCTTGAGATAACATTAGGTTCAAGTTAGCAACTAGCAATTGCGGAGTTTGCGGAGGTTGTTCTAGTTATTATTTATGTATTTTATTGCAATGAATACCTAATTATATCAACACATTTTTTTCGTACATGCCGTAAGCTTGAACGCCATTCTATCTAGGTACTCGTTGTAAATGTTTCCATGGATGAAACTGCGCTGGTTGCAAAAATCATAGCTTATCACCATGCTGCTCGAACAAAATAAAATAAGCAACATCTTCCAAGGTATATTTTATTTATCCTGGCCCATTTTCCAATACATCTACCACAAATTTTTTGTACAAAATAAAGATAACAAATGATAGGTTGAAAAATAGCATAACAAATCGACTATCAATATGGAGTATCGTAAAAAAGTTCTACTGGCTTGTATAAATTAGTCATTTTAACAAACACCAAATATAACACAACTACTGATAATCAAGTATAGTTAGACCTTGGTCTATTGAGCATTGTTCACCCATGCCGACTATATTGGAGGCCTAGTTTGGATTGTTGTTATCTTACAGTATTAGGTTGCTTAAGATTTCATTTTAGATGAAATGATTGGCTATGAACATTTCTGTCTAGATGATTATTTTATACTAGATGAATTTGTTTGATGATTTTTCATGCAATTGATTGATTATGATACGAAAAGTAGGGATTTAGTTTTCATATAGAACATGGAGCAAAAGCTTGTTCACTATTCTCACTTTCCAGCCATTTTTTGTTTTGTGTGCAAATCTTACTTAATAACCAACGATTATATTGATTATCACCCATTGTGCTCTTCTTTAGCCTTGCATTGTTCATTTAAGTTACTTATACAATTACTTCATACAATTATTTATTTATCAAGAATCAAATTGTATAATAAGATGCGCGAAGAAGATCCTGTTATTAAGAAGGTTATAAATCCCTTGATCACATAAAACTTGATAAATTTTCTATTAAATGTCTAAATAAACAGAGTTCTTTTTATATGAGTATTTAAATTTTTTTTGCTTGTTTAATCTAAAAGGTGTGTTATGGAACTTTTATAGCCTAATATCAAGATTTTATGAATTGGATTTGGTTGTCAATGTTATGTTTTAATACAAAGTTTTGAAAATCAGTTGTTAAAGATAGTCAATCTAAATAAATTGAAAGCTCATGCATATGTATTCAATGTTAATTAAAGTTGCCTGGTAAAGATAAACTCATTACCAATTATGGTGCACATGTTCTGTTAAATGTGGTTCTAACTTCTAGTTATAGAGAAGAGAAACATATTTTTCTTATTAATAATGTCTTTGTCCCTTGGTCATTGTTGATACATTTGTCTAATTTATTCAGGGAACTTGCTCCAAATTGTGTAGACTACTTGGAAGAGATTATTCTTCCTTTCAACATCAATTTTTAACCAATTTATATTCATGCTTATGGATACCTGAAATAGTGCTTCAAGATAATTTGGATATTCTTGTATAGGTAACCTCTTCCATCCATTTTTTATTTTTATTTATTATTAGTAATATAAAAATGTAAAGCAAAAACTAGGAACATGCCTACTGACTATAAATATGCAAAAATGCAAATTAGTTATCATCATTAGATCATCCTAAATTTGTTCCTAATAATTTTTTACAAAGACGAATATGTAGTTCTTATAAGAAACAAAAAAACTAGCTGCACATAAGATAGATTAATCATATATATAGCTAGAATTAAAACCAAAAATTTAGGCACATAAAAAATGAGGAGTGTGCTGGTTGAATTGGTAGGTTGCGTTCTATTAAATAGGACTAAAGTGCATACGCAACCTGTTTCATTTCCTAGATTCAATTAGGGTACTGCACCATCGACCATCTGTTAAATCCAGCGTAACTTGAAGATTTGTTCTTCTATCTCCAACCTTAGTTGTAAATAATGCTAGTTCTGAGTAAACAATGTCATTTTTGCATATTTTAATTACATTAAAAGGGAGATTTTATGAATAGAGTGTTTTTCTTTTCTTCTCCTAATTCTTATACACGATTCAGTTACTATTTTGTTTGTTCATTAGTTCCTTAATTTAGTATGATGAAAGAGAGTATATTTTAAAATTCTTAGCGCTAGAAATTTACAGTGAAGTAGTAAGAGATCTCCTTATCATGGATAACACTCCACGTAGGGTTCATGATGACCTCAAGGTAATAAGAATCCGTCTTTTATTTATTTTTCATTTATTTTGTTTTGAGGTCTAACTAACTCATGTATTTGCAGAAGCTAACTATTGTCATAAAAATTAACTGTAACGAACTGGGATTTTCGACTCCGAAAATCAACACAAAACTACCATGTTGACTATTCAAACATCGGAAACACCTGATCATTAATAGAAAGAAGTTAGAGGGTGAGAATAGATTATAAAATTAGAATAGAAGAAGAAGATCACCATAGAACAAAATCAGAGTAATACGAATCTCACAGCGGAAAGTATAAAATATAATATATAACATAACTTTGCAATAAAATAGTGTATATATAGAATAACATTATCAGAGTACAACACTTACACACAGCGGAAATATCAATAGCTATATAATACTGAAGCCTCCTGCTTCAAGCTCCTCCAAGTATATCTGTAAAGACCTGAACTACTTGACTGCCCGTACAAATTTGGGCACCCAAGAGTTTAGGGAAAACAAAACAAAATAAACTATGGGTCAATCATGGAACTAGTGTGAGTAAACTCAAATCATTTGGTTTAACTTTTCAAAATCCTTTTCAAAAGAAAAGGTAATCGTAATACCGATCCACATATAAACACAGATGGTTTTTACCTTACGATAACCCAAAACAGTTTTGGAAATCAATACTTTTCTGATATTATAATAATGACTAATCACAAGTAAATAACAATCTAGCAAAACGCTTGGATCTCACGTTCCACATATATAGTATTCAAATCAAAATCACAGGCGCTTATTGGAGATTGGATTCCGACTATGACAAGGTATGGGACCGCTGCCAATAGTGTATCTCTAGAGACGAATACGCTGGGTTCAACAAGAACGTCTTGCAACCCAACCCACACATGACCGACCACTCATTTCGCTTGAGTGTATCGAATGTATATCACCAACGGTTGGGAGCTACACACCATTTCCCGAAAAGGGATAACATCGATAATAGATAAAAGAATGAAATGAAATTTCTCTAGATAGGTGATATACACCCTAATGGGAACGACCCACCTAGCCATGTTGCCTGTCTGATTTCCGTCATTTCCTGGTTGATGAGGCTTGAGGTCATTACGTATCTTTTTGAAACATCTGACCACCATTCACTTTGAAAGCCACATCATCATAACCGCCAAATCACAAATTGATTTCCCTAAAAATACCACGGGTATAAAGCTAAGAGAAATGAATTTCTATGCCACCAAACGTAAGTACGTTTGAAGAGGTCAACTTAGGCGATCCGTTAGATATACTCTGTCTGACATTCGTCCATTCACGTTGTCCTGGGACTGGACAAACCGAAGGCATTATTCTGTAAACAGGATAGCCGTTGCATAACTCCATCTTCAAATATTTTCATCATATTTGATTGCAACGCTAACGTCCATACAGAGTGGTTTTCAGATAATGAATCTGATCCCGATCTCTCCGTATTGACGACAGAAAAATGGTCAAAAACTTCGATAGTCAGTGATTTAACTATCAAAGAAAAATAAGTGTACAACCAACGATCTTATTTCCAGATAGAAATTCGATCAATCAATCATCAATCAACATTAATCTCCTTTAATTTAATTTATCATTAATCTATTCATTTCCCATTTCTATATATTTGTAAATTTTTATTTTTCTAAATTCAGAAAATATATTTTTATTAATTGTTGTAAAACATTTCCATATTTGCTCCATTCCTTATTTTCTATATTAGAAAACATTTCTGATTCTTATTTGGAAAACATTTCCAAAACTCCTTCATTTGATTTAAACAGATGTTTAAATAAAACATCACTAAGCCAATTCAAACCATTACACTCATTAACTAAATTCATTTAACCAACTTTCACTATCGAACCTTACCCATCCCTTAGTTAAAAATGAAGTCAATCAAGTTGGGGTATAATTACCTCTCAGACCTTAACTGCACAACATTTCTAACCTCGAAATAGACAAAGTTCACCGTTTTAGATCTTTTAACCAACTTCCTTACGTAACTCGAATTCTATTTATGAATCCACTTCTTTATTTTAAAATATTAATTATAACTATAGCGTTATAATCCCTTCTTCTTAAATATCCACTTCAAAATATATCTTTTATTCCTTAATTTAACTAAATAACTAAACCACTAATCTATTAATAAATAAGTAAATCCTGATTAAAACAGAAAGTAAATATTACTTTCCCGAATTCGATATAATCAAATTCAACGTATAATTCTCTTTTTCGAATAATCTCTATTCGATAACTCCTTTTCAAATAAACTATATTCGATAACTCTTTCTTCGAATAACTATATTCGAATATCTCTCTTCGAATAACTATATTCAATTAACTCTCTTCGAATGATTTACATTTGATTAACTCTCTTCGAATGATTTACATTTGATTAATCTCCTTTCGAATAAACTATATTCGACAACTCCCTTAATTCTATTCGAATAAACTATTTCGAACCACTCCTTTAATTCTATTCAAAGTATTTCGAACAACTCCTTTAATTCTATTCGAATCAACTATTTCGGATAACTCCTTTGGATTAACTCATTTGGATTGACTCGGTTTGACTAACTCATCTTGACTAACTTAACTTGATTTACTCAACTTGATTAACTTACTTGATTAACTCAACTTATTTAACTCGACTTATTTAACTCAACTTATTTAACTCAACTAATTTGACTCAACTTATTTAACTCCTATCGAATAACTAATAATGGATTAACTTATTTTCGAATAACTATGTCTGTTTTAACTTTATTTTGAATGGCTAATATTCGATTTAACTCCATTCGCTTGACTGTAGATCGCAGCGATCACAATGGTTACGCCTGATTCCCTTAGGAAACATCCGACAGCCGTAGGCTATCTGTAGCCCTGGGAATTATGCTAGCAGTCGTATGAAATGGCAACTCATCCTGGATAACTATGTTTGACTAACTCTATCTCAAATAACTATATTCGATCAACTCTAATTGAAAACTAATATTCAATTAATCCTAATTCGATTAACTATGTTCAATTTACTCTATCTGTTTAATTCTTACTGGTTAACTCTATCTAATTAACTCTAACTGGTTACCTCTAACTGATTAACTCTAATCAATTACTCTATTTTGATTAACTCTAATACGATTAACTCCACTTGATTAACTCTTATCGATTTACTCTATTCGAATAACTGATATTCGATTAACTCTATTACAATTTGATAGACACATTTTGACTAACTCAACTCGATTAACTTACTTGATTAACTCAACTTACTTAACTCCTTTGGATTAACTCCTTCTCGAATAAGTGATATTTGATTCGCTCTTCGCCCGTATTCAGTTTCAAATATCGATGTTGAAATTGATTTTTACTTCTCTATATAAGTCCCGACTTATATATTCTATTTATCCAATGATAAATATTTCATTTAATTTATAAAATATTATTTATAAATTTATCTTCTCAATCTATCGATTAGAATATATTCTATTTAAAATTTTTGCTTTAAATACATATCATGTTATACCCGTGTGCGAAGCACGGGTCTAAACCTTTCAAATATAAAATTCTCTTTTTATAAAATTCTATTCATTTTTCAAGTATTTTCTTTTATAATCTATTTATTTACCAAATAGATCCCTTTTTGATAATTCTATTTATTTTATAAAATATTTTCTTTTTATATAAAATCCATTGATTTTATAAGTAATTCCTTTTATAATCTAACTATTTCCTTTTCTATTTGTTTTACAAATATTTCTTCTCTCTATTTATTTTTCAAATAAATATCCCTTTTTAATTCTATTTGTAAATGGTTTACAAATATTTCTTTTTTAATTATATTTGTAAATGTTTTACAAATATTTCCCTTCAATTCTATCTATTTGATTAACAAATAAATATTCCTTTTTAATCTATTTATTTTCTAAACAAATATTTTCTTTTTATAAAATCTTTTTATTTTATAAATATTTCTTTTTCAATATAACATTGAAAATTTCCTTTTTAACATTCCAGTATTCCTTATGGTATTTAACATACCATATAACAATGATCGGTATCATTCAACCATATAAAATTAACAACAGATTTCATATCACATCATATAACATAATATATGAAAAAAAACAGTAAAATAAATGTTGAGGAACCCAGTTGGGTCCCTCCGACCTGTTTCCCTGCATCCGCAGATGTTTATTAACACAAATAGCACGAATATGGGATATTCTGATAAACAAAATCAATATTCGATTAACGATTTATATTTATCGTTATCGATATTTTTAGCCAATAACTAGCAGTTCAACCAAACAGCCAACGCACAGCAAACAACCATTATTTACCAGTTATAAACATACGATATAAAAAATATAACTGAGAAGAGTTAGTGAGTTTTACTCACATTGGTCGGTTTATCGTAATATAACGATAATTGGTCATTGATTTGATTCAGGCATTTAATTCCACCATAAATCCAAACGAGCTCAAATTCACTCCCGGTCGGTTTCCTTGTGTAGTGCTCGTCCATACGATCCCAACGGATCTGACCGTTTGAAATTTTGATATCATACGAGAGAGTTATGCATTTTTAAACTTATATACTAATTTATATTTAAAATAAACTAACTATTCACATTGGGCTTAACCTTTAATTATCCGACCCAACAGACTTAAACCCGCACCGAAATTTCCTTCTTCCCCGAACATACCACTACTCTTTTTAATTCATGAAAACAAAATGGCATCCAAACATTTGCATCGACCAGCGCTTCCGTTCTTCAACCAAAACCCAAACAAACTGTCGAATTCAAAGAGAACTACACCCTTAACACTTCACGTTAAATCCTAGCCCAACCCCACAAATACCCTGTACTCCTCCCCTCCCATCTTCTACAAGCTGCGAAGGACTCATGGCCATTACTGAAATGTCAAGCACCATCTCTCCCTTTCAATTCACCATCTCAACACTAAAAATCACAATAAAATCACCAAAATTCTTCTCCTTCAACCCTCTCCAACCTCAACTCAAACATACAAAACTCGAATCATCATTACTGCGGATCGCGTTATGGAGGATCTCGAGCACTGCTACAGTATTGCGACACTTATCAAGACGGAATCTTACAAAACAATACCAGATGATGTGCCTCCTCACCCTGATCATGAATCCAATATTCTTTTCACGAATCGATGTTTTAAAAACCCACAAACATGAACCCTAACTTTACTGTGTACTTTCGATATCAGAAAAGGATGTTCGAACTCAATGAAAAAAATACCAGTGTGGAGAGGAGGATTCAAGGATCACAACAATCTAAGTTTCATGATTTATTGCTTTCCCTTTCAATTTCTATAATTTTTCCAACACACAATATCATTATTAGAAAAAGAAGAGATGACAGCGGAAGGGAAATTGACCAGGGAAAAAGTGTATTAGGGTTTGGGGGTGAATGTGTATTTATAGGATATTTTAGTTAATTTTTAAATCGATTATTTTATTAGAATTTAAGCTATCGCTATTCATATTCGTCTTCTAAAAATTTGTACGATCACATATAATACCCAAAAATCACGAAACTGGATATGCATCTTCAGTTCGACATTGCGGACCCAACGAAACTGGTTTCATCGAATTCCGACTTCGTTTGCTCACACAGCGTATTTTTAACCGTCAAAATACTGACTGTTTTTCACATTAAAATTCAGCATAGCCACATACTGACTTCAAAAATCACGAAAATTGAAATCTAACAATAATTTGACATTGCGAATCCAACAAAATCGGTTTCGTCGAATTTGTAGGTCATTTGAAAAACTGGCTATTTTTTAAACAACCCATTTAAATATATAAATATATTTAAAAATAATTAAATTTAATATTTATAAATAAATATTATTGTATATATTCCCAACAGAATATCGTATAGCTCCAATTGAATTTATAATTCGATATTTCAAAATTCCCAGTTATATTGATATTCAATTTCTAAAAAAAATCCTTTTATAATATAAATATATTTTTAAAATTTTCAAAAGAATTCCATAGCGACTTTTCTAAATTTTGATTTGGACATAAATCAAAATCTACACAATGAAATCCCGATTTTTCTCTTCCACTAGAAAAATATACTTCACCAGCTTCGAACGTTTCTTTTTTTACAGAAATCTGATTTAAAGTGAACCCTGTACATTCAGTTGAAGTTCAAATCGCCAAATAGCGAACTGCCGCGCCATTTCGAGCTCGATTATAATTATACGCTCAAACTGCCGTTCAAATAATATATTCGTTATTCTAATTCAATTCTAAACTGAATTAAATATCACAGATGATCCAATTCACACCATTTTGTGAATTCCACTATTTCTGACTATTTCATAAATAAAATATATTATTATATTATTTATTTTAATTAAATATTCACTATAATTTAATTTAACGACCATTTCAATCTCTCAATCCCTATTTATATAATTAAATAAATTAATTATTATACGGTAAAATACGGGTCGTTACATTAACAGAGGTGTTGTTAAGAGTCAGGAATCATTTGAAGGAACTTCTCACTGTCTGTGAAGGTATGCAAAATTTATTATATTTGATTTATGAGGAATTTGACATGCATTACTGTCTTATGTGCAATTTTTTTTTGCTGCAGTACTAATGGGCTAAATTTGTTTAGTTTTGAGATAAGTGGAAGAAAAGTGCATATTCATCTTTCTTTTTCTTTGATTTATCAAACACTTTGTTTGCTTGACTACTTTATAAACTATGTATTTGCAGCTCAAACACAGATTATAGAGAGTTGAATGAGCCAAGTACACGATGTCATCAAATACTCAAACTAATATGAACTTATTGTATATGTGACTGTTACGTATGCTTGAATTAACCTAAAAACTAATAATGTATCACTTGCAGACTATTGAAAGTTCAGCACATGAATTAATAGGTGTGAGAAGTTCAAATGCGCTTGCAGCTCGCTTGGTATCTAACGATCTCATCAATAAGAGTTTACTTTCACTTAGCGCGCTTATTCAGAAGCTTAGGTAATAATTGACTAACTATAGCTGTGATTTTGTTTTGACCTTCTTGTGATGTTCTTTATTTATTTCGATTTATTATTTTATTTTTATTCCTTTTTAAAAATGGGATTACATTTGGTTTGCTTCCTGGAAGCAGTTTGCTAATCATAATGAGACATTCCTAGTCAATTTTCTGCCATGGACTTTAAAATAGCATAGTTAGAATTTATTTTTTTATTTTTTAAAGAAGCGCTAGAGCTACCCTCTATTTTTATGATAGTTACACTTTCTTCCCTCATGATCAATTGCAGAAAAAATTTGAGTATTATTTTGCATTTTCTGCATTGTTTTTTGGCTATTTAATTGCTGGTGAATTGAATCATATAATCCGAATGTAGCAAAACTCAAAGATTTATAGTCAACACACCTTTTTATGGCACCTAAAAAAGATTGCACTTTTCTAACTTGCATTACTGTGAATTGCAGGTTTTGGAATATATATTTTGAACAAGCATACAGGACGAGGACTTAGGGATTTTTGATGTATTTTTGTTTTGGAAGTATGTTTAAACTAACTTAGCCATTAACTGTGTATAGACTTAGTTATGTCAATATTGTAAGACCTTATTTTGTCCGTTGAAATAAAATGTTGAAATCAAATATGCTCTTTGTATTGCAATGTATAGTATTGTATTATTTATTGTTTAATTGTCTTTAATGTGCACAATTCAAGTGAGAGAATAGTGCATTATGGAAAGAGCATCATAGAAAAGAGGTGTCATATATTAAACATATTAATAGCGGAAAATAAGCACTATGGAAGCAGTGAAAATATAAAAATTCATATCAAAGGAAAAACGCTATAGAAAAAATTATAATAGCAGAAAAAAAGACCTATGAAAATAGTAAACCGCTATGGAAAACTATTTTATATCGTTGAATACTTGCTGAAAACATAGTTAATGCTACAAAATAAAATGAAATTCTAGTAAGACCAATAAATTAGCAAGGGTGGAACACTACGAAAAGCTTTTCATACCGGTGCATGTGTGCTATAAAATGTTTGATACAATAGCATTTAATTCAGAGCTATAAGATATATCGAGGCTATTATAACACGTTGATATATAGCGTTATCACTAATGCTATGGTAATCTATTATAACGCTTTTCACGTGCTATTAAAAGGTAAATTTGTTGTAGTGAGATAGAGAGATTCTTGGCTTTGAAACAAGGGGACATGTCTACTAAGGCCTATGTTAATAAGTTTAATCAACTGGCGAGATCTAGTCTAGACTTGGTGAATACACCCCATAAGAAGGTTCTTAGGTTTGCGAAATCAACCTCTCCAAGGACTTGCATTATCTCGTATATCAATGGAGGCGACGTTTGAGAGACTGGTTGACATGGCTTTAATGCATGAAGATGGCAAGGATGAGAAGAAAGACAGTAAGGCCGAGGAGACACAGACTAAGGATGAGAAAAATAAGTAGTGGACCAAGAAGGGAGCACAAAAGAAAGGATGGAAGCCTGACAAGGCTCAAATCAAGAAATATGTCAAGTGCCATGGTTGCGGAGCTTTGGGTCTTTTGTAAAAGACTGTAGAAAGACAAAGAAAGCCTGTTTTAAATTGTGGTCAAGTGAGACACTTCACTAAGCAATGCCCTAGCAAGTAAGGACAAGGGGCAGGATCTTCTGGACAAGTACATGCTCTTGAGGCTAGTGGATCTGATCGAGGTAGGAAATCACTGTTGAATGTTTGATTTCCCTTTTTGATTACCCTGTTAGAACCCTCTTTGATTCTGGTGCTTCTCATTCATTTATATCTAGTTCTTTAGTAGATAGTCTGCACCTTAATACTAGTATAGTCTCTGATCCTGTAGTAGTCTCGAAACTTATAGGAGGTACGATTCATTTATCCATGATATGTAGGAGTTTGAGAATTTCTATCTTGGGCGTCGTGTTTGAATGAGACGCATACATGCTGGGCTTTATGGGCTATGGTTTAATTCTTTGAATGGATTGGCTAGCCATGTATGGTGCCATCGTAGGTTGTGAAAGGAGAGTGGTTAGACTTCCGACTTGCCAAGGAAGAACTCTTGAGACTTCGTGTGACCCACGGGGTCAGTTATGCTCAGTTTCCTAGGTTCACTTGATACTTCTGTTGACGATTTGCGATCAGTACCCATAGTCGGAGATTATCTGGATGGAGGTTAAGGGATAGCCTCCAAGGCGTGAGATAGACTTCTGGATTGATTTCGTAGTGAATGCAAAGCCAGTCGCACTACTGGTGCGCCGCATGGCTCCTAGAGAGAGGAGGGAGCTCAACAAGAAAGTAGGGGAATTATTCGAGAAAGGATATATAAGACAGAGCATATCAAAGTGGGATGCTCCAGTCATCTTTGCAACTAAAGCAGACTGCTCACTTCATCTATGCGTGGACTATAGAGAGCTGAATAAGCTCACCAAGAAGAATAGGCAACCGCTTCTGAGGATTGACGACTTGTTTGATTAGCTAGTAGGCGCGTTATTTTTCTCGCAGATAGATTTGGAAACGGGACCTCATCAGCTGAGGGTGGTAGAGGACAGTATTGATAAGACTGCATTCAGAACTCCAAACGGTTCCTTTGAGTGGCTGGTTATGCCTTTTGGGCTAACCAATGCACCTGCAAATTTTGTGGACTTGATGAGTAGGGTGTTTAGAGAATTTCTAAACAAGTTTGTGGTGGTCTTTGTGGATGACATTCTGATCTTCACAAAGAATGAGGAGAAGCATGCCCTATACTTAGAAGAGGTTCCACGCACTCTCAAATCACATCGGCTTAAGGCAAAATTTTCTAAGTGTCACTTTTGGAGAAAAGAAGTAAGGTTCTCAGGGCATGTAGTCTCCAAGGATGGGATAGCAGTGGACCCTGCCAAAGTCGTCGCAGTTCAAGATTGGAGGGCTCCAAAGAATACGACGGAAGTGAGAAGTTTTCTAGAGTTAGCAGGCTATTATAGAAAGTTTATCAAGGACTTTACAAGGATATTAGCCCCACTCACCCGATTGACGAAGAAGAACTTGGCTTTTTCCTGGAGCATTGATTGTGAGGCTGCCTTTTAGAGATTGAAAAGGTCTCTGAAAATATCCCCAGTTCTGTCTCTCCCTGATGGAAACAAGATGTTCATGGTCTACACGGATGCTTGTGGCACAAGACTTGGTGTCGTTTTGATGCAAGAAGGAAGGATAGTATGTTACGGTAGTAGACAGTTGAGAGTTCATGAGAAGAACTACCCTACCTATAATCTAGAGTTGGCTGCAATAGTGTTCACATTAAATTCTTAGAGAAATTATCTACCTGGAGAGAGATTTGAGCTATACACGGATCATAAGTCGCTCAAATACTTGTTCTCACGGAAGGATCTCAACTTAAGGCAGCAACGATGGATGAAGGGCTTTGAGGAAATGTCTACATAATGCGACAGAGATAGTGGAGCCGAGCACACTTGAAGATGTGAAGTTGAGAAGGAAACATCAGTGAGAAGAGTCCCCACTCATATTCTTGGATCAGAGCTTAAGAAGCTATGCAACAAAGTAATCAGATTGGTGAAGGTACAGTG
The DNA here is from genome assembly GCA_030737875.1 of Allium sativum. Classification (NCBI taxonomy): domain Eukaryota; kingdom Viridiplantae; phylum Streptophyta; class Magnoliopsida; order Asparagales; family Amaryllidaceae; genus Allium; species Allium sativum. The sequence continues at coordinate 388,571,103 of CM060920.1, read as the reverse complement.
GGGAAAAGACCGCGAAGATGGGACGTGGGAACCTAAAGACAAGATTCACGCTTCTTACCCTTCTCTTTTTGAGAGTACGTTCTTAATTTCTTTTCTGATCTTTTAAATTCATATTTTCTTCTACCATTCAAGTATGTTTACCCTATCGTTCAAACGTTCAATCCTTAGGTAGAATCCAACGGTTGGAAGCATGTGTTTGAGACATGTTATGATTGGTGGTTGCAAATGTTTGCTAGTGGTTGCACGTGGATGCATATACACACACTAGGCACTAGATTGGCTCAAGCACTTACATATTTCATATGGATGTATGTACATTTTAGTCTTCTATGAATGCAAATGGGTGAATCATCATATGGATGTCGCATTTTGGTGAATAATTGTGCACACATATAGAACTTATATGTTATACTAGGAATCTTTTGCATACATATTGGATACATGACATAAACGTATATTGCATTAAGGAGGTTAACTGAATCAGTCGACCGCCTGATTTTCGCACTAGTGTAGGGACATATACGCACCACACCTTTTTCATATATTCATGCAAGCATTAGAAATCCTTAAGGACAATGGATGCCAGTGGATGATGGATGACTCGATAGTTGTAGGTGAGTAATAACATTCTTCTTAACATGGAGATTTCGGGGACGAAATCCTTTAAGTAGGGGAGAATGTAACGCCCCCAAAATTTAATACACTATAGCCATACAATAAAAATAATAAATTGGAAACTTCTTAAATAAATATTCAAACTTAAGAAAAACCGGCTTTACCGTTGCGTTCGCCTCGAAATTCTGGTAAGGATAAACCCCCAGTTTGTTAAATCAGGTAACGTATGAAGAAGTTATGAACCTTAGAAGTTTTGAAATGCCCCAAACTTCCTCGTAAAGGAAAGTACGGACTGCTTTGAGAACAACACTCATCAGAACACAAACAGAAGAACATTTCATTGCTTATTACAACAATTACATCAGAGTACAAGAACATTCCAGAGTATGAATAAATAATATACATCAGAAAAATATCATAGATTCAAATTACATTTTTAAAATACATAGCAGCGGAAAAATAAAACAAAATACAACTGAAAGAAATATACAGATACAGAGCATTTCGAATATCGCCTCAGCTGTAAACCATGACCCTATGAATATAATATCTGCAAAAAAAAAAACTACTAGCTGTTTGTGTGGAAAATATGGGCACCCAGAGTTTAGGTTAAAACAATAAACTCCAGGTCAGTCATGAGACTGATGTAAGAACTAAAACAGTTATTAGCTTGATTTTAAAGTTGGGTGAATCATAGAACCACGCCGTATAACACGGAACGGGTTTCTCCACATGAATCTTAGTTTAAATTGAAACAACGCAATGCTTTTTGGAAAAATGAAGCTATTATAAGACTCAGGGTCCCATCGCATAATGCAACGTAAGCCGAAGGATAGAGTTTTCCCTTATAATAGCCAAAATATGCTGGATACGTATAAAACACATTATTCTGATATTACTATAGGTGCATAGTGTCAAAAACAACTTCAAAATATAAATGTATCAATCATAGACGATATTGGTTCCATATATCATGTCGCCATACTAGTTCTACAATCAAAACCTCATGATGTCGTATTGGAAGTTGGATTTCCATCTATGAACCAAGGCAAGAGATAGTCCTTACCGAATTCGAGACTCTAGCCTGTGCCTCAGGACTCAGCCGCAACTGCACCTAGGAAACGCCAGGGCCGGTCATCCGTCGATGATCAGTTATAACATAAACTATATGTTAGCCTGTGGGGCATAAAATAATCTGATCAGTAATGTCGACCAGACCACTATTGATATATATATATATATATATATATATATATATATATATATATATATATCCAAGGCACCTCTCTATCCATCAAGTAATAAGCAACATCCATATGAGTAAACAGTCTGGGCTCCATTCCATGGCGTTTCTCCTAGCTAGAAACTAACATATGTCCATTTCCCTGGGGTCGTTCTCCCGTTTCTGGTTCATACCGGGGTGTGAGGCTTGCGAAGTAACGATGTACACAAAGCCATGCCTAAATAAGTTGTGCTTTGATCATCAATCTCAAGGCTCTGCTTTTCAACAAAAGCCTTGATCATTTGCATCTTAACATTCCACATTGTCAGTCCATACCATACCATTGATTTCTGCCAATATATAACCTCTAAGCTCGTACATCTCAGAGAAGGGTGTTAAGCAAGAGAACAAATTCTCTGCCACCAAACAAATATATATTTAGCAGAGATCAACGAATACAACATAAAGGAATACAACGTCAGACATACCATCCTTTACAGGTCCGTTCTGGGTCTGAACGAAACCGAAGACACCTTATTCCTTGTCCCATATGTCCAATACAGGAGAGAGGTCCTCGCATATCCGGTCGATCTCCAAGTAGGTTTGGACGATCACCACTTATTACCTTGTCTTGGGTGTACGGCCCAATCAAGAAATCAGTAATCACCCAAACGATGTGAAGAACTCCGGTCTTCAATCACCATCTTCATCTTCGACTCTTAATCGTCGTAGAAATTACTCAGAATGGGTTAAATCCGGTTTTCCGAATAATTCACATATTTTATAAACAAGTGCTGTAAAAACACATCATATGCCTCATTCCGATTCAGAATATTCTTTTAATAAAATATTCACATTATTAATCTAATTTAAGATTCATTAAAACTCTTATTCACTTTTAATCTCAAAAATCATTACTTAATGATTATTTAAATTTAAGAAATTAATCTTATTTATAACTAGGTTAAAGAAAAATTGTATTTTAAAACATTGTTGGCGATAAACCCAAATTCATCTTCTTTTCAAAAATGGAATCTACACGGAAACACAATAGTATACAATCGATATAAATTTCCGTGTCAGACTAATAATATAAATGGAATAACAGCAAGGCATTTTAAATTCCATATATAGTAACAGTCTTCATTCGCAGAAGCTCATCTCGATTATTACTAAATCGAATTCCATTCAATTCCAATATAATATATTAAATTGGAAAACTTTACTTTGAAAAATTTCCATTTAAATCTTAATAAAAGATTTATAAATTCCAAACTATATTTTCACTGTCAATTGGGTTAAAGAACAAATGTCGTTAAGAACACAGTTCACGATAAACCCAATTCACATTTCATTTTATTCCAATTACCAAAGATAACTGGAAACTCCAATAATCTTAATTAAAAGATTTATACTCCAAAAATATATTTTCATTGTAAATTGGGTTAAGGAACAAATGTCGTTAAGAACACAGTTCACGATAAACCCAATTCACATTTCATTTTATTCCAATTACCAAAGATAATTGGAAATTCCAATAATCTTAATTAAAAGATTTATACTCCAAAAATATATTTTCACTGTAAATTAGGTTAAAGAACGAATGTCATTAAAAACACAGTTCACAATAAACCCAATTCACATTTTATTTTATTCCAATTACTTAATATAATTGGAAACTCCAATAATCTTAATTAAAGATTTATTCTTTTCATACGGGGTTTAATAACAGTGTTATTTAAGACATCATTCACGACAAACCCAAAATCCAATCCATTTATTTAATATGTTGGAAAATTTGATTATATTAAAACCATTACAAATCCAATTTATTATTTGTAAAATAATTGAATTATTATTCTAGTTAATAACTAGTACATTTCGATAAAAATATATTTTAGTCTTTTCAAGCTTGGAATTTTTCATCCAAAATCTTTCCAAATCATTTATTATGATTTTACATGATTTTTACATATTTTTAATAATTTTATTAAGGCCTTTACAATCGGTTTCCAATAACGGTCACCGAACTGCATTAATAGTGACCTTTTCTAAAATTGATCTGGACATAATTCCAAGTCCAACTGTTATATTTCAAATCTCTTATATTCATTGGAAAGCTCTTTTCGATACGAACCCAACGGTTCCGGTATTAGGACAATCCGATGGTCGGATCTCTCGTTACGCCCATTTGAAGTTAGCGATCGAAATTCACGAACGGTCGCTGCTCGGCGCGTTCTATTCAGGCCATTAAATATATATAATATATTTTATATATATATATATATATATATATATATATATATATATATCGTTGATTTCCATTTGAATAATATTTTATAAATAGTTTATAAACTCATTTTAAAACGATTCCAACTTCATTTTTTCAATTTTAAATAAAAATTGAATATTCTATGTCTTTATCATATTAAAATGATAATATTTTCAAAATATTATATTTTGAAATCATTTCTTTTCGATATTCATTATAAAATGAATAAAATCGATCGATAAACCCATTTGGGTTAAAATGGCGTTTGCTACTTAACGCTGCTTCACATTTCAATATTTTGTGTCCATTCAAAATCGGACATCAAAATCACCATTTTATTCTTTACTGAATATTATTTTAAAATATTCGTTATTTTAAAATATTCTTAATTTCCAAAGATTCTTTATTTAAAATATTCTTTATATTAAAATGATCTTTTGCATTGAAATGTTCTTTTATATATAAATGTTCTTTTACATAAAAATGGTCTTTTATATATAAATGTTTCTTTTATATATGCTTCATTTCCATCGTTTATAAAATCAGATTATGCTTCTCTGTTTAGATCTGCCCCGCGAAATGTTGGATCGTATAAACCCCTTCATTTTGACATTCCGCGTGATGGTAAGAAGAAAAAGGTTCCAGATCTAGTTAAACAGGAAGGTCTCAACTATTGGAACAATTATCTGATCGGTTTCTTCCTTGACAGTACGTTATCCTATCATGCAGTTTCAAACTACTTACATAATCATTGGAAGTTATTGGGGAATGTTGATATTAAGTCAGATGGATTTCATTATTATTTTAATTTTTCCAATGACTCTGATAGAGAAAAGATACTCAGATCCGATCTGATATTCATACGTGGTAGGATGTTTATCATATCTATATGGGATCCTTCTATTGGCTGTGCTCAATCACAAGTTAGAAAAGTTCTAGTATGGTTACATTTATATAGAATTCCCACGGTTTTATGGACATTACTTGGTATAAATTGGCTTGTTAACCGTGTTGGTAGGTTAATCTGTTATGATATTAGCACTTAAAGGTTAGATCGGTTTAGATATGCCAAAGCTTTGGTTGAAATTACACCAGATTATAAACTTCCTAATGCTATTGAAGTGGATGGTTTGGGGGATACATGTCCAACAGTGAGGGTTAGCTATGATTGGAAGCCAAAGATATGCACTAGTTGTAAGATTTTTGGCCATCAAACCAGTGAGTGTGATTTGCATGCTAATGAAAACAGAGTTAATGTGAATAGGATCAATGTTGAGATGAGCGATTTTCGAGTAAATGAAAATGTTGAAAGCCAGAAATCTAATAAGAACAAACAGGCTAATGTAAATCAGGATCATTGGACTTATGTTGATAAGAAGAAGCAATACAGTATTGGAGGATAAAGGAGATAAAAGTCAATAAGAACAAGGCAGCTAATGAAAATGTGGCTGGCATTGAAATCGAAAATTCAATTGCAGATTTGGCATCTGATCACAATGAAGCTAAAATGGATGGTATTCATAAAGGGGATATCAATGATCAATCACAGCCATCATCAAACAATGGCAATCAGGTCAGTAAAGAAGTTAATGTGGATGATGATTTGGTTGGCAATCTGTTTGATGATGCCTTTAATAATACAGGTAATTCTTCCTCTACTAGCCTTGGTAATTCCACAAGTATAGTGCTTCTTCTTCTGGACATTCATCTAGTTCTTCTGTTGCTGCTACTTGTTCATCTATTTCTGGAACCATGTCCTGCTCCTCCACATACAGTCAAAGCTCTCCAGCATCATCATGCATGAATTTCTCCTTTGCTTTGACAAGTGCATCTACTTCAAAAGCCAAGCAATCTGCATCACCATATGAAAATTTAAAACCTCTTGATCATCTTATTCTTCCACCACCTGCTACTAATTCTACATTATTATCCACTGCTGCACCAATGAGTGCCTACCCCTCGTCTAAATCTAAAGGGAAAATATTAAAAGGAAAATTCTGGGCTGATGGAGATCTTGACGAGGGGAATGAGTACAGTATTGAAGATGTACTACCAGTGGGTAGTAATATGAAGTCGCATAAAAGGCATACTAGAAGAAATCCTTCCCCCTTATTTGATCCTTTCATCACATGATTATTGTTTGGTCATTGAGTTAAGGATTGGTAAGCTATTGTAATGTTGGGGATGCTAATGTTTTGATCATGCAATGGAATGGTAGTTTCTGTACTGATCTTGCATGCAAGGTTATTTTGCTGAATGAAGATTATTTTTCTTTCTTTTTGTAATTTTCTATTATATGGAACTTGTGTCTTTGTGAGTGAGTAATTGGTGAATTTTGGAATTTTAGAGAGTGTTGGTGATATGTCATAGCATACTTGTATATGCTTTAATGCATATTGTAAATGTTTGGTGAGTAATAAATTTTGCGCTTATCCTTCAAAAAAAATGTTCTTTTACAAAAAAAAATGGTCGTTTATATATAAATGTTTCTTTTATATATAAATGTTTCTTTTACATAAAAAGGTGTTCTTTACATTAAAATGTATTCTTTACATTAAAACGTATTCTTTACATTAAAATGTTCGATTACGTTAAAATGATTCCTTTACATTAAAATAATTTTGAATCGGAATGCGACTCAATCAACTACCAAATAATTTCAGTTATACGGATTTCATACATCGCGTATGTGCAACTATAATGATAAATAATCAACAAACAGTCCATTCACATCCAGAGTGAAATTTACAACTGTGTGAGCATTAAAATAAATAAATAAATAACGCTCATCGCAGATTGTCAATCCATCGATTGACATATAATTAAATATATGGATTAGTGTATGTCAAATATTATCCCAATACCCGTGTGGGGTTTTCAAACAACAACAGTTTATTTATTTGTGTAGTTGGGCGATGTGTAAAATTTTATCGTCCCAATCCATATAATGTTAACATTTCATACAAAATGATAATTCTATAATGTTAACATTTCATACATTTCATACAAATGACAATTCCATAATGTTTACATTTCATATAAAATGATAATTCCATAATGTTTACTTTTGATACAAAATGACAATTCTATAATGTTTACATTTCATACAAAATGACAATTCTATAATGTTTACATTTCATACAAATGATAATTCTATAATGTTTACATTTCATACAAAATGATAATTCTATAATGTTTACATTTCATACAAAATGATAATTCTATAATGTTTACTTTTCATACAAATGTTTACTTTTCATACAAAATGATAATTTTATAATGTTTACTTTTCATAAAAAATGATAATTCTATAATGTTTACATTTCATACAAATGATAATTCTATAATGTTTACATTTCATACAAAATGATAATTCTATAATGTTTACATTTCATACAAAATGAAAATGGTCTTTTTATAATGATAATTTTTATATAGTGAAAATGGCCTTTTTATTTTGCTAACATCTTATATAACAAAAATGACAATTTTATTTTGCTAACATTTTATACAACAAAAATGACAATTTTATTATGCTAACATTTTATATTAAAAAAATGAAAATTTTATTATACTAACATTTTATACAATAAAAATGATAATTTTATTATGCTAACATTTTACATAGCAAAAATGATAATTTTGTTATGCTAACATTTTATATAAAAAATTGATAATTTTATTATGCTAACATTTTATCTGACAAAAATGATACAATACAGTCAATATACACAATTCAATCCAAACAATCAATCAATCATGGTTTGTACATAAAAATAGTGTCAGGTGCTACTAAGCACCGTCTGCGATCTAGTATATATTTAACTATAAAATAATTTGAGTGAGAAAGAGTTCTCACCGTCGGTTTCCACTCCGTCAGTTTTAATTTCTGAATTTCTGAACAGTTCGGATTTGAATTTACCCAAAATTCTAACGTGCACCATTTCGGTCCTGGTCAGTTCTGAAATGTAGTGTTCGTTGAGACGATTCCAACGGACACAGTTTCATCAATTTCTTACAACGTATGGAAGAGATATACATTTTACAAATTTACACAATTTGATGATTATTAACCAATATAATTATATAAATTATTAATCTAATTTATTCCACCTCATCACGTTTAATGCTTAAACAGATCGCTCCTTCTTCCTTCCTAAACACGCTGTAACTAAATCGAACCCAACGTCAACCCTAATTCCTCAATTTCGCACGCATCCCCAAGCTACTAGAGATCGATCCGAACATGCCAAGTGGGATTCGAGCCACCTTCTTGCGCATCCAACAGTGGTGAACTCGCAGCCCCAATTGCATCAGAAAATGCCTGCCAACATCACCACTTCAGGAACGAAATTCGAACAGAATACCTTAATTAATCCGATCATAACCATTCAAGTGATGGAGTTTGTTGAGTGATACAATCTTACCGTATGAAGTTGCTTTGATTATTGTATGGATTGTGGGTTAGGATGGAAGGAACTTCGAACATTTCTGTTCGTTCAAAATGGAGGAACGACAGCTGTGTTTAGGTGATAAGAGAATTAGGGTTAAGCGTATTTTCAACAGTATATATAGAGTATTTTCTATATTATTTAATTATTTAATTTCTTAATTCAAAAATAACTTGTTAAACCATCTGAACTCCAAATGAGACCCAACGACTGTCACCCCTAGCTAATTACCCCCATTTCGGACACAATGGGATATGTTTCGTAACCCAACTCGGCTGTTACAATTAGTTTTTATCAAAATTAAAATATAAATCAATATATATTTAATTTAAACGTACTTTTTAATTTGCCAAGGCCACATACTGACTCTAAAAATTACAGAAAAATTATTTCTAGCTTTGTTTTGATGATACGGTCCTAAAAAACTATTTTCGTCTAATTTGGAGATCGTTTGAAAAATGGCCATTTTCTGGTCGATCCAATTTGAGTGAAAATTTGTCAAAACACGTTTTCTTTTGCCACGCTCATATATTAATTCCAAAAATTATGAAAATTGGAATCTAGCAATAATTTGACATTCTGGATCCAACTAAAGTGGTTTCATCGAAAACAGAGGTCGTTTGCAAAATGGCTATTTATACGGGCTATATATTATATTAAATTCCATAGCGACTATTCTGAATATTCAACTGCCATAACTTTTTAATCCCGCTATGAAATTTCTATTTTTCAGATTCGTTAGAAAGATATTTCTAAACAGATTTAAGCATCTCTGGTTTTACCAAAATCCGGTTTATTTTGAATCCTGTACATTCAATTGAAATTTGAAAATGAATTTCCAACTACCGCGCCATTTCAGGCTCGTTATATAATTAAAATAAATTTATTCATTCTAACTTCAATTAAAATAAATTTTTAGTCGTAATTATTTAAAATAAATTAATATAAATATTTATAATCCATTAAAATTGCTAAATTTTTTTTTTTTTAAATTGGCTCAAAATTTTTGGATTGTTACAATCTCCCCCACTTAAAATCTTTTCATCCTCAAAAAGGAACGGTACTGAAAGTTGTTTAACTAACCAACTCAACTTTCAATTTTAATCAAATTTCAATTCAGTTTAATATTAAATTCGATTTAGCTAAATTTATCGTTTTTTCTCATATTGGTTAAATTAATTATCATTCCAATTTTTTTTATTTTTTAAACTAATTATCAAACATCACAACCAGCAATCAATTAGGTGATTAACTTTTTAAATATATATAACCTTTATATATAGTCAAAAATCATATTTCAGTGCAAATCACAACAATAAACCCTATCTAGTTTTGGTTCTCACACCAGTCAATGGAAATATATAGATATACCACTTTCTAAGCTCGAACACAAATATTGATGATGGAGCTCCATCATCAGAATCATCTCCGGGTGACTAGAGTGTAATTCTATATCTATTCAGTATATCCGTTAGTTACGCGTATATTCAAAATCTTTATATACTCGATTGTCCAAATTAAGATAAAATATTATACTCAAATATGTATTTTAAGATAAAAAATTAAAAACTAAATTTGTTTTCATTTTTATTTTAAAGAAAATAATACTCTTCACACTCATTCTAGGATACTACTGATCCCATCTTTAACGAGTCATTCTTATTGGATATTACTAATCCAATCTCTGATGAATTCTACCGTTCTGTTCTAATGTGCCTTGTTCTCGAGCTCTGTAAACCAAAGCTCTAATACCAAATGAAACGACCCAAACTTCCCCGTAAAGGAAAGTACGGATTGCTTTGAGAACAACACTCATCAGAACACAAACAGAAGAACATTTCATTGCTTATTACAACAATTACATCAGAGTACAAGAACATTTCAGAGTAAAAATATCAGAGATTTAAATTACATTTTTAAAATACATAGCAGCGGAAAAATAATACAAAATACAACTGAAAGAAATACACGAATACAGAGCTTTCTGAATATCGCCTCAGTTGTAAACCAGGATCCTATGAATATAATATCTGCAAAACCAAAACTACTAGCTGCCCGTGTGGAAAATATTGGCACCCAGAGTTTAGGTTAAAACAATATACTCCAGGTCAGTCATGGGACATGTGTGAGAACTAAAACAGTTATTAGCTTGATTTTAAAGTTGGGTGAATCATGGAACCACGTCGTATAACACAGAACGGGTTTACTCCACATGAATCTTAGTTTAAATTAAAACAACGCAATGCTTTTTTGAAAAAATGAAGCTATTATAAGACTCAGGTCCCATCACACAATGCAACGCAAGTCGGAGGATAGTGTTTTCCATTATAACAGCCAAAATATGCTTGATATGTATAAAACACATTATTTTGATATTACTATAGTGTATAGTGTCAAAAACAACTTCAAATATAATATAAATGTATCAATCATATACGACATGCGTACTGTATATCATGTCGCCAAACTAGTTCTACAATCAAAACCGCATGATGTCGTATTGGAAGTTGGATTTTCATCTATGAACCAAGGCAAGAGATAGTCTTTACAGAATTCGAGACACTCTAGCCCGTGCCTCAGGACTCAGCCGCCGATGATTAGTTATACCATAAACTATATGTTAACCTACCCTATAGGGAATAAAATAATCTGGTCAGTAATGTCGACCAGACCACTATCGATATATATATATATATATATATATCTGAGGCACCTCTCTATCCATCAAGTAATAAGCAACATCCACATGAGTAAACAGTCTGGGCTCCATACCATGACGTTACTCCTAGCTAGAAACTAACATACGTCCATTTCCCTGGGGTCTTTCTCCCATTTATGGTTCATACCGGGGTGTGAGGCTCGCGAAGTAACGCTATACACAAAGCCATGCCTAAATAAGTTGTGCTTTGATCATCAACCACAAGGCTCTGCTTTTCAACAAAAGCCTTAATCATTTGCATCTTAGCATTCCACATTGTCAGTCCATACCATACCATTGATTTCTGCCAATATACAACCTCTAAGCTTGTACGTCTCAGAGAAGGGTGTTAAGCAAGAGAATAAATTTTCCGCCACCAAACTGGTATATATTTAGCAAAGATCAACGAATACAACATAAAGGAATACAACGTCAGACATACCATCCATTTACAAGTCCGTTCTGGGTCTGAACGAAGCTGGAGGCACCTTATTCCTCGTCCCATATGCCCAATACAGGAGAGATGTCCTCGCATATCCGGTCGATCTCCAAGTACGTTTGGATGATCACCACTTATTACCTTGTCTTGGGTATACGGCTTAATTAAGACATCAGTAATCACCCAAACAATGTGAAGAACTCCGGTCTTCAACACCGTCTTCATCTTTGACTCTTAATTGTCGTAGAAATTATTCAGAATGGGTTAAACCCGGTCTTTCCGAATAATCCACGTATTTTATAAACAAGTGCTGTAAAAAACATTATACGCCTCATTCCAATTCAGAATATTCTTTTAATAAAATATTCACGTTATTAATCTAATTTAAGATTCATTAAAACTCTAATTCAGTTTTAATCTCAAAAATCATTACTTAATGATTATTCAAATTTAAGAAATTAATCTTATCTATAATTGGGTTAAAGAACAAATGTTATTTTAAAACATTGTTCGTGATAAACCCAAATTCATCTTCTTTTCAAAAATGGAATCTACACGGAAATCATAACAGTATATAATCGATATAAATTTCCGTATCAAGCTAATAATATAAATGGAATAATGGCAAGGCCTTTTAAATTCCATATATAGTAACAGTCTTCATTAGCAGAAGCTCATCTCGATTATTACCAAATCGAATTCCATTCAATTTCAATTTAATATAATAAATTGGAAAACTTTACTTTGAAAAAAATCCATTTAAATCTTAATAAAAGATTTATAAATTCCAAATTATATTTTCACTGTCGATTGGGTTAAAGAACAAATGTCTTTAAGAACGCAGTTCACGATAAACCCAATTCACATTTCATTTTATTCTAATTACCAAAGATAATGGGAAACTCCAATAATCTTAATCAAAAGATTTATACTCCAAAAATATATTTTAACTGTAAATTGGGTTAAAGAACAAATGTCGTTAAGAACACAGCTCACGATAAGCCCAATTCACATTTCATTTTATTCCAATTACCAAAGATAATTGGAAACTCCAATAATCTTAATTAAAAGATTTATACTCCAAAAATATATTTTCACTGTAAATTAGGTTAAACAACGAATGTCATTAGAAACACAGTTCACAATAAACCCAATTCACATTTCATTTTATTCCAATTACTTAATATAATTGGAAACTCCAATAATCTTAATTAAAGATTTACCCTTTTCATATGGGGTTTAAGAACAGTGTTATTTAAGACACCATTCATGACAAACCCAAAATCCAATCCATTTATTTAATATGTTGGAAAATTTGATTATATTAAAACTATTACAAATCCAATTTATTATTTCCAAAATAATTGGATTATTATTCTAGTTAATAACTAGTACAATTCGATAAAAATATATGTTTATCTTTTCAAGCTTGGAATTTTTCATCCAAAATCTTTCCAAATCATTTATTATGATTTAACATAATTTTTACATATTTCTAATAATTTTATTAAGGCCTTTACAGTTGGATTCCAATAACGGTCACCGAACTGCATTAATAGCGACCGTTTCTAAAATTAATTTGGACATAATTCCAAATCCAACGGTTAGATTTCAAATCTCTTATATTCATTGGAAAGCTCTTTTCGATACAAACCCAACGGTTCTGGTTTTAGGAGAATCCGACGGTCGGATCTCCCATTACGCCCATTTGAAGTTAATAGTCGAAGTTCGCGAACAGTCGCTGCGCGGCGCGTTCTTTTCAGGCCATCAAATATATATAATATATGTATTATATGTATATCGTCGATTTCCATTTGAATCATATTTTATAAATCGTTTATGAACTCGTTTTAAAACGATTCCAACTTCATTTTTTTCAATTTCAAAACAAAATTGAATATTCTATATCTTTACCATATTAAAATGATAATATTTTCAAAATATTATATTTTGAAATCATTTCTTTTCGATATTCATTATAAAATGAATAAAATTGATCGGTAAACCCGTTTGGGTTAAAATGCTGTTTGCTACTTAACGCTTCTTCACATTTCAATATTTTGTGTCCATTCAAAATCGGACATCAAAATCACCATTTTATTCTTTACTGAATATTATTTTAAAATGTTCGTTATTTTAAAATATTCTTAATTTCCAAAGATTCTTTATTTAAAATATTCTTTATATTAAAATGATCTTTTACATTGATTGAAATGTTCTTTTACATATAAATGTTCTTTTACATAAAAATGGTCTTTTATATATAAGTGCTTCTTTTATATATAAATGTTCTTTTACAAAAAAAAATGGTCTTTTATATATAAATGTTTCTTTTACATATAAATGTCCTTTTATATAAAAATGTTTCTTTTACATAAAAAGGTGTTCTTTACATTAAAATGTATTCTTTACATTAATACGTATTCTTTACATTAAAATGTTCGATTATGTTAAAATGATTCCTTTACATTAAAATAATTTTGAATCGGAATGCGACTCAATCAACTACCATATAATTTCAGTTATATGGATTTTACACATCGCGTGTATGCAACAATAATGATAAATAATCAACAAACAGTCCATTCACATCCAGAGTGAAATTTACAACTGTATGAGCATTAAAATAAATAAATAAATAACGCTCATCGCAGACTGTTAATCCATCGATTGACATATAATTAAATATTGGAATTAGTGTATGTCAAATATCATCCCAATACCCGTGTGGGGTTTTCAAACAACAACAATTTATTTATTTGTGCAGTTGGGCGATGTGTAAAATTTTATCGTCTCAATCCATATAATGTTAACATTTCATATAAAATGATAATTCTATAATGTTAACATTTCATACAAAATGACAATTCTATAATGTTTACCTTTAATACAAAATGATAATTCCATAATGTTTACATTTCATACAAAATGATAATTCTACAATGTTTACTTTTCATACAAAATGATAATTCTACAATGTTTACATTTCATACAAAATGATAATTCTACAATGTTTACATTTCATACAAAATGATAATTCTATAATGTTTACTTTTCATACAAAATGATAATTCTATAATGTTTACTTTTCATACAAAATGATAATTCTATAATGTTTACTTTTAATAAAAATGATTATTCTATAATGTTTACTTTTCATACAAATGATAATTCTACAATGTTTACATTTCATACAAAATGATAATTCTATAATGTTTACACTTCATACAAAATGAAAATGGTCTTTTTATAATGATAACTTTTTATACAGTGAAAATGGTCTTTTTATTTTGCTAACATCTTATATAACAAAAATAACAATTTTCTTTTGCTAACATTGTTATACAACAAAAAATGACAATTTTATTATGCTAACATTTTATATAACAAAAAGATAATTTTATTATACTAACATTTTATACAACAAAAATGATAATTTTATTATGCTAACACTTTATATAACAAAAATGATAATTTTGTTATGCTAACATTTTATATAACAAAAATGATAATTTTATTATGCTAACATTTTATATGACAAAAATGATACAATACAGTCAATGTACACAATTCAATCCAAATAAACAATCAATCATGGTTTGTACATAAAAATAGTGTCAGGTGCTACTAAGCACTGTCTGCAGCCTATTATATATTTAACTGTAAAATAAATTGAGTGAGAAAGAGTTCTCACCATCGGTTTCTACTCCGTCAGTTTTAATTTCTGAATTTCTGAACTGTTCGGATTTGAATTTGCCCGAAATTCTAACATGCTCCGTTTCGGTCCTGGTCAGTTCTGAAATGTAGTGTTCGTTGAGACGATTCCAACGAACCGAGTTTCAATAATTTCTGGCAACGTATGGAAGAGATATACAGTTTAAAAATTTACACAATTTGACGATTATTAACCAATATAGTTATATAAATTATTAATCTAATTTATTCCACCTCATCATGTTTAAACCTTAAGCAGACCACTCCTTCTTCCTTCCCAAACACGCTGTAACTAAATCGAACCCAATGTCAACCCTAATTCCGCAATGTCGCATGCATCCCCGAGCTACCAGAGATCGATCCGAACATGCCACGCCAACGGGCTTCGAGCCACCTTCTTGCGCCTCCAACCGTGGTGAACTCGCGGCCCCAATTGCATCAGAAAACGCCTGCCAAGTTCACCACTTCAGGAATGAAATTCGAACAGAATACCTTATTTAATCCGATCATAACCGTTCAAGTGATGGAGCTTGTTGAGTGCTACAATCTTACCGTATGAAGTTGCTTTGATTATTGTATGGATTGTGAGTTAGGATGGAAGGAACTTCGAACATTTCTGTTCGTTCAAAATGGAGGAACGGCGGTTGTGTTTAGGTGATAAGAGAATTTGGGTTAAGCGTATTTTCAACCGTATATATAGAGTATTTTCTATATTATTTAATTATTTAATTTCTTAATTCAAAAATAGATTGTTAAACCATCCGAACTCCAAACAAGACTCAACGACTGTCACCCTAGCTAATTACCCCATTCCGGACATAATGGGATATGTTTCGTAATCCAATTCGGCTGTTACGATCAGTTTTTATCAAAATTAAAATATAAATCAATATATATTCAATTTAAACGTATTTTTTAATTTGTCGAGGCTACATACTGACTCTAAAAATTATAGAAAAATTATTTCTAACTTTGTTTTGACGATGCGGTCCTAATAAAACTAATTTCGTCGAATTTAGAGATCGTCTGAAAAATGGTCATTTTCTGGTCGATCCAATTTGACTGAAATTGACAAAACATGTTTTCTTTTGCTATGCTCACATATTAATTCCAAAAATTATGAAAATTGGAATCTAGCAATAATTTGACATTCCAGATCCAACCAAAGTGGTCTCATCAAAAACGGAGGTCGTTTGCAAAATGGCTATTTATACGGGCTACATATTATATTAAATTCCATAGCGACTATTCTGAATATTCAACTGACCATAACTTTTTATTCCCGCTATGAAATTATAATTTTTCAGATTCGTTAGAAAGATATTTCTAAACAGATTTAAATATCTCTAGTTTTACCAAAATCCATTTATTTTGAATCCTGTACACTCAATTGAAATTTGAAATTGAATTTCCAAACTATCGCGTCATTTCAGGCTCGTTATATAATTAAAATAAATTTATTCATTCTAACTTCAATTTAAATAAATTTTTATTCGTTATTATTTAAAATAAATTAATTTAAATATTTAAAATCCATTAAAATTGCTAAAATAAAATTTTTAAATTGACTCAGAATTTCCGGGTTGTTACAAGTTTGTATATATAAGGAAGTTATATATAAATATATTCAAAATAATTTAAATCGAAGACAACGAAGAAATCAACGTGCAGAAAAGACCATTGATGGACGACCCAACCTTTACCTGGGTCGACCTATGGGTCGACCAATGCATAGAAGGGGTGACCCAGCAGCATGCTGGGCGAATTCCTGTTGTTGTACCTTGACTGTTTTGTTTGCTAGGTTCATTCGCTGACTCAGATTACATGTATGGCTTAGATTGAAAACCTAATATCTAACGGTTAAGAATTGACTCTGCTAATATATAAAAAGATGGCTCTCTCTCTCATTTTGTCTACACACAATTATTCTTCACCTCTCTCTGGATCCATGACATATTCTTAATTAAATAATAAAATAGGGAGACGCTGCTGAAATCAAGATTAACAAAGAGGATTCAAGATGTGTAATCAACCTCCAACCTTGTAATCAATGTACAACTCTGCATACAACCTTTTCTACAACAACATATATGTATAAGAAGTAATCTCTTCTTCACCAAGTCCCGCTGTGAGTTTCATGTTATTTTCAGATCTGATACCTAGAATTTTATCAGACAGTAAATAAAAGTGGATCTAGAACATACAGTACCTATAAAACTATACATGTTCTTTTATTGTTATTCACCTATGCCATTGCTACAGTAATATATGTTCTTTTACTGTCAGTTGATTAATTAGTTTTGCATATCTATCTTCCCTTTCCCTATTTCTGCTGTTTTAATTTATTTCCAGTTTTGCCTATATGCCTAGTTTATACAGCTTGATTTGGTTATATTCTTCTTCTATTTTTTCCTTTTTACCTACGCTAAGCCTAGGCCATTGAAAGCCTAGGCCATGCCCAGTTTAAGATTGCGTATAGTTAAAATTGGGATAATAAGAAATGACATGAAAAAGGAGAATATGAGAATATTATAAGTTAAGGACTTTTTGACTGTAATTTGGGATAGGAATAATATGGATGCACTTGTACTTGTTGTAACTTGGGAATATAATTAAAAAAGATAATATGCATAAACTTGTACATGCTGTAATTTGGGAATATAATTGAAAGGAATAGTATACATATGTGTAAACATGTTAGATTTGACTTAATACAGACATTAAGTAAAAGACATGTTAAAATAGTATAAGTACCAGATATAGGTTAGGTAAACTAAATTACTATAGTAATTATATACATCTGGGCAGGTGTTTGTTTTGGGAGAGGGTTGTACACACATAATAACATGTAATATTACAACCACACTTATTAATGAACCTTCTAGGTTAAACCTGATTATTAATAAGATAAGAAGTCCCTCGTTCTGTTGTTGTATCGGGTTTTGGGGACTCTTAAATCCTAGTTACTTGGGGGCACAAGCTTAGGGGGTTTGACTTAATGCATTCTTTTATGAGTGACGTTAACGGATGTGGGGTACCACAAATGACCAATTAAGGTCTTGTCGCCCATACTTTTAGTTATGGGTTACCTGAATCTTTGGCCACATACATACTAAATCGTTTTATATCCCGAAGTAGAAAAATCATTAACAAAAATAATCACAAATAAATCAAATCTATGATAATTTCCATTTCCAAATAATTTCAAAATTACCGGTTTTAGTCCTCGAAATCCTTTCTGTTTTATAAAACATTTTTATAGAACATTCCGTGTCCAAAATCATACAAACTCATATTTGGACAAATTATATATGAGAATTATTTAGAAAATTGCACAGACCCAATAGTGCAACTCCCGTAGCCAAATTCGGATAATTTCATAAGCTTATTTTATTATTTAATTAATTAATATTACTTAAATTTCAAATTGTTGCAGTTGTTGATCGTACTCGAATTCCGAGAAATCCAATCATCTCCTCGGACCATCCGCCTCGATGTTGAGCAATCACTACGTCCAACTGTGCAATCAATTCCCCGTTGTTACCCCAATATCCCCATTATATCGTGTAGCGGATTTCTACCGATACGTTATTTCCAATTAGCATATGAAATAACTTTTCCGCTCTAAGCCCGCTATATTTCGATATTTTCAGTGTATCCCATTATTTTAACTATATTCTGTTATTTCCGATGTATCTTCTATAAAAGAAATGAATTTAAAAATGACGTTTATATAGTATAAGATTTATAGAATTAGCTTTTTAATAACAAAAATCAACATATATTCTTTAGAATATAAAATACTATAATATTCTATTAAATATAATCAAGCTAAATAAAAGTTTTTATTTACATATATTTGCTTATGCTTTTATTTAAAATTAAGAATGTACTAATTATAATTAAGCTGAATGTTAATTTTCCATTTATTTGTCATTTATATATTTGTAAAAGCAATAAGTATGAGTTTTATATGCTATTTTAGACTCATCTGCTATAATCCGTTGTTACCTCGCTTTATCTCCGCTACAACATTTTGTACTTCAGCCGTATTAGATTCGTCAGAGCGCTTTAACTGCACAACGTCCAAGTCCAAAGTTTTTTGGTTAACACAGACCTAAATAACAATCATCCTATGATAACAGCAAATACCAACATTGCACAATTTCATAAACAATTACATCAGAACAAATATCTTACAAATAAAAAAAATTAAAGGGCTCAAAGATCATACTTTATAGATGCAAAGCATAGAGAAAGCGACATCCTTTGCTAGATAAAATAAAAATGCACTTTCGATGCAAACAAAATGAATTTTTTAAAGAGACATATTATTTCTTTTGTCCTTTTTTTTTTTTTTTTTTCCCACTCTCAACTTTGAAAAAGAGTGAGCTAATGTTGTTTACGAACGGACTTTGCCTAACAATTTTTGAAATACTGCCAAGAGTGAAAATAACTCTGCTGCATTTTGATGCATAGCGTATCTACAATCACCAGACCTAAGGAAAGCAGCGCATCAAATATTATCTACTTAAAAATTGTAAAAACCAGCTTTTTTCCTTTTTCTTTTTTTCTTTTTCTTTTGTAAACCATGTAATATGATCCACTTAGTATATGCTATTAGCTGCTTAGTTTTATAATTATGATCGTGTTAAAATAAATAATGAAATAGTTCTTTTTGGAATTGGTTGGTCTGTTGTTGTATTTTACTGCTGGTTTTGTATATGTACAGGTCATTCTATGAATTGGAGAATGACTAGATTCTCTCTTTTTGTTACAAAGTATCTATTTTTGTTGAAATAAAATAAAATTACAACACATGATAAGCTTTGGCTCAATTACAGTACGGCATATTGTTGTTATTTTTTTTTTCTTTCTGAAAGTTGATCATTAATGACAATATATTGTTAATTTGCCAGACAAAACCAGCAACAGACTTTTCATTTTGCAAGCATAACTGGGTTATGGTAACGGAATAACTTGAAAATTAGCATGCGGATATCTTTGAAAACCGCTTACTGCATAGAATGCAAAAATACACACCTAATTGCCAAGAAATGACATTTCATAATAATTATTGTTCAAAATGAAATGCTGTTCGACTCATTTTCCTCCAACCGGGTAGCAAGAAATGATAAGTAAATTAAATGACAGTAACAAACACAAACAAAGCACGGGTTCAGACCAGTAACATAAAAACCAACATGAAATTAGTATCAAAGTCACTGCGCCTTGAGAATTTAGCAGACATGCCAAAACATAGAGCAAATAAATTAAAACCTCTTAATCAAATGATCAAAACACAATTACAAACATTGAAAACGACTCCTGTGATCAGCAATCGCGTTTGTTGTTTCCAATATGCATATATCATGATTACAAAATATAACCTTATTGCATGCCATATTTCAGCATTGACAACGTAATACAAGTAAAAAGAAAAACAATGCAACAAAAGTAGCCAACTGCCAATTATAAGAATTGCAAGCAAAAATAAATAAATTAGAAACATGATTTGCAGTCGTTTATTCACTTTTTCTTCGGCATCTCAAAACTATAGCGGCAACCGATGAACTAATGCAATCGGAACAAAATTTAAAGGTTGTCGATGACTGCTTTGGTGAAATCAGTAGTTGTTGCAGTGCCTCCAAGATCACCAGTTCTATATTTGCCATCGGCAATTGTTTTGAGTATTGCATTTTGGATGAGATCAGCTTTATCCGTTAGTTTCAAGTGACGGAGCATCATTACAGAGCTCAAAAGAAGGGCAGTTGGATTCGCCAGATTCTGTTATTCATTAATAATCGCATTAACCTAAAGACTATATAAACTAGATTTCACTCAAAAGTCATAAAAAATGGGGAAAATGAATGTAATAAATAACCACTAATGTTCTATATCTGTTTGAAAGGGGAACAATTGACATTTCAATCCTAGAATAACAACGGTGCAAAATAATAAGGATCACTTTCAGATATAAGTTAGATATCTGATTTGATTAACTTAAAGCATTCATCATAATGTGTAGGTACTGCAACTGTACACACTATACTAAAGATAATTTTCACTGGATGAATCAAGTGTATGATAAGAGATGTAATTCATTTACTCACGTTTTCTTCCCACTCATTTTCACACTTTCTGTCAACGGATGCTGTACATAAAAAAGCTCCAACAGTGCAACTAACAGATGCATTTTCATCATATTACATGCAGAATACATAAAAAAAGTGTGTGATTTTGATTATGAACCAACAAATGTTGGTAAAAAATGAGTGCAGATGGAAGTAGAATCACTAATAATAAACATCAAATTACTAACTAGTAATAGAAGAGGTTATTGAAAAATAAAGTTCAACGAGTGAGAATATAGCACCTTTCCAGCTATATCTGGAGCAGAACCATGCACAGCCTCTGCCAAGCAAATTCCACCTTCACCAATATTGCAGCTGCAAAGAGTAGCACAGTGGATGAGTGACCTCAAACTAAATTAAATTTGAACAGGGTATGTATGTGTGTGTGCGCACACACACACAAGTTAGTATACCTAGGGGTCAATCCCAATCCACCGATCAAGCCAGCACAAAGATCACTAATAATATCACCATAGAGATTTGGCATCACCAATACGTCAAACAAAGAAGGATTTTTAACTAACTGTATTACACAAAAATCGAATCAATGGGTCAGACCATAGAATAAATAAACAAGAGAAAAGAGACTTTATTTTTTCAAGCACATTGCCAACATGTCAAGCTTTTGGATTTGACTGCTCATTCAACCCCAAAAACAATACCATTTTATTCAGTGATGACCAAAATAAACATTCAATAAAAAAGGGTCATACCATCATACAACAATTGTCAATGATTACTTCTTCATAAGTAATTTCAGGGTATTTCTCGGCAACTTCACGACAGCACTGCAAATGTAACACAAACATCACTTCCCAGATTATTATAATATATGTTAGACAAATAAAGAAGAAATAAATTACCTTCAAGAAAAGTCCATCAGACATTCTCATTATGTTTGCTTTGTGTATAGCTGACACCCTTTTCCTCCCATTACTCTTGGCATAATGAAAAGCATATTCTGCTACTCTTGTACTTGCATGTCTAGTAATGATCTTAAGACTTTCTACAACTCCTCTCACCACCTATACTCAAAGTAAATGAGAGTTTAATCCCTAATTGAACATATACATATTCACACAGCCCCGTTAGTCTAGTCCAAATAACATTTATGCAAAGGTAACCTGCATTGCGAGTCAATCAAATAGAATACAAGTGGGTAATAAACCAAGTTGATCATGATACGTTCAGGCATATGTGACTGTTCAGTTATTTTAGGTTGCAATCCATTTGGTTCAGATGGTTGTTTTTAGCGGATGTGCGTCCACCAAGGTTCAAAATCTCAGTTTTGGTTTTCTTCTCGTAGTTTTAGGAATTTCAATATAATTCATAATTTTCAGAATTTCAGTTCCGATTTCCAATTCAAAATTTGTTATTTACACATATTTGTTTTAAATTATGGAAACAAAATGTATAATTTATCTTCAATTTCAAAATCTCGGTTTTGGTTTCCATTTCGTAGTTTTAGGAATTTCAATCTAATTCATAATTTTCAGAATTTCAGTTCCGATTTCCGTTTCAAATTTTTTTATTTACACATTTGTTTCAAATTATGGAAACAAAATGTATAATTTATCTTCAATTTAGATAAAATAGAAACAAGCAATACCTATTAATTATTAATTATAAATATTTATAACATTGGAAAATGTTTATTACTTCAGTTTCGATATTACGTAGTTACATCATTTATCTATTTTGTATGTTTCTTACAAGGTTCGAAATTCCAGTTCAGTATCCGTTCTGGTCATCTAAAAAAATTGAAATTTCGGTCCCATTCCTGAAATTCGATCTAATTCCAGTATTTTTTTTTATAAATACAGAAGTACACATGCAATACAAATAATCAATGATGTTAAATTACTCGAATTACATGGAGAAAACAAAAGATACAACATAATAATTTAATATCAAAACGATTTCTCAAAGCATCGTATAACTCGTCCGTTGCTATCTTCATCTTGTGTCGGTTTATAATATGATGGAAAAACATGTTGTGTATCCGATCCAAACTTAGAAACTTTTCGCCATCATATTACCAATATTACTCAATATTACTCGATATTGACCGTTGGATTTTTTGTCCTTACATGGAGTGGAATTCATGGGGAGATCCAATAGTGAAGATCAATTGTGTCACCAATTGTGTTCAAATTTTGTGTCTAAATAGAGTTTTTCTAAAAACAACATACCTTCAAATCTATATCGAATTAGATTATAAACAATTATTTTTATATTGTCCATGGTCGTTTTTATCACTGGCCCATGGTTTATAAACCCGGCCCATTGTTTATTTTGCCATTTATAAACAATTGTTAATTTTTTTCATCTAATTAACGTTATATCCCTTGTTTTCTCCATCACCGCAAAATACTTTCGCCCAAATCAAACCAGTTGGA
This sequence comes from Allium sativum, assembly GCA_030737875.1. Lineage (NCBI taxonomy): Eukaryota > Viridiplantae > Streptophyta > Magnoliopsida > Asparagales > Amaryllidaceae > Allium > Allium sativum. The sequence goes on along the minus strand of CM060920.1, from coordinate 388,547,159 downwards.
ACCAAAACAGTGAGTGGGAAAAAAAGGATCACACAATTTTTGATTTGCAGCCACTCGATTGCATTCAATTTTAGAAGATCAGACGTTGATGAAGTTGCGTGAAGACCGACATTGAAGAAGCTGAAGTGATTTCGTGAGAACCGAAGATGTAAAGTTTGATATGTAATTGGTATGAGCTTCCTGGTTTTATAGAGAGAGTATTGATTATTGCGCATGTTTTTTTTGGGGGGGGGGGGGGGGGGGAGGGGGGCTAGCTACAGACAACATTGATTGGGCAAAAATAAAGTGTGTTGTTGATCGATTTTATGGTTCTTTCACATGAAATCGCTGTAAGATGCAACTTGCAATTTACGTGTTTTTTTTTTTTTTTTTGGTGTGGGCGAAGAAAACCAGACCCGGTTTTCTGATCATCTTCCGGTCCGGTCCACGCCGGAACCGGGCCGAGATGGCCGGAAACCCAGCGTGCCGGCCGGATTTTAATACCATGGTTTCTAAGTTAAAATTTCAGGTTTGAATACTCATATATTTGAAATTCAAATAAACTTTTTTTTTGCGATTCTTTTACAAAATTTGATTCTCAGTACTCCTTTTGCTAGAATGGAATTTCCGTTTTGGTTTCATTTCTGTTCCTACCGAAACCTGAACGAAACTATTGAAATCTTGATGTTTGGGTCAAAACGTCAAACCTTGGTGTCACTAAATATTTATATGTGAGCTAGTTTCACTACCATACATCCTTAGATATGCATTCTATTTTCACTCCAATCACTACCTAAATTTCAACATTCGTATCTGATATCTCGTTTAGCATCTCATTTGCACTTAAGCATGACGAATCTAAAACTGAGTACAATCCAAAATCTCATTCGAAGTTGTATGTTTTTCTTTTCCACGACTTCTTCCAAACAATATTGTAATCCTACTTTTTGCTTCACTCGGGCAGGTCATAAGAAAGGTTTTTTTTTTCCCGGTGGCGATATCTAAAGAATCATCCACTCACTAGCAACTAACCAACCTAGAAAATTAACAATATACTACTCCTAGTCCAATAACTCTCCTTCCATCCTCCTTCCGTCTGCCCACCCCCTCCTCCCCCCCAACCCCCCCCCCCAAACAAAAAAAAACTCCTCTCCTTTCTCCAGCACCTCCGCCGTATTTGAGCTGCAGCACCCCAGATACAACTATATATAAATGTTTATTCAACACTGTGGATGTCATCATTACGATATGTATGTCTGTGTTACACACATACACACATGTATGTGTATATATATAATTATATATATATATATATATACATATGTAAGTATGTATGTATGCATGCATGTGCATGCATGACCAGCGATAATTGCATGTGTATGCTTCACTGATAAACTTTACACACAACCTAACAACCAAAAATGAAAAGAAAATATATAGTTCGCTTTTTCCCTAATTACCGTAAGAAAAACAACGTGAACTAATGGTTTTCACTTTCTCCTTTTTTTCTAATTACAATGGCAAAAAAGATAGCATAATTTTTTTTGGCTATGGGAATAAGTGTTCCAGACATTCATATATTGTTTTATCCCTCAAATAAATTATTACTACAAAGTAGCCATTTACACTACGTACAACTCCCAAAGACATTTGTTTGAGCAGAAGGTTACCTGATGTTCAAGGCCACTGTATTCCCCCTCTGTATTCTCACGGATAGTAACAAGATCAACGTTATCGTACCGTGTTTTATAACCAGGAAGACTGTAACAAGGTCTGACATTAGCATATAAGTTGAGCTCTTTCCTTAAAGTAAGGTTTAAAGATCTGTGTCCTTTCCCAATAGGAGTAGCCATTGGACCCTTTAATCCGATACCATTTCTGCGTACAGACTCTAAGCTTTCCCATGTCAAAAAGCTTTGGGTTCTTGGGTCTACTGTTTCACCGACATAATGCTCTTCCCATTCAATAGGCACTTTTACTGCATTGAATATCTGCAACAATACCAATTAGCTATCAGAAATGAGAAGGGAAAGGAAGTCATTGTTAGACCCAGAAAATCAATGGAGTAAAAAAAAAATGTTATCTTGAAAATTAGCATGCATGAAATTTTCAGCAATCCACAAACTGATCATGCATTCAAATTGTCATTTAGTGGCAAACAAAAAGTTGAATGCCAGGAACAACAAATCCTCAGCAAGAGCTGAATAAATATGTAACTCAACTTTTAATTTATGTGGTTTGCGTTCATATTCATCCAGAAAAATTAGGTTCCGTGTGATACTTCCAAAGAATTTAAAGAGATCAGACAAATTGGACATTACTCAGTCAAACCCAAATGGCTTGAATTTTTTATTTAAACGAACAATGCATTAACACACACACACACACACACACTAATAATAATAATAATAATAATAATAATAATAATAATAATAATAATAATAATAATAATAATAAAACCAAAATTCGCTGACTATGCCTGCAAACATTTCTTTTTAAATTCATCATTGACAGGAATCAATTATTTTAGCACTTGTCTTCTTTAGCCATACTTGTTTTACTGTAATCCAAACCCCATAGTTTGTACTTAATCTGATATATGTTAATGACCATCTAGACTACTAAGGTGTAATAGATTCAAACAAAATATTACTCAAGAAAACTACACAGTTCAAAATTGGTACAAGCTTTTGTGCTCAAATTTACAAATCGTCTAGATATGAGTAATATATAATAATAAATTCAAATGCTGATTATTCTGGCTATCTTTATAAATTCACCTTGGTCAATCCCTATCATTTCAGCCCTAACCTTCTGCAGAAAATACTTGTTACATGTATATAACTTCTCATATAGATTGAGTTCCGCTATCTTTATAATCGCTAAATCTTAGATCATGAGGGTAATCAATAGTAAAAATAAATTTTGAAAGGCTCAAGGGATACAATGGAGGGATATATACTCTATTCTCATAACCATTATGTACACAATTTAACATACGTCTAAATCCAAAGGTTTGCATATTAATCTGGAAGAAGTTAGACAAACATATATAAAATGCAGCAGCAAAAACTGTTATCTCATTGTGAATTTAAGTAGCTTGTCTTAACAATGGCAATGGCTAAGCTGAAATACTGCTATGATGATTACACAAGTTTGATATCAAGCATAAGAATAAGAAATATGAAGGTAAGTTTGTATTGTTATCACACAGTATAAAAAGAAAGTTCATTAACTGAACTAGAGAACAATCTACATGTCCACCAGACTACAAAGGAATAAGCATTCTATCAAAGAACCACTCTGAGCCACAAAGATCAGTAACATGTTAAGCTCTTGGAACTCAGGAAAATAGACCAATAATGAAGATATAGTTTATAAACATTAACCTGCTTAACAGATTCAGCAATCTCAGGCCCAATCCCATCTCCGGGAAATAGAGTAGCTCGGATAGTCTGGTCTGAAGAATCACTGGAAAAGAATCGAGATGGTGTCCGGAAGGTTCCATTCGGTACCTTCTCAAGTAAGCTCCTTCGAATAAGTTGACGAAGCATGACTGAACTGAAAGCAAACACATGCGGAAAACCAAAATTAGCAGCAAATGATAATAATAAACTGAAAATATAGATCAAATTTATCTGCAATTACACTACGTGCTGCATTCATGTCAACAAATCGAGAGAAAGGCGGCGAGGCTATAGCAGTCTAAAAGAGGTGATGAGGAGTATTAAAACCAATATTTTCATAACCGGACCACAAATCAAATCGTGGCAGCTCAAGGTTCGAATGGTTTGACCGGTCAAACTGCAGTAAGCTTTACATGTTTTTTATTTGAATTACTACGCCATAAAATGTAACTTTTGAAAGCATAAAACACAACATACAAATAATGCACACCGACATCCCATATCATTTATAAGAAATAGAATCTTGTTACTATGAAAACAGTTATCATTCTTACCTACTATTAATTCTTTGAGCTGAACAATTTAAGTTAGATTATTAGTTATGTATTCTCATTTTCAATTGCAGTTAAACGCTGAATTCCATTAAGCAACTATGGTTTCTTGCAATGAAAACTAGCAGCCAGAGTGAGAAATGGTATTAATTACAATTAAATCATTAACTAGTAATGCTTAACACTGCAAAAATCGCGAGATCGTACGTTCCAAAGCGGGATTTGGTAGGAATCGCATCCCTCCCGATCCAAGAGTAAACCTGGATCGAAACCCATGTAAAACATGCGACTCAATTTCAAAACGAAAACACTGGAGTCCAATACTGGATTGCGATTACAATTTAAACATCGAATTGAAACAAAATCAACAGAGATTTAGTTCGACATCGCGATCACGAGTCAGCCAAAAAGGAAAGAAAGAAAAAGGAGCTGTAGGAAGAAGAAGAAGCAGCAGCAAACCTTTTGGAAACCCTAAGCTTCAGGCAGGAAGATGATCGAAAGCATTAAGATTGGGTCAGTTTTATCTCGGCAGACCAAATCATCCGTCTAAATTATCACCCTGAGCCCATTTGTCCTTCAATACGCATATTCAACCTACTAGTATAAGGTAGGCATCTGCTTTCTATACATCAAGTTTGCATTGCTTCCGACACGTCATACGCATCTGAGAGTTGGTCATGGGACTCACCAAACCGTCAAGTCAATTGAAACGTTAGAATATTGTCTGTTCGCGTTAAACGCATCAAACGTGTCGGATGCAAGTTTGACGCGAACGGATAATATATCAATAGACATATCTTTTCACCCTCTATATATACAATCTTATTTCATTTCCTAACTCACCAAACAGAACAATGCAATTCGAAAATTCAAGTAAAAAATTTTCAAGCTTCCAAGTCGATCGGTTTAGGTAAAAAAAAAAAAATATTCGTGCTTTCATATTCTCGTCTTTCATATATATATTTTTCAGCTTTTTCTGAAAGTTTTTTTTTTTTGTATTTTTTAGAATGTCTGACCAATTTGCTGCTTTCACGGGCGACACCCGTATTACTGTCTATATGGTCTTATTAGATAATCCCCTAGTCACTTAATACTTCCCGCATGATAGACAGACCTATGGTACCTTCGTGGTCGTCATTTAATACCTTATCGCAAGGCAGACTCCATCCACAGTGACTTACTATCTAGAGGAAGCAGATCATCGCAGAGATTACCGATCTCGTGCCCAATTAGTTATTTAATACTTCTTATTTATGAGAAGGCGGGCTACGCGAACACTTAATAACCTTTTAAGGGTGGATCTAACTACCTAATACCTCTAATCTCGAAGCAGACCACACTTACGAATCATTCCCTTGATGGTTTCTTCTTTCAGAAGGGAGGTAGGTCTTATAACCACTTAATACCTCAACACTTGAAGTAAACCTTATTTTAGAAAATAATTCTCGCTACACAAATAACTGTCGTCACGGGTTCCTATGGTTAATGATATCTCACATCAGTCCTATATATATCCGACTATTGAAAAGTGCAGTATCGAATAAGACAACGGACCTCGCATCATTAACCTAGTAAGTCTAATCATTATTCCTAATTATGTTAATTCTAGATCAACTAGAATAAAATAAGGAAAACTTATAACTTTCTATCCTGGATGTTTAAATATTTATTTCCTCATTGGACTTAGTATTTACTACAATGACCAATTTCCATAAATCCCCTTTAATTCCATTTATTGTTTCTATTAAGATTTCCTGCCATATATGACCCTAACGGCCATATTTCCTAAGGCTTTCAATAACTTATTAATTGTCATGTATTTCAGTCTCATTCTAATCTAATATTTATAACTCCCAATCATTAGTATATTAATTTAATTCTTATTTGAATATATATATATATATATAAGTTTGTTATTTATTTATTTCCCTAATTGGAGTTACAATCCATGTTCCTAATTGCAATTTAAATTGTAACCATTTGGGCTTTTATTTCCTATTCAATTTGTTTCCCCGAAACAAAATGGTTATAATATTCATTAACTTATTCATGACCTTTTTATTATAGCGATAAATTTCATGTTTATTGTACAACAGCCACAAATTTTGGTTTTTCATTTATTATGGGAGTTATTACCATACATTTATTCCCATGAAATGGAAACACTTCAAATTCAAACACACAATAACAAACAAACATTTATTAATATAATAGCACATTTTACGTAGATTTGGACGGATAAGATTAATATATGTTTATATTTATAATTTAAGCTTTGAGTTAACGTAGTAACTAATTTTTATTTTATTTATTATTCATGTTGTGGTCTAAGTTAATGACCAAAACAATCATTTTTGTGTTTAATCTTGTTTAAGATTCAAATCTTATAAAAAGTTATTTACTGTAATTATTGCAAATTTTGCCCAAACTATTTATAAGAGGAAAATTCACACATTTCAAATACCAAGGAAATAGGCTAATATCATATTTAAAATAAATGTTGCAAACTACATACAAAAATACTTGAATTTGCACATTTCTTCTTATTTAATTTATTTATGTTCTTTGTAGATTCAAATAATGCAAAAAGAGCAAAAAAGGCAAAATTACAATAATCTAATAAAATTCCAACAATATCAACACAAGAAGGTTTATACTTTAAAAATTAAAACTGCACAATCCTATGTTTACATCAAAATCCTATTAATCTTGGATAACAACTTTATAAATCTGACAATATTTTGGGTTAGATTTCCAAATTTAGGGTGCCTACAATAACCACAACAACCCAAGATAAATTGTAGGCAATATGAGAACAGTAAACTAAGAAGCCTACAAATTCATATCTAAATTTCATTCATAATATTTCAGATTTGACAAAACAAACAAATCTGATACTTTTAGACATATAATTCAGATTTAACACAAAAAAATTATATAAGTTATTATAAACAATGTATATATTTCCCACTTACTTGAAAGCTATCCAAATCTGAATCTTAACACGGTTTTTAGGCTTACAATTCCCAAACATTACAGATCTACAAATTATTTACAAGAGGATTTACAAACAAAAATTAAGAATTGTAGATCTGAAAGAAGAATAGGAAAAGATGAAGGAAATTCAATAATATAAATAATCTATTTGTAGAACTAACCCTTTTACACAGATCTAGATTCAATATCTCCAATTCCTGTTTGTTTGATTTGAACAGATTTACAAATTTAGAATTTTAGAAAAGATTTGAGAATCGAGAATGATAGAGCTTCGCTGCAGCCTCTAGAAAATATAAACAAAAGAGTGGGGATCTAGCTTTTTATTTATAGGGATGGAAATGACCCTAGAATGTTAGATTTGATTTTATAAAGATTCATCAGTTATTATAAAATTTTATAATATAAAGAACCATCCAACTCTAGTCGTCACTGGGCTGGGATCGACCAGGAGGTCGACACCCAGCCCGACCTGTCCCAGTGATGGCAGCTTATAAATAGAAATAAATATATTATATATCCATTTTATTTATTTTCCGTCTGTTTTCACATTTCGTTTGTATCTTTTTCATACGGATTCCATTCGCGAAGCTCCAAATATGAAAGTTGACCAGAATTCCATCATGAACACAACGATGCAAGTTTCGTTGTCAAATTCTGTTATTTGCATAAATTCTATTTTTGAAAATCTAATTAAATAACTAAATTAACTATTGCTAAAATTCCGGGTTGTTACATTCTTCCCTCCCGAAAAGAAATTTTGTTCCGAAATTTTACCAATGACTAAGACATGGTTGTAATACCCCACGTCCATTAATGTCACTCACAAAGGGAATGCATCAATATCCATGAAGCGTTATTGTTGTATAGAACAGATAAATTACAAGAATAAATAAACAAAACAACACAGCGGAAGATAAAACTTATTTCATTTCATCATAACTCAAAACGGGTTTACATAAGTAGTTTCCAAAACCATTACATCAGGATCAGTAGTCTTTTCCAAAAACATCAAAGTACATAAAGAATCAAATACTTAAATAACATAAATGCTTAAATCCCCACTGAGCATAAGCAAAGCCATAAAGATGAGAGAGTCCCAAGCGATACATCTACTATCTTCAAGCAACTGAAAGAAATCGGCACCAAGCTGTAGTATTCCCTCCTTGCAAACCTGAGGGGGGGGAAGGAAGGGAAAAGGTGGAAAGAAAAGGGGGTCAGACATAAAGTCTGGCGAGTGCGATAACTTTAACAATATAATTATCAAAATAACTAGGATAAGGCATAAGCTGCAAAATAAGGAAATGACTGTGAACAATTGGGTATGACAGAACAAAACGAGGAAATAAGATGAACCAAGATATCGTTAAAGGCGCCCCTAATCATTATAAGATAATTACTACACTGCACCACCACTAGTCACCCTAAAGGTTGATCCCGCCTACAGAACCTAATAATGATAATGGTAGTTTAGTGTACCCCTAGCTACCTTCATATGTGTTGTCTGCCCCTATCTCCACTAGGTGTACCCACTACCCCCATTCGATCGGCTCCCTAACTCGTAGATACCCGTGCTGGCCCCACATTGGGGTGTATCACTTCCCAAAGTGGCAACCCGATACAACCAAAAATGTACGGCTTATATCTACACAATGCAACAACGTCTTACCTACCGGCCTGGGCTCATACACGCATATGAACCCGTTGGACTTGCGTTGCCACCGCTGACCCGTTTTGACCTCTTACAATCAAATCCAGTATGTGTGTCCCGTCCTCGACTTGGGTCGAGCCCACAAAGATACTTAATGGGTTACTAGTTTGAAAAGGGCCCCCATGCATGACACAAGCTTTCCACCTATGCTTGGTCCCCTCTAAGGTTTTTCCCCACTTAACCCCATTCTTATTCATGTCTTCTTACATGTTTCAATCTTGGTTAAGTGCATCTAATCGTATTTCAAATGCCACCTAAGGCACCCACTAAATTCCTCATGCCACCCAAGGCACCCACTTAACCCCCTTATGTCCCACTACATGTTTATCTGGTTTAGTGTTTCTTAATTCATTAAGACCGTAACCTTGTAAAGACCTCCCACATTAGACTGACATTTGTGGCAGCTGGATTTGCCGGGCGGGTCCGGGCAGTCTTGCACCACAAACGAGCCTAACCTCGTGTCTTTACAACTGTTACGCATTTAATTTATGCTTAAGACCTCCCACATTAGACTGGCATTTGTGGCAGCTGGATTTGTCGGGCGGGTCCGGGCGGTCTTACACCACAAAAGAGTCTAACCTCGTGTCTTAGGCGATTAATTACACCTAATTAATTACTCCCAATTTGAATTAATTTCCCTATTCAAATTGCCAATCAATTACAAATTTAACTATGTCCATAATTGACTCAGTTATGTCCATCTATTTATGGTATATAAAATTATACCAATTAACATCACATATAAGGCATTTATGCCAATTCTCAATATTAAATCTTTTAATATTATCCCTTTGCCCCACGTTGTACGTTTGTTCGTTTAACGTAAAATATACGTTAGACTCGAATAGTCTAACTTATGGAATTAAGAGAAAACATCTCAACATGCATAGAATAAAACTAGATCTAAACATAAGGGGTGAACTTGCATGTGTGAATAAGGTTTTTCATCCAAAAACTTGCATAGGCCAAAGTTACAAACTTGCATAAACTATGGGTGTCATAGAACTAATCATAAGGTGTAAACTTGCATCTATGTCATAACCCAACTTTAGATCCAATTTACACATAAAATAGATGTCATGAAATGTGTAAGGTTGTATATGATTCTCACTAACTTGCATATGATTCATATCTAAATTAACATCTAAACTTGCATACATACATATGATTTAACATATGAATTAGTTCCAACAACATAACCAAACTAGCATATGAAACATCATTATGAATTGATTGTACATTAGCCAATCATAGATTTACAACATAGATGATAACATCACAGCTTTACAACATAGATAATAACATCATAGAATTTACAACATAGATGATACCATCATAAAATTTACAACATAGATAATAACATACGGTCAATGATTCACAATATAACCATATAATCCAAATCATGGCTTAATCCAATTAAATTGTTAGTTATATTATTAAAGAAATCGAACTCACAAAAAGAAGGTCTTGCGTTATGAAATCTGAGTTCTGAAATTGATTTAGCTCGCCTTTGTAGTAGATTCGTTATTGTTTAGATTAGAGTTGAATAGAACTAAATTGATTAGCTTTGATTTCCCTCTAGTTGGTGGCGGCTACTCTAGGTTACAAGATGACAACATGACGGCCATGATTCAGATTTTTATTTGATTTTAGGGTTTGAGTCTACCCATGTTTATATAGAATTTTAATTTAATTATAGCCATCGGATGATCTTAGGGTTAATCAAAACCACTTAGTCGGGATAGGGTGACACCTCAGCCCTAATGACTTAGAAAGGAATCAGAAAGGACTCAGCAATGAGTCACAATGTGGATCAGATTGCACCAGAAAGCTGTGCAGACTTTCTGCTCGGCCTGGGCGCACTTGGCAGGTGCGCCAGTGCAACATTTGTACTGGCGCACTTCCCAAGTGCGCCAGTGCAATTTTTTTTTTGATTTTTCCCGCCTATCTTCGTTCGTCCATATCTCCTTCATACGGTATCCGTTTTACGCAAACTCGGACTCTATCTCAACCATAATTCCAAGACGAACACAATGGCGCAACCCGTTTCCCTTAATTCTCACATCTAAGATTAATTATTCTTGAAGTTAGTTAATTCGATTATTCAAAAATTCGGGGTGTAACATTCTCCCCTACTTAAAGGATTTCGTCCTCGAAAGCTCTAAGTCAAGAAGAACGTATCCTACCATCCAATCATCCATCTACTCAAACATCAACCACTAGCAACCATGGTCCTTAAAAGATTTATAATGCTTTTCATGTACATATGCATAGTGTGTGTATATTTCCGTATACTAATGTTAAATCAGACAGTCCACTGATTCAGTCGACCTCCTTAATGCAAATAATGATAGTGCCATGTATCCATCATGTATGCAAAGAATCCTATACATATCATTACTACATGTGTGCACAACCATCCATTTAAATGCATCATCCATATGATACACACATTCAATGTACATTCATTTTAATGCATCCATTTATATGCAATATGCAATATGAAAGTGACTGAGCCAATCTAGTGCCTAAAGTGTGTGTATATGCATCCACGAGCAACCACTAGCAAACACTTGCATCCACATGCATCCATCATACATAACATGTCTCAAACACATGTTTCAACCATTGGACTACCTTATCTAAAGGTCAAAGATACTAGCGAGAGGAAATACTAAGGATAAAACAAGTACAAGCTAAGCGATAAAGGAGAAATTAAAAGACATACCCTCAAAAAGAAAAGGGTATAATGAACGCATCTTCTCTTCCGTCTCCCAAGTAGCGTTGCTCTCATCATCTCCGCATTGCACTTTGACTAGCTTGACCTCTCGATTCCTCAACTTCTTCATCTCCGACCGAAGAATGCATGTAGGAGCTCGTCGAATCGTCGCGTCACGCTCTATCTCCACCTCTCTAAGCAAGCTCGGCTCTACCACTTCCGCGGTCTCGTGCAAGCACTTCCTCAAATGTGATACATGGAATACGTCGTGTACACCACTGAGTCTCTCAGGCAACTCCACTCTATACGCCATCTGTCCAATCCTCTCCTTAATAGGAAACGACCCTACGAACCTTGGTGCTAACTTCCCAATGGACCCAAAGCGAACGACATTCTGTAATGGAGACACCTTGATAAAGACCATGTCCCCAATATCAAACTCAAGATCTTTCCTCCTCTTGTCTGCATGAGATTTCTGCCTATCTTGCGCCGTCTTCATCCTCCCTCGAATCAAATCGATATTTTCTGAAGTCTCTCTAATCATATAGGGCCCAAGTAAGTTCTTATCTGTAGATTCCCACCAACATGTAGGCGAACGATACAGCCGTCCATAAAGAGCCTCGAAAGGTGCCATGCCAAAGCTAGACTGAAAGCTATTATTATCTGCGAACTCCACCAAAGGAAGATGCTCCTCCCATGTACCTCCGAAGTCTAAAACACATAGCCTCAAAAGGTCCTCTAGAATACGATTCGCCCTCTCGGTCTGGCCGTCCGTCTGAGGATGATATGCGGTGCTCAAACATAACTGAGTCTCTACCGCCTCTTGCAAGCTTTTCCAAAATTCACTAGTAAAGATAGGATCGTGATCGCTCACTATACTAGAAGGAACACCGTGCAAACGAACTATCTCTCGAATGTATACGGAGGCTAACCATGGAGCAGTCCTCTTACTCTTCACGGGAATGAAATGGGTGCTCTTAGTAAGTCTATCTACCACGACCCAAATCCCCGTATTACCCTTCCTCGATCTCGGTAACCCGTCAAAAAAGTCCATCGAGACACTCTCCCACTTCCATTGTGGGATCTCCAATGGGTGAAGCAACCCACCAGGCTTCTTTTGCTCTGCTTTTACTTGTTGGCACACCAAGCATCTAGTGACATAATTGGCCACATCCTTCTTCATACCGGCCCAAAAGTAAACTCATGTCCATGTACATCTTGTCCCCGCCGGGATGAATGGTCATCTTCGAACGATGTGCATCATCAAGAATGGTCTTCCTCAAGTCCTCGTCTCGTGGTACACATAGTCTACCGTCCCTACGTAACCAACCCTTATCATCTAGAGTATACCTACTGAGATGGTTCGATGACCCCCCCTTGTGAGCTTCTCTACTAACTCAACCAACTGTGGGTCATCTCGCTGTGCCTCATCAATCCATCCCAAAAGCGTGGGTATGACCTCTAAGGATGCTAGCAAACCAGGTACAAAGTCAATGGAAGGTCTAAAGTCAAACGTAGAGATGAACTCTAAGCTTCGCTGTTTAACAAACAATGGACTCAAAGACAATCTTTTCCTACTTAAGGCGTCTGCCATCACGTTACCCTTGCCAGGGGTATATGCTATCTCGAAATCGTAGGACACTAAGAATTCCATCCACCTTTGCTGCCTTAAGTTTAAGTCCTTCTGAGAGAACAAGTATTTTAGCGATTTGTGGTCAGTGAAAAATTCGAATTTCTCGCCAAGAAGATAATGCACCAAGACTTAAGCGCGAAAACAATAGTGACCAACTCTAGGTCATGCGTAGGGTAATTTCTCTCATGTACTCTCAACTGCCTTCCTCCATAGGCTATTACCCTTCCCTCTTGCATTAAGACTGCGCCTAGTCCTATCCCACAAGCATCGGTATAAACGGTAAATGGCTTACTCCCATCTGGCAATACTAAGACTGGGGCTGTGGTCAAAGCTCTCTTTAAACGTTGGAACGCATCATCACAATCTACGTCCCACGTAAAAACTAGGTTCTTCTTTGTCAAGCATATCAATGGGGCTAATATTTTTGCGAAGTCCTTGATAAACTTCCTATAGTTGCCTGCCAACCCTAAGAAACTCCTCACCTCGGTAGCATTTTTAGGGACCTTCCAATCTTGGATGGCCACCACCTTCGTGGGATCCACAGCTATCCCTTCTTTGGAAACCACGTGCCCTAAGAATCGCACTTCCTTCCTCCAAAAGTGACATTTAGAAAATTTAGCTTTAAGGTTATGCGCTCGAAGGATCTCCAACACTTCCCTAAGATGTAGGTCATGGTCTTCCTCGCTCTTAGAAAAGACCAAGATGTCGTCCACAAAGACCACCACGAATTTATTAAGGTACTCCCTAAACACCCTACTCATCAAGTCAATAAAGTATGCGGAGGCGTTTGTCAAACCGAAGGGCATCACAAGCCATTCATAGAAACCGTCCGAAGTCCTAAAGGCAGTCTTATCTATGCTATCCTCAGCCACTCTCAACTGATGGAAACCAGTGGCTAAGTCCAACTGCGAAAACACTGAGGCGCTAACTAACTGATTGAAGAGATCGTCAATCCTCGGCAGTGGGTGCCTATTCTTCTTAGTAAGTTTATTAAGTTCTCTATAGTCCACACAAAGTCTAAGGGACCCATCCACCTTTGTGGCAAATACTATTGGAGCACCCCACTCCGATATACCACGGCTTATGAACCCTTTCTCAAGCAACTCCCCTACTTGCTTATTGAGCTTCCTCCTCTCACGAGGAGCCATGTGGTGCACTGGAAGAGATACTGGTTTTGCATTGTCTACAAGATAAATACGAAAGTCTATCTCACGTTTTGGGGGTAGACCCCTCACCTCATCGAAGACATCAACATATTCACGGACTATACGAACAGAACGTAAATCATCATTGGATGCGTCAAGTGGCTCAAGATAACTAAGCATCACCGGTCCTCTAGGGTCACAAAAAATGTCAAGGGTCTTTCCACTACGAGTCAACAATTTTACTACCCTTCGTTCACAATCTAGGATGGCGCCATATCGGGCTAGCCAATTCATCCCTAGAATCAACCCATAGCCCATGAAACCAAGCACAAAAGCATTACATTCAAAACCAACGCCTAAGATAGACAATCTCAAATCCCTACAAACCATGGATAAATGAGCAGACCCACCAATAGGATTTGAGACTACAATGGGATCCACAACAAGACTAGTACCTAAGTGCAGTGTTTCAACTAATGATGTAGAGATAAACGAATGTGATGTGCCAGAATCGAATAAAGTATGGACATGATGATCAAACAGAAAAACTAAACTTTCAACGGAAATGTTTCTACCTCGTTCTTGCAGCGGTGGGACCGCGAGAGCCTGGACCTGCTCCCTTGCCTGTCCTGGTGCCACGAGAGCCTGAAGCTGCCTTCCAGAAGTTCTTTGCCCTTGTCCCTGTTTCCTTGGGCAGTCCTTAACTAGGTGACCTGCCTCTCCACGGTGGAAATAGCAAGTCTTCTTCTTTTTCCTACAGTCTTTACTCAGATGACCTGGTGTCCCACAATTAAAGCACTTCTTCTTTCCTTTGCCATTATTGTTCTTCCCGCCTTTCTTGTTTTGTTGTTGTTGTTGCGGTTTCTTTTGATCCCCTTTCTTCTCAGGTGCCTTATTAGCATTGGCGCCCTTCTCCTCTTCATGCATGAGCTCCATATCAACTAGCCTCTCAAAGGTGGCCCCCATAGGGATGTGGGTCATAGTTAATCCATGTAGTGGCTCGTTCAAACCCTTAACAAATCTCAGGGCCTTCTTTTCGGGTGTATTCACCAAGTCCAAGCCAAATCTCGCCAACTGATTGAACTTGTTGACGTATTCTTTCACTGATAGATTCCCTTGCTTTAACGCCAAAAATCTTTCCATATATAAATTCTCTTCAGCCCATGAGAGAAACTTTGCCTCAAACCAATGCCTGAAATCCGACCATGTTTCAACTGGACGCTAGTGACTTCCCACCAAAACAAAGCTTCGTCCTTCATCAACCAAGCAGCCAATTAAACCTTCTTACAATCGTCCAAATCGAAGATGCCAAACAGATCCTCCACTTCTTTCAACCAATTTCTAGCTTCAATGAACGTTTTAGATCCACTAAAAGATTTTCCACCCATCGAACGAAAGTTTTTACATATCTTGGAGAAAGTATCTCCACGCGGAGGAATGACTGGAGCTGGGGGAGGAGAAGGAGGAACGTTGGCCGGACCCGCGACAACGGCCCTAGCCTCGAGATATTGATGAAACCAACCGGGTACATGAACACCCTCTCGTATCTCAGATACTCCAGACATACTAAAAAGGAAAAGAAAGAGTTTTAAAACAAGGGAAGCGAAAGAGAGATGTATGGCTTGTAGGGATTATGCTCTTTTAAGTAAACTTTCCTTGAAAATAGCTTCTTTAAAACAAGTTTTTGAAAATACTTTCTAGGAAAATAATACTTTTGAAAACGCTTTTCAAAACTTTTTATCTGTTCTTATAACCATAGCTCGGATACCACGTGTAACACCCCACGTCCATTATCGTCACTCACAATGGGAATGCATCAATGTCCATGAAGCGTTATTGTTGTATAGAACAGATAAATTACAAGAATAAATAAACAAAACAACACAGCGGAAGATAAAACTTATTTTATTTCATCATAACTCAAAACGAGTATACATAAGTAGTTTCCAAAACCATTACATCAGGATCAGTAGTCTTTTCCAAAAACTTCAAAGTACATAAAGAAGCAAATACTTAAATAACATAAATGCTTAAATCCCCACTGAGCATAAGCAAAGCCATAAAGATGAGAGAGTCCCAAGCGATACATTTACAATCTTCAAGCAACTGAAAGAAATCGGCACTAAGCTGTAGTATTCCCTCCTTGCAAATCTGAGGGGGGGGGGAAGAAAAGAGGTGGAAAGAAAAGGGGGTCAGACATAAAGTCTGGCGAGTGTGATAACTTTAACAATATAATTATCAAAATAACTAGGATAAGGCATAAGCTGGAAAATAAGGAAATGGCGGTGAACAATTGGGTATGACAGAACAAAACGAGGAAATAACATGAACCAAGATATCATTAAAGGCACCCCTAATCATTATAAGATAATTACTACACTGCACCACCACTAGTCACCCTAAAGGTTGATCCCGCCTACAGAACTTAATACTAATAATGGTAGTTTAGTGTACCCCTAGCTACCTTCATAGGTGTTGTCTTCCCCTATCTCCACTGGGTGTACCCACTACCCCCATTTGATCGGCTCCCTAACTCGTAGATACCCGTGTTGGTCCCACAGTGGGGTGTATCACTTCCTAAAGTGGCAACCCGATACAACCAAAAATGTATGGCTTATATCTACATGATGCAACAACATCTTACCTACCGGCCCGGCCCCACACACGCATATGAACCCGTTGGACTTGCATTGCCACTGTTGACCCGTTTTGACCTCTTACAATCAAATCCAGTACGTGTGTCCCGTCCTCGACTTGGGTCGAGGCCACAAAGATACTTAATGGGTTACTGGTTTGAAAAGGGCCCCCATGCATGACACAAGCTTTCCACCTATGCTTGGTCCCCTCCAAGGTTTTTCCCCACTTAACCCCATTCTTATTCATGTCTTCTTACATGTTTCAATCTTGGTTAAGTGCATCTAATCGTATTTCAAATGCCACCCAAGGCACCCACTAAATTCCTCATGCCACCCAAGGCACCCACTTAACCCCCTCATGTCCCACTACATGTTTATCTGGTTAAGTGTTTCTTAATTCATTAAGACCGTAACCTTGTAAAGACCTCCCACATTAGATTGGCATTTGTGGCAGCTAGATTTGCCGGGCGGGTCCGGGCAGTCTTACACCACAAACGAGCCTAACCTCGTGTCTTTACAACCGTTACGCATTTAATTTATGCCTAAGACCTCCCACATTAGACTGGCATTTGTGGCAGTTGGATTTGTCGGGCGGGTCCGGGCAGTCTTACACCACAAAAGAGTCTAACCTCATGTCTTAAGCGATTAATTACACCTAATTAATTACCCCCAATTTGAATTAATTTCCCTATTCAAATTGCCAATCAATTACAAATTTAACTATGTCCATAATTGACTCAATTATGTCCATAATTGACTCAATTATGTCCATCTATTTATGGTATATAAAATTATACCAATTAACATCACATTTAAGGCATTTATGCCAATTCTCAATATTAAATCTTTTAATATTATCCCATTGCCCCACGTTGTACGTTCGTTCGTTTAACGTAAAATATACGTTAGACTCGAATAGTCTAACTTATGGAATAAAGAGAAAACATCTCAACATGCATAGAATAAAACTAGATCTAAACATAAGGGGTGAACTTGCATGTGTGAATAAGGTTTTTCATCCAAAAACTTGCATAGGCCAAAGTTACAAACTTGCATAAACTATGGATGTCATAGATCTAATCATAAGGTGTAAACTTGCATCTATTTCATAACCTAACTTTAGATCCAATTTACACATAAAATAGATGTCATGAAACGTGTAAGGTTGTATATGATTCTCACTAACTTGCATATGATTCATATCTAAATTAACATCTAAACTTGCATACATACATATGATTTAACATATGAATTAGTTCCAACAACATAACCAAACTAGCATATGAAACATCATTATGAATTGATTGTACATAAGCCAATCATAGATTTACAACATAGATGATAACATCACAGCTTTACAACATATATAATAACATCATAGAATTTACAACATAGATGATAACATCATAGAATTTACAACATAGATAATAACATACGGTCAATGATTCACAACATAACCATATAATCCAAATCATAGCTTAATCCAATTAAATTGTTAATTATATTATTAAAGAAATCGAACTCACAAAAAGAAGGTCTTGCGTTCTAAAATCTGAGTTCTGAAATTGATTTAACTCGCCTTTGTATTAGATTCATTTTTGTTTAGATTAGAGTTGAATAGAACTGAATTGATTAGCTTTGATTTCCCTCTAGTTGGTGGCGGCTACTCTAGGTTACAAGATGACAGCATGACGGCCATGATTCAGATTTTTATTTGATTTTAGGGTTTGAGTCTACCCATGTTTATATAGAATTTTAATTTAATTATAGCGGTCGGATGATCTTAGGGTTAATCAAAACCACTCAGTCGGGATAGGGTGACACCTCAGCCCTAATGACTCAGCAAGGAGTCAGAAAGGACTCAGCAATGAGTCACAATGTGGATCAGATTGCACCAGAAAGCTGTGCAGACTTTCTGCTCGGCTTGGGCGCACTTGGCAGGTGCGTCAGTGCAACATTTGTATTGGCGCACTTCCCAAGTGCGCCAGTGTAATTTTTTTCTGATTTTTCCCGCCTGACTTCGTTCGTCCGTATCTCCTTCATCCGATATCCGTTTTACGCAAACTCGGACTCTATCTCAACCAGAATTCTGAGACAAACACAATGGCGCAACCCGTTTCCCTTAATTCTCACATCTGATATTAATTATTCTTGAATTTAGTTAATTTGATTATTCAAAAATTCGGGGTGTTACAATGGTGTTGGCGCCTAATTTTCTTAAACTACACAACCAATTAGTGTACATCCAAATTTCCAACCAATGCACACATGTGCATAGTATACATAATGAATCGCAACCACAAATATGCACGCATAGTAATTCTAAATCAGATTCTCTTATGTGTATGCATTTCATTTTAAAACACTTTTGAAAACATGATGCAATCATCCTACAATATACTGGCAGTTCTATATCAATGCATATGTTTAAAAATAGTTTTCATCCATAACCCTCACATGACTACGAATATGTAACATCCTACACTTTTCTGTGCCCAAATTTCGACAAAAATCGAAACTCAAACACATCCAAGCAAGGAACGTGTAAATCTGGTACTTGCAATAAACGAGCATGAGCATGAGCATAATCGTAGTATGATAAGATAAATCACAGCGAAAACAAAATAGAATAAACTAGTATTCACTCAAGTAACTATCTTTTTCAAAGTAAGTCACTTTGCCAATATCGAGCATAAGAGAGAACGAGAACCGAAAGCCAAACTTAAACACCTATGAGAACCCAGCCTTCTCTAGAAAACCTAGATGGTTGTAATGAGGAGGGGGTCAGAACAACAAGATTCTGATGAACAGGAAATGTACAACATAGACTATAATGCACAGATGTATCCCATTTGGTTCAACCCAAGATGTATGCCTAACAAAGTTAGCGATTCTGGCCCAACCTTGTAAATGTTATGCACGACTGTACTACTCTTCCCAAAGTAGTTTCCCGAAGTATAATATCGAGATAGGACATTTTGTCCATTTATTTGTGAAGCCTTTATACCAGAGCATGGCTGGTTATCTAATCGAGGTTATGTTGGAGAATGGAGTTTTGATGACAACAACCTTATTTCAATTATCATTGATTATAAAATATATGCTAACACTTTTTATATAGAATATATATATGCAGGAATTATATACAGGAAATATTACTGAAGACTGTACAGTTATAAAGATGATAAGAGATTCAAAAATCAGAGAAATTTCAAGACTCATGAGTAATCAAGATTTCAAGATTTTAAGAGTTCAAGATTAACATAGTTATAGAGTCTAGATTTTGTAAGACTCTAAATAGCACTCCAGGTTCAAATTCAAATTCTAATTTTCAACTTCTGATTTTCAATTCTATCCTCAATCCTCTCTATTTTATTTTTCTATTTCTTCTTCTTTGTTTTTCAAACTTAAGTTTTTTACTCTATATTTATATACTCTGTATTTATATAGTCTATATTTATACTTTATATAGTTTAAAACCTTGTAATTTTATAAATATATTTATATAGTTTAAATTTATGTTTTCATATGTTTTCTATCATATAATATTAATTTACAACACTAGAATTTACTTAAGAATTTCCATAATTATTTTTATATCAAAACACCTGAAAAACGCTTTGTAAATCAAAAGTACATATGAGTATGTCGACATAGCAAAAACTCAATGTCGACATATAACTGTCACTTTTTATCAATTTTGAAAGGAAGTGTCTTTTCACTATTTGAAACGCTTCAGAACCGTTGCAACCTTTCATACTCTATAAAAAGAGGTTAAAACCGAATTTTTTATCATCTCTTCTTCTCTAACTTCATCCTCTTTCACTCCACCATTATTCTTAATCATTTTTATGATTCTTACACTTATACTCTACCGAATTCAATTCTGTTTTGATCAAACTTCTTCTCTCTACACTCTCTACTATCTGAATCAAGTACTATTAAAGAGTTACAGGGTTGTTTTGTAATTGCTTGGGTTGAATAAACCTTGTTTGTAAGTCAAAGAGGAATTGGTGTATCCTTGTAGCCGTGAAATCAAGGAATAGGAGTCGGTGTGTCCTTGTTGAGACATGAAATCAAGCAATAGGAGTTGGTGTCTCCTTGTTGAGCCGTGAAATCAAAGAGGGTGTATTTGACTATTGGAAATAGTAATAAAAATATGCACAATCCAGCGTTGTGCAGGACTGGATGTAAGAGTAATCCGAACCAGTATAAAATCCATTGTGTTCTTTCCTTTTCTGCATTTTTATTTCTGTTTATTTTGCATTTGTATTTGAATCTGTGTATGTGATTGTGTTTGTGGTGTTTGATTCATTCCCTAATTCTCTTTAGTTTTAAGTTTTGTTTAAGTTCTTACAAACACTATTCACCTCCCTCTAGTGTTTGCTTTGCCTTAACGATCCATTCCGCAGTCCCTAACAGGTTAGACCCATGGTTATGGGGTTTCTATATATATATATATATATATATATATATACATACAAAAACTCTTATTATTCCTCGAAGATTTATCTAACATTAACACAAACTAGAGGGCACTAGCTACGGGCCGTACTAGTTAAGGCTTCCGTCATTCACACATATACCCTTGGCCCTCGTAAGGTGAGAGATGGTATTTTATCGTTTGTTATACCTTCAAGCTGACCTTATTAGATAACCCACTTAGTCGCTTATTACTTCACATAGGATAGGTAGCCATATCTGACGTTTTAGTTTCCAGGTCTGGTAGGCCCACACATACCTGCCATTTAAGACCCCTAACTGAAAGACTTATTCCTATGTGGACTACTCAACCCTAGCCGCTTAAGAACCAGGAAGCGGACTATACACGAAGGTTAATGGTTCGTACCCCCATTAGCCTTTAATATTGTGACGCCCCGCCCCGCACCAACCGACATTTACTCCTAAAGTGCGTTGTACACATGTCCAGTTAGCACGGAACGGGTCGCCAGAAGGAAAAGGAAGAAGGAAATGAACATACAAAGAACCTGTAAAATGTCTCACAGCGCATAGAACAAAATATAATAATAACATACTTGACATAAAACAGGAGAGACAGTGCATAAGCTGAAAATCAGAACTAAACATCATAGCAGCGGAAATTCAAATACAGCTTATTACAACTTTTCAACTGTCTCAAAGCAAAGTAAGATAAATAAGGTACACTACTAATGCCCAAGTAGCGACCACCAACGACACAGGGAGAATGTGCATATATATATATCATACGTGGAAGCCTCCTGCCCGCCTCCGAATCAACTACTCGCGCATCACCAGCTAACCAGTCTCTAGTCTGCTCGTGTGAGCACCCAGAGTAATAAGAGGAGACATAAAACTCTGGGTCAGACATAAAGCCTGGTATGAGCGATAAGCATCTAAAGTGAACAATAACAGGTAGACTAAAACATACCTGAATCTGGACCTGCAACCAAAGAGTTAGCATTACATACTGTACAACACTCTAAGGTATCATATCAAACGGTATAAAGATACGGAGGTGGGGGAGGTGTGCATGTCATAATGATGGCAAACAATCAAGCATAGCATCCATCCTCACATCTCTCACTCAGTGCGTAAAGCATACGATATTCACCACTTCGATCACCCAACATTCCTTGCTACGATCACTTTGCCCCATGAAGTCATAAATGGCTTCACTGCACTGATAACGTAGCCACTAATTCCTCGCTATGTCCACTTACCCCATGGAGTTATTCACCCCATCTGCGCTGGCTCATAGCCTTACTAATCCTTACTATGTCCACTTGCCCCATGGAGTTATTCACCCCATCTGCGCTGGCTCATAGTCTTACTACGCATCACCTTGCCCCTCAGGTCATAATGACCCTACTGCACTGATAACGTAGTCTTGCTACCATCACTTTGCCCCTCAGGTCATAATGACCCTACTGCACTGATAAGTAGCCATCATCCATTCTTAGTGGTGAATCAAAGTTATGAACATCGACAACTCCTTAGCACATGTCCCGCAGCAAAGTCCAACCATGAAGTGAACTCATTGGTTCCCAACTGGTTCCGGGATCCTGAGCTCTAACTTCCATTTGGACTACCTTTGCATCTCGGGTTATTGGTCATCACAATCGAATCGGATCGGATCGGCCCCTACATTCGGATCGGATCGCGCCTCTTGCATCGGATCGGGTCGTGGTCCTCCAGCTCGTGGCTCCTCTTCCTGATTCGGATCGGCGTCACCACTTCGGATCGGATCGGGTTGCTTCATCCTGGTCGGGTCGTGTCTTCTGATCGGGTCGGATCGTCTCGCCTAGTACCCATCGACTCGTGAGCTCGTGAAGTGGATCGAGTCGTGCTCCTCCCTTCGGATCGTTGCGCCTCATCAAGTTGGATCGGATCGTGGAGAGGATTCGCGATCGGGGTGACCATACGGATCGTTGTCCTCGAATCGCATCGCCCTTATGCTTACCGATCCGGTCGGTTCGGGCAGATTCCTGCAGTTCCCCCAGCGAGCAGTTTACGCCCCTCGACGGCGTTTTTGACCATTCTAACTATTCTAACCAATCACAAAACATTTCATACAGTCATAGCAACACGCATAATCAACCACAAACATCATTGACATCAATATGATTGGTAAAAATGGATCAAACATACCTAAAATCCCATATTTTCCCTAAGCATGTTTAGGTGAAACTAATGATAGGATTATCAAAACTTAACCAAATTAACTCAAATTCATATCAGAGGTCCAAAACATCATTCCGAATTTTATAAACATTTTTCCAGAATTTTATCATGTTTAAATTCGCTAATTAACACTAATCACCCCTAATTAGCCATAATTAGTGCAAAACTAAGCAAATCACTCACCTTAGCCACAAAATAAACTAAGATCTGAAATGATTCTCTGATTTGATGCGAATTTCAATACCAAACAGCAGCTCCTTTGTTGATTTGGTGAAGATCCTTCTTGATTAGGGGTTGCTAAGCCAAATCCTTAACCTAAAGGTGATTTGGAGGTGATTTAGAGGTTGGAGGCCATTTTTAGGGATCCTTGGTGATAAGTGGAGGCTAGAAAACTGAAATGGAATGATTCTCCATCTCATTTCAGCCCTCCCATAACCCTAATCCCGAAATGGGTTATGGGCCTACTCACTAATCACCCGATTTGGCCCGGTTAAGCAGTTTTTCACACTCCAAACCTTGTTTCAGCCATATCTCCCAAACGGTAAGTCCGTTTGGTTAATGTGACCACTCTACGGAAAGGTAAACCATCAAACGAATCAAATGGAAGTGGTCTCAAGTCAAAATTCCTTTCCAATCAAAAGTTATGGCCAAAACAGTACCAACTAGGGGCAAAATGGTCATATAAAAATCGACAAAAATCATGAACATGGGAAATGACTCTAATAGATGTTTCCCAAAGTTACATGACCATACGACATCACATGGGAAAAAAATAAATATTCTACAATCCTATGATGTGTAGAATACGGGTCATTACACTCTCCCTCCCTTAAGAAATTTCGCCCCCGAAATTCCCTAATCCAAACATACACAAAGGTTCCCACATGCCTATTAATCATAAAACAACAATCAAACATTCAAACAAGCAAAGCAAGTCTATCCTAGCATGCAGAAAACTAAATTGCAAAGTAAATCTTACCAGGCAAAGAGTTCTGGATAAGCCTTCCTAATGCTCTCCTCTGTCTCCCAAGTACAATCATTCTCGTCCTCGCCCCACTGAACCTTGACTAGCTTCACCGACTTCCTTCGAAGTTGCTTCGTATCGTGCCCCACAATACGAATCGGCTTGCGGTTCCCAACCGCCTCGGGTTCTAC
Source organism: Allium sativum (assembly GCA_030737875.1). Classification (NCBI taxonomy): domain Eukaryota; kingdom Viridiplantae; phylum Streptophyta; class Magnoliopsida; order Asparagales; family Amaryllidaceae; genus Allium; species Allium sativum. The sequence goes on along the minus strand of CM060920.1, from coordinate 388,522,566 downwards.
CTCGAAGTCCTCTAACTGATCAGGTGAAATAGTCATATCTGAGTCGTGAACGAACTTCCTTAGTTGGGAAACATGAAATACATCGTGAACTCCCGCCATTTTCTCTGGTAAGCCAACTCTATACGCCAAATTCCCGACTAATTCAAGAACAGGGAATGGCCCAACAAATCTTGGTGCCAACTTGCCTCTCCTGCCAAATCGAATCACGCTCTTCAACGGGGAGATCTTGACGAACACCAAGTCACCAACGGAGAATTTCAAGTCTCTTCTCCTCTTATCGGCATAGCTTTTCTGTCTATCTTGAGCAGCTTTCATTCGTTGTTGAATGACCTTAATCTTATCCGATGTTTCTCTCACCACATATGGTCCAAGCACAAACTTCTCGCCAGTCTCTATCCAACATGATGGTGAGTTGCACGGTCTTCCGTACAAAGCTTCATATGGAGCCATACCGATACTGGATTGGTAACTATTATTATATGCAAACTCTACTAGATGCAAATGATCATCCCATGATCCACCAAAATCCAATATACACGCTCTCAAGAGATCTTCCAATATACGATTCACCCTCTCCGTCTGACCGTCGGTCTGAGGATGATATGCGGTACTGAGATGTAATCCTGACCCTAGAGCCTCTTGTAAGCTCTTCCAAAACCCACTGGTAAACAACGGGTCTCGGTCACTCACAATGCTTTTGGGTACTCCATGAAATCTCACTACCCACTTCATATACAATTCTGCCAACTTGGCTGCCGTCCTGGTCGATTTGACTGGTATAAATCTTGCACTCTTAGTCAATCGATCCACAATTACCCAAATGCTATCATATCCCGATCTAGTCCTTGGTAAGCTATCGATGAAATCCATCGAAACTTGCTCCCATTTCCATTCGGGAATTTCTAATGGTTGTAACAACCCACTAGGCTTCTTTTGCTCGGCTTTAACTAGTTGGCAATTCATGCATTTGGATATAAACTTCCCAACGTCTCTTTTCATCCCTTCCCAGTAGTAGGTTCGCTTCATGTCTCGATACATCTTATTACCACCGGGATGCATAGTCAGTTTTGAGTGATGACATTCCCTAAGCACTTCATCTCTCAAACCATTCACGTTGGGCACAACTAGTCTTCCATCCTTCCGAAGCCATCCATCTCGATCAAGCCCATACACATTCATCTCCTCATCAACTCCCATTTCTAACTTGGAGATGATTTCTAATAGGTTAGGATCGTCCCTCTGGCTAGAACCAATCCGCTCTATCAAAGTGGGTCTGATCGTCAAACTAGCTAGCATAACTGGATCCAATTCGCACCTTGGTCTGAAATCAAACCCTGCGATAAACTCCAGTTGCTTCCATTCAAGAAACATTGCCCCTAAGCTGGCATGTCTCCTACTCAAGGCATCGGCTACCGCATTACCCTTCCCAGGTGTATACGCGATATCAAAATCATACGAAGCCAAGAACTCTAACCATCTCTGCTGACGGAGATTCAGATCTTTCTGAGAGAAGAGATACTTTAACGATTTATGATCGGTAAACAGCTCAAATCTTTCTCCCAAGAGGTAATGTCTCCACATCTTCAGCGCAAATACAATCGCTGCCAATTCCAAATCATGGGTAGGATACTTCTTCTCATGCGGCTTTAGCTGTCGACTAGCATAAGCTACAACCCTACCTCCTTGCATCAATACAGCACCCAGTCCGGTACCACAAGCATCCGTGTATACCGTCATCTCTTCATTCCCTTTAGGAATGACTAACACTGGCGCACGCGTCAACCTCTCCTTTAGACTTTTGAAGGCATCCTCACACACTCCGTCCCAGACGAAGGACTGATTCTTCTTAGTCAACTGAGTCAACGGTGATGCAATCTTGGAGAAGTCCTGGATAAACTTACGATAATATCCAGCTAATCCCAAGAAACTTCTCACATCTGTAGCATTCTTGGGCGTAGGCCAATCCTGTACCATAGCCACCTTCGCAGGGTCCACGGCAATACCACTCTCTGAAACAACATGACCCAAGAATCTCACTTCCCTCCTCCAAAAATGACACTTAGAGAATTTCGCTTTTAATTGGTGTTTCCTCAACACCTCCATCACTATCCTCAAGTGCCCCTTGTGTTCCTCCTCTGTCCTTGAGTAAACAAGGATATCATCCACGAACACAAGAACAAACTTATTCAACTGATCTCTGAATACTCGATTCATAAGATCCACAAAATAGGCTGGTGCATTGGTCAACCCAAATGGCATGACCAACCACTCATAAAATCCAGACGGCGTCCTAAATGCCGTTTTCGGAACACTCTCATCCGCTACTCGAAGCTGATGAAATCCTGTCGCGAGGTCCAACTGGGAGAACACTCTAGCTCCTTCCAGCTGATCAAACAAATCATCTATCCGCGGTAGAGGATACTTATTCTTCCTCGTCACCTTATTCAACTCGCGATAGTCCACACACAAACGAAGGGAACCATCTGCCTTAGTGGCAAACACAACTGGTGCTCCCCACTCGGAGACACTCCTTCTAATCAATCCCTTCTTCAAAAGATTGCTGACTTGCACCCCGAGCTCTCGCTGCTCCTTTGGTGCCATACGACGAAGTGGCATCACTATAGGTCTGGCATCTTTCACTAAATCAATACGGAACTCAATCTCTCGGTGTGGTGGAAGCCCGGTCACCTCCTCGAAGACGTCCGGATACTGGCCAACCACGGGCACATCTGACAACTCATCCTGCGGGATGTCGAGGGAATTTACAAAACTAGCCATAACCCCATCACTAGGTAGGCTACCAAACACTACCCTCCGCCCATCATCCGCCCTCACTGTCACCAAAAAGCCCTCACAGTCTACCACCACCCCGTATCTTTGGAGCCAATCGACTCCCAATATAATGTCGTACCCAGTAAAGCCCAAAACAAAGCAATCACATACAAACATACATCCATGACTCGATAAGACCAAATTCCTGCAAATCATACTAAGGCTAGTCGAACCACCAATCGGGTTCGTCACAACTAATGGTCTATCGACTATCTCGGGTTCCAGTCCCAACCTATCTACCAGGTCACTAGATATGAAGGAACGGGAAGCCCCAGTATCAAACAAAACTCGAACTGGTATATCATAAATAGAAAGCATACCTTGAATAATAACATTCTTTCCTTTCTCCGCCGCAGTTGGGGCATTCGACGAAGAAGGAATAGCATCAAGAGCATATGCTTTCACAATCTGCTTCTCCTTAAGAGGTTGCGGACACTTATCTTTCTGATGTCCCACTTGACCACAGTTGTAGCACTTCCTTTCCGCTGGCTTGGCCCGACATTCCTTAGCATAATGGCCTTTCTTTCCACAGCTGAAGCACTCAACATCCTTCTTGCTCTTTTTCTGGCCACCTTTTGATTGGTCCTGCTTCCTCTTATTCTGAGAGCTATTCTTGCCTCCACCGCCTGCTTGCGGCTTTGGTCCTTCTGCAGATGCAGCCTTAGTCTTTGACTTAGGGTAAAGACTCTCTGACCTCAAAGCTTTCCCCACAATCGATTCAAAAGTCTCATCGATGTGGTTAATAAGCCTCTCCCCCAAGTACCCATCCAGGCCAGTAATGAACTTCTCATTCTTCTTCTCAGGAGTATCGATAAGAGACAGTCCATACTTCGACAAAGTGTCGAACTCAGCAATATAATCAGAAACTGCCCTCCCATTCTGCTTGAGTTCCAAGAACCTCTTGAACAACACTGACTTCTGGGCAGCTGGAATGAACTTCTCGCTAAAACGAGCCTTGAACTGAACCCAAGTAACTTGGTCCTCTGGAGTAGCTGTTCTGATAGCATTCCACCAATTCATCGCTCGTCCTTGCAGTTGGCGAGACGCTAGCCTTCTCTTCATCGCATCCTCAAGACCCAAGTCATCAAAGATACGGTCGCAGCTATCCATCCAATCTTGAACATCTGTGGCTGACTCCGTTCCGTGGAACGGCTTTCCACCAAGATTAGTGTAATCTTTGCACAACTTGGCAAAATCGACCCTAGGCGCCTGCACTACTGGGCCATCACCAACTCCGGGATTGGGAACTGCCCCTTGCACTTCTCTAAGCATGTCTCTCATGAGGTTGGTAAACATCGCCCTCATGTCTGCGGCATTCCCATTATTGGCCCCTCTACCGGTACCTCTAACATGTCGGCTCATCGTCAATCTGAAAAAGGGAAACGATTAACGACCCCATAGTGGTACTAGTGCAGTGCAACTTCATTCTTATACTACTAATAGTATGTATATACATAACTTTTGAAAACCAAAGTAATCACAAATACGCGCTCTCTTATACGTACTAACTCTCCCTAGTGTCTTTCCCTAGGTTAACTACGCAACCTAGAGCTCTGATACCAAGTGTGACGCCCCGCCCCGCACCAACCGACATTTACTCCTAAAGTGCGCTGTACACATGTCCAGTTAGCACGGAACGGGTCACCAGAAGGAAAAGGAAGAAGGAAATGAACATACAAAGAACCTGTAAAATGTCTCACAGCGCATAGAACAAAATATAATAATAACATACTTGACATAAAACAGGAGAGACAGTGCATAAGCTGAAAATCAGAACTAAACATCATAGCAGCGGAAATTCAAATACAGCTTATTACAACTTTTCAACTGTCTCAAAGCAAAGTAAGATAAATGAGGTACACTACTAATGCCCAAGTAGCGACCACCAACGACACAGGGAGAATGTGCATATATATATATCATACGTGGAAGCCTCCTGCCCGCCTCCGAATCAACTACTCGCGCATCACCAGCTAACCAGTCTCTAGTCTGCTCGTGTGAGCACCCAGAGTAATAAGAGGAGACATAAAACTCTGGGTCAGACATAAAGCCTGGTATGAGCGATAAGCATCTAAAGTGAACAATAACAGGTAGACTAAAACATACCTGAATCTGGACCTGCAACCAAAGAGTTAGCACTACATACTGTACAACACTCTAAGGTATCATATCAAACGGTATAAAGATACGGAGGTGGGGGAGGTGTGCATGTCATAATGATGGCAAACAATCAAGCATAGCATCCATCCTCACATCTCTCACTCAGTGCGTAAAGCATACGATATTCACCACTTCGATCACCCAACATTCCTTGCTACGATCACTTTGCCCCATGAAGTCATAAATGGCTTCACTGCACTGATAACGTAGCCACTAATTCCTCGCTATGTCCACTTGCCCCATGGAGTTATTCACCCCATCTGCGCTGGCTCATAGCCTTACTAATCCTTACTATGTCCACTTGCCCCATGGAGTTATTCACCCCATCTGCGCTGGCTCATAGTCTTACTACGCATCACCTTGCCCCTCAGGTCATAATGACCCTACTGCACTGATAACGTAGTCTTGCTACCATCACTTTGCCCCTCAGGTCATAATGACCCTACTGCACTGATAAGTAGCCATCATCCATTCTTAGTGGTGAATCAAAGTTATGAACATCGACAACTCCTTAGCACATGTCCCGCAGCAAAGTCCAACCATGAAGTGAACTCATTGGTTCCCAACTGGTTCCGGGATCCTGAGCTCTAACTTCCATTTGGACTACCTTTGCATCTCGGGTTATTGGTCATCACAATCGAATCGGATCGGATCAGCCTTCACATTCTTCATCGGATCGGATCGGCCCCTACATTCGGATCGGATCGCGCCTCTTGCATCGGATCGGGTCGTGGTCCTCCAGCTCGTGGCTCCTCTTCCTGATTCGGATCGGCGTCACCACTTCGGATCGGATCGGGTTGCTTCATCCTGGTCGGGTCGTGTCTTCTGATCGGGTCAGATCGTCTCGCCTAGTACCCATCGACTCGTGAGCTCCTGAAGTGGATCGAGTCGTGCTCCTCCCTTCGGATCGTTGCGCCTCATCAAGTTGGATCGGATCGTGTAGAGGATTCGCGATCGGGGTGACCATACGGATCGTTGTCCTCGAATCGGATCGCCCTTATGCTTACCGATCCGGTCGGTTCGGGCAGATTCCTACAGTTCCCCCAGCGAGCAGTTTACGCCCCTCGACGGCGTTTTTGACCATTCTAACTATTCTAACCAATCACAAAACATTTCATACAGTCATAGCAACACGCATAATCAACCACAAACATCATTCACATCAATATGATTGGTAAAAATGGATCAAACATACCTAAAATCCCATATTTTCCCTAAGCATGTTTAGGTGAAACTAATGATAGGATTATCAAAACTTAACCAAATTAACTCAAATTCATATCAGAGGTCCAAAACTTCATTCCGAATTTTATAAACATTTTTCCAGAATTTTATCATGTTTAAATTCGCTAATTAACACTAATCACCCCTAATTAGCCATAATTAGTGCAAAACTAAGCAAATCACTCACCTTAGCCACAAAATAAACTAAGATCTGAAATGATTCTCTGATTTGATGCGAATTTCAATACCAAACAGCAGCTCCTTTGTTGATTTGGTGAAGATCCTTCTTGATTAGGGGTTGCTAAGCCAAATCCTTAACCTAAAGGTGATTTGGAGGTGATTTAGAGGTTGGAGGCCATTTTTAGGGATCCTTGGTGATAAGTGGAGGCTAGAAAACTGAAATGGAATGATTCTCCATCTCATTTCAGCCCTCCCATAACCCTAATCCCGAAATGGGTTATGGGCCTACTCACTAATCACCCGATTTGGCCCGGTTAAGCAGTTTTTCACACTCCAAACCTTGTTTCAGCCATATCTCCCAAACGGTAAGTCCGTTTGGCTAATGTGACCACTCTACGGAAAGGTAAACCATCAAACGAATCAAATGGAAGTGGTCTCAAGTCAAAATTCCTTTCCAATCAAAATTTATGGCCAAAACAGTACCAACTAGGGGCAAAATGGTCATATAAAAATCGACAAAAATCATGAACATGGGAAATGACTCTAATAGATGTTTCCCAAAGTTACATGACCATACGACTTCACATGGGAAAAAAATAAATATTCTACAATCCTATGATGTGTAGAATACGGGTCATTACAAATATTTTCCCTATTTGGGATAAAGTGGGCTACGTTATTAAGTCATTTCCATTTAGTCCCTCTATATGAAAATACTATACGTACAGGATTCATTATCGTCACGGGTTCATATGGTCAACAATATTTTACATTATTAACCCACTAAGTCCTACTTTACGATTTAAATTTAAATTCCATGTTAACTAGTATAAATAGGAAAGTTATGTTTCCTTATCCTAGGATATATTTAACTACCTTCCCTAATTGGACTTAGTATTAAACAACAATCGATACCCATTAGTCTCTTTTTATCTTATCCATAAGTTTATTTTCATTTATGACAATAACGGTCATATTTTCTTAAGGTAACTCTTAACTCTGGATATCCTTATTTTATCAGTCCCGAAATATTTATTTGTTGAACCCCAACAGACTATTACTGTTCATATTTTTTATTTATTTACTTGTTTATTGGTTTACTGTTATATATATATGTGTGCATTTATGTATGTATATTCATGCACCAGGCCTCTCACATTAAGTTTTCTACTTGTGGATGTTGGATTTGCCGGTGGGTTCCGGGCAGACTTCTACCACCAGTTGAACTTAACCTCGTGCCTTAGTACGTTTATATTTATGCGTTAGACCCCTCATATTAAGCTGACTACCTGTAGATGCTGGATTTGCCAGTCGGTTCCGGACAGACTCCTACCACAAGTTGAGCTTAACCTTGTGTCTAAATGCGGTTATAATTCAAATTTTCTAATTGGGGTTTACAACATTTATCCTAAATTATTTTAGGAATTGTAACCATTTTCATAGCACATTTATTTTCCCCCAATCAATATTGGTTAGAATGGTTATTTGTTGATTTGCAGTCCTATTTATGGTAATTAATTATATTGGTTGCTACAAATGGTCACCATAAATATATCAATTCAATATGGATTACATTTACATATAATTCCATAACTGAACCTTATCCAAGCATTCAAGCATTCAATGCAATGTATATTTTACCATTTTACGCTGATTTGGATGGATAATATGTGTATATTTATATTTTATGTTTTCTTGCGGTCGCGTAGTTATTATTTTTATTATTATTCTTTTTAAACTAAATGATTTGATTTATTCAATAACCAAACATTCCTTTTTGCATTCAATCTTGCCAAAAGGTTTCAAATCCCACAAAAGACCGTTAGCCGTATTCATTGTAAATAATGCCTGATTAGTGGAATTGACATATTTCTAAATCACAAGAAATATATGTAAATATATACCTGTAATAGTTGATGCAAATTACGCAAAAAAATATATTTATGTTTATACGTACATTTGCACTACTTTTCCCTTTTTAATATTTTTAATCATATCTCTTGTGATTTCAAAATAATGCTTTTTTATTAAAAAGGAGGAAAACAACATATTTATTACAATTAAGCCAAAACCCAACAATATTGAATGCAAACATGCATATTTCTTTTAATATTACAATCACACAATTTACCAATTTCATCTTTTTAGCCAAATTCACATACTTTATTATTCAACACTGAACTAAAGATCTGGAATGTAACTACATCTAATTAGTGTTTAATGAGACTGATTTCTAGATCTACAGTGCTATGCAACAACTACAACATATTTTTCAATATTAACTGTAGGAACATGTGTGAAAAAGTTTAAGAATCCTACAATTGATATTAAGCATAACCACAACTTATAATTCATAAGTTTTAACAATGTTTATAATCAGATCTAATGGTTGTCAATCAATTTACAATACTTAAATGAATAGATCTGATAGGAAATAGGCATAAAAATTTAGAATTCAAAAGAAATAGATAAGTTATTATAACTGTAATCGTAAATTTCCCACTCACCTTATAGCCTCCAAATCCAAAGTTTGAACCCTTTAGGACTACAATCCTAAAATTCTTATAAATCTACAATTTATCTGGAAAGGGGTAAATTCTAGATCTGTAGAGATGTAAGAAAACAGGAAGAGGGGATAATTGGAGCATCAATTTGCATTCTTTTCCATTAGATTTGCTAATCCTCTCAATTTCATACGAATCGAATTTGATTTTTTTGCATAAGAATATATTTTAGAATAAGAAATTAGGTTTGGAGGAGGAAAATGGCAAAGCTCCGCTTCCACTGCAGATTTGTGTGGAAAAGAATGAGGTCTTACCCCTTTATTTATAGGGGTGGATTGACCTTGAGCAATTGGATTAGTTTTTAAGTTATATATGTCTATTCATTATATAAATATTATAACCTAACCTTACAAAAACCTAGTCGTCACTAGGCAAACTGATGCCCAGTAGGTCGACTGTAGCGGTCGACCGACGGTTGGCCATCTAGGATCAGATGCCTAGGTCCGCTAGTTATATAAGGTATAATATTTATTTAAATTCTAATTTATTTATTTTCCATCATTTTCGTATTTCATCCGTAACTTTTTCATATGGACTCCGTTCGCGAAACTCCAAACGTGAAAGTTGACCAGAATTCTGGGACGAACGCATTAGCTAAAATTTCATTGCCAAATTCCATCATTTGCAGAAATTTCTATTTTTGAAATTCTAACAATTAATTTATATTTCCAAAATTATGGGTTGTTACAGAATAGAAGTGTGAAGCAACCAATTTTGCTCTTAAACCCTACCGCCAACACGTCAATGCATATATACTGTGTTCTATTAATTTCTCCTAAGCTGGAAAAGGGAATCAAAGCGGAGAAATTCAATATTTTTTCTCCTTACAAATGTTCCAATTCCCATCCCACGACACAATTTTATCTCAATTGCCCCAAAGTACTCAAAAAATTATTGTATGTACACTACAAAGGAGTCTTAAGACGAGATCTAAAACATAAAACGAGTTAATTAATAACTCGCGTGCATTGTCGACAAGGTACAGAAACAATGCTTCCCGGTTAAAACAACATTTCCCTTGTTATAGTTAACGTCTTTAACGCAACGTTGTCCCTGATGCACTGCTAAAATGCGCAAACAAATCATCCAAAGTCTTCCTTACGTCTTCACTATGATTAATATAAAAAAATCCATTAAAATAGAATTTCACCTTCATAATTCTTATGGAAAGTTTCGAAATTCCCTTTTGATACTGCTTTTTTTTCATATCAGATTTGAAAAAAACAAATTTTCGCAATGTGCGCTTTACTACATTTAGACCATCCATTTTTATACAAAAAAGATGTTTAAACATACGTAAAATATCATATCCAAATCCATTTTTGCATAAATCAGGCTAACAGAAAAGAAATCATACCAAGTATAATTGTTTTAGAAAGGATTATTTTTCAGCATTCGCAAAAAAAATTCAAAACGTATATTTGCGGAAACTTACATGACTCAAGTCACATGTTGGCGTGGGAGGAAGTTGGTCACGCAAAAAAATATGAATACCGAAACCACACACAAAACTCAAAAATAAATCTTAGCTCAAAAAGGAACAGACGACAACTAATAAATATACTCATGATGAAACAACGCCAAAACGTGTCCTTTCCTAAAATTTATCCACCATATAATTCTATACTTTCCGGCTCTAAAACAACTGTTAGTTAGATAAGAAAAATGAGATTTCATTTCTAATTCAAACACAATTGAGCATGTAGGACAAACACAACTGAAATACCATTACATCGTCGTGCGATTTACAGGAATAACAACACTAATAGTTACAGACACAATTACTACAACAATGAAGATAAAATGCTGGAAAGGGAAAGATACACATGGTACAAAATACAAAGAACATTTCCCACTGGCTACGAGAAGGTCGAGCGTCGCAATTGGAGCTCGATCCATTGCAACGTCTATGCCAGGAATGTGGCAAGGAAGAGATGCATCCAATCTCGTGAGTCTATCGACGTTATTCCTTGCGAACCTCATGGAGTTCATCCTGAATCTGCCACAGAGCGGCAAGCTCGAGGCTCTCCTGACCTGCTGCAGATGGTTGTTGCTGCTCGACTAGACCAGGAGGCGTAGAAATTAAAGCAGGAGCTGCGGGCAATTGGATGTCCATTCTCCTAAAAGAGGAACGATCATGGCGGTATGGGTCTTTTTGACCATCGATTTCCAACAAAGATTCACGTGAAAGTGTCAGAAGACATGGGTGGGAAGATGAATATATGGGTAGCGGGTCCTCGGAGTACCGGCTGAAGGCTTGGAGAGGTTGATCATCAACGCGCGCTCCTTGACGGCTACACCGCCAATTATAGCTAAGTGGCTCAACGCACTGAAGGGTAGATCTGCTCGAGGCTTCTCGTCTTGGGAGTAATGTTGTGATGAATGATGCGCACAACAAGACGAGCAATATTACACAAATTACTGGTGTCTCAAACAACGGCGGCTACAAGAAAGATGCGAGAGAGGATCTGAAGGTTAGTTTTGCTATGTTGTCCATGTTTGCTCCAAATGCGGAAATATCCAAGATCTTTGCCAAATCCTAGTCAGTAAGCTCAATATGGGTGCTCTTAACTTCGAATCGAATAAGGCTGGAACCTTCATCAAAAGTGACGGCCATCTGGCCATTAAAAAGACGAATGTGGTGAGGATAGCACTCGCGCTTGAAGGTGTCATGGTCCAGGACAGGTGTCGTACCGGCGACGTTGAATAGCTCCTCCAGGTAGAAAGGAGCGAAATCATCAAATTTCACCGGACGCACTTGGTGAAACTAAAAATTTGTCATTTTTAAAATAAGTTTCTATCTTCCTTGGGTTGTAGCCTAACCATGCGGCCTCCTGAGGTGTGAGACTGGGATGCTATGCGAGGACGTTGGAAGCTCAAGGAGGGGCCATTGAGAAATCAGTGAAATTAGTGAAGAAAACTATAGATCTGAAGTAAAGAAGGGGATAGATCTGAGGTACAAGAATTTTGGTGTGATTAGAGGACGAAGTGTGATTAGAGGACGAACGAAACTTAAAAGATCAATTTTCGGGCTTGATGAGGTAGAGGAGATGGGTTTGACTGTTGCAAATTTGGGAAGGACGAAGGAAATATATTTTGGCTGTTAGGGGAGCGACTTATATCGCTCTAGGCTCGGGTCGCACCCAAAACGGGTAGAGTGGTCGACCCCTACGAAGCAGGGCGGTCGATCTCCTAGTCGACTGCTACCGTTCGACCGCCTGCCCCTTTTGGGGGCGCGACCTGAACCTTAACCCAATGGGCCGTTTCGACTTCTAAAAATTGAAAAAAATTATAATAAAATTGAATCACCTTCCCGAATCCATCAGAACTCTTGTGCTGACATCCACCATCCGTCAAGTCAAGAAATAATTTTCCTCGATGCTACTCGTTCGCCTTAGAACAGCCGCGACCATCAAACAAACGCACAAATCTTCAAAAAGAAACCTCAACTAGAAATCCAAAATAAAAATAAGATGGATTTTCCCCTTACCTAGCTGACAACGACGTAGGAGATTCATGAATTCAAATACCCTAAGCTGAATATAAATTTTTCGTTAGTCTTTTTCCAAAAGAATTTTTTTGAAAACTTTTCGAGATAAAATTTACATTTTTAACTGAGGGTCTCATAATATATGTGCAGTTAAAGCGCTTAGTGGATTCAATGCGGCGGAGGTGTAAAAAGTTAAAGTGGGGATAAAGCGAGGAAATAACAAGATATAATGAATGGGTCTAAAACAACATATAAAATTCTTATTTAATGCTTTTACAAATACATAAATGATAAATAAACAGAAAATTAACATTCAACTTAATTATAATTAGTACATCCTTAATTTTAAATAAAAGCATGAGCTAATTTATGTAAATAAATGTAAACTTTTATTTAGCTTGATTAAGTTTAATGGAATATTATTGTATTTTACATTTTGAAAAACACATGCCAAAAAATTATATTAAATAACTAAGTTTATAGATTTTATAATGTAAAATGTCATTTTTAAATCCATTTCTTTTATAAAAGATATAGCGGAATATCGCTAAAATAATGGGATATATTGGGAATATCAAAATATAGCGGGGTTTAAAGCGGAAGAGCTATTTCAGATGCTATTTGGAAATAGCGTAGCGGTGGAAATCGGCTACACGATATAGCAGGATATAACGAGGTAATAACGGGGCATTAACCATGTAGATATAAATCTGTTTTTATAATTTATATTCCAGTTTATATTACAGACTGGAACAATCTTCCCATGTTCTGAATTGTCAATATTTTTAAATCTCAAAAAGTTAATTGTGATAATTTCTATAAATAATTCAGTATATCCAAAAAGAGGAATATTAAGAATCACAAGTAATGGGTAATTATAGTTTCTGATTTCAAGTCTTATTCCTCATCATTTTCAAATTTCTTCACTTTTCCAAAAGCGATCATTTATTGAAATTTCAAAAAACCCAATAACCCGAAACACGGTTAGATTTAAATTTCTATAAGTTAATTTATTTTCACAAATCTTTATTTATAAAACAATTTCTCAAAAATCATAACTTAAAACTTCTGAAGCTCCTTTTTAAAATTCAAAAACAGTTTTAAAAACTCGAATCTCTCCTAATATAAGACTAAGGGTTCAAATGAGTAATTCTATCCAAAAATTATCTGGATTTACACAATGCAATATCAAACGAATACATTTTGTAATTATATTTTCGGATGTTAATGACAGATTAACGTGAATTTTCCGTTTCAAGACCAAGAAAAGCTCATCGACTGGAACTTCCAAACGAAACCAAAAGCAAGAAATCGAGACTATCTCAGTTGTATCTAATTTTATGTCTAGTCACCAATCTCAAATCCATGGGATTCACCATGTGTCCTCCTCATGCTCTTCAAAACAAAATCGTCAAACGCACCGGGGCGTAAATCAGAGTTAGCCTAATACTCGAACTCAAAATTCTTATAACTCCTAGTCGGTTTAAATCCTATCTTAATTAAATAATCCAACGACTATCTCATTGTCAAAATAATTTGGAGTCAAGAAAAAAAGACTAAAGAAACTAGAAAAGAAATCGAATATGTTCTCTCACTAATCCTGATTTATTAGTTAATCTGATCATTTAAACCTAAGCTCGACCAAATGCAACACCCCACACTTTTCTAAGCCCGAATTTTGACAAAATCGAAATGCAAACTCATCCAATCATGGAGGGTATAAATTTTGTACATGCAATTAATGAGCATGAGCTTAAACAAAGTATAATAAAACAAACTCACAGTAGAAACAAAATAGGATAACTAATGCCGACTGAGGCAGCTAACTTTAAGCTAATCGCCACATCAATACCGAGCATAAGAGAATGAGAACCGAAAACTAACTAAAAACATTCTAAAACCTGTCTTTTTCGAGATAAACCTGAGAGTTGTTATGAGGATGGGGGTCATAACAACAACTCCTGGTGAGTAGAAAATGTATTACAATGTCTACAATACACAAATGTATCTTGTTTGGTCTAAACTAAAACATATGTCTAACAAGGCTAGTAATTCTACCCTAAACTTGTAAAGATTACGCACGAACATACCCAAGGTTGTATCCCCAAAGATAACAATATCACAATACTGAGAAAGAACATTTATACATAAGTACGAAGCCTTTAAACTACCATTCAACCAACAATCGAAAACTAAGAGGCGGGCTTCCAACTACTCTATATGACATAAGGGGTTAAATTATTCCTATACAGCCAACTAAGACCTCAATATCAATATAAGGTAAGGGCGGATCCTTTCGATCACTTAAGACCCAAGGCGTACCTATTGATTACTTATTGCCTTACTTGGTGGTTTACCCTACACCAATACAAATTAGATGACAATAGCTACAAAGTCCTACTAATTTAAGACTTTCGTCATTCATGCACGTCCCCAAACCCTGCATAAGGCTAGAGATAGTAAGCAGTCACTTATTACATATATGATAGGTAGACGACATCTCGTCATTTAAGACCTTCCCTCAGCGGAACCCTTGTGTTACTATCTGGCTGGCCTTATTAGATAATCCTCTGGTCACTTATTATTTCCCACATGATAGGAAGACCTATAGTACCTCCGTAGCGGTCATTTAGTACCTTATCCCAATGCGGACTCCATCCCTAGTCACTTTATACCTAGAGTAAGTAGACCACCGCGGTGGTTACCGATCTCGCGCTCAATTAGCTATTTCATACTTCTTATTTATGGAGAGGCGAGCTATGAGATCACTTATTACCCTTTTAAGGGTGGATCTAACTACCTAATACCTCTAATCCCGAAGCATGCTACTCTTACAAATCATTCCTTGATGGTTTCTTCTTTCGGAAAAGAGGCGGATCCTATTACCACTTAATGCCTCAACACTTGGAGTAAACCTTATTTTAGGAAATAATTTTTGCTACACAAATAACTATCATCGCGAGTTCCTATGGTTAATGATATCTTGCAACAGTTGTACATATATTCAACTATTGGAAAGTGCAGACTTCTATGAATAAGGCAACTGACCTCGCATCATTAACTTACTAAGTCGAATCCTTATTCCTAATTTTATTAATTCTAGATTAACTAGAATAAAATAAGGAAAACTTATAACTTTGTATCCTAGGATGTTTAAATGTTTATTTCCTTATTGGACTTAGTATTTACTACAATGACCAATTCACATAAATCTCCTTTAATTCCATTTATTGTTTTTATTAAGATTTCCTACCATTTATGACCCTAACGGCCATATTTCCTAAGGCATTCCTTAACCTATCAATTATCATTTCTGTCAGTCCCATTCTAGTCTAATATTTGTAAATCCCAAGCATTACAAAGTTAATTTAATTCTTATTTAAGTTATGTATGTATGTATATAAGTTTGTTATTTATTTACTTATTTCTCTAGTTAGAGTTACAATCCTTATTCCTAATTACAATTTAAATTTTAACCATTTAGGCTTTTATTTCCTATTCAATTTATTTCCCCGAAATAACATGGTTACAATATTCATTAACTTATTTATGACCTTTCTATTATAGCAATAAATTCCATGTTTATTGCTACAACAGTCACCAATATTTATTTTCCATTTATTATGGGAGTTATTACCATACATTTATTCCTATGAAATGGAAACACTTCAAATTCGAACACATGATAACAAACAAACATTTATTAATATAATAGCATATTTTACGTAGATTTGGATGAATAGGATTAATATATGTTTATATTTATAATATAAGCGCAGAGTTAATGTAGTTCCTAATTTTTATTTTATTTTTATTTATGTTCTGGTCTAAACTAATGACCAAAACAATTCTTTTTGTGCTTAATCTTGTTTAAGATTCAAAATCTTATAAAAGGTTATTTATTGTAATTATTGTAAATATCGCCCAAACTATTTAAAAAGGAAAACTAACACATTTCAAATCACAAGGAAATAGGTTAATGTTATCACTAAAGTTTGCATTGATCTAATGGAAAGAAGTAGAAGCTTTGAAACTAGAAGACGATACTGAAAACGGATGGCTTGAGGTTACAAAACCGAAATCGAAAAGAAAAGGCTTTGGGGGCAGCTAAACCGACACCAAATTTATGGGCCCAGTAACACGAAGTCAAGACCAAGAGATGGGGTTTAAAGCTACGAATTCGGTATCGATAGCAAAAGGTCTAAGAAGAAAAAGCCTCCACTGAAATGAAAAGGATAGGCGTAGAGTCGACACCAAGAAGTGGAGTCATAACAAGTAAATCAGACAAAGAAAGCTTGGAACAATAACAACAAAATCGATACCGAAATAGCAAGATTGAGAATATGGAGTCGATACCAAGGATATAGAGGGTATCATTGAAAACAACACTAGAATATAACTTTGTAAATATGCTATCGGCACCAACGTAGGGGAACAAACAACTTGGTGTTGATACCAAGAAAAGAAGGCAATAAAGGCACATTACTGACACAAACATGCAGTAAGCAGTTAGCTTGGTGTCGACACTGAAGAATGAAGGCAAATGCATAAAACCGATACCAAGACAAGGAAAGCAGCAGATGTACAAGCCGTTAATGAAGTCATGAAGACAGAGACACGAAACCGAAGCCCTGAAGGCGGAAGCATGAATTTGGTGTTCAAAAGTGAAAATTGTAAGACAATGGAGCGATACCCAGCTATTGAGTGAATGCATAGAGGCGACACCCATAGGTGCAAGCGGCAAGGGATTAAAGCCGGTACCGAAGCCAAAAAGCACCGACATGGGTCAATATTAAGAGGTTGATGCAAAATGATGGTTTGCCATGCGATTTCTACATAAGGGGGTCCGAAAGCTCTATAAGTAAGACCCTGGGGGTCACATTTTTGGGGGACTTTTCCTCATTCCAAAATCTTGTGCTTCTAAGATACTAAACCCCAATTTGGAGATCAAATTGAGTATTTCTCTTACTAACTGTGATATACTTATGAGAAATAAAACGGGAGATTGAGATCATATTTATTATCGATTCTATAATCATATTATGATCAAGTTGGTTTAACAGGGAGTTACCAATTAAATAACATATACGAAAGGATTCAAGCACAAGCACATCGAAAGAAGGATCATCAAGCAAATCAATGATTCTTCCTTCATGATTTATGCTTATGTCTTAACCCTTTTTGAATATCAAATATACCATAACGTTCAATGACTTATTATAGCTTTAAAACATGATAACTGGCACAACCAAGGCCTTTAGTGGGCTGGACCGATGTGGAAGAATCACTTTAGTTGTTAAAAACTATGATACATCATCAAATGTGAACATCGTTATATCTTAGCATGTTTCCTCTTAGCACAACGTGCATTATTTTATCTTGAGTCTAAAGCACACCTTTGCAACAAGGTTGCCTACATATATGAGAGGACCATAACATGAATACCCCTAAACGCTAATATGAGCACTTAATATGTCATCCTCGATATAACCCTGTTTCATTTGAAATGCGTTGCTGATACACCCGAAAGAGGGTAACTTTTGCATTCAAGAGGAAGCATCGATATTCCAGGAGACAATTTTACTTGATTTATTTATGCTCCTTGTAGATTTCAAATAATGCTTTTTGATGCAAAAAGAGCAAAAAGGACAAAATTACAATAAAACTCCAACAATATCTACATAGGAAGGTTTATAATTTAAAAATTAAACTGCATAAATCCTAAGTTACTCAAATCCTATTAATCTAGAATAACAATACTACAAATCTAATAATATTTTGGGACTGATTTCCAGATTTAGGATGTATACAATACCTATAACAGCCCAAGATAAATTGTAGGAAATATAAGAATAGTAAACTAAGAAGCATATCAATTCATATCTAAATTTCATTCATAATATTTTAGATTTGGCAAAATAAACAAATTTGATACTTTTAGGCATATAATTCAGATTCAACATAAACGAATTATATAAAATATTATAAACAATATATATATATTTCCCACCCATATATAGTTTATCCAAATCTAAATCTGAACACGACTTTTTGGCTTACAAATCCCAAACCTTACAATTTATTTATAAGGGGATTCTAAAACACAAATTTAAATTTGTGGGTCTGAAAGAAGAATAGGAAAAGAAGAAAGAAATTCAATAATATAAATTACCTATTCATAGAACCAACCCTTTTGCGTAGATATAGATTTAATATCTCCAATCTTATTTGTTTGATTAGAATAGATTTATAATTTATAATTTGAGAATAGATTGGAGAATTGAGAATGGTAGAGCTTCACTGTTGTCTCTAGAAAATATAAACAAAAGAGTGAGGGTCCAGCTCTTTATTTATAGGTGTGGAAATGACCCTAGAAAGTTAGATTTGATACTATAAAGATCCATCCTTTATTATAAAATTTTATAATATACGACGATCCAACCCTAGCCGTCACTAGGATGGGATCGTCTAGGAGGTCGATACCCAGGTCGACCCTAGGGTCAACCGCCCTTGGCCGACCTGCCCTAGTGCTGGAAGGTTATAAATTGAAATAAATATTTTATGTATTTCGTTTATTTATTTTCCATCCATTTTCGTATTTCATTCGTAACTTTTATTTTGGAGTGCGTTCGTGAAGTTCCAAACATGAAAGTTGACTAGTATTCCATCACGAGCGCAATCATGCAAGTTTCATGGTCAAATTTTACCATTTGAAAAAAAATCGTTTTTGGATTACAAAGGGTTTGAATCTTTTTTATTAAATATACATCCATTCTTGGGCTGGATCTCATGGATCATACATCATCCAATATAGGGTTCAATCTCTCTAAAAAAATCTATCTTTAAATATAGGGTTTGATCTCTTTTGATCTTTTATCATCCAATCTTGGGTTTGATCTCTCTAGGTAATTTATCATCCCATCTAGGGTTTTGACCTCACCATATTTATTATCCAATCTAAGGTTTTGATTCCTCCGGATTCTTATTGAGCCATGTTCGCTTTCTTTTAGACAAGGGAATCCAACGACCAACCAAGCACATATTCTCTCTATCTGGTAAGGGGACTTACTTTTGGTATTTGTAGATCTTTGTTGAGCCTAATTTGCTCGCTCTTCGGAAAGGGGACATAACAAGCAAGCCCATCCGTTCACTCTCTAATAAGGGGATTTACTTTTTGTACACGTCCATCTACTCGCTCACCAATATGGGAACTTTCACACTATGCTCATTACATTGTACTTACGGGTGACAATACTACAATTAAGTTCAGTCCAACCCGTTTAAGTGGTTTTTTCAAAAATAAGAGCAAACAAATGTTGACATCAAATCTAACACAACACCCAATGAGTTCAACGAATAGTGAACTAAAATAAATGGTAAAAGAGGAATAGAGTAATAGAAATGCAATAGAAAGAGACAGACGAATTATAGTGGTTCGGTGTTGATTGACTATGTCCACTTTGAAGATTTGTTATACTGAATTAAGGTTACATGTGCACAGGTCAGTAAAATGTTGGATAGTACAGTGCAAAATAAACAAATGCCAAAACGATCCATTTTTCGTTTGTACAAGGAGGTATTTATAGATGTAGCCAGCATAGATTGGTCATAGGATCATTAGAAAAAATTTAGGAGGCCCAAGCCCAAATTAGGCTAAGTGATGGACTGTGTCCGGATCCCTTTATAGGGATCGTACCTATCCCCAATTAAAGGTCGGGGTCCAATTCTTCTTTGGTGGGTCCCCCTTAATGTCTTGAACTTCTTCATGAAGTTTCGTCTTGTTTGGATTTATGGTTTGCGAGTTATAGCCGTTTGATTGTAAAAGTAGTGTTACTCTACTGATTCGTCTTGGAGTTGTACTAATCCCTCAACATTGGTTTCGCAGATCCCTCACTAAAATAGTACTTGAGCACTGTTTTGGTGAGCTAAAATGGTCATTGTCGTGTGATGCTATTTGAACTTGATCTTCTATATTTCGAGTGGTGATTTGGAGCCGTTAGCCATGATAATCGTCGTGTCGTAGCAATCCAAATAGCTTATGATAGTCGGACCAAAAAGATCGAATAATATTTGCTTTTCAAAGTACGTTTTGTGAGAATATGACATACTTTGAATTGAAACAAGTCTTTAGCGGTAGGAATCTACTATATGCTGCGCTCAGTGAATGATCATGATCTTTCTTTTGAGTAGTGTACACTAAGAAGCATGTCGTTTTCAAATAGCGGTGATGCTTTGTCGAACTCCAATGTTATAAGTACGTTATTTGTTAGAAATAAACCATTTGGACTGAATTTTTAGGTAAACACCTAATTTTTTCGATTCAAGAAATTAACTTTTATTTTTCAGCTCCTGCTTACACCTAAGTGTAAGCAAGTCATTACTAATTGGGAGTCACGCATGCACTTACACGCTCGAATGTGTTTTCACGGAATACACTTGATATTTTTCTGTAAATGGTATATGAAAATGTAATATGCATATGGTTATACATGTGAAGGTACAAGATTTAATTATGCTCGAGTACATATCTGGAATTAGATAATCAGTTTTACATTAGGTGAGGGCACGTTCGATACTCAACTTTTGATCTCATTTTCAATCATATGTTTGGACATTAACATATTTAAACGTAAATTGTAATAACCCGGGAATCCGAGCCAATTTAAAAATTTTATTTTGGCGAATTTAGTGAATTTTGATTATTCAAAATGTATTATTTTAAATAATAACGATGGAAAATTTATTTCCGACGAAGTGAAAACGAATAATTTTATTTTAATTATAATTCGAGCCTGAAATGGCGTGGTAGTTCGAAAATTCGATTTCGAATTTCAAATGAATATACAGATTTTGTTTTAAGTCGGAATTGGACGAAACAAGAAATATTTGAATCTTTTTGACGATATCTTTCTAACGAATGTAAGAAACTGAGATTTCACTTTATAGAGTGAAAGATATGTCCAGTTTAAAATTCAGAAAAGTCGCTGTGGAATTTATATATATATTAATATATATATAAAGGCCTTGAAAATAGCCATTTTGCAAACGACTTCGGTTTTCGACGAAACCACTTTTGTTGGATCCGTGATGTCAAATTATTGCTAGGTTTCAAAATTCATAATTTTCTGAATCAATATGTTAGCGTGGCAAAGGAAAACGCGTTTGACCAGTTTCAGTTGATTTTAATCGACTGGAAAATGGCCATTTTTCCAACGATCTCAGAATTCGATGAAATTAGTTTTGATAGGACCGTATCGTCAATACGAATCTAGAAAATATTTTTCTGGAATTTTTAAAATCAGTATGTGGCCCCGGTAATTTAGAATGTGCGTTTAAATTGAATATACTAATTTGTATTTTAATTTGAATGGAAACTGATCGTAGCAGTCGAATCAGCTTACGATACATATCCCATTGTGTTCGGAATAGGGGTATTTAGCTAGGGGCGACACTCGTTGGGTTTGATTTCGAGTTTGTATAAACACAAGGGTATTTTCGAAATTAAATTAATATATAAAAAATCTATATAACCCTAATTCTTCACTCCACGTTCAGAAAAGCGGCCACCACTCTCGTTTTCAAGGGCCAAGGTTTTCGAATTTTTAAAACCCAATTTCTCCTTCACCAATTCGAATTAATCTTCCACTCCAAAGGGAAATCAAAATTCTCTTCAAGATCTTTACATCAATACCAACTTGATCGAACCTCGTATGGTATTTTGCTCGAAATTCGAGCAGGAAGCGGGGCCGTTCGAGTGTGAATTCCGATACATTGGGGCCCACGAGTTCTTTGAGGTGGTGGCCAGAGGAAGCTCTCGTGGTGGCGGTTCGAGGCGTGGGGTCTGATCGGCGGTTAAAGCAAGGTTGGTGGTGCGGTGGTTGGTCAAAGGGGGGGGGCAACGGTTGGCTCAAATCGGCTGTTACGGAAAGAGGAAGATGAAGATGACCAGGGCAAAACCCTTGATTAATTACACTAGTTATGCTTAGGAAATTCTTTAATATGACAATGTTTTTAAATATAAATTTGCATTGTTTTTTCAAATAAAATTAGAAAGGTTTTAAAATAAAATTAGAAAAGTTTTAAAATAAAAATAGCAATGTTTTGAGATTAAATATCTTTGTTTTAAAAATGTAGTTTTTGGTTTTTTTTATATGTGAAATACTTTGTTATAAAAATATAAATTTTTACAGAAATAATTTTAAAATAAAAATAGGATGATTTTGAAAAATATAAATATAACATTGATTTTTGTATCGTATATATAGTAGATTTATGTAAGGGAAAGATTTGGTTTTTACTTAATAAAGATTTGATTTTTTTTATATAAAGAAAGACGATATTTTTAATGTAGAAAAGGCAAGATTTTTATAATGTTTTCATTATGATAAAGAAGCGATCTTTATATGGTTATCATTAGAATAAAAACAGGATTTTTACATATATAGATTTAAAATAAAAATACGATTTTTATTTATAAAAAGTAGCGATAAAATTCGATTTTTATAATGAATATATCGATATGAAATGTGATTTTTAAATAGATAAACATCATATTAAAAATGTGTTTTTCTATATGAACAGCGTGAAACATATCTCGTTGAAACGCGGCGAAGATTTTCTACATAAGAAGAGTCGCGGCGTTTGGTTTAGCTTCTAGGTGAGAACTTCTCACTTTAAATCTTGTTTTATAGTTAAAAATATATACTAGGATGTAGATGGTGCTTAGTAGCACCCGACACCCGTCGTCCACAGACCATGGATGACTTGTTTGTTTGGTTGCTATGTCGTGAAATTTGATTGTGTGATTTGGAATGAAATAAAATATTTTATAGTGGAAAATATTTTATAGTTAAAAATATAAATTTTAACATGTATATAAAATAAATAATTATAAACAAATCGGAGGTTTGTTTATATACACTGATTTGATTGATATTGATTGGGACGATAAATTTTAGACATCGCCCAACTGCACAAATAAAATATGGGTTTGTTGATTTGAAACCCCACACGGGTATTGGGATGATATTCGACGTACGCTAATCCCGATTGTTTAGTTGTGTGTCAATAGATGGGTTGACAGACTGTGTAAGCGTTAATTATTTATATTTAATGCTTATGCAGTTGTGTGGTGCACCCTGGATGATGGTTGATTATTTATCGTTGCTATTATATACATTTGTTGTAGAAAATCCATATAATTAACATTATATGGTAATTGATTGGGCCTTGTTCCAATTTAGAAAATAAATTCATGTGTTGAATTGAAAATATATATTCATGTGTTGAATAGAATAAATATTCATGTGTTGAATAAAAGCCGTGTTGATTAGATTGACGCCATTTTGTCATGAACGATATTTATATCGATTTTATTCATTTTTCAATGAATATTGAAGTGATTTGAAATTCGAATTAAATTGAAAAGAATTGAAATTCGAATTAAATTGAAAAGAATTGAAATTCGAATTAAACTGAAATGAATTGAAATTCAAATTAAATTGAAGTGATTTGAAATTCGAATTAAATTGAAAAGAATTGAAATTCAAATTAAATTGAAAAGAATTGAAATTCAAATTAAATTGAAACGATTTGAAATTCGAATTGAAATCGATTTGAAATGAATTTAAAATGAATTTATATTGAAAAATTCAATTTTGATTCGAATTTGAAAAGGAAGTTGAAATCGTTTTGAAAACGAAATTTAAACGATTTATAAAATACGTTTTAAAAGGAAATCGACGAAAATATATATTATATATATTATATATAATGGCCTGAATAGAACGCGCCGTGCTGCGGTAGTTCGCGAATTTTGACCATTGACTTCGAATGAATATTACGGGAGATCCGACCGTCGGATTCTCCTAAAACCGGAACTATTGGGTTCGTATCGAAAAGAGCTTTCTAAAGAATATTAGAAATTAGAAATCTAACGGTTGGACTTGGAATTATGTCCAAATCAAATTTGGAAAAGGTCGCTGTAAGTGAAGATCGATGGCCGTTGATGGAAATCGACTGTACGAGCCTTGATAAAATTATTAAAAATAGTAATAATTTGTGTAAAATCATAAGAAATGATTTGTGAAGAATTGGGATGAAAAAATCCATATTTGAAAAGATAAAAATAGATTTTTATCGAAATGAACTGGATTTGAACTAGAATAATAATTTGTTTATTTTTAAAATAAATAAATTGGATTTGAAATGGTTTTGAAAATAACCAGGATTTCCAATAATTGAATTGGAATGGATTTGAATCGAAATCATCTTCGGAATTGTTCGATATTGGATTTCGTGATTATACAGATGTTGTTATGGAAATTTGAAAGATATAAATATATCGTTATTTCCAATACGATATTGGTTGGTCGTTGAATTTGATATTGAATATAAGCCGATATATTTTCTATTCAGAGCCTTGTATTGAATATCAAATGTGATTTGGGTTTGTCGTGAATGGCGTCTTCATTGACACTGTTCTTAAACCCAGTTGAGGAAAAGATTAAATCTTTTTATTTAGATTTAATGAAGTGTACCAATTAAATAATATTTAATTGGAATTGAAATGGGATTGATTTTGGGGTTTATCGTGAATGGTGTTTTAAATAACACTGTTTCTTTAACCCGTTAATTAATGAAATGTGATTTTAGGTTGTCGTGAACGATATCTTCAATAATACTATTTTTTGACCCAAAGGAGTTAAGAAAATCAGAAACTAACCGGAGATTAGTTAAGTTGAATGGTTTCTTGAGTATTGATCTGATGCTGGTTTCGGCCTTCGGGGTTAATACTTAGGGAATTACCCACTTGCTAATTTACGGTTAGGGACTGATTATAATGTGATGTGATTTTGGGGTTTATCGTGAACCGTGTTTTAAATGACATCGGTTCTTTAACCTAGTTAAAGGTTAAAACTAAGTGGAGTTTTAATGAATCTTTAATTAGATTGAAAAGATCGAGAATGGAGTATCACCAGTTTTACTCCAGACGGTAGTTAAATATTTAATTAGATTTTAACGTGAAATGGTAATTTAATTTACCGATAACACCGTGGTGATAGATATGAAGTATTACCAGTTTTACTTCATGGGATGAATAGGTTGGGATTGTGAAATTAAAACAAATGATTACTTTGGTAAGGTTCGTTAATCCCGGCTAGTTTGGATAAACCATAATTTGGTTTGAATTAATATTCAAAAGGAGATTAAAGAATAAATTTAAAGAATTTATCTTTGATAAAATTAATGGGAATCTTTCCCTAAGAATGTGAAATTTAGAAACTAACTGTAGGTTAGTTAAGAAGAATGATTTCCTGTGTATTGATCTGATGTTGGTTTCGGCTTTCGGGGTTAATATTTGGGGAATTGTTCTCTTACTAATTTACGGTTTACCGACTGATGAATTGGAATGAGGCGTATGTTGTGTTTGTGTAACACTTGTTTATTATATACGCGAGTTATTCAGAAAGACCGGGTTTATCCCATTCTGAATAACTGATACGACGATGAGTCGAAGATGAAGACGGTGGTCGAAGACCGGAGGTCTTCACGTCGTTTGAGTGATTACTGATGATCTTGATTGGGCTGTACACCCAAGAGGAGGGAATCAGTTGGTGATCGTCCAGACGTACTTGGAGATCGATGGATATGCGAGGTACAAGGTGCCTCCGATTTCGTTCAGACCCAGAGGACTATGTGAAGCCGATGGAGTCATTCATTGGCTCATTTACGCCCCCAAAGGGCGGAGAAACGTAGTGTTCAGGCATTATAATCCACATCGGCGGACCGGCCCTGACGATCCAAGGGGCAGTTGCGGCTGTTCCTGAGACTCGGGCTAGACAGTCTCGAATCGGTAGAGGACTATCTTTTGCCTCGGTTCATAGAAGGAAACCCAATTTCAAATACGTGACAATTGCGGTTTTGATTGTATACCTATATATGGCGACATAGTGGGATGGGGCACTCATGTCGTCTATGATTGATATTTATGATTGTATATAAAATCAGAAACTAACTGGAAACGAGCTAAGATGGGTGGTTTCCTGGGTATTAGTCTGATGTTGGTTTTGGCCTTCGGGGTTAATACTTAGGGAATAGTTCTCTTACTAATTTACGGTTGGAGTCTGATTAAAGATTAAAACATGAAATTTAGCGTATCAAGCATTCTTTGGCTATTATAAGGTAAAAACCCTATCCTCCGGCTTGCGTTGCATTGTGTGATGGGACCTGGGTCTTATAATAGCTTCATTTTTCTTTATTTAGCATTGCGCTGTTGTTTTATGCACTGGTGTTCTTGGGAGGAAACCCGTTCCGTGTTATACGGCGTGGTCCCTTGATTTACCTAATTTTAAAAATAAAGATTAATAACTGTTTTAGTTCTCACACCAGTCCCATGACTGACTTGGAGTTTATTGTTTTAACCTAAACTCTGGGTGCCCCTATTTTCTGCACGGGCAGCTAGTAGTTTTGGTTTTGCATATTTATATTCACAGGATCCTGGTTTACTGCTGGAATGATATCCGGAAAGCTTTGTATCTGTATATCTCCTTCAGTTGTGTATTGTATTATTTTCCGCTGCCATGTAATTTATTGTAATCTCTAATATTTGGTAAATGTATATTATTTGTTTATACTCTGTATATTCTTGTATTCTGATGAATTGTTGTAATAAGCAATGAAATGTTCTTCTGTCTGCGTTCTGGCTTGTCGTGTTCTCAAAACAATCGGGCATTTCGAACGGTCTTGGTCGGTTTAGCGACTGATTCAAATCGAGCGAAATTCCCGATCGTTATATAAATATATAAATTCAAGATGACATTCTGATCCCTCCTTCCTTTCTCTTTCATTTTTATAATAAGTAGGATGTGGGATTGGCATCAATCCCTTGGAAGGGATCGGTACCGATCCCATATTTTGTAATTTTTGGACAAATTTCAGGGTTAAGGATCGGTTCCACCATCTCCATATAGATACATTGTCCTTTCCTCTCACTTTATCCTTCCAGATTGAGTTCGTGGATTATGACCTTATCATGAACTCCTTCCCCCATCGAGTTGTCATTGTCCATTATAATCTTTAACCATTCCTTGCTACCTAACTCTAGTCATTTACTGTCGATTATAGGCGGGATTCCTCATGTTTATGGCTATTTCGGACCATTTTTAGAAGAATGTCGATGGATCATTGAGAATGCATATTGATTACTGGAAGATCAAAGAGAAAACAATGAAGAATAATCATCCTTTGCCTCCTATTGATAATCTATTTGATCAGTTGAGTGAAGCGATTGTGTTTT
Source organism: Allium sativum (assembly GCA_030737875.1). Taxonomy (NCBI): domain Eukaryota; kingdom Viridiplantae; phylum Streptophyta; class Magnoliopsida; order Asparagales; family Amaryllidaceae; genus Allium; species Allium sativum. The sequence continues at coordinate 388,494,818 of CM060920.1, read as the reverse complement.
CTCAATTGGATTTCGCTACTGGGATTTACCAGTTGAGGGTAGCGGAAGAGAGTGTTCCATTGACGGCGTTTCGTTCCACATATGGATCATACGAATTGATGGTTATGTCATTCGGGTTGACTAACGCGCCAGCTTTCTTTATGGATTTAATGAAACGAGTGCTTCGAGAATGCTTAGACATATTTGTGTTGAATTTCATTAATGATATGGTGTATTTAATGGATGCCGAAGAGCATGGAACTCACATTATGATAGCATTGAATACTTTGCGGAAGCACCAATTGGGAACCAAGTTTTCTAACTGTTTGTATTGGGAGAATAAAGTGAAGTTCCTTGGTCATAAGGTTTTGGTAGAAGGGGTAGATCCAGCTAAGAATGATGCTATCGTTAGTTGGATGAGGCCTGAAATTGTTACAGAGTTCTGAAGCTTTCTGGAATTGGCCTAGTACCATCGAAGAGTTATCAAGGACTTCTTGTGGATTGCAACACTGCTCACTAAGCTAACCAGTAGGGATGTTAAGTTTGTTTGGTCTATCAAGTGTGAGAAAGCATTCCATAACTTGAAACACTTATTAACCAATGCTCCTGTGTTAGTGATGGTAGAAAGGAAAAGGGATTTGGTTTATTTTATTGACGCTTGCAAAACATGATTAGGTGTTGTTCGTATGTAGAAGGGAAGGGTTATTGCTTATGCTTCTCGACGGTGGATACCTCATGAAGTCTGATACATAGCTCATGATCTTCAGTTAGTTGTTCTTGTTTTTTCTTTGAATATTCGGAGGCACTACATATTTGGTGAAAGATCTGAGTTGTTTATAGACTACAAGTCCTTGAGGTGTTTGTTTTCTCAAAAGGAATTGAATATGGGACAACAGATATGGTCGAATTTCTTGGAGACGTACGACTATGGCATATAGTATACCCCTGGAAAAGGGAATAAGGTTGTTGGTGCCCTTAATACGAAGCATCAAGGGTTGGCGTCAGATATGATGAACGAATGGAAAGACTTAGAAGCTTTCATCGCAGGTAATGTAAGGATTTGGTCAACAATGAATTCTAGCAGAAACATACCGACGTATCATGCTTGGAGGTTTGATATGGTCTGATTGTGAAAATTGCTTTTGGATAGGAAGAGGATCCTTCGTTGGCCATAAGGATTAGAAACTTCAGAGCCAAAATGGAAGGGAATAGCCTGGGAAAGTGCGCTTTCAACCGAAAAGGTTAGTTATGGAGGAATGGAAGGTTATGTGTTGCGAAGGTTGATAGTCTGAGGAAGGAAGTTCTTAAGTGTCATCATTTTAAGTTTACGATACATCCAGGGGGAACCAATATGTACCGTGATACAAAGAGGAGCTTCTTCTGGAAAGGAATGAAGAAGGATGTCTGATTCTGGGTAAGGCAATGTATGAATTGCAACAAATGAAAGACGAACATTAAAAGCCTAGTGGTTTATATTAAACCATTGGAGATTCTAGTTTGGAAATGAGATTCGATATCCATGATGGACCTCCGAGATTAAGAAGAGGGAACGAAAACATATAAGTTGTCGTGAATAGACTAACCAAGACTGCCATTTTATTCCAGGAAAGTCTACCAGGATGACACCGGTTTTTGCTAAGTTATTCATATTTTATGGTGAGGCTTCATGGAGTTCCTAGTTGTGTCATAAGAGACATGTTCTGTTATTTACGAGTCAGTTGTGGAAAAGTTTGCAGAAGGCAATGAGAATGAAACTCAATATCAGTACAACTTATCACCCACAAACGGATGGGAAAACCCAAACGGTGAATAAGGTACTAGACGGTGTGCTGAGAACATGTGTTCTGGACTTAGGTCTTTCTTGAGAGGACCATTTTAACTTAGAAGAATATTCCTACAATAATAGCTTTTAGGCTACTGTAGGAATGACGCCTTTCAAAGCTTTATACGAAAGGCTGTGTAAATCGCTATCATGTTGGCTGGAGATAGGCGAAAAGCCATTTCTTGCTTCATAATTAGTAAGAGAAAGATTGAGTCATTCAGGGTTGGAGGAAGGAAGCTCAATTCTAGGCAGAAGAGTTACCCGGATAGAAGGCGTAAGGATTGGAATTCTCTATTGAAGAAATGTTTTCACCAAGGTGTTATTGATAAAAGGCGTTGTAATAACTCATATTTTTGGAACCAATTTAAAATTTATTTTTAATTGATTTTAATGGATTTTAAGAACTTAAAATGATTTATTTTGAAAATTAATGATTTAAAATTTATTTAAATCGAAGTTAGAATGTATAAATTTAAAATTTAATTAAAACGATCTCGATATGGTGCGGTAGTTTGAAATTTTGGTTTGGTACCTTAAATGATTATATAGAATTCATTATAAATTGGATTTCAGTAAAACCAGAAATGTTAGAATTTATTTAATTATATCTTTCCAATGAATGTGAAAATTTGAGATTTCATATTATAAATTGAAAGATATGACCAGTTTAAAATTTAAAATAGTTGCTATGGAATATATATATATATATATTAATATTATATACAGCCTTTAAAAATAGTCATTTTGCAAATGACCTCTGTTTTTGATGAAACCACTTTTGTTGGATCCAAAACGTCAAATTTTTGTCAGGTTTAAAATTTCAAGTCAATTGGAATTAATATGTGAGCGTAGTGAATTTAAACGCGTTTCCATTTTTAGTTTAAATTTAATAAGCTAGTTAAAATGCCATTTTTCAAACGGTCTCCAAATTCGTCGAAATTAATTTTGTTAAGACCGTATTGTCAAAACATAGCCAGATTTCAATTTCAATAATTTTTGGAGTCAGTATGCAGCCCGATAAATTAAAATGTATGGTCAAATTCAATACTGACCATTATATTAATTTATATTTTAATTTTGACCAAAACGAATCAAAACAGTCGAAATGGCTTACGAAACATATCCCATTATGTTTGGAATAGGGGTATTTGATTAGGGGCGATAGTCGTTGGGGTTTGTTTGGAATTCAATGTGTTAAACAAGTATTTTACGAATTAAATATTATTAAATATAGCATATATATATATATATTTACAAAACCCTAACCCTAGTCAAAACAATTCCAACGGTCAACTTTCTCTTTAAGCCGCCTCATACATTTTTACGGCCTGAATCACTCCCATCTTCTTACCAAAAATTCTCGAATCCTAGTCATTAATTCTTTCTGGAGCAAAATTAAAGAGCAATGCAGCTCTACATTTATACCAGTAGTGATCGTGTTTAATCTCGAGATTTGTGAGAAATTATGCCATGAAGTGGCGCTGTTCGCATGCGCTTTTAGCGCTAGAGAGGGGTTTGAACTTCGATGGGATTCTGGCGTGGGTGGCGCACTCATAGCGGTCAGGGTGGTGATGGTAGATTGTTGGTCGACGGCTGGTGGTGAGGCGCGGTGGTGCAAATTCAATTTGAACGACGGGTTCCAGTATTTCGTTGAGAGGAAGATGAGTTAACGGTGGATTAGGAAAAGGTTAAGGGATTTAAATTATTAATTAAAGTTAATTTTAAATGTTTAAATATTCAAACTGCTGTAACTTCTATAAATAGAGACAGAATCAGACGATTTCAATTGCGTTGGGATCATGATTAGAAACATTACGTTATGGAACTGACCAAAATGATTTTAGATCTAGTTACAAATTTTGATTAAACTAAACGCATCGTTTAATTTAATTAAAACAATCGTTATTAATGATTTTCTATCCAGTCAAGGTGAGAACTCTCTCTCTAAACTATTTGTACAGTTATTTATTTTTATAACTGAAAATATATTGATTGTCAGTATTTATTTTTATTTGTTTAATTATCACAAAAATGTTGTACGGTGCCTGTTAGCTCACATTCGCTGTTGTTTGAAAACCATGGATGATTTAATTGACTGTGTTGTGTTGTGATTGTGATGTTTAACATATTAAAAATAATACTAAAATTATTTTGGTAGCTGAAATTAAATTACAAATATCCATTTGTAATTTAAACCGTGAAAATTTGTTAATTAGAAAAAAATAATTTGAATCAAATTAGAATTGGTTAAATTTATTAACCAGTGATTAATTTGAATTCATTGTTGCTGGTTGAAACCCCACACGGTTCTGGGGATGATAATTAGTTCACATCTCCCTTGGATTTAGTTATATGTCAACCGATTGATTGACAGACTGTTATAATCGTTATTTAATTATTTAATGCTTATACAATTGTAAATTGCACTCGGGATGTGAATTGACTGTTTAATATTTATTTATCACTATTTTTGAATACATGCGATGTATGGAATCCATATAAATAAAATTATATGGTAATTGATTGAGTCTGATTCCAATTCAGAAAAATGAATTAAAATAATATTCAGTGAAGAATCAAAATATGATTTTGATGTCCGATTTTGGATAGATACGAAAATATTGAAATATTCATAACTGAAATGAATATGAAGCCGAGTTAAGTAGAAATAAGCCATTTTAACTCGGATGGATTTTTATATCGATTTTATTCATTTTATAATTAATATCGAAAAGATTTGATTTCAAAATCTGGTATTTTGAAAATATTATCATTTTAATATTATAATGGTATGGAATATTCAATTTTGATTTAAAATTGAATTGGAAGTGGGAATCACTTTTTAATGAATTTATAAACGTTTTTATAAAATACATTTTAAAAAGGAAAATCAATGAAATATATTGTATATATTTAAATGGTTTGAATAGAATGCGCCACGCAGCGACCGTTCGCAAATTTCTACCATTGACTTCAAATTGACGTAACGGGAGATCCGACCATTGGATTCTCCTAAAAACGGAACCGTTGGGTTCGTATCGAAAAGAGCTTTCGAATGATAATAAGAGATTTGAAATCTAATGGGTATATTTTAAGATATATCCAAATCAGTTTTGGAAAAGGTTGCTATGGATGCAGTTCGGTGGCCGATATTGGAAACCGACTGCAAGGGCCTTACTAAAATTATTAAAAATGTGAATAAATTACATAAAATCATAATAAATGATTTGGAAAGAATTTGGATGAAATGTTCCACGTCTGTAAAGATAAAATATATTTTTATCTGAATAAGCCATTTATCAACTAGAACAAAGAACTGAAAAAGAATTGAAATGATTTCAAAATAACCAAAATTTTCCAAAGTATGAATTGGAAAAGATTTAAATGGAAATAATCTTTGGAATATTTCGATATTGGATTCCGAGATTATACAGATATTGTTGAGGAATTTGGAAGATATAGATATCCTTATTCCCAATACGATATCCGTTAGTTTCAGAATTTGATATTGAATACAAGTCGATATAATATCTATTCAGAGCCTTGTATTTAATACCAAATGGGATTTTGGGTTCGTCGTGAATGGTGCCTTTAATAACACTATTCTTAAACCTAGTTGAGAATAGAATAAATCTTTTAGTTAAGATTTATAGAAGTTTACTAATTAATTTAATTGAAATTGAAATGAAAGTTGATTTTGGGTTTATCGTGAACAATGTTTTAAATAACATTTGTTCTTTAACCCAATTAACAATGAAGATACGATTTGGAATTTATAAATATTTTTATTAAGATTTAATGGAATTTTCTAAAGTAAAGTTTTCCAGTTTAATATATTAAATTGGAATTGGATGGAATTTGGTTTGGTAATAATCGAGATGAGTTTCTGTGAAGGAAGACCATTACTATATATGGAATTTAAAAGGCTTTATCGTTATTCCATTTACATTACTAGTATGATATGGAAATTTATATTGATTATGACTGATATGATTTTCGTGAATGTTCCATTTTTATGGAAGATGATTTTGGGTTTATCGTGAATGATGTTTTAAATGACATTCGTTCTTTAACCTATTTAAAGACAAGATTTATTTCCTAAGTTGAATAATCATTAAATAATGATTTTTGAAGATTAAAACTAAGATGGATTTTTAATAAATCTTTAATTAGATTGAAATGTGAATGTGATAATTAAATTTATCAAATTCAAGAAATGTTCGAAATGGATATCTCCAGTTTTACTCCATGCAATAGTTAAATCTTTAATTAGATTTGAACGTGAAATGGTAATTAAATTCAACGGTAACACAGAGAGTGTTAGATATTGAGTACTACCAGTTTTGCTCCATGGGATGAATAGGTTGGGATTGGAAAAATAAAATGAATGATTACTTCGGTAAGGCTCAATAATCCCTACTAGTTTGATAAACCTTGATTTTGTTTAATATTTATTTTTTGAAAGCAAAAATGTGTAATCTTCTAAAAAGAAGAGAGCACACGCACGCACGCACGCACACACACACACACACACACACACACACACACATATATATAATGAAAAAAGTAGTCTACAACCTGAAAGGCACCCAAAAAAAACTACGCGGATATAACTATATGTATGTATAGATAGATGAGCTCCGGATAAACCACCACCTATCATAATTCAATATCAAGTTCCGGCATGGCCACCACCCGATAGTGAAGTATATCTACTCCTTCACAATACACTAGTCACTCTAAAAAAACAAATACAAGAGAAACAGTAAAACACAAAAAGAAAACTCTCCAAGACTGCACTCTAAAAAAACCCAAAGCAAATATCATTTTCAATCTAAATCTGCACTCCAATAAGCACCCCAGCTAAAATCAACTACCTGTGACCTAAACAAACTATCCAAACATAAGCCACCATCACACACACACACACACACACACACACACACACACACACACATATATATAAGAGAACCATGTTTTCAATAGATTGGGAAGCTTGCATGTCATTAGCTATTTTGGAAAATAAAGTTCAATAGTCGACAACAAAAGATGACAATCTTATAGATAAATATGATTCACTAAATCGCAAAGAGAGTGCTGAGACTATGAATTGTTTAGAAACAACTATAACTGAAGTTTTGAGACGAAGTGTAGCGGGACTGCACTAAGTTGAGTTGGAGCATGTGGCTCAAGAGTGGTGCATCGGGCTGCACTAAGAGGGATTGGACTCATCATGGGCCTGATTTACGGTTTTAGCATTATATTTACTCGTATTTCATGTTTTTCTTTTTCACTTTTGCTTTTGTTTGCAATGGTTAGTATGTTAACCTTCCTTTGTACTAGTTTTTTTTATTAATAATAAAAGCGAACCAATTTTCAATAAAAAAACCTAAGTGTATATATATATATATATGTGTGAAAAATAAAGAGAGACCAAAGTAAACAGGAGACAAGAAAGAAATACATCAAAGTAGAAATCAATAACAAATGCAAATTCTATTATGACTAAAATACCTATTAATTCTAATAAAAAATTCAAATTAATTCTAACCTTCATCAAATATCTCTCAAAACTAGAATCTCTATATAACTTATAATGAGGGTTAGACATCCAATCTAAACTAAAAGTAACAATCCTAATGATTTATTTATCAATAGAATCAAAATTAGAATGAATCATTCTTGATTTCTCTTAAAACAAATAAACCAACTAATAATAGTAACTAAAGAATCCAACAGATATCTAAGTTTTAAATTAAAAAAACAAAATCTAAAACAATTCCAATAAGAATCACAGTCTCTAAAGGCATTGAAACAATTAAAAACAAAAATTCTTAAAACTATATTTAAATTGAAATAGGTTTTAGAGTAAGAGAAAAATAAATGATCAATATCCTCATCCAAAATATTACAAAAACAACACTTAACATCAAAAATAATATTCTTCTTCTTTAAATGAACTATGTATTAAGTTTCTTATGAATGATCAACCACATAAGAAATTTTTCTTTAGGCGGAGAATTCGTCTTCTAAAAAAACTTATATACAAACATAGAAACACCAGAAAAATTAAGGAAATTATACAAAGATTTGGAAGTAAACATAAGACTCTTATCCAGCCCCCAATAAATGTTATCACCATTATTATCTAAATGATATATAGGCAACTTTACCCGCAATAAGGCAAATTTCCTGAAAACTGGCCCTTCTAAAATATTTTCAAAAGCAAATTCCCACGCGCGGGGGGGGGGGGGGGGGGGAGGGGTCCTAAACTACGTCTATAAACATCAATAATAAAAGCATTCTTAAAGCAACAAATCTCAAATAATTCTCTGAATTCTATCTTAAGGGGCATGCGAGAAATCCAAGAATCATGCCAAAAAAAAGTAACATTACCCGAATGAACTGTTAGCTTATAACATAAATTAAAAAAAATCGAAACATTTCAAAATAGAATTCCAAAAATAAGATTATCTATTAATCCAACTCTAACTAGAATCAACTATAAAGTTGTCTCCAGCATAATAAAATTTGGAAACTATTTGCTTCCAGGTAGCCTTCACATTTGGGTTCCTAAACTCCGTAACCATTTGGATAACAAGAAAAAGTTAAAATTATATAAATTAATGATCCTTAGACCCCATCCTTCTTGGATCTACAACAAACTTCCCAATTAACTAAACATTTATAGCTACTGCAAATGTTATCTCCACTCCAAAGAAAATTACGTCTAATTCTGTTGATTTTCTCAATAACCCATTGAGGAAATCGATGAACGACCATCCAACAAGTTGGGATAGCAAATAATATAGAGTTGACAAGAACTAATCTACCAGCTCTTGAAAAATATCTACTATTCCAACTAGATAGCCTATTATTAATTATCAATAATAACTACCCAATCCTCATGCTTTATATTTGAAGGCCTAATTTTAAAACCCAAATACTCAAAAGGAAATTTCATAGTAGAGCAATTTAAGGTGTCAGCAACTTGATTCTCAACATTATCAAAGTCATTAAGAATCATAATCGAACTCTTATCAAAATTGATTTTGAGATCAGATAGCATCTTAAAACAATAAAGAATAAACTTCAAAGCTATAATATGCTTGGTTAAGTGAGAGGAAAATAATAATGTATCATCTAAAAATTGAAGAATCGATAATTCATTGCTAAAATCCTCATTACCAACAAAACCTAAAACACCTATCCCCATAACTCTTTTAATAATTCTAGTGAGAACATTAACAGTGAGGTTAAATAGAAGAGGTGACAAGGGGTCACCTTGTCTAAGACCTCTTTTAGATTGAATTTTCTTACGAATAATCCCATTAACTACAATATTAGAACAACCGAATTTAAGCAAAAGCATGATCCAGTTGACCCATCTAATACTAAAACCCCTAGCTAAAAATAACTCACAAATAAAATCCCAGTCAACAGAATCAAAAGCCTTTTCAAAATCAATTTTTAAAATAGCAAAAGAAAATTTATTTTTACAACAAACATTAATATATTCTTGAACTACGACCACCCCCATCAACTATGTTCTTGCCTTTAATAAAGGCAGTTTGGCAACATTCAATTAGATCATTCATCTTAGTACTAAGCATATTCGCTAGGACTTTAGTAATAATGTTAACAGAACTATTGATTAAGGATATAGGCCTAAAATCCTCTAAAGTATTAGCACCTAATTTCTTATGAATGAGAATAACATTCGCTAAGTTAAAGCTACCTAACCGCAAATTCCCATTATAAAACTCATTAAATAAGTTAATAGTATCAAATTTCAAAACTTCCCAAAATTGTTTATAAAAAAGAATATAAAAACCATCTAGGCCAGGAGCTTTGTCACTAAACATATCATTAATAGCCTTCCAAATCTCCTGCTCCGGAAAAGGTTTATCTAAATAAACTAAATCAATCTTAGCACACGAAGGATAAATGTCATTGCATCTAACATTGATCCTCCTCTTAATCTTATAACCAAAAATCTATTTATAGTAACCAGTAAAAGCCTCATTTAAATCACTTTGAGCAGACAATTCCACAACATTAACAAAAACAAAATGAATCGAATTATTACGCCTTCTCCTATTAGCCACACTATGGGAAAATTTCGTATTATTATCTCCTTCTTAACCCATTAAACTGGGACCTTTGCTTCTACATGACCTCTTCTTTTTCCAATATCAACTTAAGGTCATTCCAGCAAAGTTTACCCCTCTCAATGGAATTAAGAACCCTGGACTCGCCAATCTTGTCTAAGTCTAACATCTCACACAAAATCTTATCTTTCCTAATTCTGACACAACCAAAAATATACTTATTCCATCGCTTAAGGAAAAATCTCAACCTACCCAACTTTGCAACAAAAATCTTAGCAGAATTATCCTTATACGTATTATTAAAATAAAACATGGAATTCCATTTTACGGTAACTAAATTAGAAAAAAACTAGAATCTAACAGCCACATTTTCTCAAACCTAAAACTATTACTAATGGATAAATTCGAATCACAAGAAAGAATAATGGGACAATGATTCGAAAATAAGAAAGACAAACCTTTAACTCTAATAATAGAAAACTTATCTTCAACCTCTGTACTAATAAAAAATCTATCTAATAGGGCAAAGGAAGGAACATCTCTCACATTTGACCAGGTAAATGATCTATTAATAAGAGGAATTTCAATCAAATTATTTACTAAAATAAATTAATTGAATTCCTCCATATCAGAGAAATCACCTTCTCTAGGTGATCTCTCCCCCAAAAACCTAGTGACATTGAAATATCCCCCCACAATCCATTGATTGGGGACAAGATTCCTAAAATCTGAACATTCGTCCCACAAAAGTCTCCTCTCTGTTTTTGTATGAGGTCCATACACATTAGAAACACCCAAAATAATATTATCAAATAGGGAGGCTAAAATGATATGCAAAGAATGCAATTTAGGAATTTCCTGAATAAGCCTAAATTGACCATCCCGCCAACCACTCATTAATCCCCTGGCACTAACTATGGCCGGAAGACATGCCCAATTACGAAAGTGAGATCCCCCTAATGTCAATCAAAACTAAAATCAGAATTTTCAATTTTAGTTTCCTGAAGTAAAGCAATATAATATGGTAATCCTTAAAAAAAGATCTAACCTTATCACATTTTTTAGGATCATTAAGACCCCTAATATTCCAACCAACAAGTCTCAACATCTTAACGAGTTAACTCTCTCTAATTCTCTGCTCCTAATGGAGTCTGCGTCTAACTCAGTGTCAGAAAAAAAATGCAGTATCATCAGCTAGCTGAAAAAGCTGACTAGTAGAAATACTTCCCAAAGCAAAAGGAGTATAATCACTACCGTAAACAGAAATCATACCTGAGCCCAAATTCGAAGTGCTACTACTAGAATTCAAACTTAGGGACCTACCATAATAAGATGTCGCGTTAGATCTAATCCTTGCGCTGCGCCGGAATAATCTAGTACCAGGAGTCTCTTTCTTACGTCTTCCCCTCCTAGACAATGTAGTGACCGCATCCCTAATAGAATATAACTCTCTCCTTTCCTCTGTCAAGCTAACCACCACAGTGGCCTGACTAGGATGATTAATCCTCTGAATAGATAACTCACTACTCGCCTGAAAAACGCTACAGCAAGGACTCAACAGAAAGGATATGATCCTCAATCCCGATTTCCCCGAAAGAAAAGTGCACCCAAAATTTTCAAGAAAAAACTCACACCTGCTCCTACTCACAACAGAAAAACACTCCACTCCTTCCATTCGTGAATACTGCATGATAGCCTTACCACCATTACATCCACTCATACTGCTAAAAACAAAACTGCTACCACCTACATCAGCACTACCCTGAATACCTTCCAAATTAACATCATAGTAATCTAAGTCCATAAGATGAACCGTATCAATACTGTCAAATCCACCAGGAGTAATGCCCAAATCTTCCACCAACCTACTACCAGAACTTACTAAATCTCTGCAAAAACTAGAACCCCGACTGTCCCGCCTACCCCGCTTATCCACCACACTGGTAACAACATTAATACATTCCCTGCGGATGCTACTATCAAGCATGTCCCCCATCCCTGAACTCCCTGCTCCAAAGCAGTCTCTCCTATTCATAATCAACCACAATTTTTGCCGACTACGGCCTCTCTTATTCGAAGACATTACTACCTCATTTGAAGCCAAAATCATTCCCTGCCTCAATCCGCACCACTTTAGACTAAGCTTTCCTTTATTATATATAGCAGAAAATTTGTTACTCAAATCATTAAACACCCCTTTACTCTTTGGCTTCCTGGTCTTAACATATTTGAATCTCCCTACCTTATCGAAAACCTCCGGCACAGTCTTCACTACTATATCATTTGCATAGCCAACCTTCTTATTTGATGGTATACAGACTAACCCATTGTGAAAACCCGTTACTTCCCCGTAAAGGAAAGCGTCGGATAGTTCGAGAACAAGCCACAACAGAACGCATATACAAGAACGTTTCATTGTATATTACAACAATGCATCAGATTACAAGAATATACAGAGTATAAATGAATATTACACAGAAATATCAGAGATTTAAATTAAATTTAAATACATAGCAGCGGAAAATAATACAATACACAAATAGAAGAGATATACGGATACAAAGCTTTCCGGATATCGTTCCAGCTGTAAACCAGGATCCTGTGAATATAAATCTGCAAAACCAAAACTACTAGCTGCCCGTGTACAAATAGGGGCACCCAGAGTTTAGGTTAAAACAATAAACTCCAGGTCAGTCATGGGACTGGTGTGAGAACTAAAACAGTTAATCTTTATTTTTAAAGCTCGGTAAATCAAGGGACCACGCCGTATAACACGGAACGGGTTTCCTCCCCAGAATACCAGTACATAAAACAAACAGCGCAATGCTAAATAAAAAAATGAAGCTGTTATAAGACCCAGGTCCTATCACACAATGCAACGCAGTCGAGGATAGGGTTTTCCCTTATAACAGCCCAAGAATGCTTGATACGTTTAAAACAAATCGTTTGATACTATTGTAAGTGCATAGTGCATAAAACAACTTCAAATCATAAGTATCAATCATAGGCGGCATGAGCGCCCCATCCCACTATGTCACCATATATAGGTTTACAAATAAAACCGCAAAGTCACGTATTTGGAAATTGGATTTCCGTCTATGAACCGAGGCAAAAGATAGTCCTCAACCGATTCGAGACGCTCTAGCCCGTGTCTCAGGAACAGAACGCATCGTCCCTTGGAGCGACAGGGCCGGTCCACCGATGTGGATTAAAATGCCTGAACACTGCGTTTCCCCGCCCTTTGGGGCGTAGGTGAGCCAACCAAATGACTCCATCGGACCCGGATCGTCCGATCAAACCGAGGCGCCTCGCAACAGCAACAACAACATAAGTCAAACTCGTCAGGGCGTGTAAACCCACTGACGCCACTTTTAGCTAGAAAGAAACGCAAGTCCTCCCTGAGGTCCGTCTCCCGTTTTTGGTTCATACCGGGTGTGAAACACGCGAGGTAAACGTTACACAAAGCTATGCCACAAAGGCCGTGCTTTGATCATCACAACAAGACTTTGCTTTTCAACAGAAGCCTCGATCAATTGCCACTTAGGCATGCCACACAGGCAATTCACTCCATGTGTTTGACATCCATCAATATATAACCCCTGAGCTCGTACGTCTCAGAGAAGGGCGTTAAGCAAGAGAATAAATTCTCCGCCGCCAAACAGATATATATTTAATAGAGATCAATCACACGGACTAAAATCCAATGTCAGACACACAGTCCATTTACAAGTCCGTTCTGGGTCTGAACGAAACCGGAGGCACCTAGTACCCCGCATATCCATCGATCTCCAAGTACGTCTGGACGATCACCAACTGTTTCCATCTTCTTGGGTGTACAGCCCAATCAAGATCATCAGTTATCACCCAAACGACGTGAAGACCTCCGGTCTTCGACCATCGTCTTCATCTTCGACTTATCGTCGTATCAGTTATTCAGAATGGGATAAACCCGGTCTTTCCGAATAACTCGCGTATATTTTAAATAAGTGTTACACAAACACAACATACGCCTCATTTCAATTCATTAGTCACTAACCGTAAATTAATCAAGAGAATAATTCCCCAAATATTAACCCCGAAGGCCGAAACCAACATCAGATCAATATTCAGAAAACCATTCTGCTTGGCTAACCGACAGTTAGTTTCTAAATTTCACGTTCATAGGGAAAGGTTCCCATTAATTTTATCAAAGATAAATTCTTGAATTTATGCTTTAATCTACTTTTGAATATCAATTCAAACTAGTCGGGATTAGCGAACCTTACCGAAGTAATCATTTGTTTTAATTTCCCAAACCCAACCTATTCATCCCATGAAGTAAAACTGGTTATACTTCATATCTAACACCACGGTGTTATCGGTAAATTCAATTACCATTTCGCGTTCAAATCTAATTAAAGATTTAACTATCGCCTGGAGCAAAACTGGTGATACTCCATTCTCGATTATTTCAATCTAATTAAAGATTCATTAAAACACCACTTAGTTTTAATCGTTAACTGGGTTAAAGAATCAGTGTCATTTAAAACACGATTCACGATAAACCCAAAATCACATTCCATTAATTATCGGGTTAAAGAACAAGTGTTATTTAAAACACTGTTCACGATAAACCCAAAAATCAATACCAATTCAATTCCAATTAAATTTCGTTTAATTGGTACACTTCATTAAATCTAAATAAAAAGATTTAATCTTTTCTCAACTGGGTTCAAGAACAGTGTTAGTGAAGACACCATTCACGACAAACCCAAATCACATTTGATATTCAATATAAGGCTCTGAATAGAAAATATATCGGCTTATATTCAATATCAAATTCTACGATCAACAAATGTCGTATTGGAAATAACGATATAAATATATATCTTTCAAATTTCCATAACAACACCTGTATAATCACGAATTCCAACATCGAAATATTCCGAAGACAATTTCGATTCAAATCCACTCCAATGCAATCATTGGATATTTTGGTTATTTTCAAAACCCTTTTTAAATTCAATTTATTTATTTAAAAATAAATAGAATCTCAACTCTAGTTCAAAACTAGTTTATTTCGATAAAAATCTATTTTTATCTTTTCAAATATGGAGTTTTTCATCCCAAACTTTCACAAATCATTTCTTATGATTTTACACAAATTATTACTATTTTTAATAATTTTATCAAGGCCCGTACAGTCGATTTCCATCAACGGTCATCGAACTGCACTTACAGCGACCTTTTTCAAATTTGATTTGGACATAATTCCAAATCCAACCGTTAGATTTCAAATTTCTAATATTCGTTAGAAAGCTCTTTTCGATACGAACCCAACGGTTCCGGTTTTAGGAGAATCCGACGGTCGGATCTCCCGTAATGTCCGTTTGAAATAAATGGTCGAAATTCACGAACTGCCGCGGCGCGGCGCGTTCTATTCGGGCCATTATATTATATATAATATATACTTCGTCGATTTTTATTTAAAACGAATTATATAAATAGTTTTAAATTCGTTTCAAAAGCAATTTCAACTTCCTTTTCAATTCAAATCAAAATTGAATTCTCCTTTATAAATTCGTTTTAAAATTCATTTCTATTCAATTCAAATTTCAATTCAATTTGAATTCATTTCAATTCACTTTCAATTCAATTCGAATTCGTTTTCAATTCAATTCATTTCGAAATCGTTTTCAATTCATTTCATTTCGAAATCGTTTTCAATTCAATTCATTTCGAAATCGTTTTCAATTCAATTCATTTCGAAATCGTTTTCAATTCAATTCAATTCGAAATCGTTTTCAACTCAATTCATTTCGAAATCGTTTTCAATTCAATTCAATTCGAAATCGTTTTCAATTCAATTCATTTCGAAATCGTTTTCAATTCAATTCAATTCGAAATCGTTTTAAAATCGATATAAATATCGTTCACGTCAAAATGGCGTCAAACTAATCAACACGGCTTCATAAATTTCCATTTTCAAATATTCTATTTCAAATATTTCTTTTTTTTTAAATAGTTGTTATTATCAAAATATTTCGTTCAACACATGACCAATCTCAGTGGATGAGTACTGTCAACACATGAACCTTTATTCTATATTGATAAAGATGTAAATTTTATTACTAAAATATTTCGTTCAACACATGACCAATCTCAATGGATGAGTACTGTCAACACATGAACCTTTATTTTATATTGATAAAGATGTAAATTTTATTACTAAAATAATTCGTTCAACACATGACCAATCTCAATGGATGAGTACTGTCAACACATGAACCTTTATTTTATAATATTCTTTATTTTTCAAATTGGAATGAGGCCCAATCAATTACCATATAAAGTTAATTATATGGATTTTCATACATTACACACATATAATAGCATTGAAAAATAATCAACCATCAACCAAAGTGCACTACACTGTATAAGCATCAAATATAGATATCTAACGCCTATAACAGCCTGTCAATCGATCGATCGACATATTTAATCAATCAGGATGAGTGAACTTCATATTTCATCCCAACACCCGTGTGGGGTTTCAAACAATCAAACACAGATTTTAGTTGTGCAGTTGGGCGATGTGTAAAATTTATCGACCCAATCAATGTCCTTCAAATAGGTGTACATAAACAAACCGTTCGGTTTGTAAATGAATATTTTATTTTATTCACTTCACGTTAAAGATTATATTTTTAACGATAAAACATTTTATTCCAACATATGAATTTCTATTCAGTTCATTTATTCAATAAAATGATATTTTTATTTTTCTAACATATTTTAGAAAATTTCGGCGGCATATCGGCACGATACTAGAAACGGGACAAGGCCTAGCCTTATCCCCGGTCTAGTGAAGGCCCACGCCATTCACACATCAATCAAATTCACCAAACCATTCAATTCAAACCAAATAATTTAACCAACTACACAACCAATCGATTTAACAAACAAGCCATCCATGGTCTGTGGATGACGGGTGTCAGGTGCTACTAAGCACCGTCTGCATCCTAGTATATATATATAACTAGAAAATTTAAATTGAAAGGTGAGAAGTTCTCACCGAAAGCTATCCAATCATCTTGACTCTACTTTGGTATAAATCTTCTTCGATCTCGTCTTTTTGTTACCTTCGTTGCTGTAGCCACTACATATGATAAAATCGAATTTTTACTTCGCTATTCAATATATAAAAATCGAATTTTTACTCTAACGCTATATATATATTTATATATATATATATACATATATATAATCCCATTCTTATACTATGTTTATATTTTAAAAATGTGATATTTCTATTTTTAAAAACAATTCTACTTCTATATTTTTAAAATCAATTCTGCCTTTATTTTCAAAAATAGTTCTAATTTTATTTTCTCTTTTAAAAACAATTTTTCCATTTTAGAAATAATCCGATCTTTTCATATTTAAAAATCCGTTCTTTGCATATTTAAAATCTTGCAATTTTATATTCCAAAAATCATGCCATTTTATATTTCAAAAACTGATTTTTTTAAAACAATGTATCATTATTTTTAAACTGATTTTAAACAATGGAAATTTATATAATAAAAACTGTTTTAAACAATGTAGATTTATATAAATCTGCACCTCAGTTAATTGATTCGAGACTTGGTTTCGAAATTCTGTTCAATCGGTGAATCTTGGCCGAGATCAGACCGCTCCACGTTGTCGAGCGTCGAAGGAGCTTCCAGGCGCTTGCTCGATGGTGAACTCGGAGTCCTGGTGGCGGCGGAATCCCATTCGACGCGGAGGAAGTTTTGAAGCTCGAATCTCGAGATTTACTCCACGAAAAAATACAATACTTGCATAGATTTGAAGCTGAAGGGATTCTCCACCAAATCTTCAACTAGGTTGATCGGTTTTATTGAGCCGGTGGAGAGATAAAGAGGAGAGAAGTTTTGAACCGGTTTTCGCCGTCGGTTTCAGCAGTTGTCGGGTTTGGGAAGAAAAGGAGTGGGTCAACGTTGAAATCCTATTGGTTAATATATTATATAATTTATTTTTAATTCATTTAAATACAAAAATACCCGTTTTTCCATACGATCTCCAATTCAAACCCAACGACTGTCACCCCTAGCTAAATACCCCTATTCCGATCGCAATAGGATATGTATCGCAAGCTGATTTGACCGTTTCGATCAGTTTCCTTTGAATTTACATTTAAATCACTATATTGAATTTTAAACGTACATTTTAAATTACCGGGGTCACATACTAACTCTAAAAATTCTCGAAAAATATTTTCTAGCTTCGTATTGACGATGCGGTCCTAACAAAACTAATTTCGTCGAATTCTGAGACCGTTTGAAAAATGGCCATTTTCCAGTCGATTAAAATCAACTGAAACTGGTCAAACGCGTTTTCCTTTGCCACGCTCACATATTGATTCGAAAAATTATGAAATTTGGAATCTAGCAATAACTTGACATCACGGACCCAACAAAACTGGTTTCGTCGAAATCCGAGGTCGTTTGCAAAATGTCCATTTTTAAGGGCTATATATTATATAAAATATATATAAATTCCATAGCGACTATTCTGAATTTTCAACTGGACGTATCTTATCATTTCTAAAGTGAAATCCTAGTTTGTTAACTTCGTTAGAAAGATCTTGTTCATCAGATTCAAATATTTCTTGTTCCGTCCAATTCCGACTTAAAACGAATTCTGTATATTCATTTGAAATTAGAAATCGAATTTTCAAACTACCGCGCCATTTTCAATTCCTTTTATAATTATATATAAATATTTATATTCTAACGACGACGTATATAAATATATACGTCGAATTATATTCAAAATAAATTTCTCGTCGATATTATTTAAAATATTCCATTTTAAATATTCAAAATTCGCTAAAATCGCCAAAATAAAAATTTCAAACTGGCTCGCATTTTACGGGTTGTTACAATCTCCCCCACTTAAAACTTTTCGTCCCCGAAAAGGAACAAAGCCGAAAGTGGTTTGATCATTCAACTCTACGTTCGATCAGGCTTCCATTCTCCAACTCTTTAGTTTCTGAGAATTTTCAAAACTTCAAAAATTTGGCTAACACCCTAAATTTTCGAAAAATTTCGCCATAACCTCCCCTGCACCGGGAGCATCGGGGAATTTCAAATAGCTTCCCCGGTCCTTCAGATCTCAAAAAGAAAAAGAAAAAGCCAAGCGGCTAGCCAATAGGCTCACAAAATCATCATCACCCAAACAAAACAGGAAATTATGTAGTAAACATGTACCTATTTGTCGGGCACACAAATTTTATCCTCTGGCTCTAGCCTCCTTGCTATGACCTGTTCAATGATATATATGCATATGCAAGCAAATGCAACCAATTTTCAATATAATTCAATATTTGATGCTATTAGGCTAAATGGCTAAAAATTAGCAAACAAATAAACAAACAACTCAAACATCAATCAATTAGTGAATTAGAGTTTCAAATTCATAACTTTGATACATAGTCAAAAATCAAATTTTTGATGCCAAATCACAACAATAGATCCTATATAGTTTTTGGTTCTCACACCAGTCAATAGGAAATATATAGATATCACACCTTCGACACTCGAATATAAATGCTGATGATGATGCACCATCATCAATATCATCTTCGGGCGACTAGAGTGTGATGCTATATCTATCCAATATATTAAAATTTCAAATACACGTGGATCAGACGTATACGCAAAATATTTATATACTGGACTGTCCATATCAATATAAATAAATAATCAAATACGGATAATTGATTTAAATTTTCAAAACAAAATTTGTTTTCATTTGAAAATATACTCTTCACACTCGTTCTAGGATACTACTGATCCTATCTCTAACGAGTCATTCTAATTGGATATTACTAATCCAATATCTGATGAATTCTTTCGTATGGTTCTAATGTGCCTTGTTCTCTGCTTTGTAAACCAAAGCTCTGATACCAACTGTGAAAACCCGTTACTTCCCCGTAAAGGAAAGCGTCGGATAGTTCGAGAACAAGCCACAACAGAACGCATATACAAGAACGTTTCATTGTATATTACAACAATGCATCAGATTACAAGAATATACAGAGTATAAATGAATATTACACAGAAATATCAGAGATTTAAATTAAATTTAAATACATAGCAGCGGAAAATAATACAATACACAACTAGAAGAGATATACGGATACAAAGCTTTCCGGATATCGTTCCAGCTGTAAACCAGGATCCTGTGAATATAAATCTGCAAAACCAAAACTACTAGCTGCCCGTGTCAAAATAGGGGCACCCAGAGTTTAGGTTAAAACAATAAACTCCAGGTCAGTCATGGGACTGGTGTGAGAACTAAAACAGTTAATCTTTATTTTTAAAGCTCGGTAAATCAAGGGACCACGCCGTATAACACGGAACGGGTTTCCTCCCCAGAATACCAGTGCATAAAACAAACAGCGCAATGCTAAATAAAAAAATGAAGCTGTTATAAGACCCAGGTCCTATCACACAATGCAACGCAGTCGAGGATAGGGTTTTCCCTTATAACAGCCCAAGAATGCTTGATACGTTTAAAACAAATCATTTGATACTATTGTAAGTGCATAGTGCATAAAACAACTTCAAATCATAAGTATCAATCATAGGCGGCATGAGCGCCCCATCCCACTATGTCACCATATATAGGTTTACAAATAAAACCGCAAAGTCACGTATTTGGAAATTGGATTTCCGTCTATGAACCGAGGCAAAAGATAGTCCTCAACCGATTCGAGACGCTCTAGCCCGTGTCTCAGGAACAGAACGCATCGTCCCTTGGAGCGACAGGGCCAGTCCACCGATGTGGATTAAAATGCCTGAACACTGCGTTTCCCCGCCCTTTGGGGCGTAGGTGAGCCAACCAAATGACTCCATCGGACCCGGATCGTCCGATCAAACCGAGGCGCCTCGCAACAGCAACAACAACATAAGTCAAACTCGTCAGGGCGTGTAAACCCACTGACGCCACTTTTAGCTAGAAAGAAACGCAAGTCCTCCCTGAGGTCCGTCTCCCGTTTTTGGTTCATACCGGGTGTGAAACACGCGAGGTAAACGTTACACAAAGCTATGCCACAAAGGCCGTGCTTTGATCATCACAACAAGACTTTGCTTTTCAACAGAAGCCTCGATCAATTGCCACTTAGGCATGCCACACAGGCAATTCACTCCATGTGTTTGACATCCATCAATATATAACCCCTGAGCTCGTACGTCTCAGAGAAGGGCGTTAAGCAAGAGAATAAATTCTCCGCCGCCAAACAGATATATATTTAATAGAGATCAATCACACGGACTAAAATCCAATGTCAGACACACAGTCCATTTACAAGTCCGTTCTGGGTCTGAACGAAACCGGAGGCACCTAGTACCCCGCATATCCATCGATCTCCAAGTACGTCTGGACGATCACCAACTGTTTCCATCTTCTTGGGTGTACAGCCCAATCAAGATCATCAGTTATCACCCAAACGACGTGAAGACCTCCGGTCTTCGACCATCGTCTTCATCTTCGACTTATCGTCGTATCAGTTATTCAGAATGGGATAAACCCGGTCTTTCCGAATAACTCGCGTATATTTTAAATAAGTGTTACACAAACACAACATACGCCTCATTTCAATTCATTAGTCACTAACCGTAAATTAATCAAGAGAATAATTCCCCAAATATTAACCCCGAAGGCCGAAACCAACATCAGATCAATATTCAGAAAACCATTCTGCTTGGCTAACCGACAGTTAGTTTCTAAATTTCACGTTCATAGGGAAAGGTTCCCATTAATTTTATCAAAGATAAATTCTTGAATTTATGCTTTAATCTACTTTTGAATATCAATTCAAACTAGTCGGGATTAGCGAACCTTACCGAAGTAATCATTTGTTTTAATTTCCCAAACCCAACCTATTCATCCCATGAAGTAAAACTGGTTATACTTCATATCTAACACCACGGTGTTATCGGTAAATTCAATTACCATTTCGCGTTCAAATCTAATTAAAGATTTAACTATCGCCTGGAGCAAAACTGGTGATACTCCATTCTCGATTATTTCAATCTAATTAAAGATTCATTAAAACACCACTTAGTTTTAATCGTTAACTGGGTTAAAGAATCAGTGTCATTTAAAACACGATTCACGATAAACCCAAAATCACATTCCATTAATTATCGGGTTAAAGAACAAGTGTTATTTAAAACACTGTTCACGATAAACCCAAAAATCAATACCAATTCAATTCCAATTAAATTTCGTTTAATTGGTACACTTCATTAAATCTAAATAAAAAGATTTAATCTTTTCTCAACTGGGTTCAAGAACAGTGTTAGTGAAGACACCATTCACGACAAACCCAAATCACATTTGATATTCAATATAAGGCTCTGAATAGAAAATATATCGGCTTATATTCAATATCAAATTCTACGATCAACAAATGTCGTATTGGAAATAACGATATAAATATATATCTTTCAAATTTCCATAACAACACCTGTATAATCACGAATTCCAACATCGAAATATTCCGAAGACAATTTCGATTCAAATCCACTCCAATGCAATCATTGGATATTTTGGTTATTTTCAAAACCCTTTTTAAATTCAATTTATTTATTTAAAAATAAATAGAATCTCAACTCTAGTTCAAAACTAGTTTATTTCGATAAAAATCTATTTTTATCTTTTCAAATATGGAGTTTTTCATCCCAAACTTTCACAAATCATTTCTTATGATTTTACACAAATTATTACTATTTTTAATAATTTTATCAAGGCCCGTACAGTCGATTTCCATCAACGGTCATCGAACTGCACTTACAGCGACCTTTTTCAAATTTGATTTGGACATAATTCCAAATCCAACCGTTAGATTTCAAATTTCTAATATTCGTTAGAAAGCTCTTTTCGATACGAACCCAACGGTTCCGGTTTTAGGAGAATCCGACGGTCGGATCTCCCGTAATGTCCGTTTGAAATAAATGGTCGAAATTCACGAACTGCCGCGGCGCGGCGCGTTCTATTCGGGCCATTATATTATATATAATATATACTTCGTCGATTTTTATTTAAAACGAATTATATAAATAGTTTTAAATTCGTTTCAAAAGCAATTTCAACTTCCTTTTCAATTCAAATCAAAATTGAATTCTCCTTTATAAATTCGTTTTAAAATTCATTTCTATTCAATTCAAATTTCAATTCAATTTGAATTCATTTCAATTTACTTTCAATTCAATTCGAATTCGTTTTCAATTCAATTCATTTCGAAATCGTTTTCAATTCATTTCATTTCGAAATCGTTTTCAATTCAATTCATTTCGAAATCGTTTTCAATTCAATTCATTTCGAAATCGTTTTCAATTCAATTCAATTCGAAATCGTTTTCAATTCAATTCATTTCGAAATCGTTTTCAATTCAATTCAATTCGAAATCGTTTTCAATTCAATTCATTTCGAAATCGTTTTCAATTCAATTCAATTCGAAATCGTTTTAAAATCGATATAAATATCGTTCACGTCAAAATGGCGTCAAACTAATCAACACGGCTTCATAAATTTCCATTTTCAAATATTCTATTTCAAATATTTCTTTTTTTTTTAAATAGTTGTTATTATCAAAATATTTCGTTCAACACATGACCAATCTCAGTGGATGAGTACTGTCAACACATGAACCTTTATTCTATATTGATAAAGATGTAAATTTTATTACTAAAATATTTCGTTCAACACATGACCAATCTCAATGGATGAGTACTGTCAACACATGAACCTTTATTTTATATTGATAAAGATGTAAATTTTATTACTAAAATAATTCGTTCAACACATGACCAATCTCAATGGATGAGTACTGTCAACACATGAACCTTTATTTTATAATATTCTTTATTTTTCAAATTGGAATGAGGCCCAATCAATTACCATATAAAGTTAATTATATGGATTTTCATACATTACACACATATAATAGCATTGAAAAATAATCAACCATCAACCAAAGTGCACTACACTGTATAAGCATCAAATATAGATATCTAACGCCTATAACAGCCTGTCAATCGATCGATCGACATATTTAATCAATCAGGATGAGTGAACTTCATATTTCATCCCAACACCCGTGAGGGGTTTCAAACAATCAAACACAGATTTTAGTTGTGCAGTTGGGCGATGTGTAAAATTTATCGACCCAATCAATGTCCTTCAAATAGGTGTACATAAACAAACCGTTCGGTTTGTAAATGAATATTTTATTTTATTCACTTCACGTTAAAGATTATATTTTTAACGATAAAACATTTTATTCCAACATATGAATTTCTATTCAGTTCATTTATTCAATAAAATGATATTTTTATTTTTCTAACATATTTTAGAAAATTTCGGCGGCATATCGGCACGATACTAGAAACGGGACAAGGCCTAGCCTTATCCCCGGTCTAGTGAAGGCCCACGCCATTCACACATCAATCAAATTCACCAAACCATTCAATTCAAACCAAATAATTTAACCAACTACACAACCAATCAATTTAACAAACAAGCCATCCATGGTCTGTGGATGACGGGTGTCAGGTGCTACTAAGCACCGTCTGCATCCTAGTATATATATATAACTAGAAAATTTAAATTGAAAGGTGAGAAGTTCTCACCGAAAGCTATCCAATCATCTTGACTCTATTTTGGTATAAATCTTCTTCGATCTCGTCTTTTTGTTACCTTCGTTGCTGTAGCCACTACATATGATAAAATCGAATTTTTACTTCGCTATTCAATATATAAAAATCGAATTTTTACTCTAACGCTATATATATATTTATATATATATATATACATATATATAATCCCATTCTTATACTATGTTTATATTTTAAAAATGTGATATTTCTATTTTTAAAAACAATTCTACTTCTATATTTTTAAAATCAATTCTGCCTTTATTTTCAAAAATAGTTCTAATTTTATTTTCTCTTTTAAAAACAATTTTATTTTCTCTTTTAAAAACAATTTTATTTTCTCTTTTAAAAACAATTTTTCCATTTTAGAAATAATCCGATCTTTTCATATTTAAAAATCCGTTCTTTGCATATTTAAAATCTTGCAATTTTATATTCCAAAAATCATGCCATTTTATATTTCAAAAACTGATTTTTTTAAAACAATGTATCATTATTTTTAAACTGATTTTAAACAATGGAAATTTATATAATAAAAACTGTTTTAAACAATGTAGATTTATATAAATCTGCACCTCAGTTAATTGATTCGAGACTTGGTTTCGAAATTCTGTTCAATCGGTGAATCTTGGCCGAGATCAGACCGCTCCACGTTGTCGAGCGTCGAAGGAGCTTCCAGGCGCTTGCTCGATGGTGAACTCGGAGTCCTGGTGGCGGCGGAATCCCATTCGACGCGGAGGAAGTTTTGAAGCTCGAATCTCGAGATTTACTCCACGAAAAAATACAATACTTGCATAGATTTGAAGCTGAAGGGATTCTCCACCAAATCTTCAACTAGGTTGATCGGTTTTATTGAGCCGGTGGAGAGATAAAGAGGAGAGAAGCTTTGAACTGGTTTTCGCCGTCGGTTTCAGCAGTTGTCGGGTTTGGGAAGAAAAGGAGTGGGTCAACGTTGAAATCCTATTGGTTAATATATTATATAATTTATTTTTAATTCATTTAAATACAAAAATACCCGTTTCTCCATACGATCTCCAATTCAAACCCAACGACTGTCACCCCTAGCTAAATACCCCTATTCCGATCGCAATAGGATATGTATCGCAAGCTGATTTGACCGTTTCGATCAGTTTCCTTTGAATTTACATTTAAATCACTATATTGAATTTTAAACGTACATTTTAAATTACCGGGGTCACATACTAACTCTAAAAATTCTCGAAAAATATTTTCTAGCTTCGTATTGACGATGCGGTCCTAACAAAACTAATTTCGTCGAATTCTGAGACCGTTTGAAAAATGGCCATTTTCCAGTCGATTAAAATCAACTGAAACTGGTCAAACGCGTTTTCCTTTGCCACGCTCACATATTGATTCGAAAAATTATGAAATTTGGAATCTAGCAATAACTTGACATCACGGACCCAACAAAACTGGTTTCGTCGAAATCCGAGGTCGTTTGCAAAATGTCCATTTTTAAGGGCTATATATTATATAAAATATATATAAATTCCATAGCGACTATTCTGAATTTTCAACTGGACGTATCTTATCATTTCTAAAGTGAAATCCTAGTTTGTTAACTTCGTTAGAAAGATCTTGTTCATCAGATTCAAATATTTCTTGTTCCGTCCAATTCCGACTTAAAACGAATTCTGTATATTCATTTGAAATTAGAAATCGAATTTTCAAACTACCGCGCCATTTTCAATTCCTTTTATAATTATATATAAATATTTATATTCTAACGACGACGTATATAAATATATACGTCGAATTATATTCAAAATAAATTTCTCGTCGATATTATTTAAAATATTCCATTTTAAATATTCAAAATTCGCTAAAATCGCCAAAATAAAAATTTCAAACTGGCTCGCATTTTACGGGTTGTTACACCCATCTTCCCTGAAGTACTCTGCTTCATTCCATATGAATTAGAGTCAGCCTTTGCAATGTACTCCTCATCTTCATCCAATTCCTCTAAGACTATGGAACTGTTAAACAGCCTTAAATCCTCAACAACATGCCATTCTAATCCATCTACTTCGAAGATAGTAGATTTAGCTAGCATAGGTGAAAAATCTATAAGGCTATCTGTTTAAAAACTCTGCTTATCCATCCAATCTAATCTAGTCATCACTTCCTTACCCCTACTGCTACTCAAAAACTCATTGCCCAAACCATCAGCAAATATTAACATCTCAAAATTATCAAGACATACCTGGACATATGGATCAAGTAGCAATGAATCGACCTTCTGAATATCCATAAACCTCTCACCAAATTCCACCATCTCATCTTCAAAATACATCGAACCAACATCAGCCTTATTATACAAAACAGCCTCTAAGTCGCAATCTACAATCGACTGTAGATCATTATTCATTGGATAAGATATCCCCATAGAGCTCGTACTAATCTCACCGACACCTTTAGAAATAATCTGTCTAACATGAGAAGACAAATCCGCAGATTTTGCCATAACATCAATATCTAAATTTGAAACTGCTACCCATTTTTTCTCTGTTGAGATAATTCCAGTACCTCCAAACCCTCCCGCTTCCGTACTGCATTGGATTATTCTCTGCTGATCATTCTAGGATCGAATCAAAATAGGCTTGCAATTTATAGCCGTATTAAAAACACGAAATGATTTAAAATGTCATCCAGAAGCCAATTTCCTTTCTCCTTATATATTGAACCGAAAAACACAATAATGCTTTTTACTTTCAGAAAATTCTTTCAGAAAGAAAAAGCGTGATCTTTTCTCTACAATGGCCTTGGAAGTGGTGGATAGCTTTTTGAAAACCATTTTGAATCAACAACCTCCATCTTTTCCCATAATAACGCATCTGCCATCTCTTCCACATGCCAATCCATCTCTTTCGACATAAATGCCAAACATTGAATTTCAGTAGCTCGACAGTTGATTTGCCTCTGAAAGAATCAGAACAAGCATTTCTACGATGCCTAGAATGTCCATAATTAAAGCATTGAATCAGATTCCTGCATACCTTCGCCAAGTGACTAAAATCTCCACATTTGAAACACCTTCGATTACCTCCGCTTCGCATCTTTGGGATTTGAGATTTCCCCCATTCTCGATTAGGGTTTGAATCACTAATCGCTTCTGTACAATGAGTAATCAAATTGGTATTCTATTTAAGAACCTCCGTGAATGATCAAGATTATCCATTGAACAGCTGGAAGAACAAAGAATTTGAATGAGATTTGTCAAACAAAGAAGAAGAAAAAGTTTTAATGACCGCCATTTTATGGGAATAATTCAAAATCTTTTGAAATCGTTTCCAAGTGAAGATTTAAACAAGAGGTTTAAATGAATTAAATCTTCGATAAAATTTATGGGAATAATTCCCTATGTAATGAATATTTGAATAAAAGAATATTCTGGATTGGAATGCGGCGTACGATGTGTTTTTATAGCACTTGTGTGACACCCCGGATTTTTGAATAATCGAATTAACTAAATTAAAGAATAATTAATCTCATACGTGAGAATTAAGGGAAATGGGTTGAGCCATCGTGTTCGTCTCGGAATTGTGGTCGAGATAGAGTCCGAGTTTGCGGGAAACGGATACCGGATGAAGGAGATATGGACGAGCGAAGTTAGGTGGCAAAACAAGAAAAAAATAGATTGCACTGGCACACTTGGGAAGTGCGCCAGTACAAATTTGCACTGGCGCACCTGCAAAGTGCGCCCAGGCCGAGGCAGCAGGCCTGCACAGTTTTCTGGCTCAGTCTGACCCATGTTGCTGAGTCCTTTTTGACTCCTTGCTGAGTCATTAGGGCTGAGGTGTCACCCTATCCCGACTGAATGGTTTTGATTAATCCTAAGATCATCCAATGGCTATAATTAAATTAAAATTCTATATAAACATGGGTAGACTCAAACCCTAAATCAAAAATTGAAACTATGGCCGTCATGCTGTCATCTTGTAACCTAGAGTAGCCGCCAACAATTAGAGAGGAAGAACAACAAATCAAATATGTCCTATTCAACTTTAACAATGAATCTTCTTCAAAGGAAAGCTAATACAACTTCAGAACTCAGAATTCAGAAATCAAGACCCTCTTTGAGTTGTGAGTTCGATAATTTTAATAAAATAATTAGCAAACTAATTGGATTGAGTTATGATGTGGATTATTTGGATATGATGTGAATTATTGACCGCATGTTATAATTATGTTGTGATGTTATCATACATGTTCTATGATATTATGTTGCGATGTTATCATATATGTGGTAAATTTATGATGCTACCATCTATGTTGTAATTCTATGATTGGCTTATGTATAATCAAATTATCATGTTGTTCATATGCTAGTTTGGCTATGTTGATCCATATGATAAATCATACGTATGCAAGTTTAGATTTTGATTTAGACATGAATCATATGCAAGTTGGGTAAAATTATATGTGACCTTACATGTTTATGACATCTAGTTTATGTGAAAATTTGATCAAAGGTTAGGCTATGACATGTGTGAGTTATATGCCAAATTCTACATGCTATTTTACATGTTTAAATGTAAGTTTACACCATTGTTATGTTGCATAAATCACATATGCAAGTTTATATAAAAATATGAGTTTGGAATATGAATCATGTTATGCAAGTTTGTGGTTACTGCCTATGCAAGTTTACACCTTTAGATGTAGATCTATGACATACATGATTTATGCAAGTTTGTGACCATTATCTAAACAAGTTCACACCTTCAGATTTGGATTTATGACATATGTAATTTTATGCAAGTTGTAACTTTGGCCTTTGCAAGTTTTAGATGTAGAACATCATTCACACATGCAAGTTCACCCCTTATGTTTAGATCTAGTTTTAATTATATGTATGTTGTGATATTTTCTCTTCATTCCATGAGTTAGACTATTCGAGTCAAACGTATATTTTACGTTAAACGAACAAATGTAAAACGTGGGGTAAAAGGGGATAATATTAAAAGATTTAATATTAAAAATTGGCATAAATGCCTTAAACGACATAAAATAAATTTGGGATGAAAATTGGTATGATTTTGCATACCATAAATGGATGGACATAATTGAGTCAATTATGGACATCCTTAAATATGGAATTGATTGATAATTTGAATAGGGAAAGTAATTCAAATTGGGGAATGATTAATTAGGAGTAATTAATCGTCTAAGACACGAGGTTAGGCTCTTTTGTGGTGTAAGACTGCCCGGACCCGCCCAACAAATCCAGCTGCCACAAATGCCAGTCTAATGTGGGAGGTC
The DNA here is from genome assembly GCA_030737875.1 of Allium sativum. Classification (NCBI taxonomy): domain Eukaryota; kingdom Viridiplantae; phylum Streptophyta; class Magnoliopsida; order Asparagales; family Amaryllidaceae; genus Allium; species Allium sativum. The sequence goes on along the minus strand of CM060920.1, from coordinate 388,464,915 downwards.
TTAGGCACAAATTAAATACGTAACAATTGTAAAGACACAAGGTTAGGCTCGTTTGTGGCGTAAGACTGCCCGGACCCGCCCGGCAAATCCAGCTGCCACAAATGTCAGTCTAATGTGAGAGGTCTTTATGAGGTTACGGTCTTAATAAATTAAGAAACACTTAACCAGATAAACATGTAGTGGGACATGAGGGGGTAAAGTGGGTGCCTCAGGTGGCATGTAGAATCTAGTGGGTGCCTTGGGTGGCATTTGAAATACGATTAGAAATACTTAACCAAAATTGAAACATGTAAGTAAACATGAATAAGAAGTGGGTTAAGTGGGATGTACTATATGGAACCAAGCTTAGGTGGATAGCTTGTGTCAAGTAATGGGGGCCCATTTCAACCAGTAACCCATATGTATCTTTGTGGGCTCGACCCAAGTCGAGGACGGGACACGCATACTGGGCTTGACTGTAAGAGGCCAAAACGGGTTAGCGGTGGCAACGCAAGTCCAAACGGATTCATATGCGTGTGTGGACCCGGGCTGGTAGGTAAGACGTTGTTGCATCGTGTAGGTATAAGCCGTGCATTATTTGTGGTATCGGGTTGCCACTTTGGGGAGTGATACACCCCACTGTGGGGCCAACACGGGTATCTACGAGTTAGGGAGCCGATCGCTTGGGGGTAGTGGGTACACCTAGTGGAGATAGGGGCAGGCAGCACCTATGAAGGCAGCTAGGGGTGCACGAAACTACCATTATCATTATCTAAGTCTGTAGGCGGGATCAACCTTAGAGTGACTAGTGGTGGTGCAGTATAGTAGTGGTGGTGCTGTATAGCAATTATCTTATAGTGTTGGTGTAGTTTAGTAATAATCTTATAGTGGTTTAGGTGGGCTTTAACTATATCGTTGTTCATCTTGTTTCCTTGTTTACTCTGCCATACTCAATGGTTCATGGTCATTTCATGATTTTCCAACTTATGCCTTAGCCTAGTTACCTTGGTAATTATATTTTTTAAGTTATCGCACTCGCCAGACTTTATGTCTGACCCCCTTTGTTTCCTCCTCTTTTCTTCCTTTCCCCCCCCAGGCGCTCAGGTTGGAACTAGCACTAGCGGAGCTTGATTTTGGACAACCGTGCTTCTTGCTTTTAGAAGATTGCTTGGATCGCTGAATTAAAGTTCAGCCTCTCTTTTATTTATGGCTATTTTGTATTGGGGATTATGTCTTTCAATTTATGTACTTTGATTTATTCAAGATGGATATTATGTACTTGGCTCTGGTTTTGATGATGTATTCAAACATATGTATTTTCCACTGCAATGAAATAAAGTTTTTAATTTTTCAAGTACTGTTTATATCTGTCTTGTTGTTAAGTTTCTGTTCTATACTCACTTAAAACGCTCCATAGAAGTTAATGCATTCCCTTTGTGAGTGACATTAATGGACGTGGGGTGTTACACGTGGTATCAGAGCTGAAGGTTACCAGAACAGATATGAATTTTGAAAAGTTGTTTTTCAAAACCACTTTTATAAGGAAGTACTTTCAAAAGTATGTTTTAAGGAAAGTATTTTAAGAGAAAAGCTTATTTTAGAAAGCATAACCCCAAGAGCCATATATCTTTCCTTCGGTTCTTTTGTATTGAATCTTTCCTTTTTCATTTCTGCATGTCTGAAGCATCTGAGGTATCAGAGGGTGTTCATGTACCCGGTTGGTTTCGTCAATATCTCGAGGCTAGGGCCGCCACCGCAGGTCCAGCAAATGCTCCTCCTCCTCCTCCTCCTCACGTCGATACTTTTTCTAAGATATGTAAGGACTTTCAGGCAATGGGTGGAAAACCTTTTCACGGGACGGAGACATTTGTTGAAGCTCGAAACTGGCTAAAGGAGGTGGAAGAATTGTTTGGAATCTTTGAAGTGGATGATGGAAGAAAGGTCCAGTTAGCTGTCTGGCTAATGAAGGATGAGGCCTCGTTTTGGTGGGAGGTCACTAATGGAGGACGTCCAGTCGATACATGGCCAGATTTTAGGCAGAGGTTTGAGGCGAAGTTTCTCTCACGGGCTGAAGAGAATCTATACATGGAAAGGTTTTCTAGCATTGAAGCAAGGGAATCTATCGGTGAAAGAGTACGTCAACAAATTCAATCAATTGGCAAGATTTGGCTTGGACTTGGTGAATACACCAGAAAAGAAGGCTCTAAGATTTGTTAAGGGTTTGAACGAGCCGCTTCATGGGTTAGCTATGACTCACATCCCCATAGGAGCTACCTTTGAGAGACTAGCTGACATGGCGCTTATGCATGAAGAGGAGAAAGGTGCCAATGCTAATAAAGCACCCAAGAAGAAAGGGGATCAAAAGAAGCCGCAACAGCAACAATAGAACAAGAAAGGTGGCAAAGGCAACAATGGTAAGGGAAAGAAGGGATGCTTTAACTGTGGGACACCCGACCATCTAAACAAAGATTGTAGGAAGAAAAAGAAGACTGGTTGTTTCCACTGTGGCGAAGCAGGACATCTGATTAAGGACTGCCCAAAGAAAGGGCAGAGGGCAGGGTCTACCTCGGGAGGACAGGTGCAGGCTCTCATGGCACCAGGGCTGGCAAGGGGACAAGTTCAGGCTCTCGTGGTCCAACCGCTGCAAGAACGAGGTAGAGCAATTTCCGTTGAAAGTTTAGTTTTTTCTGTTTGATCATCCTGTCTGTACTTTATTCGATTTTGGCGCATCACATTCGTTTATCTCTACATCATTAGTTGAAACACTGCACCTAGATACTAGTCTTGTTACTGATCCCTTAGTAGTCTCAAATCCTATTGGTGGTTCGACTCATCTTTCTATGATTTGTCGGGATTTGAGAGTGTTTATCTTGCGCGTTGATTTGAATGCAATGCCATTGTTCTTGGCTTTATGGGCTACGGCTTGATTCTAGGTATGGATTGGCTAACTAGATATGGGGCCATCCTAGATTGTGAAAGAAGGGTAGTTATATTGTTGACTCGTTTCGGAAAGACCCTTGATGTTTCTTGTGACCCTAGAGGTCCAGTAATGCTTACCTACCTAGAATCCCTTGACGCATCCGATGATGATTTACATTCTGTTCCCATAGTCCATGAATATGTTGATGTCTTAGATGAGGTGAGGGGTTTACCCCCAAAATGTGAGATAGACTTTTGAATATATCTAGTAGATAATGCAAAGCCGGTTGCATTGCCAGTGCGCCACATGGCTCCAAGAGAGAGAAGAGAACTCAGTAAGCAAGTGAAGGAATTGCTTGAGAAGGGGTTCATCAGACGTATTATATCAGAGTGGGGTGCTCCAGTAGTATTTGTCACGAAGGAGGATGGGTCCCTTAGACTTTGTGTGGACTATAGAGAACTTAATAAGCTTACTAAGAAGAATAGACACCCACTGCCAAGGATTGACGATCTCTTCGATCAGTTAGTTGGCGCCTCAGTGTTTTCACAGTTGGACTTAGCCACGGGTATCCATCAGTTGAGAGTGGCTGAGGATAGCATAGATAAGACTGCCTTTAGGACTCCAGATGGCTTCTTCGAGTGGCTTGTTGTGACGGCAAGGAATTTCGCTCGGTCCGAACCAGTCGCTAAACCGATCCAGGCCGTTCGAAACGCCCTATCGTTTGAGAACAGGACAAAACAGAACGCATACAGAAGAACATTTCATTGTATATTACAACAATGCATCAGATTACAGGAATATACAGAGTAAAAATAAATATTACACAGAAATATCAGAGATTTAAATTACATTTAAATCCATAGCAGCGGAAAATAATACAATACACAACTAGAAGAGATATACGGATACAAAGCTTTCCGGATATCATTCCAGCTGTAAACCAGGATCCTGCGAATATAAATCTGCAAAACCAAAACTACTAGCTGCCCGTGTCAAAATAGGGGCACCCAGAGTTTAGGTTAAAACAATAAACTCCAGGTCAGTCATGTGACTGGTGTGAGAACTAAAACAGTTATTAATCTTTATTTTCAAAGTTAGGTAAATCAAAGGACCACGCCGTATAACACGGAACGGGTTTCCTCCCAAGAATACCGGTGCATAAAACAAACAGCGCAATGCTAAGTAAAGAAAAATGAAGCTGTTATAAGACCCAGGTCCCATCACACAATGCAACGCAGTCGAGGATAGGGTTTTCCCTTATAACAGCCAAAGAATGCTTGATACGTTTAAAACAAATCATTTGATACTATAATAAGTGCATAGTGTATAAAACAACTTCAAATCATAAGTATCAATCATAGGCGGCATAAGCGCCCCATCCCACTATGTCGCCATATATAGGATTACAACTAAAACCGCAAATGTCACGTATTTGGAAATTGGATTTCCACCTATGAACCGAGGCAAAAGATAGTCCTCAACCGATTCGTGACTCTCTAGCCCGAGCCACAGGATCAGAACGCATCAACCCTTTAGATCGTCAGGGCCGGTCCACACGGAGTGGATTATTATGCCTGAACAATACGTCCCCCCACCCTATGGGGTGTAAGTCTGGTCCGTCAGCCGACCAGAATGCATTCGGCCGAAACCGATATAACCGAGGCGCCTCGCAACCGCAACAACCACATAAGTCAAACTCGTCAGGGCGTGTAAAACCACTGACGCCACTTCTAGCTAGAAAGAAACGCAAGTCCTCCCTGATGTCCCTCCCGTTTTTGGTTCATACCGGGTGTGAAACTCGCGAAGTAAACGTTACACAAAGCTACGCCACAAAGGCCGTGCTTTGATCATCACCACAAGACTTTGCTTTTCAACAGAAGCCTTGATCATTTGCATCTTAGCATGCCACACAGGCAAACCACTCTATGCAACCGATATCAGTCACACAGAATGAAATCCAATGTCAGACACACAGTCCATTTACAAGTCCGTTCTGGGCCTGAACGAAACCGGAGGCACCTAGTACCCCGCATATCCATCGATCTCCAAGTACGTCTGGACGATCACTAACTGTTTCCATCTTCTTGGGTGTACAGCCCAATCAAGATCATCAGTTATCACCCAAACGACGTGAAGACCTCCGGTCTTCGACCATCGTCTTCATCTTCGACTTATCGTCGTATCAGTTATTCAGAATGGGATAAACCCGGTCTTTCCGAATAACTCGCGTATATTTAAATAAGTGTTACACAAACACAACATACGCCTCATTCCAATTCATTAGTCACTGACAGTAAATTAATCAAGAGAATAATTTCCCAAATATTAACCCCGAAGGCCGAAACCAACATCAGATCAATATCCAGAAAACCATTCTGCTTGGCTAACCGACAGTTAGTTTCTAAATTTCACATTCATAGGGAAAGGTTCCCATTAATTTTATCAAAGATAAATTCTTCAATTTATGCTTTAATCTACTTTTGAATATCAATTCAAACTAGTCGGGATTAGCGAACCTTACCGAAGTAATCATTTGTTTTAATTTCCCAATCCCAACCTATTCATCCCATGAAGTAAAACTGGTAATACTTCATATCTAACACCACGGTGTTATCGGTAAATTCAATTACCATTTCACGTTCAAATCTAATTAAAGATTTAACTATCGCCTGGAGCAAAACTGGTGATACTCCATTCTCGATCATTTCAATCTAATTAAAGATTCATTAAAACTCCACTTAGTTTTAATCTTCGGCTGGGTTAAAGAATCAGTGTCATTTAAAACACGGTTCACGATAAACCCAAAACCACATTCATTAATTATCGGGTTAAAGAACAAGTGTTATTTAAAACACTGTTCACGATAAACCCAAAAATCAATATCAATTCAATTCCAATTAAATATTATTTAATTGGTACACTTCATTAAATCTAAATAAAAAGATTTAATCTTTTCCCAACTGGGTTCAAGAACAGTGTTAGTGAAGACACCATTCACGACAAACCCAAATCACATTCATTAATTATCGGGTTAAAGAACAAGTGTTATTTAAAACACTGTTCACGATAAACCCAAAAATCAATATCAATTCAATTCCAATTAAATATTATTTAATTGGTACACTTCATTAAATCTAAATAAAAAGATTTAATCTTTTCTCAACTGGGTTCAAGAACAGTGTTAGTGAAGACACCATTCACGACAAACCCAAATCACATTTGATATTCAATATAAGGCTCTGAATAGAAAATATATCGGCTTATATTCAATATCAAATTCTACGACTAACAAATGTCGTATTGGAAATAACGATATAAATATATATCTTTCAAATTTCCATAACAACACCTGTATAATCACGAATTCCAACATCGAAATATTCCGAAGACAATTTCGATTCAAATCCACTCCAATGCAATCATTGGATATTCTGGTTATTTTCAAAACCCTTTTCAAATTCAATTTATTTATTTAAAAATAAATAGAATTATATTTCTAGTTCAAAACTAGTTCAATTCGATAAAAGTCTATTTTTATCTTTTCAAACATGAAGTTTTTCATCCCAAATCTTCACAAATCATTTCTTATGATTTTACACAAATTATTACTATTTTTAATAATTTTATCAAGGCCCGTACAGTCGATTTCCATCAATGGCCATCGAACTGCACTTACAGCGACCTTTTTCAAATTTGATTTGGACATAATTCCAAATCCAACCGTTAGATTTCTAATTTCTAATATTCGTTAGAAAGCTCTTTTCGATACGAACCCAACGGTTCCGGTTTTAGGAGAATCCGACGGTCGGATCTCCCGTAATGTCCGTTTGAAATAAATGGTCGAAATTCACGAACTGCCGCGGCGCGGCGCGTTCTATTCAGGCCATTATATTATATATATATAATATATATTTCGTCGATTTCTATTTAAAACGAATTATATAAATAGTTTTGAATTCGTTTCAAAAACATTTTCAACTTCCATTTCAATTCAAATCAAGATTGAATTCTTCTTTATAAATTCGTTTTAAAATTCATTTCTATTCAAATTCGAATTTCAATTCAATTTGAATTCAATTCAATTCGCTTTCAATTCCATTTGAATTCGTTTTCAATTCAATTCATTTCGAAATCGTTTTCAATTCAATTCATTTCGAAATCGTTTTCAATTCAATTCATTTCGAAATCGTTTTCAATTCATTTCATTTCGAAATCGTTTTCAATTCATTTTGAATTCGTTTTCAATTCAATTCATTTCGAAATCGTTTTCAATTCATTTTGAATTCGTTTTCAATTCAATTCATTTCGAAATCTTTTTCAATTCAATTCATTTCGAAATCGTTTTCAATCGATATAAATATCGTTCACGTCAAAATGGCGTTAATCTAATCAACACGGCTTCATAAATTTCTATTTTCAAAATAGTTGTTATTATCAAAATATTTCGTTCAACACATGACCAATCTCAATGAATGAGTACTGTCAACACATGAACTTTTATTTTATAATATTCTTTATTTTTCAAATTGGAATGAGACCCAATCAATTACCATATAAGGTTAATTATATGGATTTTCATACAACACATGTGTATCATAGCATTGAAAAATAATCAACCATCAACCAAAGTGCACTACACTGTATAAGCATCAAATATAGATATCTAACGCTTAAAACAGCCTGTCAATCAACCGATCGACATATTTAATAAATCAGGATGAGTGAACTTCATATTTCATCCCAACACCCGTGTGGGGTTTCAAACAATCAAACACATATTTTGTTTGTGCTGTTGGGCGATGTGTAAAATTTATCGACCCAATCAATGTCCTTCAAATAGGTGTACATAAACAAACCGTCTGGTTTGTAAATGGATATTTATTTTATTTACTTTCACTATATTCATATTCACGTTAAAAATTATATTTTTAACGATAAAACATTTTATTCCAACATATGAATTTCTATTATTCATTTGCACAAATAAAATGATATTTTTATTTTCTAACATATTTTAGAAAATTTCGGCGGCATAACGGCACGATACTAGAAACGGGACAAGGCCTAGCCTTATCCCCGGTCTAGTGAAGGCCCACGCCATTCACACATCAATCAAATCATTCAATTTCACTCAAACAATTCAATTCAATCACATAATCAAACTAATCTATGCAACCAAACAAACAAGTCCATGGTTTGTGGACGATTGTGTCGGGTGCTACTAAGCACCGTCTGCATCCTAGTATATATATATATATAACTAGAAAATAAATTGAAGAGTGAGAAATTCTCACTTATAGCTATCCTAGCTCCACGGCACTTCCAATGCAGGAAATCTTCACCGCTATCGCATCTTCGTCATCTTCGTTGCCCGTAGCCACTACATACATAAAAATCGAATTTTTACTTCGCTATTCAATATTTAAAAATCAAATTTTTAGTTCAAAGTTCAATATATAAAAATCGAATTTTTAGTTCAAAGTTCAATATATAAAAATCGAATTTTTATTTCAAAGTTCAATATATAAAAATCGAATTTTTATTTCAAAGTTCAATATATAAAAATCGAATTTTTATTTCAAAGTTCAATATATAAAAATCGAATTTTTATTTCAAAGTTCAATATATAAAAATCGAATTTTTATTTCAAAGTTCAATATATAAAAATCGAATTTTTATTTCAAAGTTCAATATATAAAAATCGAATTTTTATTTCAAAGTTCAATATATAAAAATCGAATTTTTATTTATATAGATTCCGCCTTTTCCATTTCAAAGATCTAATCTTTTCTTTTACTTTTCAAAGTTTAAATCTTTTACTTTTTAAAAATTCAAATCTTTTAAAACCTTTTTAAAATTCAAATCTTTTAAAACCTTTTTAAAATAAAGAATCAGTTTTAAACATTTAGAAAAAAAAAACTGTTTTAACCTTTTAATTAAAATCAGTTCAGTTTTCTTTCTTTTCTAAAAATTTCAGTTTTTATTTCTTTTTTAAAAATCCAGTTTTTATTTACTTTTAAAAATCCAGTTTTTATTTACTTTATTAAAATCAGTTTTTATTTACTTTTAAAAATCCAGTTTTTATTTACTTTATTAAAATCAGTTTTTATTTACTTTATTAAAATCAGTTTTTATTTACTTTTAAAAATCCAGTTTTTATTTACTTTATTTTTTATAACCTGTTTAAAAATCGAAATTTATAGATTAAAAATAAAAATGAAATAAAATAAAATAACGTACCTGCGCGGGGGGGGGGGGGGGGGGGGGGCGACTCGTCTTCGTCGGCGGCAAGCTCCAGGGGGCGTCGCGATGTGGTTGCAGGGTGGCGGCGGAGCAGGCGAAGGGGGGTTTTGGGTTGCGTCGGCGGTGGCTTGAAGGGGGGGGGGCGCGATCTCGAATCGGAGGGGAAAAGGGGTGGAGGACGCGAGGGTGGAGCGGAGGTGGAAGCGCCGGCGTAGGGCACGGCGATGGGTGGCTGACGTGGGCCCAGGGGAGGCGCGTTCGCGATTTGGGGATCCTCCCCCTTTTTTTTTAATTTAATTTCTTTTTTTTTTTTAGCAGAAGAATGATCGGGGGGGGGGGGGGCCAGAAGGTTTTAAGGGAGAGAGTTTTTTTTTTTTTTATTTAATTATTTTATTCCTTAAAAGTTGACTTTTACATACGACCTCGAAATCGAACCCACCGCCTGTCGTCCATAGCGTTTCACCCCCATTCTAAACACAATGGGATATGTACCGCAAGCTGAATCGACCATTTCGATCAGTTTCCGTTGCATTTACATTTAAATCATTATATTGAATCTTAAACGTACATTTCAAATTACCGGGGGTCACATATTAACTCTAAAAATCCTCGAAAAATATTTTCTAGCTTCGTATTGACGATACGGTCCTAACAAAACTAGTTTCGTCGAATTCTGAGACCGTTAGAAAAATGGCCAATTTCCAGTCGATTAAAATCAACTGAAATGGTCAAAACACATTTTCCTTTGCCACGCTCCCATATTGATTCGAAAAATTATGAAATTTGAAACCTAGCAATAACTTTACATCCCGGACCCAACAAAACTGGTTTCGTCGAAATCCGAGGTCGTTTGCAAAATGGCTATTTTTAAGGGCTATATATTATATTAAAATATATATAAATTCCACAGCGACTATTTCTAATTTTCAACTGGACATATCTCATCATTTATAAAGTGAAATCTCAGTTTCTCAACTTCGTTGGAAAGATATCATCAATTAGATCCTAATGTTTTTGGTTTCACAAAAATCCGGATTGTTTTGCACCCGGTACATTCAATTGAAGTTTGAAATCGAATTATCGAACTACCGCGCCATTTTTAATTCTATTTATAATTATATATAAATATTTATATTCTAACGACGACGCGTATAATATATACGTTCGAATTCTATTCAAAATAAATTTCTCGTCGATATTATTTAAAATAATTCATTTTAAATATTCAAAATTCGCTAAAATTGCCAAAATAAAAATTTTAAACTGGCCCAGATTTTCCGGGTTGTTACAATCTCCCCCACTTAAAACTTTTCGTCCCCGAAAAGGAACAAAGTCGACAGTGGTTTGATTATTCAGCTCTACGATCGATCAGGCTTCCATTCTCCAACTCTTTAGTTTCTGAGAATTTTCAAAATTTCAAAAATTTGGCTAACACCCTAAATTTTCGAAAAATTTCGCCATGACCTCCCCTGCACCGGGAGCATCGGGAAATTGCAAATAGCGTTCCCGGTCCTTCTAATCTCAAAAAGAAAAAGAAAAAGCCAAGCGGCTAGCCAATAGGCTCACAAAATCATCATCACCCAAACAAAACAGGAAATTGTGTAGTAAACATGTACCTATTTGTCGGGCAAACAAATTTTATTCTCTGCTCTAGCCTCCTTGCTATGACCTGTTCAATGATATATATGTATATGCAAGCAAACGCAACCAAATTTCGATATAATTCAATATTTGATACAATTAGGCTAAATAGTTCAAAATTATCAAACTATTAAACAAGCAACACAAACATCAATCAATTAGTGAATTAGAGTTTCAAATTCATAATTTTGATACATATACAAAAATCATGTTTTTGATGCCAATTCACAACAATGTGTTCCTAACTATATAAGTTTTGGTTCTCACACCAGTCTAATGGAAATATATAGAAATCACACCTTCGTCACTCGAAAATAAATGCTGATGATGTTTCGAACCACCATCAGAACATTGTCGGGCTACTAGAGTGCGGTTCTATATCTACCCGGTATATTAAAACTTTGAATATACGCGGATCAGACGTATACGCAAAATCTATATATACTGGATTGTCCAAATCAATATAAATAAATAATCAACTACGAATAATTGATTTAAATTTTCAAAACAAAATTTTGTTTTCATTTTAAAAATATACTCTTCACACTCGTTCTAGGATACTACTGATCCTATCTCTAACGAGTCATTCTCGTTGGATATTGCTAATCCAATATCTGATGAATTCTTTCATATGGTTCCAATGTGTCTTGTTCTCTGAGCTTTGTAAACCAAAGCTCTGATACCAACTGTGACGGCAAGGAATTTCGCTCGGTCCGAACCAGTCGCTAAACCGATCCAGGCCGTTCGAAACGCCCTATCGTTTGAGAACAGGACAAAACAGAACGCATACAGAAGAACATTTCATTGTATATTACAACAATGCATCAGATTACAGGAATATACAGAGTAAAAATAAATATTACACAGAAATATCAGAGATTTAAATTACATTTAAATCCATAGCAGCGGAAAATAATACAATACACAACTAGAAGAGATATACGGATACAAAGCTTTCCGGATATCATTCCAGCTGTAAACCAGGATCCTGCGAATATAAATCTGCAAAACCAAAACTACTAGCTGCCCGTGTCAAAATAGGGGCACCCAGAGTTTAGGTTAAAACAATAAACTCCAGGTCAGTCATGTGACTGGTGTGAGAACTAAAACAGTTATTAATCTTTATTTTCAAAGTTAGGTAAATCAAAGGACCACGCCGTATAACACGGAACGGGTTTCCTCCCAAGAATACCGGTGCATAAAACAAACAGCGCAATGCTAAGTAAAGAAAAATGAAGCTGTTATAAGACCCAGGTCCCATCACACAATGCAACGCAGTCGAGGATAGGGTTTTCCCTTATAACAGCCAAAGAATGCTTGATACGTTTAAAACAAATCATTTGATACTATAATAAGTGCATAGTGTATAAAACAACTTCAAATCATAAGTATCAATCATAGGCGGCATAAGCGCCCCATCCCACTATGTCGCCATATATAGGATTACAACTAAAACCGCAAATGTCACGTATTTGGAAATTGGATTTCCACCTATGAACCGAGGCAAAAGATAGTCCTCAACCGATTCGTGACTCTCTAGCCCGAGCCACAGGATCAGAACGCATCAACCCTTTAGATCGTCAGGGCCGGTCCACACGGAGTGGATTATTATGCCTGAACAATACGTCCCCCCACCCTATGGGGTGTAAGTCTGGTCCGTCAGCCGACCAGAATGCATTCGGCCGAAACCGATATAACCGAGGCGCCTCGCAACCGCAACAACCACATAAGTCAAACTCGTCAGGGCGTGTAAAACCACTGACGCCACTTCTAGCTAGAAAGAAACGCAAGTCCTCCCTGATGTCCCTCCCGTTTTTGGTTCATACCGGGTGTGAAACTCGCGAAGTAAACGTTACACAAAGCTACGCCACAAAGGCCGTGCTTTGATCATCACCACAAGACTTTGCTTTTCAACAGAAGCCTTGATCATTTGCATCTTAGCATGCCACACAGGCAAACCACTCTATGCAACCGATATCAGTCACACAGAATGAAATCCAATGTCAGACACACAGTCCATTTACAAGTCCGTTCTGGGCCTGAACGAAACCGGAGGCACCTAGTACCCCGCATATCCATCGATCTCCAAGTACGTCTGGACGATCACTAACTGTTTCCATCTTCTTGGGTGTACAGCCCAATCAAGATCATCAGTTATCACCCAAACGACGTGAAGACCTCCGGTCTTCGACCATCGTCTTCATCTTCGACTTATCGTCGTATCAGTTATTCAGAATGGGATAAACCCGGTCTTTCCGAATAACTCGCGTATATTTAAATAAGTGTTACACAAACACAACATACGCCTCATTCCAATTCATTAGTCACTGACAGTAAATTAATCAAGAGAATAATTTCCCAAATATTAACCCCGAAGGCCGAAACCAACATCAGATCAATATCCAGAAAACCATTCTGCTTGGCTAACCGACAGTTAGTTTCTAAATTTCACATTCATAGGGAAAGGTTCCCATTAATTTTATCAAAGATAAATTCTTGAATTTATGCTTTAATCTACTTTTGAATATCAATTCAAACTAGTCGGGATTAGCGAACCTTACCGAAGTAATCATTTGTTTTAATTTCCCAATCCCAACCTATTCATCCCATGAAGTAAAACTGGTAATACTTCATATCTAACACCACGGTGTTATCGGTAAATTCAATTACCATTTCACGTTCAAATCTAATTAAAGATTTAACTATCGCCTGGAGCAAAACTGGTGATACTCCATTCTCGATCATTTCAATCTAATTAAAGATTCATTAAAACTCCACTTAGTTTTAATCTTCGGCTGGGTTAAAGAATCAGTGTCATTTAAAACACGGTTCACGATAAACCCAAAACCACATTCATTAATTATCGGGTTAAAGAACAAGTGTTATTTAAAACACTGTTCACGATAAACCCAAAAATCAATATCAATTCAATTCCAATTAAATATTATTTAATTGGTACACTTCATTAAATCTAAATAAAAAGATTTAATCTTTTCCCAACTGGGTTCAAGAACAGTGTTAGTGAAGACACCATTCACGACAAACCCAAATCACATTCATTAATTATCGGGTTAAAGAACAAGTGTTATTTAAAACACTGTTCACGATAAACCCAAAAATCAATATCAATTCAATTCCAATTAAATATTATTTAATTGGTACACTTCATTAAATCTAAATAAAAAGATTTAATCTTTTCTCAACTGGGTTCAAGAACAGTGTTAGTGAAGACACCATTCACGACAAACCCAAATCACATTTGATATTCAATATAAGGCTCTGAATAGAAAATATATCGGCTTATATTCAATATCAAATTCTACGACTAACAAATGTCGTATTGGAAATAACGATATAAATATATATCTTTCAAATTTCCATAACAACACCTGTATAATCACGAATTCCAACATCGAAATATTCCGAAGACAATTTCGATTCAAATCCACTCCAATGCAATCATTGGATATTCTGGTTATTTTCAAAACCCTTTTCAAATTCAATTTATTTATTTAAAAATAAATAGAATTATATTTCTAGTTCAAAACTAGTTCAATTCGATAAAAGTCTATTTTTATCTTTTCAAACATGAAGTTTTTCATCCCAAATCTTCACAAATCATTTCTTATGATTTTACACAAATTATTACTATTTTTAATAATTTTATCAAGGCCCGTACAGTCGATTTCCATCAATGGCCATCGAACTGCACTTACAGCGACCTTTTTCAAATTTGATTTGGACATAATTCCAAATCCAACCGTTAGATTTCTAATTTCTAATATTCGTTAGAAAGCTCTTTTCGATACGAACCCAACGGTTCCGGTTTTAGGAGAATCCGACGGTCGGATCTCCCGTAATGTCCGTTTGAAATAAATGGTCGAAATTCACGAACTGCCGCGGCGCGGCGCGTTCTATTCAGGCCATTATATTATATATATATAATATATATTTCGTCGATTTCTATTTAAAACGAATTATATAAATAGTTTTGAATTCGTTTCAAAAACATTTTCAACTTCCATTTCAATTCAAATCAAGATTGAATTCTTCTTTATAAATTCGTTTTAAAATTCATTTCTATTCAAATTCGAATTTCAATTCAATTTGAATTCAATTCAATTCGCTTTCAATTCCATTTGAATTCGTTTTCAATTCAATTCATTTCGAAATCGTTTTCAATTCAATTCATTTCGAAATCGTTTTCAATTCAATTCATTTCGAAATCGTTTTCAATTCATTTCATTTCGAAATCGTTTTCAATTCATTTTGAATTCGTTTTCAATTCAATTCATTTCGAAATCGTTTTCAATTCATTTTGAATTCGTTTTCAATTCAATTCATTTCGAAATCTTTTTCAATTCAATTCATTTCGAAATCGTTTTCAATCGATATAAATATCGTTCACGTCAAAATGGCGTTAATCTAATCAACACGGCTTCATAAATTTCTATTTTCAAAATAGTTGTTATTATCAAAATATTTCGTTCAACACATGACCAATCTCAATGAATGAGTACTGTCAACACATGAACTTTTATTTTATAATATTCTTTATTTTTCAAATTGGAATGAGACCCAATCAATTACCATATAAGGTTAATTATATGGATTTTCATACAACACATGTGTATCATAGCATTGAAAAATAATCAACCATCAACCAAAGTGCACTACACTGTATAAGCATCAAATATAGATATCTAACGCTTAAAACAGCCTGTCAATCAACCGATCGACATATTTAATAAATCAGGATGAGTGAACTTCATATTTCATCCCAACACCCGTGTGGGGTTTCAAACAATCAAACACATATTTTGTTTGTGCTGTTGGGCGATGTGTAAAATCTATCGACCCAATCAATGTCCTTCAAATAGGTGTACATAAACAAACCGTCTGGTTTGTAAATGGATATTTATTTTATTTACTTTCACTATATTCATATTCACGTTAAAAATTATATTTTTAACGATAAAACATTTTATTCCAACATATGAATTTCTATTATTCATTTGCACAAATAAAATGATATTTTTATTTTCTAACATATTTTAGAAAATTTCGGCGGCATAACGGCACGATACTAGAAACGGGACAAGGCCTAGCCTTATCCCCGGTCTAGTGAAGGCCCACGCCATTCACACATCAATCAAATCATTCAATTTCACTCAAACAATTCAATTCAATCACATAATCAAACTAATCTATGCAACCAAACAAACAAGTCCATGGTTTGTGGACGATTGTGTCGGGTGCTACTAAGCACCGTCTGCATCCTAGTATATATATATATAACTAGAAAATAAATTGAAGAGTGAGAAATTCTCACTTATAGCTATCCTAGCTCCACGACACTTCCAATGCAGGAAATCTTCACCGCTATCGCATCTTCGTCATCTTCGTTGCCCGTAGCCACTACATACATAAAAATCGAATTTTTACTTCGCTATTCAATATTTAAAATCAAATTTTTAGTTCAAAGTTCAATATATAAAAATCGAATTTTTAGTTCAAAGTTCAATATATAAAAATCGAATTTTTATTTCAAAGTTCAATATATAAAAATCGAATTTTTATTTCAAAGTTCAATATATAAAAATCGAATTTTTATTTCAAAGTTCAATATATAAAAATCGAATTTTTATTTCAAAGTTCAATATATAAAAATCGAATTTTTATTTCAAAGTTCAATATATAAAAATCGAATTTTTATTTCAAAGTTCAATATATAAAAATCGAATTTTTATTTCAAGTTCAATATATAAAAATCGAATTTTTATTTCAAAGTTCAATATATAAAAATCGAATTTTTATTTATATAGATTCCGCCTTTTCCATTACAAAGATCTAATCTTTTCTTTTACTTTTCAAAGTTTAAATCTTTTACTTTTTAAAAATTCAAATCTTTTAAAACCTTTTTAAAATTCAAATCTTTTAAAACCTTTTTAAAATAAAGAATCAGTTTTAAACATTTAGAAAAAAAAAACTGTTTTAACCTTTTAATTAAAATCAGTTCAGTTTTCTTTCTTTTCTAAAAATTTCAGTTTTTATTTCTTTTTTAAAAATCCAGTTTTTATTTACTTTTAAAAATCCAGTTTTATTTACTTTATTAAAATCAGTTTTTATTTACTTTTAAAAATCCAGTTTTTATTTACTTTATTAAAATCATTTTTATTTACTTTATTAAAATCAGTTTTTATTTACTTTTAAAAATCCAGTTTTTATTACTTTATTTTTTATAACCTGTTTAAAAATCGAAATTTATAGATTAAAAATAAAAATGAAATAAAATAAAATAACGTACCTGCGCGGGGGGGGGGGGGGGGGGGGCGACTCGTCTTCGTCGGCGGCAAGCTCCAGGGGGCGTCGCGATGTGGTTGCAGGGTGGCGGCGGAGCAGGCGAAGGGGGGTTTTGGGTTGCGTCGGCGGTGGCTTGAAGGGGGGGGGGGGCGCGATCTCGAATCGGAGGGGAAAAGGGGTGGAGGACGCGAGGGTGGAGCGGAGGTGGAAGCGCCGGCGTAGGGCACGGCGATGGGTGGCTGACGTGGGCCCAGGGGAGGCGCGTTCGCGATTTGGGGATCCTCCCCCTTTTTTTTTAATTTAATTTCTTTTTTTTTTTAGCAGAAGAATGATCGGGGGGGGGGGGGGCAGAAGGTTTTAAGGGAGAGAGTTTTTTTATTTATTTATTTATTTTATTATTTAATTATTTTATTCCTTAAAAGTTGACTTTTACATACGACCTCGAAATCGAACCCACCGCCTGTCGTCCATAGCGTTTCACCCCCATTCTAAACACAATGGGATATGTACCGCAAGCTGAATCGACCGTTTCGATCAGTTTCCGTTGCATTTACATTTAAATCATTATATTGAATCTTAAACGTACATTTCAAATTACCGGGGTCACATATTAACTCTAAAAATCCTCGAAAAATATTTTCTAGCTTCGTATTGACGATACGGTCCTAACAAAACTAGTTTCGTCGAATTCTGAGACCGTTAGAAAAATGGCCAATTTCCAGTCGATTAAAATCAACTAAAATGGTCAAAACACGTTTTCCTTTGCCACGCTCCCATATTGATTCGAAAAATTATGAAATTTGAAACCTAGCAATAACTTTACATCCCGGACCCAACAAAACTGGTTTCGTCGAAATCCGAGGTCGTTTGCAAAATGGCTATTTTTAAGGGCTATATATTATATTAAAATATATATAAATTCCACAGCGACTATTTCTAATTTTCAACTGGACATATCTCATCATTTATAAAGTGAAATCTCAGTTTCTCAACTTCGTTGGAAAGATATCATCAATTAGATCCTAATGTTTTTGGTTTCACAAAAATCCGGATTGTTTTGCACCCGGTACATTCAATTGAAGTTTGAAATCGAATTATCGAACTACCGCGCCATTTTTAATTCTATTTATAATTATATATAAATATTTATATTCTAACGACGACGCGTATAATATATACGTTCGAATTCTATTCAAAATAAATTTCTCGTCGATATTATTTAAAATAATTCATTTTAAATATTCAAAATTCGCTAAAATTGCCAAAATAAAAATTTTAAACTGGCCCAGATTTTCCGGGTTGTTACACTTGTGATGCCCTTCGGTTTGTCAAACGCCCCCGCATACTTTGTTGACTTGATGAGTAGGGTGTTTAGGGAGTACCTTAATAAATTCGTGGTAGTCTTTGTGGACGACATCTTGATCTTTTCCAAGAGCGAGGAAGAGCATGCCCTACATCTTAGGGAAGTGTTGGAGACTTTTCGAGCGCATAGCCATAAAGACAAATTTTCTAAGTGTCACTTTTGGAGGAAGGAAGTGCGATTCTTAGGGCACGTGGTTTCCAAAGAAGGGATAGCTGTGGATCCCGCGAAGGTAGTGGCCATCCAAGATTAGAAGGTCCCTAAAAATGCTATCGAGGTGAGGAATTTCTTAGGGTTGGCTGGCTACTATAGGAAGTTTATCAAAGACAACGCAAAAATATCAGCTCCATTAACAAGCTTGACGAAGAAAAACCTAGTTTTTATGTGGGATGTAGATTGTGATGATGCGTTCCAATGTTTAAAGAGAGCTTTGACCACAGCCCCAGTCTTAGTGTTGCCAGATGGGAGTAAGCCATTTACCGTTTATACCGATGCTTGTGGGAAAGGACTAGGCGCAGCCTTAATGCAATAGGGAAGGGTAATAGCCTATGGTGGAAGGAAGTTGAGAGTGCATGAGAGAAATTACCCTACACATGACCTAGAGTTGGCTGCTATTGTTTTCGCGCTTAAGTCTTGGCGCCATTATCTTCTTGGCGAGAAATTTGAATTGTTCACTGACCACAAATCGCTAAAATACTTGTTCTCTCAGAAGGACTTGAACTTAAGGCAGCAAAGTTGGATGGAGTTCTTAGCGACCTACGATTTCGAGATAGCGTATACCCTGGCAAGGGTATCGTAGTGGAAGATGCCTTAAGTAGGAAGAGGTTATCCTTGAGTCCATTGTTTGTTGAGCGGCGAAGCTTAGAGTTCATCTCTACGTTTGACTTTAAACCTTCCATTGACTTTGTACCCGATTTGCTAGCATCCTTAGAGGTCAGACCTACGCTTTTGGGACGGATTGGTGAGGCACAACGAGATGACCCACAGTTGGTTGAGTTAGTAGAGAAGCTCAAAGGAGGGGAGTCATCGAGCCATCTCAGTCGGTATACCCTAGATGATAAGGGTTGGTTACGAAGGGACGGTAGACTTTGTGTACCAAAAGACGAGGACCTAAGGAAGACCATTCTTGATGATGCACATCGTTCGAAGATGACCATCCATCCCGATGGGGACAAGATGTATATGGACATGAGACGAGTTTACTTTTGGGCCGGTATGAAGAAGGACGTGGCCGAGTATGTCGCTAGATGCTTGGTGTGCCAACAAGTAAAAGCAGAGCAAAAGAAGCCCGGAGGATTACTGCACCCATTGGAGGTCCCACAATGGAAGTGGGAAAGCGTCTCGATGGATTTTGTTGACGGGTTATCGAGATCGAGGAAGGGTAATACGGGGATTTGGGTCATGGTAGACATACTTACTAAGAGCGCCCATTTCATTCCTGTGAAGAGTAAGAGTACTGCTCCATGGTTAGCATCCGTATACATTCGAGAGATAGTTCGTTTGCATGGTGTTCCATCTAGCATAGTGAGCGACCACGATCCTATCTTTACTAGCGAATTTTGGAAGAGCTTGCAAGAGGCGGTAGGGACTCAATTATGTTTGAGCACCGCATATCATCCTCAGATGGATGGCCAGACCAAAAGGGTGAATCGTGTTCTAGAGGACCTATTGAGGTTATGTGTCTTAGACTTCGGAGGTACATGGGAGGAACATCTTCCGTTGGTAGAGTTCGTATATAATAACAGCTTTCAGTCTAGCATTAGCATGGCACTGTTCGAGGCTCTTTATGGACGGCCGTGTCGTTCGCCTACATGTTGGTGGGAGTCTATAGATAAGATCTTGCTTGGGCCCGATATGATTAGAGAGACTTCGGAAAAGATCGATTTGATTCGAAGTAGGATGAAGACGACGCAAGATAGGCAGAAATCTTATGCAGACAAGAGGAGGACAGATCTTGAGTTTGATATTGGGGACATGGTCTTTGTCAAGGTGTCTCCGTTACGGAATGTGGTTCGCTTTGGGTCCGTTGGGAAGTTAGCACCAAGGTTTGTAGGGCCGTTTCCTATCAAGGAAAGGATTGGGTAGATGGCGTATAGAGTGGAGTTGCCCGAGAGACTTAGTGGTGTACACGACGTATTCCATGTATCATATTTGAGGAAGTGCTTGCACGAGACCGCGGAAGTGGTAGAGCCGAGCTTGCTTAGAGAGGAGGAGATTGAGCGTGATGCGACGATTCGATGAGCACCTGCGTGCATTCTTGGGTCGGAGATTAAGAAGTTGAGGAATCGAGAGGTCAAGCTAGTCAAAGTGCAATGGGGAGATGATGAGAGCAACGCTACTTGGGAGACGGAAGAGAAGATGCGTTCATTATACCCTTTTCTTTTCGAGGGTATGTCTTTTAATTTCTCCTTTATCGCTTACCTTGTACTTATCTTATCTTTAGTATGTCCTCTCACTAGTACCTTTGACCTTTAGATAGGGTAGTCCTATGGTTGAAACATGTGTTTGAGACATGTTATGTATGATGGATGCATGTGGATGCAAGTGTTTGCTAGTGGTTGCTCGTGGATGCATTTACACACACTTTAGGCATTAGATCGGCTCAGACACTTTATATTGCATATTGCATATAACTGTGTGTGCATATTTAGGCTAATGGATGTATAATGGTTGCACTATCATATGGATGCAACATTTTGGTGAATGGTTGTGCACGCATGTAGAAGTGATATGTATGATAGGGTTTTTCGCATACATAATGGACGCATGGCACTATCATGGTTTGCATTAAGGAGGTCAACTGAATCAGTAGACCGCCTGATTTTACATTAGATAAGGAACATATACACACACTTCTTGCATATGTTCATATAGCATTAGAAATTTTTAAGGACAATGGATGTCTATGTTTGATGGTTGAGTAGGTGGTTGTTTGGATGGTAGGATATGCATTCTCCTTAACTTGGAGATTTCCGGGGCGAAATCCTTTAAGGAAGGGAGAATGTAACACCCCGGATTTTTGAATAATCGAATTAACTAAATTAAAGAATAATTAATCTCAGACATTAGAATTAAGGAAAATGGGTTGCGCCATTGTGTTCGTCTCGGAATTCTGGTCGAGATAGAGTCCGAGTTTGTGGGAAACGGATACCGGATGAAGGAGATATGGACGAGTGAAGTTAGGTGGCAAAACAAGAAAAAAAATAGATTGCACTAGCGCACTTGGGAAGTGCGCCAGTAAAAATTTGCACTGGCGCACCTGCCAAGTGCGCCCAGGCCGAGGAGGCAGGCCTGCATAGTTTTCTGGTTCAGTCTGACCCATGTTGCTGAGTCCTTTTTGACTCCTTGCTGAGTCATTAGGGCTGAGGTGTCACCCTATCCCGACTGAATGGTTTTGATTAATCCTAAGATCATCCGACGGCTATAATTAAATTAAAATTCTATATAAACATGGGTAGACTCAAACCCTAAATCAAAATAAAAACTGAAACTATGGCCGTCATGCTGTCATCTTGTAACCTAGAGTAGCGGCCACCAATTAGAGAGGAAGAACAACAAATCAAATCAGTCCTATTCAACTTTAACAACGAATCTTCTTCAAAGGAAAGCTAATACAACTTCAGAACTCAGAATCCAGAACTCAAGACCCTCTTTGAGTTGTGAGTTCGATAATTTTAATAAAATAATTAGCAAATTAATTGGATTGAGTTATGATGTGGATTATTTGGATATGATGTGAATTATTGACCGCATGTTATAATTATGTTGTGATGTTATCATACATGCTCTATGATATTATGTTGCGATGTTATCATATATATGGTAAATTTATGATGCTACCATCTATGTTGTAATTCTATGATTGGCTTATGTATAATCAAATTATCATGCTGTTCATATGCTAGTTTGGCTATGTTGATCCATATGATAAATCATACGTATGCAAGTTTAGATTTTGATTTAGACATGAATCATATGCAAGTTGGGTAAAATTATATGTGACCTTACATGTTTATGACATCTAGTTTATGTGAAAATTTGATCAAAGGTTAGGCTATGACATGTGTGAGTTATATGCCAAATTCTACATGCTAGTTTACATGTTTAAATATAAGTTTACACCATTGTTATGTTGCACAAATCACATATGCAAGTTTATATGAAAACACGAGTTTGGAATATGAATCATGTTATGCAAGTTTGTGGTTACTTCCTATGCAAGTTTACACCTTTAGATGTAGATCTATGACATACATGATTTATGCAAGTTTGTGACCATTATCTAAACAAGTTCACACCTTTGTATATGGATTTATGATATATGTAGTTTTATGCAAGTTGTAACTTTGGCCTTTGCAAGTTTTAGATGTAGAACATGATTCACACATGCAAGTTCACCCCTTATGTTTAGATCTAGTTTTAATTATATGTATGTTGTGATATTTTCTCTTTATTCCATGAGTTAGACTATTCGAGTCTAACGTATATTTTACGTTAAACGAACAAACGTACAACGTGGGGTAAAAGGGGATAATATTAAAAGATTTAATATTAAAAATTGGCATAAATGCCTTAAATGGCACAAAATAAATTTGGGATGAAAATTGGTATGATTTTGCATACCATAAATGGATGGACATAATTGAGTCAATTATGGACATCTTTAAATATGGAATTGATTGATAATTTGAATAGGGAAAGTAATTCAAATTGGGGAATGATTAATTAGGAGTAATTAATCGTCTAAGACACGAGGTTAGGCTCTTTTGTGGTGTAAGACAGCCCGGACCCGCCCAGCAAATCCAGCTGCCACAAATGCCAGTCAAATGTGGGAGGTCTTAGGCACAAATTAAATACGTAACAATTGTAAAGACACGAGGTTAGGCTCGTTTGTGGCGTAAGACTGCCCGGACCTGTCCGGCAAATCCAACTGCCACAAATGCCAGTCTAATGTGAGAGGTCTTTATGAGGTTACGGTCTTAATGAATTAAGAAACACTTAACCAGATAAACATGTAGTGGGACATGAGGGGGTTAAGTGGGTGCCTTGGGTGGCATTTGAAATACGATTAGAAATACTTAACCAAAATTGAAACATGTAAGTAAACATGAATAAGAAGTGGGTTAAGTGGGATGTACTAGAGGGGACCAAGCTGAGGTGGATAGCTTGTATCAAGTAATGGGGGTCCATTTCAACCAGTAACCCATACGTATCTTTGT
This sequence comes from Allium sativum, assembly GCA_030737875.1. Taxonomy (NCBI): domain Eukaryota; kingdom Viridiplantae; phylum Streptophyta; class Magnoliopsida; order Asparagales; family Amaryllidaceae; genus Allium; species Allium sativum. Next base: position 388,441,250 of record CM060920.1, on the reverse strand, counting down.
GGGCTCGACCCAAGTCAAGGACGGGACACGCATACTGGGCTTGACTGTAAGAGGCCAAAACGGGTTAGCGGTGGCAACGCAAGTCCAACGGGTTCATATGCGTGTGTGGACCCGGGCTGGTAGGTAAGACGTTGTTGCATCGTGTAGGTATAAGCCGTGCATTATTTGTGGTATCGGGTTGCCACTTTGGGGAGTGATACACCCCACTGTGGGGCCAGCACGGGTATCTACGAGTTAGGGAGCCAATCGCTTAGGGGTAGTGGGTACACCTAGTGGAGATAGGGGCAGGCGGCACCTATGAAGGCAGCTAGGGGTGCACGAAACTACCATTATCATTATCTAAGTCTGTAGGCAGGATCAACCTTAGAGTGACTAGTGGTGGTGCAGTATAGTAGTGGTGGTGCAATATAGCAATTATCTTATAGTGTTGGTGTAGTTTAGTAATTATCTTATAGTGGTTTAGGTGCGCTTTAACGATATCGTTGTTCATCTTGTTTCCTTGTTTACTCTGCCATACTCAATGGTTCATGGTCATTTCCTGATTTTCCAACTTATGCCTTAGCCTAGTTACTTTGGTAATTATATTATTAAAGTTATCGCACTCGCCAGACTTTATGTCTGAACCCCTTTGTTTCCTCCTCTTTTCTTCCTTTCCCCTCCCCCCAGGTGCTCAGGTTGGAACTAGCACCAGCGGAGCTTGATTTTGGACAACTGTGCTTCTTGCTTTTAGAAGATTGCTTGGATCGCTGAAGTAAAGTTCAGCCTCTCTTTTATTTATGGCTATTTTGTATTGGGGATTATGTCTTTCAATTTATGTACTTTGATTTAGTCAAGATGGATATTATGTACTTGGCTCTGGTTTTGATGATGTAATCAAACATATGTATTTTCCGCTGTAATGAAATAAAGTTTTTAATTTTTCAAGTACTGTTTATATCTGTCTTGTTGTTAAGTTTCTGTTCTATACTCACTTAAAACGCTCCATAGAAGTTAATGCATTGCCTTTGTGAGTGACATTAATGGACGTGGGGTGTTACAACTTGATTATTAGACACACGAGTTATTAGGAAAGACCGGGTTTAACCCATTCTGAGTAACTGATACGACGATTAAAAGTCGAAGATATTGAAGGCGGTGGTTGAAGACCGACGATCTTCACATCGAATGGATTACTACTGATGCCCTGGATTTGGGTAACTCCCATGAAGGGGTTATAGTGGTAGTTGTCCGGACGTACTTGTTGATTGTACAGATATGCGAGGTCCTCTCTGTTATATTGGACATATGGGAGGAGGAGTAAGGTGCCTCCGGTTTCATTCAGCCCCGGAACAGGCATGCAAATGGATGGTATGTCTGACATTGTATTCATTTATACTATATTCGTTGATCTCTGCTAAATATATATCTATTTGGTGGAGGAGAATTTATTCTCTTGCTTAACACCCTTCTCTAAGACGTACGAGCTTATAGGTTATATATTGGAAGAAATCAATGGTATGGTATGGATTGACAATGTGACATGCTGAGATGCATGGATCAAGGCTTTTAATGAAAAGCAAGGCCTTGTGGTTGATGATCAAAGCATAGCTTTAAGTAGCACAGCTTTGTGTAGCGTTAATTCGCGAGCCTTACACACCGGTATGATGGTGAACTGATGGTTAGATCAGTATACTTTCGAGATGAGGATAGATGACAACTTTTAGGGTTGACATGGATACGACCGACCGAGATATGCTGGGTGTGGTCGCTTCACCCTAGTAGGGATAGGGCTTATACCTTATTCCCAGATGGATAGAGCGGTGTTTTCCGAAGCCTTGGATGTAAGCCGTGGTGATACTTGTTTCCTGGATATAGGCGGACGTGCATTACGGTGTTTTCCAAAAGTCCTGGATGGAAGCCGTGGAGTATTGCACTACGTGATCGATCTTTCGAATCAGCAGCCATCATGATGGAAATCCAACTTCCAAATACAAGCTTTGCGGTTTTAATTGTATACTTATATGGCGACATAATAGAATGGGGTATTATGCCGTTTAGAATTGATACATTTACTTTCGAAGTTGGTTTCTACACTATGCACTTATAGTAATAAAAGATAAATTTCACATATCAAGCATTTTTTGGCTATTATAAGGTAAAACTCTATCCTCCGGCATGCGTTGCATTGTGTGATGGGACCTGAGTCTTATAATAGTTTCATTGTTCTTTTATTTAGCATTGTGAGTTTTGTTTTATGGTATTTATAGGAGGAAACCCGGTCCATGTCATACGGCATGGTCCCGCGATTTAGCTAACTTTATAATAAAAATTAATAAATGTTTTAGTTTTAACACCAGTCCCATGACTGACTCAGAGTTTATTGTTTCTACCTAAACTCTGGGTGCCCATATTTTCCACACGGGCAGCTAGTGACTTTGGTTTTGAAGATTTCTATTTAGCAGGATCCTGGAATACAACTGGAGCTATATTCGGAAAGTTTTTATTCATGCATTTCTTTCAGTTGTGGTAGTTGATGTTTTTCGCTACACATTTTATTCATGTACTATATTTTCCACTGTTTTGTAATTTAAATCTTTGATATTTTTCTTTGTATATTATTTATTTGAACCCTGATATCTTGTAATCTGATGTAAATTATTGTAATAGCAATGAAATGTTCTCTTGTTTGCATTTTGATGCATCGTGTTCGCAACGCAATCCGCGTTCTCGTTCGGTCTAGGCTGGCTGGAAATTTTAGGGTCGCTACAGGCGTGTTCCATTTTGAAAACGCAGGGAAGCTTGCGCCAATGTTTATTTGACTATTTTTTGTTTTGGAGAGTCAATCTTGCCTATCGGGAGTAGCTACCGGGTAGACTAGCGGGAGTCTGTCGTGTGTTTCATGTTTCGCAATTCCAAAACTATGAATATTACCCTGATACTACAATTGATTGGAGGGTATCGGGAGTAGTGGAACCTGATTTGACTATCATGAGGCAATCAATTTGTGTTGTATACAGAGATGAAAGGAAATTGAGAACCAAGACAATTAAGTTGGTGAAAGTTCAGTGGAGTTATGCTGAAAGAGACTACACTTGGGAGATGGAAGATAGGATTTTAGAGGCTTTTCCTGATTTGCTTTTAGTAAGATTTATATTGCTTTAAACATGGGTTACCAGTGGGTTATGCTAGTATATGTTTGTGATAGCATCGCTTGCTGGGTTGTTGTGATTGCTTTTCCTTTTTAGCCGTAACTAAATTTCAAGGATGAAATTCTTTCACGAAGGGGAGGATGTAATACACCTAAATTTTAGATAACATTATTCATGAATTTAATTGTTAAATTAAATGGGAATAATGTGATGGAGGAAATGAGATTTGTGTTTAATGAATTAATTAGTACGATGGCCTTAGAATCAAATTAACTAATGCTTAAGGTAGGGCATATGAGAAAGGCAAAGTGGTAAACTTTCAGCCCTTATATATACTCATATCCTACCACATTTTATTTCACTTTTCATTCACTGTAAAATCTAAAGAAAAACCTAGGGTGGTTGGCCATTAAAGCAAGCTAAATAATACTCTTACCTTTATGTTTCAGCTATCGGAAAAATATCCAAAAGTGATGTGTGTTTCAACTATTGGAGAAATATCTAAAAATGAAGGTGTTCATATTGGAAAAAATAATGCTAATTGGTGGGTAATCAATTTGTTATACTTGACATGTTTATATGATTTATACACATGAAAATGGTTAGATTTTAGAGTAAAACCTATAGTTTAAAATCTCAAAATGCTATGGAATTTTGGTATGATGTTTGTTATATAATCTAGAGATAGGTTTCAAATTTCATAATTTTTCATAGTTATATGAATTAGTTATGAATTTTATAAGTTTGAATTGCTTAGGGAAAGCTTGCATGTTAACTAAAATGATTAAAATATCCGTACAAATATTTTACACATGGACAATACAAAAGTACTGTAAAATGACTATATAAGGTCAGTATTTTAATTTGTAAGCCAATGAGAATTCAACATATACGGTGGAGTGGGTATAAAGTAGCATTTTTTAAGGAATTAGGTCAATATATCTGTATTTACTATCAGTGTCACTGCCTTTTCGGAAGCATCGTTCAGATACTCTCTAAAGTTGTCTTTCGTAGCTCTTAATACTTGGAATATCATATTTATGGTATAAGAAGTATTCAAACATCTGCCTCTTACCTTCGAGCAGAGCTTTGGTACTAATATTCATGCATTTTGAAAGTTAACCGCTTCACTAGTGGCTCTCGCCTCTATCCTTTAGGAAGGGATGCAAGAGGGTCTTTAATAGGAAAGAATTGTTTTGTATAAGGAATTTACAACTTTTAGGGGAACCAGAACGGAGTCCCAAAGCCCTTGAAGCCATTGCCTATGATGACATATCTTTATAAACTTGTTTTCCTAAACATATTTCCTTAGACATGGTTAACGAACCAAAAGTAAATATTTTATTAAAGAACTTGAGGCTTCGCCTAAATGGTTGTCGGCACCGACAATGTCAACAAAGGGTACTTTACTTTTTGTTTGTTTAAAGGAGTAAAAGGTTTTTACCTCTATAACCTGCAGTCATTATTTCGATGCCACGTTTTGATTGATTGCTTTATTACATGGATCTGAAAGGGTAACTTTTGGAGGGATTGTATGGTGTCGGAGAGGTTGTCCCCGGCGCAAATGATTGTTTGTTCTTGCCTTTCGGAGATGAGTAATGAATGATGCCGAAGGGGTTTGCCTTCGGGGTAAAAGATTGTTTGTCTTATTGAGCCGGAACGGGGTACCTTTCAAGAATAAATATTTATTGAATTTGGTAAGACACCTTGAAATTTGCACACGTTATTTGGTGGGTAACCATGGACATGACATTTGCATTGTGTTAACATTGGAGATACCAACGGGTGAAATAAAATTGGGGAACTAGTTAAACATTATGGGTACCAATGGAGAAAGAATTAGGGTAACCAATTAAGCCTTCATTCCCGTTATTAGTGAGGGATTACCCTATGAAGCATGGGAAGGGGATCAGAAGGAGGAATTCTATTACTTCATACAATATGGAAATTGTAATAAGGAACTGGATCTGTTGCATCACGCAGTAAGACAATCAAATGAATAAGAAAGGATGGTTCTCTTGCCTAGAAAGCGATTACCTTGAGTAGTGCTGTGCTGATACAAAAGAAAAACCATTGCTTCACGCAATATGGGAGGTGTTTCAGTTTTGAATGCTAGCGGTGGGTTACCTTGTAAAACATAGAAAAGGAACCAAATTAAAAAGAATGAAAATGTTGGGAAATCACTAGAAACTGTTAAGATGGTACATCTGGAATAACAGAGATGGGAAATCCATCATGTGTTGCATATTTCACATTTAAAAAGTCACTTACGTTATTATGGTTTCATACTAGCCACTGAAGTTCATGTGTCTAGGGTTGGCTCCTAGGGTAGGTTGATGGTACCGAGAGGGAAACCTGTTCCACAATGCCGCGACGTCCCACTAGTTATCTATCTATCAGGTAGAAATGAATATTATTCATACCAGTCTATTGACTGTTCCGAGGTTTTTCCTTTCGCCTTTAACTCTCGTGTTCTCATTTGAGTAGGCTAAGGGTAATGGTCCTTCAAGTGATTCGTCGAATAATCTTCCGGAAGCAAGCATGAGGTTTTAGCTATTAGGATCGTTGTTGTTTATTTTGTCTTTTGATGTGTGTATTGGCATTGTTGTTATTGCCTATATTCTTAGAATTTGATTAACTGAAGGGGCATCGTCATATGTTGCTCTCGAAGTATATTCTGTAATAATTTATATTGCACGAAAGGGATGTATGAATGGAATGACTACTAATGAATGTTTTTTAATGTTTTTCATACTTCCATGTTTACTGATGTTATCGTTTATTAACATCCAGATTTCTATCATCGAAAGTTGACACTAGAGATGACTGCAACATTTATAGGGTTGTGCTTCCGTTCTAAGAGAATGGGATGTTATAACAACCCTATAAACCCAAATCTGTAATTATAAGATATTCCTTTTAATTATTTCTGAGCTAATAGACAGTGCTAAATACGGCTAAATCCCTATTTCACACTAATTCATTCCTTTTTCTTTCATTCTTGCAATTACATTTACTGCTTTACTTACGAACTAAACTATGGAAATATATATATATATATATATATATATATATATATATATATATATATCCCTATTTTTAACCAACCAATCTCGGATATTCCTAACTTCCAGTTTTAATAAGTATATTTTAATTCCCATTCTTAATCTATTTTTCAAATTCGGTATAGTTACTGTGAATTTACCACAATTGGCTTATGCCTATTTATTCTACAAATGTCTTATCTCAACAATACTTATTTTTGTTCCGGTTCAATTCTAAATAATTAAATTATGTATATAAGTATAAGTTACCCAATTTTACAATTTAAGTATAGATTTACTATAAACAATGCTGATTAAACTATGTCAAATTTGATCATAATAGGAATCAATTATTGTAAATAATTCTAATTAAACTGTGCCTAAGTATATTGGGAAATAAACTACTATAAATTATTTAAATTAAAATGTTGTAAATATAACAGGAATTAAATGATAGCATGTACGATTATTCAAAAGATACATTTTAACTCCACTCACCCGTCGTCCTAAACCTTTTCCTTGTTTGTTGCAGATCCTGCATTTAATAGGAATATATAAATATTAAATTTTATAAACCTTTTTCTCTATAAAATTTAGGTCAGGTTTGTTTCAAAAATGAGAGGATCTATGGGGGAAAAGATTGTGTTGTGAGGAATTAGCTAAGCCTCGTGACTTGTTTATAGGTTAGGACAGAGATCTTAGACAATTGGATTTCTAAAATAAATCCAGGCCTATCATGTCGCTCAGCTAATAAGAACTGTCCATGTCAGCTAAAAATTTAAAGCCAGCAAATTTAAACAACCCACATAAGCAAAATCGATGAAACAACATCACATATTCGTGCTTTGGAAAAATATGCCTAGGCACTTAGGCTGGTCAACTAGGCCTTATGGTGGTCGACCCGGTCGGGGTGTGTGTGTGCATATATATATATATATATATTCTTTTGTTTTTCTTATTTTTTGATTCTTTTCTCTACGATAAACTCTTCATTTAACTTCGTTTTCTACAAACTATATATATATATATATATGTTGATCAGAAAATCACCACGGATGCAATGGTACAACTTCCATAGCCAAATTCTGATAATTTTACAAACTTCCTTTGTTATTTATTGATTAAAGATGCAAGGTGTTATAGATGGTGACGATGACGATATGGATAAAACCAATAGTCCATAATGTAGCTAAATGAGAGGCCCTAAATTGGCGTAATGTAAGCATGACAGTTCGTTGGCGATGTAGCCTATTGGGGGGGGGGGGTCCATTCTGGATAATACTAAAAATTGGAATAGATAAAACTCAATAGGCGATGAAGTTGGCGTTGGACAGTCCGTCGATAGGAACTGGGTTGGAAGCGCTAGTTTTGGTTAAGGACCATCCTAGCGAAGTGCAAGCATGCAACACCAAACCAGAAATAAGTAGCCAAAGATAGAAAGGAGGCATGACGGAGTCTGCTCCTTGCCATATGAAGCATGCAACATCATACTAGGCAATAATGGGATCTGTATTATCGTAGTGATAATAGAAGCAGTGTCCGGTCGTTCTCGGTTTGCGGAAAATTTTGGAATATGCATTAAGAGGTTTTAATAAGCGATCTGGTCTTTGCGATGTATGTTTAAGGCAAATACCAACGTTTGCAATTTGCTATTACAATAGAAGAAATGCATGTGTGTGTTCAATGAGTCAATTTAAGGTTTACATTTCATGTTCTTCTTCTATAGACATAGTATAGTAGAAAAGACCAGGAGATCCTGATCGACCGATCGATGATTAGGTTGACCTTTAGGTTAGTTCTTATGATGCAGATGGGTTCGCTTTAAGGGAGTAGGCTTCAGGGATGCACATAACCTATGCATACTCTAAGATACGCAGAATGTTGGAGAATGGAGTTTTGATGACAACACCTTATTTCAATATTAATTGATTATAAAATATATACTAACACTTATATATATATATATATATGCACATATGTAGGATTTATATACAGGAAATATTACTGAAGACTGTACAGTTTTAAAGATATTAGAGATTCAAAATTCAGAGATATTTCAAGACTCACGAGTATTCAAGATTTTAAGAGTTCAAGAGTTCAAGATTAATATAGTTATAGAGTCTAGATTATGTAAGACTCTAAATAGCACTCCAGGTTCAAATTAAATTCTGTTTTCAAACTCTATCTTTAATCCTCTCTATTTTATTTTCTATCTTTTCCGTTTTTTCTTTCTTACTTTACTTTTATTTTCAAATTCAATTTTTATAAGTTTAATATATTTATACTTTGTATTTATATAGTTTTAAAATTTATAATTTTATAAATATGTTTATATAGTTTATATTTATGTTTTCATATGATTTCCCACTTTATAATATTAATTTATAACACTATATTTTAATTCAAGAATATCTAGAATTATATTTATACCAAAACACCTGAAAAATGCTCAAAAATTAATTTTGAGCTAAGTATATGTCGACATATATAAAAACCGTGTCGATATATAACTGTCAGTTTTTCAGTTTTGAAAGAAAGTACTTTTCACTATTTGTGATGATTCTGGAGCATTGAAACCATTCATACACTATAAAAAGGGCTTAAATTCGATTTTTTAATCACTCTTTCTTCTCCACTTACACTCTCTTTCATTACACCATTATTTCTTATCATTTCTATGATTCCTACACCTATACTCTGCCAAATTCAATTCTGTTTTCACTAATCTTCTTCTCTCTACACTCTTTACTCATTACTCTCTGAATCAAGTGTTATTGAAGAGTTATAGGGCTATTGTAATTGTTTGGGAAGTATCTATGAATCGGTGTTTTCCTTGTAGCCATGAAATCGAGGAACGAAATCGGCGTTTTCCTTGTTGCCGTGAAATCAAGGAACGGGAGCGGTATTAACCTAGTAGCCATGAAATCAAGGAACGGGAGCGGTATTAACCTAGTAGCCGTGAAATCAAGGGGTGTAATTGGATATTGATATAGTAATAAAACTCTGTGCAATCCAACATTGTGCGGGACTGGACGTAGGAGTAATCCGAACCAGTATAAAATCTTGTGTTCTTTCTTTTTGTGCATTTTTAAATCTGTTTATTTTGCATTTGTGTTTGATTCTGTGTTTGCGATTGTTTCTGTAGTGTTTGATTCATATAGTTTATCACATAATTTTTAGATTTAGTTTAAATTCTCAAAAACACTATTTACCCCCCTCTAGGGTTTATTTTGCCTTAACGATCCTTTCCACAATCCCTGAAATTGGTATCAGAGCAAGATCTTTCAAAAAGTTCCTATTCTGATTTTGGAAAATAGTGATAATGGCAACCAACACTTGTAGCAATTATATTTTTTATAGAGGGTCAGTCCACTATTAGAACACCACTGTTTAATGGTCGTAATTATTCATGTTAGGCATGTAGAATGAAAATATATTTACAGTTAGTAGGATTATACACATGGAATATTACACAAAATGAATTTGTTGAACCCACAATTGCTTTTGCACAGTGGACAAATGAAAAAAAGGTTGTTGCACAAAGCAATTCTAAAACCATGAATATGTTATTTTGTTCATTAGACAAGATTGAGTTTAATAGAAAACCAGTTTGTAAAACTGCTTCTGAAATTTGGAGAACTTTACAAGTTACTCATGAAGGAACTAGTAAAGTTAAACAAACTAAAATAGCAATGCTAGTTAATCAGTTTGAGTTATTCAAAATGAACGAGAATGAGTCTATTTCAGATATGTATTGCAGATTTCAAGAGATAGTGTATTCATTAACAACACTTGGATAAACATATTCTGAAGCAGATCAAGTCAGAAAAATATTGAGTTCGGTGAATCCAGAATGGGATCAGAAGACTTTGGCAATCGAAAAAACCAATGATGTCAATGAAATGAAGATTGAAGTGTTAATTGGAAATTTGATGTCATATGAAGTCCAATTATAGAAAAGAAAAGAAAACATATCAACAGAGAATAAATTTATTGCATTAAAAGCAACAACAAATAATTCAAACTCAAGTAGCAAGGATGATGAAGAAACAACTCTTACGACAAATCATTTTATAAAATTTCTTAAATATAGATAGAAAAATTATAACCAAGGAAATTCAAAAAGTAATGACAGTCGATGTTATAATTGCAACAAAACCAGACCATATAAGGAGAATATGTCCATATCCAGACAAATCGACTCAACAAACAAACAATAGCAATTCGTCGAGAAAGAGAAAGAAAGCATACGCAGCAACATTAGATGATTCAGATTCATCATCAAGTGATGAAGAACCAGAAACGAAAATATGAATATATGCTTTACAGCAATTCAGAGTTCAGAAAATTTCGAAGAAAAGGATCTAAAAACCGGGTACGCCTTAATTAATTTTTAATTTTATTTGGTTTAATGGTTGCTTTGTTTGTTTGCTTGATTTGAATTTTAAAACTTTAAAAATCAAACTTGAAATTTGAATTTTGAATTTAAAATTCAAAATAATAATAAATAACAAATAAAATAATAAAATAAATTGTTTGTGTGTTTATTAGGATTAGAATTATTTCAAGGAAATCGTTAAACCTAAAATATAAAATCGATAATATAGATTTCAGTTCAAACAAATTTAATTTTCTTGAAAATTGACATATATGTATATGTCAACATATATGACTAGTATTTTGAAATTCATATTTTGAATTTCAAAGGTTTAAAATTTCAAACTTCCCTCCACCTTTTCACCACTCCCGAGGTCTGAAAACGTGTCATTTCAATCTGAAAAGTTGTGCCTATTCAATTCATATCCATTCAATTTCTATATATACATATATTCTCTTTACCTTTCATTCACAATTCAAAACAATATTCTTCATATCCATTCTTTTCAAAATTATCAATTCAATGGCTTCCTCAAGTTCATCTCAAAAATTTAAGATAACCAGAACCATCAAAGGTTATCTTCATAATGAAAAAGAGGCTATCAAAACCTATGGTAACTATTTAGTAAATGCTAAAGTTAACACGGGTGCTTTCGCCATCTTTAGCGAATTTCCCTCCTACGATCTTACTTCTATCTTTCAACACAACGGAGTCTTGAGTCTAATTGACTCTTGTGATAACGACGAAGTGTGTTATCCCAAACTCGTCAAGATGTTCTATGCAAATCTCAATCGCGGATTTTACGAAGGCAACGAAGACCAAATTTGGAGTAGTGTCAAAGGCACTTAAATTGTTCTCGATGCCTAACTCTTAAGCACTATTCTAAATTATAGAAGCACGGGCTTAGATTTTTCGGATTTTGTTATCAACGAAACCAAGTTGGAAACCTTTCACAACATATTTGAAGATGGTGCTCAAATGGAATTCAAAAATCGCTTCTTTCGTCCAAAAACAAGAATTTTCAACCTTCTCCTCCAACATACCATCACTCCTCGTTCCGGAAATTTCAAATTCTAACTCTCAAAGTCCAAAAGTCTCTTTTTGCTATTATGGGTGGCTATACTATCAATTGGGCCGAAATGATCTTAAATGAAATTAAGACCATAGAATTATCTTCAAGAGAAAACACTCTCTACTATGGTGTTTTTCTCACTCGTATTTTCAAATACTTTAATGTTGATCTTCACGGAGAAGAATTTGTGCCTAGAAAAGTGTTTGACTCATCAAACATTCATCTCATGCAAATTCCTCTCACTTTCAAACCGTACGAGACATTCGAAGACAAACAAGCTCGAATGCAAGAAAAACAAGAGCCATGGGAGTTGAAGAAGAAGAAGAAGAAGAGGCTTCTATAGAAAGTGTTGAGTATCCAATCAACACTAAATGCATTTACAAAGAAACAATTGTTCAAAATGAAGTGAAAATCGTCAACAATCAAAAGAAGATCAACAAGAAACTTTCTAAAGTAACCAAATTCATGGTCAAGATAGGAAGAAAACTTGGAGTCTCACCTTCCTCATCATCATCAGAAAACTAGTCTATCTAGTTTAATCTATCTTTATGTATTTGCTTATATTTCCTTTCGAAACTCGTATTTAAGTATGACTTGATTAGTTGGATGTTTTTGCTTTCTATCAAGTAATGAATGGAGTTTTATTTATGTTAAAATTATCTTTATGTTTCTGTAAAAACTTTAGAACTAATTATAATATAATAAAGATCAAAAGAATTGAAAATTAAAAAAAAATCATTATTATATGTCGACATACAGTTAACTATATGTCGACATATAACTGCCATATTTTCAAATTGTTTCAAATTTTAAAATTAAATAACTACTCACGTCCATTCAAAATCCAACGAATTCCAGACCCTATTTAAGTCTATTTCTTCCAAAAATTCATTATTCTATCTCTCCTTCTTCCTTATTCATTTCTTATCAAATCCAATTCATAATCTTAGTGAAAATCTAGAAGAAACCTTGAATTCTTTCAAAAATATTATCTCTATCATTCTACGAAATCAGAGTCCTCTCGAACTAAGTCAAATAAAGATGTATGAACAACAAGAGAAGCATTTTGATGCAATGCGATGGCTAATTTCCTCTCTTTTCAGAGATGAAGATAATAATCTCGCAAAGGCTCCGCCAACCAAATAAGATGAGGATTGGGAAGTCATTAAGAAGGATCCTATCTTTGAAGAATATGGTTGGGTTGAAGTTCCTAGAAACGTTTAATTATTCAGTACGATTTGATTGATTTGTTTGAATTTGATTTGGATTCTATGATTTCAAACTTGTGTGCGTGTATATATATATATATATATATATATATATATATATATATATATTAAGACATATGGTGTCATGTGATTTGATTTTATTTGACGTGGTTTGTATATATATAACAAACAAACATATGTAATTATAATACTTGGATTGGTTTGTATTTAATCATCATATTGCTGGGAATTACTATTATATGCTTGTATAGATTAAGGGGGGGGGGGAGTATTCTACTTTGAATTTGTTATAGATAAAGGGGGAATATCATAATAGGATTAGTCACTTAATTTCTTATTGGTTTTATTTAGATAGTTATACAACTTCGGGGGATCATCATCAACATGTATGTACTGGTATGATATTTTATAAACTAAGGTTGTCATCATCAAAAAAGGGGAGATTATTGGAGAATGGAGTTTTGATGACAACAACCTTATTTCAATATTAATTAATTATAAAATATGTACTAACACTTTTATATAGAATACACACACACACACATATGCAGGATTTACATGCAAGAAATATTACTGAAGACTGTACAGTTTTATAGATATTAGAGATTCAGAATTCGGAGATATTTCAAGACTCATGAGTATTCAAGATTTCAAGAGTTCAAGATTAATATAGTTATAGACTCCAGATTATGTAAGACTCTAAATAGCACTCCAGGTTCAAGTTCAAATTCTGTTTTCAAATTCTATCTTTAATCCTCTCTATTTTATTTTCTATCTTTTCTATTTTTCTTTCTTTCTTTATTTTTTTTAAATTCAAGTTTTATACATTTATACTTTATATTTATATAGTTTTAAAATTTATAATTTCATAAATATGTTTATATATTTTATATTTATGTTTTCATATGACTTCCTACTTTATAATAGTAATTTATAACACTATATTATAATTCAAGAATTTCTACAATTATATTTATATCAAAACTCTTGAAAAATGCTCAAAAATTAATTTTGAACTAAGTATATGTTGACATATACAAACACCATGTCGACATATAACTGTTATTTTTTTCAATTTTGAAAGGAAGTGTCTTTTCACTATTTGTGATGGTTCTGGAGCGTTGCAACCTATACTCTGCCAAATTCAATCATGTTTTCACTAATCTTCTTCTCTCTGCACTCTCTACTCATTACTTTCTAAATCAAGTGCTATTGAAGAGTTATAAGGCTATTGTAATTGTTTGGGAAGTATTTGGGAATCGGTGTTTTCCTTGTTGCCATGAAATCAAGGAACGAGAGCGGTGTTAACCTTGTAGTCGTGAAATCAAGTGGTGTAATTGGATATTAATACAGTAATAAAACTCTACGCAATCCAACGACTGGACGTAGGAGCAATCCGAACCAATATAAAATCCGGTGTGTTCTTTCCTTTTCTGTATTTTTATTTTTGTTTATTTTGCATCTTTGTTTGATTCTGTGTTTGTGATTGTTTCTGTAGTGTTTGATTCATATAGTTTATCACATAATTTTTAATTTTATTTTAAATTCTCAAAAATACCATTCACCCTCCCTCTAGTTTTTTTTGGTAAGGCCGACGGGGTTGAGTGGGCCCCTGCCACTTTATTAATGCACTGTAGAAAGGAAAGAAAATACCACACACAAGAAAACATAGACACTTGGTGCACTAACCACAACGAAACACAACAAAAACACATAATTACAAATTAAGAATTAAAGGAGATTAATATTCCAAGATCAAAAGTGAAGCTCAACTGCGCTAAGCCATTCCTGACACCCAATCTAGCACTTCTCCTAAATTCATGAGCGCTCTTTGCTTGAAATGGAGTGAACTCGTGAGCATTCCTTTCTCTCTACGCAGAGTGTACAAATTTCTTAAAGACAAAACATAGAAGTCTTCCTTTGACTTTATTCCTGCTAGTTTGAACTTAATCTTTCTCCATTCATCTTCACTGTCTTGCACTGTGTCATTTCTTCCTATGTCAATCATTATCTCATTCCAGACATGAAAAATGACGTTGCATTCAAAAAACAAATGTTGCAAAGTTTCATCCCTCGTGTTACACAGCATGCAGACAAGTTCCACGCTCATTCCGCTTGTAATCAATTTTTCTTTGGTTAAAACAGCATTATTCAACACCCTCCAGAGTGTCATATTTTCTTTGGCACAATTATCATTATTTCATGTTTTCCTGCACCATGAATCAATACTCAAAGCATCATACCCAGCAAGTTTGAAAAACATATCCTTAATATGAAAAGTTTTCTTCCCAGATCCCCAAAGAGCAATATCATCACCGCTACATCCTACTCTATTATGTCTTGCATCCATATAGTATAAGTTAACACTAGAAATAGAGGTGACAAGATTTCGCTATCAGTAATGTAGTAACTAACCTTTTAGCTATTCTACATATACCAGTAACCTCAATCTCAAGGCCAGTTAAAACATTATTAAGGATCAGTCCATTATGCATCCAAGGGTCGGACCACAATTTGGTGCAGGAGAATGAAAGGGTTCTATACCTGAAACGTGGAAGAAATAAACTCTTATTTTGAAGATACTCCTCCACGTCCAACTAATCTTCTACGGCTCCTTCATTCTCCAGAAGTCCTTATCTTTAATGACATGTTTCACTGACCAATCAAGCCACACATTATTTGTTGCGTTGAAAAAGTTGTATACATGCTTGAGAGAAGCAGCTTTATTCCATAGAGAAATAATAGTGATGCCAAGACCTCCCTTTCTAACTGGTTTTTCAATATCTTTGAAAGCAATCGGAGCATGGTACCTGCCATCAATTCTACCTTTTCAAAGGAATTTCATAAATGTAGTTCTTAACATTCGAATCAGTTTGGGCCATAAAACAAAAGATCTAGCCCAGTAGACTTGCATTGGGATAACAACAGATTTGATTAAGGTTAATCTGCCCGCTTGACTTAAGAGTCTACTCATCCAGTAGATCATTTTAGTAGTGATTCTATTGAAGAGAGGCAGGCATTAGTTAGTGGTTATTTGAGCAGTACACAACGGAAGGCCAAGATAAGAAATTGTGCCAGAATGATTCGACAGGCCAATCCTCACTTTTATTACATCAATTTGGGAATTAGAGAGGCCAGCGGTTATCATATCAGATTTTTCAACGATCCTTTCCGCAATCCCTAACTTAAAGTAGATATGAAACTGATTACATTTGATCTTTTCCTTTCGGATTATTTCTTATTTACTAGACTTTATGTCTAACACGTTCCGTTTTCCCCTCCTCAGGTGAATAGTCAGCGTTTAATCAGTGCTACTGATCATCATGTCTTGAAGCTTAGCTGGATTGCTCCATTATCATCATGCATCATTTTGTTTTATTAATGCATTTTTTTCATAGAGGTATTCCCGTGACGTACTCTGACGTTTTTAAGGTATGTGTGGGCATTTAAGACTATGACATTTATGATTTGAGACTACAGGTATTGTCTAAGAATGGTTATTTTACTCGGTTTTTCTATTATATAGTATTCTTCTGATGTGATGTTATTTTTATTATACATTGATATCTTAGTCTTTAAATAGTTTTATTTCCTCCCAATGATCCACATTATTTGATATAACCAAATTTGGGGTATGTCACGAGGCGTGGGTTGTCACAGGAGTATACTTCCCAGATAGTTGGCTCTGCATCGACTTAAATTTAGATCGATACCGATTCAAACATGCCCTAAATTGGGACTGATATCATTTTCATAGGTGAGTGATTCCATCAGCACTTGGTAGATTTGGTCGCCTTGGCCTACCTAACTTCTCTATGAAGTTTCAACACTATCTAAGTTATATATTCAAATTTGGGATCTTTTAGCACTTGTAAACCCAATGTATATTGTTTTTTCGGATTTACTGTGATATGAGATTTAGTGATTCTAGCAATAAAATCAATCAAACCCTTCATGTGGACGTAGGCATATATGCCAAATCAGAATAAAATCGTTTGCTTTTGGGTTTTTATTACTTTCTATAATTATATCTCCGCTTCTACTATGATTTGTGACTGATTTCTTCATATTCTTCTCTTTACGTATGATTCTAAGGTGTTTGGACTGATTTCGTACAAATTACTAACATAAAAATTCATATTTCAATATGTTGATAAACTAATAATCGATTTGAGCCCTAACCGAACCGAGTTTTGATAAAACCATATTAGACCCTAATAATAATCCATCCAGGCTTAAGTCAGGTTTAAGTAGTAAACGCTAAACTCATACTTATATTAATAAGTTGGATTCAACCTGAAACATATACTATTAACAGATTTGATTAAAAATATCTATGTTTCGTTTTGTTTTCTAATTTAAAAGGTTACAAAAACAATGGTTAATGTTGTAACTAAGAAAGACGTATATGACCTGAAATTAATTTTGAAAATATTGATGTATATTAAAGGGTAGGCTTAGTAACTTTTAGCCTTCTAGTAGAATTAGCCTTTCGTCCATTTTCAAGACATGAATATATATATATATATATATATATATATATATATATATATATATATAAAGCATTGTTCAATGGCACCCGAAATAGTTAGGCACCAATTTAGCTCCTAATTTCCACCACCCACTTATATTAAATTAAGTTATAAGGAGGAGAGAGAGTAAGTGAAAGGGGAAAGAGGGAGAAATGCGTGGTGGAAATAAGGGGTCCGAAGGGGTGTTGCACTGTTTGGGGTATCATTGAATGCTGTTATATATATATATATATATATATATATATATATATAAAGAGTTCTCTCTCTCTCTATATATATATACATATGAGGAGACTTCAATGGCACCCAAACGGTTCAGCACCCTTTTGGTCCATTAATTTCCATCACTCGTTTATATTAATTTATGTTAGTGGGAGGAGAGATGGTTAATGGAAGGAGAGAGAGGGGAACATGTGATGGAAATTAGAGGGCTAAAGGGGTACTACACTATATGGAGTGCTAGTGAACGCTCCACTATATATATACATATACATACACACACAAATATATATATATATATATATATATATATATATATATATATATATATATATATATCAACACACAATGGCAACCTGAAAATGAAGCACCTTTTCAGCCCTTATATTCCCACATTTCATTTACAGTTAAATAAGATGATTAAGGGAGAGAGAGTTAGTGGAGGGAGAGAGAAACCGGATATGCGATGAAAACCAAAGGGGCCAGTGGGGCGCTAGCATTGTTTGGGGTGCTAGCACTATTTAGGGTGTCATTGAACGCTCACTATATATGTATATATATATATACATATGTATATTATACACACAATTGATCTAATAGAGTGATGACATTATGTAAGATGATGAAAAGAAGTAATAGAGTTTGGTGTTAGGATTTGCAGAAAGAAGAAAATGAATTTGTATATTTCGAACTGATTATTTACATAGAGGTGTAACCTGTATTTATATTACAGAAATGTAAATGGGCAAAGCCCAAATATAATAACCCGAGCCTATCAGGTTAATGCTTAAACATAATGTGTGGAACCCAAGTGTTATTTCATTTTCTCTTATACACTCCCCACAAATCCAAGATAGGGTTTAATGGCGGTGAGAGACAAGAACTCAATTTTGCTGTTAATCTTTGATTTCCATAGCTTTTCATTAGCTCTGTATGTAAATTGACATGCTTGCATCTAGATCTTTCCATGTTACTTGAATTCGAATGAGTATTTGATAAATCGAAGAAAATGCCATCTATGGTTGCTTTAGACTTTAGATCTAGGTGATTGCGGTCTTTCTTTCTTCTATTTGATGATTTTTCCTCTGGATCCTTCAGATTGCATGAGTTTTTCTATGCTGCGGTTGGATATGAGGAACTAGGACATTTGGTAACTTTCAGTTTTTCCTTAAATTGTGGAAAGCTTCTTCTATATAGTGGTTTGGTCAGAATATATGCAATCTGGAGAGTGGCTGGTATGTGATTTAATCTTAGTTTATTTTCTGCCACTTTTTCTCTTATAAAGTGTATATCTAGTTCGATATGCTTAGCTCTGGAATGCTGAATTGGATTGGTACCGAGTAGAATTGCACTTGTATCGCATCATATCGTTGATTGTTTGCCAGTTGTTATTCTTAGTTCTAACAGTAATGATTCAATCCATGTTACTTCAGCTACTGCATTCGCAACACTGAGATATTCAGTACTAGACCTTGAGACAATATTTTGCTTCTTAGAATACCACGAAATAGGATTTGTCCCTATGAATATACAATAACCAGAAGTAGATCTTTTGCCACCAACATTTGACCCCCAGTTATCATCAGCATATCCATTTATATTAATGCTTTTTTATGATTCCACGCTTAAACCATGCTTATAGTTCCTTTGACGTACCTTAATATTCTCTTTACTGCTTGCCAAAGTTTATCTCATGGATTCTGCATGTACCGACTAACTTTTTTCACACTAAAAGTGATATATGGTTTAGTGATTGTAGCATACTGTAATGATCCAACTATACTCCTGTAATGTGTTGGACTTGGCGTAGGTTCCCCATCATTTTTTTGACAGTTGAGTATGTCTTGCCATGGGTATTGACATTGCTTTTGCTTTGTCCATCTTTGCCCTGGTTAGAATAACTGCAATATATTTCACTTAATTAAGGAACAGTTTTTTGTTGGACTGTCTTTTCACTTCAATTCCCAAGAAGTGATTTAAGTATCCCATGTCTTTGGTTGAGAATTCTTTCTTTAATTGACTTGTAAGCTTGGTGATTTCAGATTTGTTTCTACATGTAATTACAAAGCCATTAACATAGATTAGAACATAGTTAGTTTCATAGTCATTAAATCTAGTGAATAATGAGTAGTCAGTTTTTGTTGGTGTGAATCCAAGCTTGATCAGAGTTGCTTTCAATTTCTCAATCCAGGCTTGTGGTGCTTGTTTTAATCCATAAATAACTTTAAACAGTTTGCACACGAGTTTTTGACTTTGTTATTATTTGAAACCTTCTAGTTGCTCCATTGACACCTCTTCCTGTAATACACCATTTAAGAAAGTGTTATTTACATTCAACTGTATGATGTTCTAGTGTCTATACATGGCAATACTTATATTATTCATGTAGCAGTTGGTTTCATAACATGTGAGAAGGTTTCATTGAAATCAAGCCCACTATGTTGTTAATATCATTTTGTTACAAGCCTTGCCTTATATTTAGAAATTGATCCACCAGAGTTTTTCTTGACCATATCGGTCCACTTGCAACCAAAAATATTTTTATCCTATGGCATAGGAACCAGAGTTCAGGTTTTGTTATTAATTATAGCATTGTACTCTTCTTTCATTGTGGTTCTCCAATTTTCACGTTGAGCAGCTTCGAGATATGTAACTGGCTCTTTGATTTTTATGCTAACATTATATATCTTTGTTTTAAAATTTTCACTTTTCCCCTGGTTATCATGTGATGACTAGTGGTGGTTTGTGGTTGTGTATGATCTCTATTGGTGGCTTGATCATCTTCATCATTACTGGATGAAACTGCATTGTCCAGTAGTTGTTGAAGCCCTCTGCCTCTAGTAGATTCATCATGTGATGTTTTGTGTGAGACTTCAGCTGTAGTTTGCTCACTGCTCAATTAATTTCTGGGCATTGAGTGTCTTGAGTCTTGAATAGTATGCTTAGATTGTTGATGAGTAGATTTGAGTGGATATGTGGCATCAAGTTGCTCTAGCAGATCAGGTATGAACACTCTTAGGTTATAAATATTTTGAATTATTTTTGTTCTTGTTTTGCTGAAGGGAAATTCCCTTTCATTGAACATGACATGCCTAGATATGAATATTTTTCCCTTACTATCCAGACACTTATACCCCTTTTGATTTTTGGCATACCTCAAAAATGTACAAAAGGTCGATCTAAAATTTAGTTAGTGATGGTTATAAGGTCTTAAATAAGGGAAACAAGGACATCCAAGCACTTTTAAAGTTTAATAATCAGATTTAGTGTTGAATCTTTGTTGGAAGTCATCTTATTAAGTAAACACCAGTAGAAAATGCATCAGGCTAAAAATTTTATGGTATATATGCTTGAGCAAGAAGATTTAGGTCTGTTTCAAGTATCTGTCAAAGTTTTCTTTAAAGTAAACCATTTTGTTCAGAAGTGTGTGGACATGAAGTTTTATGAACAATGGCCTTTTTATTGAACAACTCTTTAAGGGGTTTGGATTTTACACCCCCATCAACTTGAATTTTTCTGAGTTGATGCCTGGTTTGTTTGTCAACTTGAGTTACAAACTGGGATACTACATTATAAGTTTCAGAATTGTTTTTCAAAAAATACATCCATACATATCTAGAAAAGGCATCAATAATGAGATGTAATACTTATACCCGTAGTTGTTCTTGATTAGTACCGGACCCCATAGGTCAGTACCAATCAAATCAAGTGCGTTTTTGAAGACAGTATAAGAATCAGGAATTGCAGATTTATGTTTTTTTTTCTCCAATTAACAATAGGTACATAAGGTTGAACACCTTCATTATTAGCAATGTCATTATTTTTCAGAATGTATTTTACAATTTTGGCATTGGGACGACCTAATTTGTATTGCCATATATCAAAGTCTTTGCTACAGTTTTCCTAAATAATTTTAGAGATATTGCAACAATGTTGAAAGTATATAATCCTTTGGATTCTGTAACGACCCGCATTCTACGCATCGCAGGATCGTAGAATATTTATTTCTTTCACACACGAAGTCGTATGGCCATGTAACTTTGGGAGACGACTATTGGGGTCATTTCCCATGTTCACGATTTTTCCTGATTTTCAAATGACCATTTTGCCCCCTAGCTAATACTGTTTTGGCCATAACTTTTGACTGGAAGGGAATTTTGACCTAAAACCACTTCCATTAGATTTGTTTGATGGTTTACAATTCCGTAGAGTGGTCACATTAGCCAAACGGACTCACCGTTTGGGAGATATGGCTGAAACAAGTTTCAGATAGTGAAAAACAGCTTAATTGGGCTTAACCGGGTGATTAACAGCTAGGCCCAATGGGGAATTTTGGGATTAGGGTATGAGGAGGCTGAAATCAGTTAGAGAACGATCTTATTTTCATTTTTCAGCCGCCACTTTCATTCTTGAAACCCTAACAATGGCCTCCAACACTCAAATCAACTTCTAATCACTTTCTAATCGAGATTTGGCTTAATCAACATAAAATCAAAGAAGATCTTCATCAAATCAGTATTAGAGCTGCCGTTAGACATCAGTATTCGCTCAAATCAGTGAGGTTTCAGTTCTGGAAATTTTATTTGTGGCCAAGGTGAGTGATTTGCATAGTTTTGCACTAATTGCGGTTAATTAAGGGTAATTAGTGAAGATTAATGAAATTAGACATGATAAAAATTTGGAAAAATATTTATAAATTCTTAAATGATGTTTTAGACCTCTGTTAGAAATTTGGTTTAATTTGATTAAGTTTTGCTAATCATATCATTAGTTTTGCCTAAACATGCTTAGGGGAAAATATGGAATTTTGGGTAGGTTTGATCCAAATTACATTCTATAGTTGTTGTTTTGATGTCTATGGTTGATTCCCTGTGTTGCTATGACTATATGGTATGTTTTGTGATTGTTTATAATAGTTAGACTGGTCGAAAACGCCGTCGTATGGCGTAAAACAGCCGCTGGAAAAGTTGCAGGAAAAGTTGCAGGGTTTCGGATCAGATCGGGATAAGGGGCTCGGATCGAATGGTGGACTGGGCAGAGAAACCGAACCGGATCGGAACCTCGCACTAAACGAGAATTGGCAAGAAGGAAGGCCACTTGCTCAGAATTGGAGTTGGGCAGGGGATCAGATCTGAAGCAAGGGCGCAGGGGATCGGATCAGAAGCAAGGGCGCAGGGGATCAGATCGGAAGCAAGAGTGTAGGGATCAGATCGGAGGACCAAGCTTGGAGCTGGGATCGGAGCGAAGCACCGGATCGGGACATCCAGGAGAGAGCAACCACCGAACCAATGTGGCATGCAGGACCTCATACACCGAACCGAATGACCAAATGTTTCTACTATCACGCGACGACTCTTTTGAAGACCAACTCCAATTCGACCAAAACCCGAGATGCAAAGGAAGTCCAAATGAGGAGCTTTGACTCAGGATCCAGTTAGGAACCAACGAGTTGACTTCATGAGTTGGGCTTTGTTGCGGGATGTGTGCTAAGGGGTTGTCGATGTCCGTAACTTTGGATCACTATGTGTAGGAAGTACGTGAACGAATTCAGGGCCACGGTGGCCTAGGTACGACTAAAGAGCTATAGACTAATGAAGTGGGGTCATTTGTAAAGATTTGGTCATGACTCCATGTGGTAAGCTTGGTAGTAGCAGTAGTTGTACAAGTTGAACTCCGTCACTACTTCGATGGGTCTAGTGATTGACAGTGGTGAACATCGTATGCCTTACGCACTGAGTGAGAGATGTGAGGATGATTGCTATGGTTGATTTGTTTGCCATCATTATGACATGCACACCCCACCCTCGTTATCTTTACACCATCTGTTCAGTGGCGCCTTAGAGTATTGTATGGTATGTAGTGCTAACTCTTTGGTTGCAGGTCCAGGTTCAGGTATGGTTTAGTATAACTGTTATTGTTCTGCTTAGCTGCTTATCGCTCATACCAGACTTTTTGTCCGACCCAGAGTTTTATGTCTCTTCTTATTACTCTGGGTGCTCTCACGAGCAGACTAGAGACAGGTTAGCTGGGTATGCACGAGTAGCTGATCCGGAGGCGAGCAGGAGGCTTCCACGTATGATATATATAGATATTCTCCCTGTGTCGTTGGTGGTCACTACTTGGGCATTAGTAGTGTACCTTCCTTATCTTGCTTTTACCTTTAGAGACAGTTTGAAAGTTGTAATAATGATGATGTGGAACATAAGCTGTATTTGGATTTTCCGCTGCTATGATAGTTTGTTTCGGCTTATGCACTGTCTCACCTATTTTATGTCAAGTATATGTTATGATTATATTTTATTCCATGCACTGTGAGACATTCTACAGGTTTCCTTTGTTAGTTCCTTCATCTTCTTTCCTTTATTTGGCGACCGTTCCGTGCTAGTCAGGCATGTGTACAGCGCACTATCGGAGTAAATGTCGACTGGTGCGGGGCGGGTCGTTACAGATTCTCTACCCTGGAACAAAATTTCTTTTGTTAGAATATCTTTAAACAAACAATATGATGGGTAGAATTCAAAAATACTTTGTTATCTGTATTAAACCAGAATTTTTAACTAAGTTTAAATTAGATTTTTATTATATAATTTAGCCTTTTTGAATATAAATTAAATTTAATAAGGTTTAATTTCAAATTTGGGTTAATAATCTTTTATGTAAGTTTGAATAGGTAATAATAGATATTTTGCTAAGATAAGAATCTGAATTTTGTAAAGGATAAATTTATTTTAAGGCTACATTTAATAAATGAGATTTTATGTAAAATTAAATGAATATATTTTGAATATTAACAAGTAATATTATTTTGACAACATATAATGATATTTAAATGACTAAGTTACAAGGATATAAATTTTCATGATAATTTGTTAAGTTCAAAATAAATTTAAGGCTATTTTGGTTAATATAATTTTGGTAAATACATGTATATATTAAATAGGCAATATAATAAGATAAATGTTTTTGGGAAAATTAATAGGTTGTAAACATTACTTAAATATGATAACATGAATTTGTGTTAAACCCTAAATTAGAAATAATGTAATACTTACATTAGTAAGTGTTGATAATTTGACACGTTAATAAGTATTACAAAAATGTTGCCAAGATAAATTGTTTTTAAATTGACTTAGGATAAGGATTAGTGTCAGGTGTCCTCTCATGTGTCTACATGCATGGAGAAGGATAATGAAAAGAGACAAGTGTCCCTTAATTAAATGACTAGAATACCCTTCCTAAAGCTTATATAAACACACATATCTCCCTCCATCAAACCACAACTTAAATCTGTATTTCACGTTCAAAGCTGCTTCTTCTTCTTAATTTTTCATTCAATTCCAATAAATGGAATTTGTGATTTCCACCTTTCCTAAAATCCACATCCCCAAATTATTCAATTTTGGCTCAAATTATCAACATAAAACTTGTCCAGATCATCGTTTCTGATTTTTTAGAAACTAACATATCGAGCTTTCGTCGAGTGTGGAGTGCGATATCAATCAAAAACTGAAAAGAGATAATACATGTTGAGAACATCGAAATTTCGTATCTCTCAATCCAAAGAGAATCTCTCGATGTCGTCTGCGTCGTTAAGACCAGCTAGAGATGTAGTATTTTTCATGTAAAATTGGCACGGTTCCTTATCAATAACTTAAAATGTTCGAAATTAGGTTTCGAGTTCATCGGTAAGGGAGGTATCGATCGACAAGATGGAGCATGGCATGGCGATGGGGGAAGTGTTGGCTTCGATGTGGCATAGTTTGATGGAGACTTGTGGAGTTTTGGGTCGTAGATTTTTATGCCTGCATGTGGAACGCTTCGCTACATGTCATAGTGGAGCATCGAGTTTCGAATCGGAAGGTCGGAGTTAGGGTGACGTGGTGCAGTGAGGCGAGTTGGTGAAGACAAGTTTGTGGGTGGTCTCCAATTTGAGTTTTGTGGAGAGAAATGTTCGTGCACGTTTTGCACGGTTTTGATGGGTTCCAGGTCGAGCAAGAAGAGAAGTAGCATGGGAAGAAGAAGAGGAGAGGGGAATACGGTCGGTTTTGGAGCATTTGGGCCGAGTGTAGTGCAATGTGGGCCAGGCCTGATTTATTTGGAAATTTCTTAAGTTTAAATTAGTTAAACTTTAAATGTTCATATCTCACTCGTTTTAAATCAGTTTGACTCGCCGTTAGTGGCGTTAGAATCGTATGAATAAATAGAACACATTGGTATATAATGTTAACAATTTTTACTATGTACAAATTCATGGTAAAATAAAAGTCCCTCAATTTATATATGACATACGTTGTTATAAATTATGTTTTAATATTTAATTAATAGAGAAATCACCAACTGATAATAAAAATGGGATTGAAAAGAAGAGAAGTATATGCATAATAGTTGTGTCATCTGTTGGCTTATTCACAGTTGAGTCAGGTCTTTGACAATGAAGATTTTGGAAGCAATGGCGGTGAGAACTTCTAATTTAATTATTTTAAATTAGTAGAAATTGGTAAATTATAATTTATCAGAAGTAATTATAATTAGTTAAAGGTGGTTGGCTGCTTATGGATGTTTGTTATGGTATGTGTTGGATGTTCATGTAGTTAGAAACACAATGAACACCGAAAAGCGTTATTGACCGTAACACTTTTGTGCACAATTGAATGGTTGTTTAATTTGTTATGATGGATGAATTCATTCATGTTCATATGGTTGGTTACACACACACTGTAGTTATGAATTATATAGGTAATAGATTCAAATCTTCCTTCCATATAAATGATGATTTTATTATTTCAATTAATAACTGGAAATTAAGTTTTGAATTTGGGTTTCAAAACTTTTTTTGGAATTTAAGATAAGTAAGTACGAATGATACTCGTAAAAGACGGGAACAATTTTGGGAAACATTTTCAACTATTTATGGAATATCAAAGTTTAATCAGTTTTTGAAATTCAATTCGGTATATAATTTTGATTTACGTATAGAAACATTGGTTTTATGCAAACGATTGGTTCCATTATTTTTATAACGGCTAGTTATAAACAATTGGACGAGTTTTGGGAAAAATATTCTTTTATATTAAAATTTGATTTAATCTGAAATGGAGATTTGGAATATGGTTTTTAAATTGAAGTTATGGAAATTTAATTTAATTTTGGAGAAGATTCGGACGATTTATATTTTAAATCGTTATAGAACGCGCCGCGTGGCGACAGTTCATGAATGTCGAGCATAAGTTTCAAACGGCTATAACTAGAGTATTTTAAATCGGATTGACGTGAAACGAAAAATGCTGGATTTCAATTCATTATAGCTTTTGAATAGAAAAGGAAATTCAAATTCTAGTGTACGGTTTTCAAGTTATATTTAAACCAAATTTAGAAAAAGTCGTTATACATGTTGTTCGGTTACTATAATAGGAATTTTATAAAATGAATTTATTAAAATTATTAAAAATTTGGGAAAATTATGTTAAATCATATTTTATTATTTAAAAGTGATTTGAATTGAAAATGTTGAATTTTGAATGATTTTAAATCTATTTGATTTAAATAGCTATTTTTTGCAGCACTTTTGGTAACATTTTTAAAACGTTATAATAACGCTTCTTTGTAAATGATTAGTTTTGGAAAGTTATAACCCATGAACTTTTACTTAAACTTTACGTATTTTTTTTAAAAGGATTTGCAAATGTTTTTGAAGATTCAATAGTTATTTAATATTTTGTATGGTAATATATTTACTAATTTTAAGTTAAGATTCGAAAGTTTTGAAATGAGTTTGGATAGAGTTGGTCTTCAAATATTCGATATGAAATTCTAGGGAAAGACGAATACTATCAAAGATATTAGAAAATATTTACATCAAGGCTTTGCCGATCACTGATTTTGGGAATTGATATTAAATATAAATCGATTAAACTCTATATAAACTTAAGTTTGAATATCAATTGTTTTGGACTATCGTAAATGGAATTTTAATCCAAATAAAGATTTGGTAAGTTTGAAGACTTAAGGAAAAGGTAATGAAGAAATATGTTTTGAAATTAAAGGTTGGTAAAATTAAAATTGGATTCCAAAGAAAGAGTTAAAGTAGTAATGGGATTTACGAAATTTAGAATAAATCCAACCTTGATTTGTAAATGAGTTGATAAAGATTTGAAGGAGATTCGAATTGAAAATCCTATATGGTCCATAGCTATTGTTTTAAAGTACGCTTATTACTTGGAAATATTGAGATCATATATAGGTCTGAAAACCATCCAAGTAATAATACGACGTAATGGACAAATTAAAGACATTGGAGACGACATTGAAGATCGGGACCCTTCATATCGTAAAGGCGACTTGCTGATGGTCTCGAATGGATGGCTCCCATTCGTAGATAGATTTTATATGAGTTAAGCGGCAAGAAGTCCGAACGTATTTGGAGGAATTTTGGATTGTTGTTTCATTCAGATTCATAATGGACTTGTATGGATTGTGTGTTTGACATTGTAATTGACTGCGTAGCACTGATCTTTATTAATATATATTTGTTTGGTGGCTGAGAATTTATTCTCTTAGCTTAACACCCTTCTCTGAGACGTATGAGAATAAAGGTAATATATTGATAGAAATCAGTGATGCGTGGTGAATGGACTGTGGAATGCTTGAGTTATGTGATTCGCTATTGATGATTAAAGCATGGCTTATCGAAGCGTAGCATTGTGATATCGTGACCTCGACGAACCTCACACCCCGGATTGATGGTAAACTGGTGGTCAGATTTATATGCTTATTTCATTTTTTCGGTGCACCGAGATGTGATAATGAAAGGGTACTACCAAGTCCCCAGTCTAGGACGCTATTTGTTCGGTACTGTGATTCATGTATGGTGTGATACTATAACGGTGTCCGAGTTTGGATGTTAACCACGAGTACTGGGATGAAAGGGTACAGCGTACGCATCTTGTCTCCCGCCTCCCAAGTCGCGTCTCCTTGATCATCTCCTCATTGGGTTTTAACCAACTTGACCTCTCTGTTGCGTAACTTCTTGATCTCCGATCCAAGGATGCATGTAGGAGCTTGTCTAATCGTGGCATCTTGCTCCACTTCCACTTCTCTAAGCATGCTCGGCTCCACTATTTCTGCGGTATCATGTAAACACTTCCTCATATGCGACACGTGAAACATGTCATGAACACCACTAATATTTTTTAGCAACTTCACTCTATTGTCTGTCCAATTCTTTCTGTAATAGGGGATTGCCCTACGAACCTTGGTGCTAATTTCCCACACTCCCCAAAGCGAACTACGTTCCTCCACGGTGACACTTAAATAAAAACCCTATCTCCAACATCGAACTCAAGGTCGGTTCGTCTCTTGTCAGCATTTGACTTTTGTCGGCCCTGTGCCGTCTTCATTCATCTTCGAATCAAGTCTATCTCCTCAGAAGTTTCCCTAACCATATCTGGCCCAAGCAAAATCTTATCCATAGATGCCCACCAACAAGTTGGTGATCGACACGTTCGTCCATAAAAACCCTAATACTAGCTTAATAACTGTTGTTATGAGCGAACTCCACAAATGGAAAGTGCTCTTCTCATGTCCTCCACAATCTAGGATGCATAACCTCAAAAGATCTTCAAGGATTCTATTCACCCTTTCTGTCCGTCCATCCGTCTATGGACGATACGTGATGCTCAAGCATAACTGCGTACCTACTGCCTTTTGCATATCACCTTTTCCTCTTGCATCGAAAACTTCTCCAAACCCTGCCTCGCAAGTACTGGTATATACTATGAACGGTTTGCTCCCATCTAGCAAAGTCAAAACTGGGGCCGATACCTTCGCAAAGCCCTTAACGAACTTCCTATAATAGACCACCAACCCTAGAAAACTTCTTACTTCCGTTGCTTTTCTAGGAACCTTCCAAGCTTAGATTGCCACCACCTTTGTAGGATCCACTGCTATCCCTCCCTTAGAGACCACGTGTCCTAAGAACCTCACTTCTTTCCTCCAAAAATGACATTTGGAGAACTTAGCTTTGAGTTGATGCGCTCGTTGGGTCTCTAAGACTTCCCTAGATGTAGGGCATGCTCTTCCTCACTTCTATAGAAAATCAAAATATTATCCACAAAGACTACCACAAACTTGTTTAGGAACTCCCTAAACACCCTACTTGAAACACCCCACCTCCGTTAGGGTCACTCTCAAAGGGAATGCCCTAATTTTGGTGGAGGTTTATAAGTACAAGTCACAGATATACAAGACAGATATAAGAACACATATTTGTAAACAGCGGAAGAACAACAAACTTTATTTCATCAAGTCAAATACGTGTTACAACAATATCCTTTTCAAAAACATAACATAACACTTTCATAATCTGTCTTGAGTACATTATTTAAAGAAGCATAAATAAAACATAGATAAACTGCAAAAGCCCCATAGTGGATTGTCCAAAGCCATAGTTCAAAACAGGAAAGTCCAAGCAATACATTTCTCTTCTTCAAGCTGGATGTTGAGGTTGGTCAAGCTGCTGTGTTCCCTCCTTGAGGACCTTGGGGGGGGG
Organism: Allium sativum; assembly: GCA_030737875.1. Lineage (NCBI taxonomy): Eukaryota > Viridiplantae > Streptophyta > Magnoliopsida > Asparagales > Amaryllidaceae > Allium > Allium sativum. The sequence continues at coordinate 388,411,101 of CM060920.1, read as the reverse complement.
GGGGAAACGGAAGAAAGAAGACGAAAGAAAAGTAGAGTCAGACATAAAGCCTGAGTAAGTCTAGTACTATTTTGTCTATGAATAAAGAACTGAGTATGATAAGTATAAACAAGAAGTGGGCATGCACTATAAACTTGGTTAAGTTGTCTAGGGTCGAATATACTGTCGTACCCCATGTTAATCTCTGAACCCATATAAACTAGTTTCCAATTTGCACCCCATAATCAGGGTGATGTGATCCATTCAATGATGATCGGCTCCTACTCGCATAGTTACATGTGTCTTACGGCCCCCGATGTCTGTAGTTACCTATGTTGGTCCCACCATGGGGTGTATCAAGTCCCATAGTGGCAACCCGACACAACCTTAGAGTGCACAGGTATGCTACTGGTGTCCAGTACCTTATTTTTCTGCGCCGGAGTGTGTGCACGCCCGCACTCCGTTAGAACCTACACTGCTACACCACCGCCGTCGATTTGACCTCTTACAATCAGCCCAGTAATCGTGCCCCACCCTGCCTAGTTTCAGGGTATCCTGATACACCTTTTAGGGTTACTGCTGAAAAGGGTCCCCCGTTACTAGGTTTTCTATCTCTAGCCAACATGCTAAGTTGGTTAAGTGTTTCCTAACCTAACCCCACCAGTCCGTTTAGTTTAGCATGTTCCATTTTGATTAAGTCTTTAGTTCACTTAATCCTATCAATCCTGACTCAGCCTTAATTGTCTTATTAAGGCCCTGACCTCTCACATTAGACAGGTATTGTTGTGGCTGCCTGTTGCCGGTTGGTTCCGGGCAGTCTTACGCCACAACTCAGTCTAACCTCGGGTCCTTGCTGGGCTCCATGTTTAACCTCCCACATTGGATAGGTATTGTTGTGACTACTGGACAGCCGGGCGGTTCCGGGCAGGTTTACATCACAACTCAATCCAACCTCGGGTTAAACACATCGTATGTTCTACATTTACATATCTTGTCATTCTTCTTTATTTCTTATATGTAAATATTTGCGGCCCATTATTAAGTTAACGGTGTAAAGATTACACCAATCACGGGCCCAACCCATACTTGAACTTGGGCCCTTCTATTTTATATTTTCATTCATTAATTAATTTTTAACCCAACGTTATTTTCCCCCGTTTTACCCGTCCGTTTATATATATTGGGCTTAACCTTTTAAAGCCCAATTTGGCCATGCGAAAAGGGGAGGCTTATGGCGTATACACAAAGAGGGGAAAGTGAGCGCATGAACTTGCAATACGACGTTGGAAATACAAAATAGAAATTGGTGTACTTGCATAGTGGTAACATAGGTGACGTGAATCAAAGCATGTGAACTTGTAATTGAGATGTCATTATTGTCACATGAACCTATATTTTTACTTAGGCATAATGTCAAACATAAGCATGGCATAAATACTTCTAGCATAAACATGGCATAAACATAAACAAGTCATGTTCATAGGGTTTCTACATGTTTACAAAGGGGATACTTTGTTACTAACACAAAAGCATAGTTCAACATAATCATGATTTAAGTCTATAACGATGGTATAAATATACTTATGCATAATTATTCCTAATCATGGTATTTGCTTTAAACTTGCAAAAAGGGGTTTTTGAGTCTAACCTAGCCATGTCTCACATATGTCATCATATAATTCTTTTAAACAAGATAGACTTAATCATAGGTTTTCAATTATGCCAAATATTATTCATAGCCTAGCCATATTCACAAGTTTGCAAAAGCATGACTTAATACATGGATTATGGTGTCAAAACTCCAACATAGTTTCATATGAACTATAACAACCAAACTTGTTTCAATTACTTGCAAAATGATTTATGCACACAAATATACATCATGATGGCATAATAACAAAGCCCCAAACTTGCATGAATTTCAATCAACTACAAACATGTAGCTTCAACATAGATTACATAATTTGCGCAATATTCCAAACGTATACTTGCATAGAACTACCGCATGTAGTTCTTTATAACATGAATAATATAATTCAAGAATATCCAAACGTATATAATATTTCAAATTGATAAGAACGCACAAATATGAATAACTTTGTTGCCACAATTCAAGCATACAAATCAACACAATTGTTTATTCATACCAAAGTAATACTCTACTTACAATGGTTGCGGCGAATTCTCTAATTAAGAGATATGATTCCTTTGTTGAATTGATTAGCTTTAGGTTGCTTGAATTGCTTTAGGCCTTAGAATTTTCTCCCTAATCCTCTCTTTAGTTGGCGGCTACTCTTTGTCGTTCCTCAGCAACATGGCGGCTATGTTCTTAATTTTGAATGAATAGATTAGGGTTTAGTCTAGGGTTGTTTATATAGAGGTTAGGAATTGATTAGGACCATGGATGTTGCTAGGATAGATCGTAGCCATTCATTAGGAAGAGAGACCAATCAAAACTTGCCACCTAGCCCTAGTGACAAAGCAGACCACAGAAATTCGACCAAACACAGACCTGGCCAGCCAGGTTGACTGGGCTCGACCAGGTCGACACCCCTGTCGACAGGGCTGTCGACAGCCCTGTCGACATGGGTAGCCCAGGTCGACAGCCCAGTCGACCTGGGTGGCCTAGGCGGGTGTTTATCCGCCCTGGCCCATTGGGCCCCATTTTTAATTATTTAATTATTTAATTGTTTAATTCTGTTTGAATTTTAAATTTAATTCAAAACTTCCGAAGGCCATATCTTCTTCATACGGACTCCGTTTTTCGAAAACTCGGACTCTATTTCGCGTATTTTTCCGAGACGAACGCAATGGCGTATCCCGTTTCCCTTAGTTCTTTGATTTGAAATTAATTATACTTTAATTTGCTAACTACACAGTTATAGAATTTTCGGGGTGTTACACTACTCATCAAGTCTACGAAATATGTGGGTGCATTCGTCAAACCAAAAAAAAAAGTCTGGCGAGCCCTTCGAAGAAATTGTTAGGAGTCCTAAAAGTTGTCTTATCTATGTTATCCTCAGCTACCCTCAACTGGTGAAATCCTGTAGCTAAGTCCAACTGCGAGAAAACTGAAGCACCAGCTAACTGATAAAACAAATCATCTATCCTCAGTAACGGGTGTCTATTCTTCTTCGTGAGCTTGTTTGAGTCCCTATAGTCCACACACAATCTAAGCGAACCATCAGTCTTCGTAGCCAAAAACAATTGGAGCACCCCATTCCGAAACACTTCTTCTTATGAGCCCTTCCTCAAGTAGCTTCCCTACTTTCTTACTGAGTTCCCTCCTCCCTCTCGGAGCCATGTGGCGCACTGGTAACGCAACTGGATTTGCATTGTCTACTAAGTATACACGGAGGTCTATCTCGTGCCTCAGGGTTAAACACCGAACCTCATCAAAGACGTTACCATACCCACGAACTACTCAAACATATTCCAAATCATCAATGGATGTGTCAAGTGATTTTAGATAGCTAAGCATCACCGGACCTCTAGGGTCACAAGAAATATCAAGGGTCTTTCCACAACGAGCCAACAATCTAACTACCGTCCTTTCACAATCTAGGATGGCACCATACCTGGCTTGCCAATCCTTTCCTAGAATCAAGCCGTAGCCCATGAAACCAAGAACGTAGGCGTTACATTCAAACCCAACGCCAAAGATAGACACTCTTGAAACCCGACAAACCATAGATAAGTGAACCGAACCACCAATAGGATTTGAGACTACAATGGGATCCATAACTAGACTAGTATTTAGGTGCAGTGTTTCAACTAACGAAGCAGATACAAACGATTGCGAGCGCAAGAGTCAAACAAAGTTCGAACAGGATGACCGAAAAAGGAAAATCAAACTTTCAATAGAAATGCTTTTATCTCTTTCCTGTCATGGTGCCATGAGAGTATGAACCTGTCCTCCAGAAGTAGGTCCTGTCCTCTGTCCATGCCCTTGTCCTTACCTCCTTGGGTAATCTTAAATCATATGTCTTGCCTCGCCGCAATGGTAACAACCATGCTTCTTCTTCTTCCTACAGTCCTTAATTACATGGCCCGTTATACCCTAAATAAGATACCTTCTTTTGTCACGGGGTTAATTATTCTTTCCACTTTCTCCTTTCCCTTCCTCATGGATTAAAGCTATATCAACAAATTCCTCATCCTTTGGTAGAGCTCCATAGCCTAAACTCCCTCATCGACCAAGCAGCTAGTTGAACTTTCCTTCCATTGTCTATCTCCAAGATACAAAATGAGTCCTTCACTTCCTTGAGCCAATTTATAGCCTCGACAAACATCTCAGTCCCATGAAAAGGTTTTCCGCCCATCGCACCGAAGTCCTTCCATATCTTAGGAAAGGCATCTAAACGCGGAGAAAGAGACTCAAAAAGGAAAAAGGAAGAGATTCGAAACAAAGAATCGAAAGATAGATATATGGCTTTTGGGGATTATGTTTTTCATAGTAAATCTTTCTCTTGAAAACTCCTTCTTTAAAACATGTTTTTTTTTGAAAATAATACTTTTGAAAACAGATTTCACCTCGAGCTCTCGCTGCTCTCTTGGTGCCATACGACGAAGTGGCATCACTATAGGTCTGGCATCCTTTACCAAATCAATACGAAACTCAATCTCTCGGTGTGGTGGAAGTCCGGTCACTTCCTCGAAAACATCCGGATACTGGCCAACCATGGGCAAACCTGACAACTCACTATGCGGAATGTCGAGGGAGTTTAGAAAACTGGCCAATACCCCCTTACTGGGTAGACCACCAAACACTATCCTCCGCCCATCATCTGCTCTAGCTGTCACCAACAAGCCCTCACAGTCTACCACCACCCCGTATCTTTGGAGCCAATCTACTCCCAAAATAATGCCAAACCCAGTAAAGCCCAAAACAAAGCAATCACAAACAAACATGCATCCATGACTCGATAAGACCACATTGCGACAAATCATGCTAAGGCTAGTCGAACCACCAATCGGGTTCGTCACTATTAAAGGTCTATCGACAATTTCGGGCTCCAATCCCAACCTATCTACTAGGTCACTAGATATGAAAGAACTGGAAGCTCCGGTATCAAACAAAACTCTAACAGGAACATCGTAAACAGAAAGCATACCTTGAATGACGACATTCTTTCCCTTCTCCGCCGCAGTTGGGGCATTCGACGAAGAAGGAATAGCATTAAGGGCATATGCTTTCACCATTTGCTTTTCTTTAGGGGGCTGTGGACACTTGTCCTTGTGATGTCCCATTTGGCCACAGTTGAAGCACTTCCTATCCGCTGGCTTGGCCCGACAATTACTGGCATAATGGCCCTTCTTACCACAGCTGAAGCACTCCACATCTTGCTTATTCTTTTTCTTCTGGCCGTCCTTAGCCTGATTCTGCTTTCTCTTATTCTGAGAACCACCTTTGCCTCCACCACTAGCTTGTGGCTTTGGCTCATATGCGGATGCAACCTCAGTCTTCGACTTAGGGTAGAGACTTTCCGATCTTAACGCTTTCCCCACAATCGATTCAAACGTCTCATCGATTTGGTTAATAAGTTTTTCCCCCAAGTACTGATCCAAACCAGTTATGAATTTCTCATTCTTTTTCTCGGCAGTATCAATAAGAGATAACCCATATTTTGACAAAGTGTCAAATTCAGCAATATACTCCGAGACAGCTCTGCCATTCTGCTTGAGCTCTAAGAACTTCTTAAACAACATTGACTTCTGAGCAGCTGGAATGAACTTCTCACTAAAGCGAGCCTTAAACTGCTCCCAAGTAATCTGGTCTTCGGGAGTAGCTGCCTTTATAGCATTCCACCAATTCATTGCCCGCCCTTGCAGCTGACGGGACGCTAGCTTTCTCTTCATCGCATCCTCGATACCCAAATCCTCGAAGATACGCTCGCAACTATCCAACCAATCCTGAACGTCCGTAGCCGACTCCGTTCCATGGAATGACTTCCCACCAAGACTAGTATAATCCTTATTCAGCTTGGCGAAGTCGACTCTTGGCGCCTGCACTATTGGACCACCACCATTTCCACCATTGGGAGCTGCCCTCTGCACATCTCTAAGCATCTCCCTCATGAGGTCAGTAAACATCGTCCTCATGTCAGCAGCATTCCCATTATTGGCTCCTCTACCAGCACCTCTAGTATACCGGCTCATCGTCAATCTGAAAAAGGAAACGATTAACGACTCCATAGTGGTGCTAGTGCAGTACGACTTCATCCTTATACTAGTAATAGTATATATATATAGCTTTTAAAAACCAAAGTAATCACAAATACGCTCTCTCGTATACGTATTTTATCTCTCCCTGATAACTTCCCTAGGTTAACTACGCAACCTGGCTCTGATACCAAGTGTGACGGCCCGCCCCGCACCAGCCTGCATTTCCTCCAAAAGTGCGTTGTACACATGCCCGACTAGCACAAGACGGTCGTCATAAGAAAGAAAAGAAGAGAATGAACTAATCAAGAAACCTGTAGAATGTCTCACAGCGCATGGAATAAAATATAGTAATAACATACTTGACACAAAACAGGCGAGACAGTGCATAAGCTGATAACTAGAATCAACATCAATCATCAAAGCAGCGGAAATCCAAATACAGCTTATTACAATTTCCCAGATTTACTGTCTCTAAACAAAAGAAAGCTGAAGTAGAAGATACACCAACAATGCCCAAGCAGTGATCTTCAACAACACAGGGAGAGTACTATATATATATTACGTGGAAGCCTCCTGCTCGTCTCCGGATCATCTACCCGTGCATCACCAGCTAACCTGTCTCTAGTCTGCTCGTGTGAGCACCCAGAGTAATAAGGGGAGACATAAAACTCTGGGTCAGACATAAAGCCTGGTATGAGCGATAAGCATCTAAACAGAATAATAACAGGTATACTAAACCATACCTGAACCTGGACCTGCAACCAAAGAGTTAGTACCACATACCGTACAATACTCCAAGGTGTCATAATAAATAGTGTAAGAATACGGGGGTGGGGTGTGCATGTCACAATGATAGCAAACAAATCATCCATAGCAACCATCCTCACATCCCTCACTCAGTGCGTAAAGCGTACGACATCTACCACTTTGGAACACTAGACAAACTGAGGTAACGACGAATCCCGACTTGTAGAAACCCTGCTGTGACCAAGCCAACCACTTGGAGTCATGACCAAGCATTTCAATGACCCACTTCATTGGTCGTAGCCCTTGGTTCTACCGATGCCATAATGGCCCTGAATCCGCCTTCGCACCTCCTACCATAGTGGTCCAAAGCTATAGACGTCGATAACTCCTTAACACGCGTCCCGCAGCAAAGCCCAACCATGAAGCGAACTCGTTGATTCCCATCTGAATCTTGAGCTCTAACTTCTCATTTGGACTTCCTTTGCATCTCGGGTTTGGTCGAATTGGAGTTGGTCTTCAGAAGAGTCATCACGAAGTAGTAAAAGTACACGTCTGGTTCCCCATGCTCGGTTCGGTTCGGATACGTTCCCCGGTTCGGTTCGGAGTGCCACCATCCTCTGGGTTCGGGTCCTTCTCCCTCATGCGGTTCGGTTCGGTGATTCTGAAGCGGTTCGGTTCGGTGATTCTGAAGCGGTTCGGCTCGGATACCCCATAGCTTGAGTGTCTCCGTCTCCGTCTCGTCAGCATCAGTTCGGTTCGCGTATTGCTCTCGATTCGGTTCGGAATATGGTATCCATGCTCCTCTTTCTTCCACTTCAGTCCTCCTTGTTCCTTCCGATCCCACGCTACGCCCCTCCGATCCGACCAGGCCTTCCTTGTTGCCTCTTCACGTCATGCTCCAGAAAGTACCACGCCCCGGTCCGGTTCGGATATGTCCGATCTGTTCCCCTACCCGATCCGATCCCCTACCCGATCCGATCCGGTTAGATACCCTGCAGTTTTCTGCAACTTTCCAGCAACTGTTTATACGCCTCTCGACGGCGTTTTCGACCAATCTAACTATTGGAATCAATCACAAAGCATACCAAAGAGTCATAGCAACATATAACAGCAACCGCAAGCAACAAACAACAATTTAAATGAATCATAATGGATCAAAAGTGGCCAAAACCTCACATTTTCCTATAATCCCTCTTAATCATGTTTAAGCATACGATTAGCAAAACACATCGAAATTAACCCAAATTTCTAACAGAGCCTTAAAACATTATTTTAGAATTTTAAGAATTTTTCCAGAATTTATTTACGTATAAATTCGCTAATCTTCACTAATTACCCTTAATCACCGTAATTAGTGCAAAAACTATGCAAATCACTCACCTTGGCCACAAACAAAATTCTCAGAACTGAAACTCCTCTGATTTGGGCGAATACTGATGTCCAACAGCAGCTCTAACCTTGCTTTGGTGCTTTTTCTTCTTAATTTGATACCTCTAAGCCTTAATCCTTGATTAGGAAGTGATTTTTGGGTGTTTTAGAGAGGTTTAGAGAGTGGAGGCCATGGCTAGATCAAGAGGAATGAAAGTGGCGGCTGGAAAATGTCTAAAGAAATGTTCTCTAACCCTAATCAGCCCCTATATGCCCCTAAACCCGAAATTCCCCTTGGGCCTAGCTGCTAATCACCCGTTTAAGCCCAATTAAGCTGTTTTTCACCATCTGAAACTTGTTTCAGCCATATCTCCCAAACGGTGAGTTCGTTTGGCTAATGTGACCACTCTACGGAAAGAGAAACCGTCATCCGAAGCCAATGGAGGTGGTTTCAGGTCAAAATTCCTTTTCAGTCAAAAGTTATGGCCAAAACAGTGATAACTAGGGGCAAAATGGTCATTTAAAAATCGAGAAAAATCATGAACATGGGAAATGACCCCAATAGTCGTCTCCCAAAGTTACATGACCATACGACTTCGTATGTGAAAGAAATAAATATTCTACGATCCTATGATGCGTAGAATGCGGGTCGTTACACTCTCCCCCCCTTAAGAAATTTCGTCCCCGAAATTCCTTAACCCAAAACATACAAAGGATCCCGCATGCCTAACAACCACGTACAACAATCAAACATGCAAAACAAGCAAACAAGCCTATCCTAGCATGCGGAAAACTAAATCGAAGTCAAAATCTTACCAGATAAAGAGTTCTGGGTGTGTCTTCCTAATGTCCTCCTCTGTCTCCCAAGTACAATCACTCTCGTCCTCGCCCCACTGTACCTTGACTAGCTTCACCGCCTTCCTTCGAAGTTGCTTCATGTCGTGCTCGACAATACGGGCCGGCTTGCGGTTCCCAACCGCCTCGGTTTCTACTTCGAAGTCCTCTAACTGATCAGGTGAAATAGTCATATCTGAGTCGTGAACGAACTTCCTTAGTTGGGAAACATGAAATACATTGTGAACTCCCGCCATCTTCTCTGGTAAGTCAATTCTGTATGCCAAATTCCCGACTAATTCAAGAACAGGGAATGGGCCAACAAATCTTGGTGCCAACTTGCCTCTCCTGCCAAATCGTATTACGCTCTTCAACGGAGAAATCTTGACAAACACCAAGTCACCAACGGAAAATTTTAGGTCTCTTCGCCTCTTATCAGCATAACTCTTCTGCCTATCTTGGGCTGCCTTCATTCGTTGCTGAATGATCTTGATCTTATCTGAAGTTTCCCTCACCACATCTGGTCCAAGCATAAACTTCTCGCCGGTCTCTATCCAACATGATGGTGAGTTGCACGGTCTTCCATACAAAGCTTCAAATGGAGCCATACCGATACTGGATTGGTAACTATTATTATATGCAAACTCTACTAGATGCAAATGGTCATCCCATGATCCACCAAAATCCAATATACATGCTCTCAAGAGATCTTCCAAAATACGATTCACCCTCTCCGTCTGACCGTCGGTCCGAGGATGATATGCGGTACTGAGATGTAACTCTGACCCTAGAGCCTCTTGTAAGCTCTTCCAAAACCCACTAGTGAACAACGGGTCTCGGTCGCTCACAATGCTTTTAGGTACTCCATGAAATCTCACTACCCACTTCATATACAATTCTGCTAACTTAGCCGCCGTTCTGGTCGATTTGACTGGTATAAACCTTGCACTTTTAGTCAGTCGATCTACAATTACCCAAATGCTGTCATATCCCGATCTAGTCCTTGGTAAACCATCGATGAAATCCATCGAGACTTGCTCCCATTTCCATTCGGGAATTTCTAATGGCTGTAACAACCCACTGGGCTTCTTTTGCTCGGCTTTAACTAGCTGGCAATTCATGCACTTGGATATAAACTTCCCGACGTCTCTTTTCATTCCTTCCCAGTAGTAAGTCTGTTTCATGTCTCTATACATTTTATTACCACCGGGATGTATAGTCAACTTTGAGTGATGACATTCTCTAAGCACTTCCTCCCTCAATCCATTGACATTGGGTACAACAAGCTTTCCATTCTTTCTAAGCCATCTATCTCGATCAAGCCCATACTTGTTCATCTCCTCATCGATACCCATCTCTAACTTGGAGATGATTTCCAATAGGTTAGGATCGTCCCTCTGACTAGAGCCGATCCGCTCAATTAAAGTGGGTCTGATCGTCAAACTTGCTAACATTTCTGGATCCAATTCGCACTTTGGTCTGAAATCAAACCCCGCGATAAACTCCAGTTGCTTCCATTCAAGGAACATAGCCCCTAAGCTGGCATGTCTTCTACTCAATGCATCAGCCACCGCATTGCCCTTTCCCGGTGTATATGCGATGTCAAAATCATAGGAAGCTAAGAACTCTAACCATCTCTGCTGACGGAGATTTAAATCCTTCTGGGAGAAGAGATATTTTAACGACTTATGATCTGTAAACAGCTCAAATCTTTCTCCCAAGAGATAGTGTCTCCACATCTTTAACGCGAACACGATCGCTGCCAATTCTAAATCATGGGTAGGGTATCTTCTCTCGTGCGGTTTCAACTGCCGACTTGCGTAAGCTACAACCCTACCGTCTTGCATCAATACAGCACCCAGTCCGGTACCACAGGCATCCGTGTATACCGTCATCTCTTCATCCCCCTTAGGAATGACTAACACTGGTGCGCTTGTCAACTTGTCTTTTAGACTTCTGAATGCATTCTCGCACTTTCCATCCCAGACAAAAGCTTGATTCTTCTTGGTCAACTGGGTCAATGGTGCTGCTATCTTGGAGAAACCTTGGATAAACTTACGATAATATCCAGCTAACCCCAAGAAACTTCTTACATCTGTTGCATTCTTGGGCGTAGGCCAATCCTGTACCGTAGCCACCTTTGCCGGGTCCACGGCAATACCATTCTCTGATACAACATGGCCCAAGAACCTCACTTCCCTCTTCCAGAAGTGACACTTCGAAAACTTTGCTTTCAATTGGTGTTTTCTCAACACCTCCATCACTATTCTTAAATGTTCCTTGTGTTCTTCCTCTGTCCTCGAATAGACCAAAATATCATCAACGAACACAAGGACAAACTTATTCAACTGATCTCTGAATACCCTATTCATAAGATCCACAAAATATGCTGGGGCATTGGTCAGCCCGAATGGCATGACCAACCACTCATAAAATCCAGATGGCGTCCGAAATGCCGTTCTAGCTATACTCTCAGCTTCCACTCTAAGCTGATGAAAACCTGTCGCGAGATCCAACTGAGAAAATATTCTCGCGCCACTCAACTGATCGAACAAATCATCTATCCGCGGTAGAGGATACTTGTTCTTCCTCGTCACTTTATTCAACTCGCGGTAGTCTACACACAAACGAAGGGAACCATCCGCCTTGGTAGCAAACACAACTGGTGCTCCCCATTCAGAAACACTCCTTCTGATAAATCCCTTCTTCAAAAGATCGCTAACTTGCACCTCGAGCTCTCGCTGCTCTCTTGGTGCCATACGACGAAGTGGCATCACTATAGGTCTGGCATCCTTTACCAAATCAATACGAAACTCAATCTCTCGGTGTGGTGGAAGTCCGGTCACTTCCTCGAAAACATCCGGATACTGGCCAACCACGGGCAAACCTGACAACTCACTATGCGGAATGTCGAGGGAGTTTAGAAAACTGGCCAATACCCCCTTACTGGGTAGACCACCAAACACTATCCTCCACCCATCATCTGCTCTAGCTGTCACCAACAAGCCCTCACAGTCTACCACCACCCCGTATCTTTGGAGCCAATCTACTCCCAAAATAATGCCAAACCCAGTAAAGCCCAAAACAAAGCAATCACAAACAAACATGCATCCATGACTCGATAAGACCACATTGCGACAAATCATGCTAAGGCTAGTCGAACCACCAATCGGGTTCGTCACTATTAAAGGTCTATCGACAATTTCGGGCTCCAATCCCAACCTATCTACCAGGTCACTAGATATGAAAGAACTGGAAGCTCCGGTATCAAACAAAACTCTAACAGGAACATCGTAAACAGAAAGCATACCTTGAATGACGACATTCTTTCCCTTCTCCGCCGCAGTTGGGGCATTCGACGAAGAAGGAATAGCATTAAGGGCATATGCTTTCACCATTTGCTTTTCTTTAGGGGGTTGTGGACACTTGTCCTTGTGATGTCCCATTTGGCCACAGTTGAAGCACTTCCTATCCGCTGGCTTGGCCCGACAATTACTGGCATAATGGCCCTTCTTACCACAGCTGAAGCACTCCACATCTTGCTTATTCTTTTTCTTCTGGCCGTCCTTAGCCTGATTCTGCTTTCTCTTATTCTGAGAACCACCTTTGCCTCCACCACTAGCTTGTGGCTTTGGCTCATCTGCGGATGCAACCTCAGTCTTCGACTTAGGGTAGAGACTTTCCGATCTTAACGCTTTCCCCACAATCGATTCAAACGTCTCATCGATTTGGTTAATAAGTTTTTCCCCCAAGTACTGATCCAAACCAGTTATGAATTTCTCATTCTTTTTCTCGGCAGTATCAATAAGAGATAACCCATATTTTGACAAAGTGTCAAATTCAGCAATATACTCCGAGACAGCTCTGCCATTCTGCTTGAGCTCTAAGAACTTCTTAAACAACATTGACTTCTAAGCAGCTGGAATGAACTTTTCACTAAAGCGAGCCTTAAACTGCTCCCAAGTAATCTGGTCTTCGGGAGTAGCTGCCTTTATAGCATTCCACCAATTCATTGCCCGCCCTTGCAGCTGACGGGACGCTAGCTTTCTCTTCATCGCATCCTCGATACCCAAATCCTCGAAGATACGCTCGCAACTATCCAACCAATCCTGAACGTCCGTAGCCGACTCCGTTCCATGGAATGACTTCCCACCAAGACTAGTATAATCCTTATTCAGCTTGGCGAAGCCGACTCTTGGCGCCTGCACTATTGGACCACCACCATTTCCACCATTGGGAGCTGCCCTCTGCACATCTCTAAGCATCTCCCTCATGAGGTCAGTAAACATCGTCCTCATGTCAGCAGCATTCCCATTATTGGCTCCTCTACCAGCACCTCTAGTATACTGGCTCATCGTCAATCTGAAAAAGGAAACGATTAACAACTCCATAGTGGTGCTAGTGCAGTACGACTTCATCCTTATACTAGTAATAGTATATATATATAGCTTTTAAAAACCAAAGTAATCACAAATACGCTCTCTCGTATACGTATTTTATCTCTCCCTGATAACTTCCCTAGGTTAACTACGCAACCTGGCTCTGATACCAAGTGTGACGGCCCGCCCCGCACCAGCCTGCATTTCCTCCAAAAGTGCGCTGTACACATGCCCGACTAGCACAAGACGGTCGTCATAAGAAAGAAAAGAAGAGAATGAACTAATCAAGAAACCTGTAGAATGTCTCACAGCGCATGGAATAAAATATAGTAATAACATACTTGACACAAAACAGGCGAGACAGTGCATAAGCTGATAACTAGAATCAACATCAATCATCAAAGCAGCGGAAATCCAAATACAGCTTATTACAATTTTCCAGATTTACTGTCTCTAAACAAAAGAAAGCTGAAGTAGAAGATACACCAACAATGCCCAAGCAGTGATCTTCAACAACACAGGGAGAGTACTATATATATATTACGTGGAAGCCTCCTGCTCGTCTCCGGATCATCTACCCGTGCATCACCAGCTAACCTGTCTCTAGTCTGCTCGTGTGAGCACCCAGAGTAATAAGGGGAGACATAAAACTCTGGGTCAGACATAAAGCCTAGTATGAGCGATAAGCATCTAAACAGAATAATAACAGGTATACTAAACCATACCTGAACCTGGACCTGCAACCAAAGAGTTAGTACCACATACCGTACAATACTCCAAGGTGCCATAATAAATAGTGTAAGAATACGGGGGTGGGGTGTGCATGTCACAATGGTAGCAAACAAATCATCCATAGCAACCATCCTCACATCCCTCACTCAGTGCGTAAAGCGTACGACATCTACCACTTTGGAACACTAGACAAACTGAGGTAACGACGAATCCCGACTTGTAGAAACCCTGCTGTGACCAAGCCAACCACTTGGAGTCATGACCAAGCATTTCAATGACCCACTTCATTGGTCGTAGCCCTTGGTTCTACCGATGCCATAATGGCCCTGAATCCGCCTTCGCACCTCCTACCATAGTGGTCCAAAGCTATAGACGTCGATAACTCCTTAACATGCGTCCCGCAGCAAAGCCCAACCATGAAGCGAACTCGTTGATTCCCATCTGAATCTTGAGCTCTAACTTCTCATTTGGACTTCCTTTGCATCTCGGGTTTGGTCGAATTGGAGTTGGTCTTCAGAAGAGTCATCACGAAGTAGTAAAAGTACACGTCTGGTTCCCCATGCTCGGTTCGGTTCGGATACGTTCCCCGGTTCGGTTCGGAGTGCCACCATCCTCTGGGTTCGGGTCCTTCTCCCTCATGCGGTTCGGTTCGGTGATTCTGAAGCGGTTCGGTTCGGTGATTCTGAAGCGGTTCGGCTCGGATACCCCATAGCTTGAGTGTCTCCGTCTCCGTCTCGTCAGCATCAGTTCGGTTCGCGTATTGCTCTCGATTCGGTTCGGAATATGGTATCCATGCTCCTCTTTCTTCCACTTCAGTCCTCCTTGTTCCTTCCGATCCCACGCTACGCCCCTCTGATCCGACCAGGCCTTCCTTGTTGCCTCTTCACGTCATGCTCCAGAAAGTACCACGCCCCGGTCCGGTTCGGATATGTCCGATCCGTTCCCCTACCCGATCCGATCCCCTACCCGATCCGATCCGGTTAGATACCCTGCAGTTTTCTGCAACTTTCCAGCAACTGTTTATACGCCTCTCGACGGCGTTTTCGACCAATCTAACTATTGGAATCAATCACAAAGCATACCAAAGAGTCATAGCAACATATAACAGCAACCGCAAGCAACAAACAACAATTTAAATGAATCATAATGGATCAAAAGTGGCCAAAACCTCACATTTTCCTATAATCCCTCTTAATCATGTTTAAGCATACGATTAGCAAAACACATCGAAATTAACCCAAATTTCTAACAGAGCCTTAAAACATTATTTTAGAATTTTAAGAATTTTTCCAGAATTTATTTACGTATAAATTCGCTAATCTTCACTAATTACCCTTAATCACCGTAATTAGTGCAAAAACTATGCAAATCACTCACCTTGGCCACAAACAAAATTCTCAGAACTGAAACTCCTCTGATTTGGGCGAATACTGATGTCCAACAGCAGCTCTAACCTTGCTTTGGTGCTTTTTCTTCTTAATTTGATACCTCTAAGCCTTAATCCTTGATTAGGAAGTGATTTTTGGGTGTTTTAGAGAGGTTTAGAGAGTGGAGGCCATGGCTAGATCAAGAGGAATGAAAGTGGCGGCTGGAAAATGTCTAAAGAAATGTTCTCTAACCCTAATCAGCCCCTATATGCCCCTAAACCCGAAATTCCCCTTGGGCCTAGCTGCTAATCACCCGTTTAAGCCCAATTAAGCTGTTTTTCACCATCTGAAACTTGTTTCAGCCATATCTCCCAAACGGTGAGTTCGTTTGGCTAATGTGACCACTCTACGGAAAGAGAAACCGTCATCCGGAGCCAATGGAGGTGGTTTCAGGTCAAAATTCCTTTCCAGTCAAAAGTTATGGCCAAAACAGTGATAACTAGGGGCAAAATGGTCATTTAAAAATCGAGAAAAATCATGAACATGGGAAATGACCCCAATAGTCGTCTCCCAAAGTTACATGACCATACGACTTCGTATGTGAAAGAAATAAATATTCTACGATCCTATGATGCGTAGAATGCGGGTCGTTACACCACGTCCGTTAATGTCACTCACAAAAGGAATGCATTAAGTTTCGTGGAGTATTATAAGTAAACATAACGGAATATTACAAGACAAAAAAAGTAGTATTTGAAAATTTTGTAATTTTATTGCAGCGGAAACAGAAATAAGTTTGATTACATTTCCAAATACCAAAATCAAGTACATAATATCAGTCTTGTACAAAACCTTCAGAGTGCATAATTTTAAAGCCATAATCCCCAACAGAAAAATGCCATACACAGAATCAAAGCCAAGCAATACACCTTTCAACTTCAAGCTGGAAGAAAGAGATATCTGAACTAAGCTTGAGTATTTCCTCTAAGAACCTGGGGGGGAAACGGAAGAAAAGAGGTGAAACAAACTAGGTCAGACATAAGTCTGGTGAGTCCAGTGACTTTAACAATATAATCATTAAAGTAACAGGATAAGAACATAAACTGGAAAGCAAGAAATGACTGTAGAATAAACATGCATGACAAAGCACACAAGTTGAACAAGATATAACGTTGATTGCGCTTCTAATCACTACAGGATAATTACTACACTGCACCAATGCCAGTAACATCGTATCATTACTAGTTACACCGCACCCTTACTAGTCCCATAATAAAAGTTGATCCTTCTTACTAATCATGATAATGGTAGTTTCGTGTACTCCTAGCTGCTATCGTAGGTGCCCCTTTTGCTCCTATCCCCACGAGTTGTACCCACTACCTTCCTCGTTCGATCGGCTCCCTAACTCGCATGTATTTATTACTTGTGTCATTCGACCTCGCTTGTATGTATTCATTACTTGTGTCATTCGACCTCGCTTGTATGTATTCATTACTTGTGCCGCTTGTATATAGATACATGTGCTGCCCCATCATGGGGTGTATCAATTCCCATGATGGCAACCCGACACGATTCAAGATGCACAGTGTATCCTACTGATGCCCAGTGCCTGCTTTTTCCACTCCGGAGCACGTACACGCCCATACTTCTTCGGAACTTACACTGCTGCACCACCTGCCGCTATTTTGACCGCTTATAATCAGCCCAGTAATCGTGCCCCACCCTGCCTAGCTCAGGGTATCATGATACATCTATGTGGGTTACTGTTGAAATGGGTCCCCGTTACTAGGGTTTCGTAATCAACATGTTATAATGGTTAAGTGTTCTAAATTTAACTTAACCCCACCCATTTTCTTAATTAACATGTTGTACTGGTTAAGTGTTGCCTATTCATATGTTACTTAACCTTCTTACAGATTCACGCATGTTTATTTAACGGTTAAGTTTGTGGGCCTATATATACTAATATTACCCACTTACCCAAGATTTACTTAACCCTTCCCCATTATCAAGTCCATATGTATTATTGGTTAAGCTTGCCTTAACCCTATCCACTTTGTTCATGTAATATTGGTTAAGTTGTCTTCTTGTCCATGTTAACTTAACCCACCCACCTAACATGTTGTATTGGTTAAGTGTCGCATGTTCATATGTTACTTAACCTTTCCATTCTTAGCATGTCTGTTCCTTAGCTTTAATTTATTCATTAAAGCACCAACCTTTCACATTAGAACTGTTGTTTGCGGTTGCTAGATGTGCTGGGCGGTTCCGGGCAGACTTCTACCGCAAACTCATTCTAACCTCGGGTTTTTGGGCTTAATGCGCTAACCTCTCACATTAGATCTATGCTGTTGCGGTCGTTGGATGTGCCGGGCGGTTCCGGGAAGTCTTACACCGCAACTCAATCTAACCTCGGTTTAGGCACGTTCATCTTTTATCCAATTTACATATTTACCATTCATGTCCTAGTTTATATGTAAATTATCCATAAATTTGGTCAATTCAAGTTATGCCACATTTTCTAGTTATGCCCAAAATTAATTATATGATTACAACCCCTTTTTATGCCAATTATGTAACACCCCGAATTTTCTATTAACACTAAAGTTGCTAAAATAATAATAAGTGTGTAGAAGAGGGGATGTATCTAATATGAATATAAAGATATTAATAAGTATGTAAGAGAGGGGATGTATCTAATATGAATATAAAGATATTAATAAGTATGTAAGAGAGGGGATGTATCTAATATGAATATAAAAATATTAATAAGTGTGTAAGAGAGGGGATGTATCTAATATGAATATAAAAATATTAATAAGTGTGTGAGAGAGGGGATGTATCTAATATGTATATAAAAACAATAATAAGTAAAGGGGGATGTATCTAATATGTACATTGTAGAAAATATATATATATTTATGACATGAATAGAAGTTTATTAATATGCTGAGTGTTTGCTGAGTCAACAAGATAAACCCCATCTTGTCTGGACTGCTGCGATTATTTCTAGGTTAAATCTAATGGCCTAAACGCATTCTAAAATCTATAAATAAGTGGGTAGACCCTAGACCTAAATCACTTGTAAAATTAGAGAAGCTACCGTCATGATGCTGCCATGGAGTTCAGCATAGCCGTCACAAACTAAGAAGAGGAAGCCTAATCATCTACAACTAAATCTACACAAATCAAATCAAAAGATCTTTCTTTCTCTAATTCTTTTCTTTTGTTGGTGAGTATGATGATTCTCACAAGACTATTACAAACTAATTTGACTCAGTTATGAATGGATCACAAGAAAGTGATGTGATTTGTAATTGTAAATTCTATATATTGTGGATTCTCTTATTATGTTATTATGTTGTCGTATGATGTAAATTATATATGCTATGTCATGCTATGTTGTAAATTCTCTTATGCTATGTCGTGCTATGTTGAGAATCATGTCAAGCTATGTTATACTATCATACTATGCCATGTTATAAATCATGCTATATTATGTTGAAAAATCATGATGTTGTTGGATCATGCTTAAAGTTATGTTTTTTTTCTTAATTTAAATGGATCTTGTTTATGGGAATTTGCCTATTAGGTTAGGTGTACCCATAAACTTGAAACTATAATTAAATAAAACTTGATTATGGGAATTTGCCTATTGAGTTAGGTGTACCCATATAAAACCATGTTGTTAAAAAATTAGATGATGTTGATGCACACATGTTCATATGTAAGTTTATGAAAATTGATTGAGATTATATTAGGTGAATTTTGAACAAGTTGACACCTTTAGGTCCATGACATGTATAATCTATGCAAGTTGGACATATGCAAGTTTCACCCCTTATTATGATTCATTTGGTCACATATACATGTTGTTATTATGATAATCTCTTTTATGCTATGAGTTAGGCTATTCGAGTCTAACATATATTTTGCGAATAAACGTTCAAACGTGGGGTAGGGGTAATATTAGGAATTAATAAATTGGGTGCAATTTTGTAAGATTTTGCATACCATGAATGGATGTCCATAATTGAGTCAATTATGGACATTGTTAAAAATTGGAAGTAATTAATAATTCAAGTAGGGAATTATTAAAATTGGGGGAAAGTGGATTATTATTAATAATCAATGCTTAGGACACGAGGTTGGACCCGTTTGTGATGTAAACCTGCCCGGACCCGCCCGGCAAATCCAGTAGTCACAAATGTCAGCCCAATGTGAGAGGTCCTAGGCCCAAACTAAAGCATAACAGTTGTAAAGACACGAGGTTAGACTCTTTTATGGTGTAAGACTGCCCGGACCCGCCCGGCAAATCCAGCTGCCATAAATGCCAGTCTAATGTGAGAGGTCTTTATGAGGTTATGGTCTTAATGAACTAAGAAATACTTAACCAGATAATCATGTAAGGTGGGACATGGGGGTTAAGTAGGTGCCTTGGGTGGCATGAGGAATCTGGTGGTTGCCTTTAGAGGCATTTGAAATACGATTAGACTTAACCAAACACACATGTAAATGAACATGACTAAGTGGGTTAAGTGGGATGGACTAATGGGGACAAGCTTAGGTGGAATGCTTGTGGTAAATAGTGGGGGCCCATTTCAACCAGTATCCCAAAACGTATCTTTGTGGGCTCGACCCAAGTCGAGGACGGGACACGCATACTGGGTTTGACTATAAGAGGCCAAAACAGGGAGCGGTGGCAACGCAAGTCCAACGGGTTTCATATGCGTGTGTGGACCCGGGCTGGTAGGTAAGACGTTGTTGCATCGTGTAGGTATAAGCCGTGCATGTCCGTTGTATCAGGTTGCCACTTTAGGGGAGTGATACACCCCACTGTGGGGCCAGCACGGGTATCTACGAGTTAGGGAGCCGATCGAATAATGGGAAGTAGGGTACACCTAGTGGAGATAGGGGCAGGCGGCACCTATGTAGTCAGCTAGGGGTACGTAAAGCCATTGGGAAAGTTTCTAAGTGAAGCTAAGTGGGATGAATCTTTAGGGTGACTGGTGTGGTGCAGTATAGTGTTTATCCTTTAGTATTTAGGAGCGCCTATAACGTTGCCTTTAGCGATTGTCTATGTCCTTAATCTGCTCTTCATAGACATTTTCTTGTTTTCCAGCTTATGCCTTAGTCCAGTTATTTTGGTAATAGTATTGTAGAATTATCATATTCACCAGACTTTATGTCTGACCCCCTCTTTTCCATCCTTTTTCTCCCTTCAGGTCCGCAGGTTGGGCCAAGTTCTAGTGGAGTCTAGTTGGATCGCTTATCTTCTGGAAAGCTTGGACTGCTGAAGTAAAGTCCAGCTTGTTATCTTTCTTTTTAATGGCTATTCATGTAATGGGATTATGTACTTGTTTTATCAAGATAGATATTGTACTTGACATTGAATATGGTGTTATGATGTAATCAAACATGTTTTGACTTCTGCTACAATGAAATAAAGTTTTTGAATTTCCAAGTACTATTTTATATCTGTCTTGTTGTAATTTTACTGTTCTATATTCACTTAAAACCTCCATGGAAGTTAATGCATTCCCTTTGTGAGTGACATTAATGGACGTGGGGTGTTACACGTGGTATCAGAGCATAAGGTTACCAGAACAGATAAAAAAAAAAATTTTAGAATTTTTTTTTTTTTTCTAAAGTATTTTTGGAAGAAGTGCTTTCAAAAAAAAAAACATGTTATTTAAAGAGAGTTTTTATGAAAAACATAATCCCAAATAGCCACATCCTTATCTTTATCTTTCGAATTCTCTATTTTGAATCTTTCCTTTTTCGTTTCAGCATGGCTGAAGATCTTAATCTCCCAGAAGGTGTGACGATTCCAGGGTGGTTTAGGAGATACTTGGAGGCTAGGGCCACCACTGCAGGCCCAGCGGATACTCCTCCACCCCTAGTTGCACCCATTCCTCCTCCTCCTCCTCGTGTTGACACTTTTGCAAAGACGTGCAAGGAATTCAAGGCTATGGGAGGAAAAACTTTTCAAGGGACTGAGACGTTTGTGGAGGCCAGAGATTGGCTTAAGGAGACTGAGGAATTGTTGGATATCTTTGAAGTGGAAGATGGGAGGAAAGTCCGTTTAGCTGCTTGGTTAATGAAGGGAGAGGCCTCGTTTTGGTGGGAGGTCACTAACGGGGAACGTCCAGTTGATTCATGGGCGGATTTCAGACGAAGGTTTGAGGCAAAGTTTCTTTCAAGGGCAGAGGAGAACTTAAATATGGAAAAATTCCTGGCACTAAAGCAAGGGAGCTCATCAGTAAAGGAATATGTCAATAAATTTAATCAGTTAGCAAGGTTTGGCTTGGAGTTGGTGAACACGCCAGAGAAGAAAGCTTTGAGGTTCGTTAGAGGCTTGAATGAACCGTTGCAAGGGTTGGCTATGACCCACATCCCTATGGGAGCCACCTTTGAAAAGCTAGTAGAAATGGCACTTATGCATGAGGATAAGGCAGTTGAAAAGAAAGGGGATCAGAAGAAACCCCAACAGCAAAATAAGAAGGGTGGTAAAAACAATAATGGCAAAGGGAAGAAGAAATGCTTCAATTGTGGGACGCCTGGCCATCTCAGCAAAGATTGTAGAAAGAAAAAGAAGACTGGTTGTTTTCATTGTGGAGATGCGGGACATTTAGTGAAGGACTGTCCAAAGAAGGGGCAGAGGGCAGGGTCTACCTCGGGAGGACAGGTGCAGGCTCTTATGGCACCAGGCAGGCAAGGGGGCAAGTTCAGGCTATTGCGGCCCCACCGCTGCAAGAAAGAGGTAGAACAATTTCTGTTGAAAGCTTAGTTTTTCTGTTTGATCATCCTGTCCGTACCTTATTCGATTCTGGCGCATCTCATTCGTTTATCTCTACATCATTAGTTGAATCACTGCACTTGAACACCAGTTTAGTAGAGGATCCCTTGGTCGTTTCAAATCCAATTGGGGGTTCGGCTCATTTGACCATGATATGTTTGGATTTGAAAATCTCTATACTTAGCGTTGAATTTAGATGTGATGCTTATGTATTGGGCTTCACGGGCTATGGGCTAATTTTAGGAATGGATTGGTTGTCTAGAAATAGGGCCATTCTTGATTGTGAAAGGAGAGTAGTTAGGCTTGTGACTCGCCTTGGTAATGCTCTCGACATCTTTTGTAATCCCATAAATTCCGTTATGCTAAGTTATCTTGAATCGCTTGACGCGTCTGTAGAGAACCTACGATCGGTAGAAGTGGTCCGGGAATATCCGGATGTGTTTGAGGAGGTGAAGGGCTTACCTCCAAAGCGGGAGATAGACTTTCGAATTTATCTTGTGGATAATGCTAAACCCGTATCTTTGCCAGTGCGCCACATGGCTCCTCGTGAAAGGAGGGAACTCAATAAGCAAGTAAAGTAGTTGCTTGAGAAGGGGTTCATAAGACGTAGTATATCGGAGTGGGGTGCTCCAGTAGTTTTTGCCACAAAGGCGGATGGGTCTCTTAGACTTTGTATGAACTATAGAGAACTAAACAAGCTTACTAAAAAGAACCGACACCCACTGCCGAGGATTGACGATCTCTTTGATCAGTTAGTTGGCGCCTCAGTGTTTTCACAGTTGGACTTAGCCACTGGCTTTCATCAACTGAGAGTGGCTGAGGATAGTATAGATAAGACTGCTTTTAGGACTCCTGACGGATTCTATGAATGGCTAGTGATGCCCTTTGGTTTGACAAACGCCCCTGCATATTTTGTTGATTTGATGAGTAGGGTGTTTAGGGAATACCTTAACAAATTCGTGGTAGTCTTTGTGGATGACATCTTAGTCTTTTCTAAGAATAAAGAAGAGCACTCCCTACATCTTAGGGAAGTGTTGGAAACCCTTCGAGCGCATAACCTTAAGGCAAAATTTTCTAAGTGTCACTTCTGGAGGAAGGAAGTACGGTTCTTAGGGCACGTGGTTTCCAAAGAAGGGATAGCAGTGGATCCCGCAAAGGTGGTGGCCATCCAAGATTGGAAGGTCCCTAAAAATGCAACCGAAGTAAGAAGTTTTTTGGGGTTGGCTGGCTATTATAGGAAGTTTATCAAAGACTTCGCAAAAATATCAGCTCCATTAACACGGTTAACGAAGAAGAACCTGGTTTTTACGTGGGACAAAGATTGCGATGATGCGTTCCAACGTTTAAAGAGAGCCTTAACTTCAGCCCCAGTCTTAGTGCTGCCAGACGGGAATAAACCGTTTACCATCTATACTGATGCTTATGGGACGGGACTTGGCGCGGTCCTCATGCAAGAGGGAAGAGTAATAGCCTATGGTGGAAGGCAGTTGAGGGTTCATGAAAAGAATTACCCCACGCATGACTTAGAGCTAGCCGCAATTGTTTTCGCGCTTAAGTCTTGGCGTCACTATCTTCTTGGTGAGAAATTCGAACTGTTCACTGACCACAAATCATTAAAATACTTATTCTCTCAGAAGGATTTGAATTTAAGGCAGCAACGGTGGATGGAATTCTTAGCCTCCTACGATTTTGAAATAGCATATACCCTGGGCAAGGGTAACGTGGTGGCAGACGCCTTAAGTAGGAAAAGGTTGTCCTTGAGTCCGTTGTTTGTTGAACGACAAAGCTTAGAATTCATCTCTATGTTTGACTTTAGACCCTCCGTTGACTTAGTACCCGGTCTGTTAGCATCCTTGGAGGTTAGACCTACACTTCTAGGACGGGTTGGTGAGGCACAGCGAGACGACCCACAGTTGGTTGAGATAGTAGAAAAGCTCAAAGGGGGGAGTCGTCAAGCCATCTTCGTAGGTATACCCTAGACGATAAGGGTTGGTTACGAAGGGATAATAGACTTTGTGTACCACAAGACGAAGACTTAAGGAAGGCCATTCTTGATGATGCTCATCGCTCAAAAATGACCATTCATCCCGGCGGGGATAAGATGTACAAAGATATGAAGCGGGTTTTCTTTTGGGCCGGTATGAAAAAGGATGTGGCCGAGTACGTCGCTAGATGCTTGGTGTGCCAACGAGTTAAAGCAGAACAAAAGAAACCCGGTGGGTTGCTTCACCCATTAGAAGTTCCACTATGGAAATGGGAAAGCATCTCAATGGATTTTGTGGATGGATTACCAAGATCAAGGAAGGGTAACACGGGGATTTGGGTTATAGTAGATAGACTTACTAAAGGCGCCCATTTTATTCCCGTGAAAAGTAAGAGGACTGCTCCGTGGTTGGCTTCTGTATACATTAAGGAGATAGTTCGTTTGCACGGTATTCCTTCTAGTATAGTAAGCGACCGTGACCCCATCTTTACTAGCGAATTTTGGAAGAGTTTACAAGAGGCGGTAGGGACTCAGCTATGTTTGAGCACCGCATATCATCCTCAGACAGACGGCCAGACCGAGAGGGTGAATCGCATTCTAGAGGATCTTTTAAGGCTTTGTATCCTAGACTTTGGGGGTACATGGGAAGAGCACCTTCCGTTAGTAGAATTCGCATATAATAATAGCTTTCAGTCTAGTATTGGCATGGCACCTTTCGAAGCTCTTTATGGAAGGCCTTGCCGTTCGCCTACATGTTGGTGGGAATCTACCGATAAAATCCTACTTGGGCCCGATATGGTTAGGGAAACCTCGGAGAAGATTGAGTTGATTCGAAGGAGGATGAAAGCAGCACAAGATAGGCAAAAATCGTATGCTGATAAGAGGAGGACAGATCTTGAGTTTGACATTGGGGACATGGTTTTTATCAAAGTATCTCCGTTACAGAATGTTGTTCGCTTTGGGTCCGTGGGGAAATTAGCACCAAGGTTTGTAGGGTCGTTTCCTGTAAAAAACAGGATTGGGAAGATGGCATATAGGGTGGAGTTGCCTGAGAAACTTAGTGGAGTACACGACGTATTCCATGTATCACATTTGAGGAAGTGTTTGCACAAGACCGCGGAGGTGGTAGAGCCGAGCTTGCTTAAAGAGGTGGAAATAGAGCGTGATGCAACAATTAGACGAGCTCCTACATGCATTCTTGGGTCGGAGATCAAAAAGTTGAGGAATCGAGAGGTCAGACTGGTTAAAGTGCAATGGGGAGATGATGAGAGCAACGCAACTTGGGAGACAGAAGAGAAGATGCGTTCGTTGTACCCTTTTCTTTTTGAGGGTATGTCTTTTAATTTCTCCTTTATCGCTTAACTTATCTTATCTTATCTTTAGTATGTCCTCTCATTAGTATCTTTGACCTTTAGTTAGGATAATCCTATGGTTGAAACATGTGTTTGAGACATGTTATGTATGATGGATGCAAAATGGATGCAAGTGTTTGCTAGTGGTTGCTCGTGGATGCATATATACACACACTTTAGGCACTAGATCGGCTCAGTCACTACATATTGCATATTGCATATATATGGATGTATTTAGTAAAATGGATGAACGATGGTTGTATTATCATATGGATGCTGCATTCAGATGATGGTTGTGCACGCATATAGAAGTATTATGTAGCATTAAGAATCTTTTGCATACATAATGGATGCATGGCACGATCATAGTTGCATTAAGGAGGTCAACTGAATCAGTGGACCGCCTGATTTTGCATTAGATACGGACATATACACACACTGTGCATTTAAACATGAAAGCATTAGAAGTCTGTAAGGACAATGGATGCCTGTGTATGATGGATGAGTAGATGGACGTTTGGATGGTAGGATATACATTCTTCCAGACTTGAAGATTTCGGGGACGAAATCCTAAAAGGAGGGGAGAATGTAACACCCCGAATTTTCTATTAACACTAAAGTTGCTAAAATAATAATAAGTGTGTAGAAGAGGGGATGTATCTAATATGAATATAAAGATATTAATAAGTATGTAAGAGAGGGGATGTATCTAATATGAATATAAAGATATTAATAAGTATGTAAGAGAGGGGATGTATCTAATATGAATATAAAAATATTAATAAGTGTGTAAGAGAGGGGATGTATCTAATATGAATATAAAAATATTAATAAGTGTGTGAGAGAGGGGATGTATCTAATATGTATATAAAAACAATAATAAGTAAAGGGGGATGTATCTAATATGTACATTGTAGAAAATATATATATATTTATGACATGAATAGAAGTTTATTAATATGCTGAGTGTTTGCTGAGTCAACAAGATAAACCCCATCTTGTCTGGACGGCTACGGTTGTTTCTAGGTTAAATCTAATGGCCTAAACGCATTCTAAAATCTATAAATAAGTGGGTAGACCCTAGACCTAAATCACTTGTAAAATTAGAGAAGCTACCGTCATGATGCTGCCATGGAGTTCAGCATAGCCGTCACAAACTAAGAAGAGGAAGCCTAATCATCTACAACTAAATCTACACAAATCAAATCAAAAGATCTTTCTTTCTCTAATTCTTTTCTTTTGTTGGTGAGTATGATGATTCTCACAAGACTATTACAAACTAATTTGACTCAGTTATGAATGGATCACAAGAAAGTGATGTGATTTGTAATTGTAAATTCTATATATTGTGGATTCTCTTATTATGTTATTATGTTGTCGTATGATGTAAATTATATATGCTATGTCATGCTATGTTGTAAATTCTCTTATGCTATGTCGTGCTATGTTGAGAATCATGTCAAGCTATGTTATACTATCATACTATGCCATGTTATAAATCATGCTATATTATGTTGAAAAATCATGATGTTGTTGGATCATGCTTAAAGTTATGTTTTTTTTCTTAATTTAAATGGATCTTGTTTATGGGAATTTGCCTATTAGGTTAGGTGTACCCATAAACTTGAAACTATAATTAAATAAAACTTGATTATGGGAATTTGCCTATTGAGTTAGGTGTACCCATATAAAACCATGTTGTTAAAAAATTAGATGATGTTGATGCACACATGTTCATATGTAAGTTTATGAAAATTGATTGAGATTATATTAGGTGAATTTTGAACAAGTTGACACCTTTAGGTCCATGACATGTATAATCTATGCAAGTTGGACATATGCAAGTTTCACCCCTTATTATGATTCATTTGGTCACATATACATGTTGTTATTATGATAATCTCTTTTATGCTATGAGTTAGGCTATTCGAGTCTAACATATATTTTGCGAATAAACGTTCAAACGTGGGGTAGGGGTAATATTAGGAATTAATAAATTGGGTGCAATTTTGTAAGATTTTGCATACCATGAATGGATGTCCATAATTGAGTCAATTATGGACATTGTTAAAAATTGGAAGTAATTAATAATTCAAGTAGGGAATTATTAAAATTGGGGGAAAGTGGATTATTATTAATAATCAATGCTTAGGACACGAGGTTGGACCCGTTTGTGATGTAAACCTGCCCGGACCCGCCCGGCAAATCCAGTAGTCACAAATGCAGCCCAATGTGAGAGGTCCTAGGCCCAAACTAAAGCATAACAGTTGTAAAGACACGAGGTTAGACTCTTTTATGGTGTAAGACTGCCCGGACCCGCCCGGCAAATCCAGCTGCCATAAATGCCAGTCTAATGTGAGAGGTCTTTATGAGGTTATGGTCTTAATGAACTAAGAAATACTTAACCAGATAATCATGTAAGGTGGGACATGGGGGTTAAGTAGGTGCCTTGGGTGGCATGAGGAATCTGGTGGTTGCCTTTAGAGGCATTTGAAATACGATTAGACTTAACCAAACACACATGTAAATGAACATGACTAAGTGGGTTAAGTGGGATGGACTAATGGGGACAAGCTTAGGTGGAATGCTTGTGGTAAATAGTGGGGGCCCATTTCAACCAGTATCCCAAAACGTATCTTTGTGGGCTCGACCCAAGTCGAGGACGGGACACGCATACTGGGTTTGACTATAAGAGGCCAAAACAGGGAGCGGTGGCAACGCAAGTCCAACGGGTTTCATATGCGTGTGTGGACCCGGGCTGGTAGGTAAGACGTTGTTGCATCGTGTAGGTATAAGCCGTGCATGTCCGTTGTATCAGGTTGCCACTTTAGGGGAGTGATACACCCCACTGTGGGGCCAGCACGGGTATCTACGAGTTAGGGAGCCGATCGAATAATGGGAAGTAGGGTACACCTAGTGGAGATAGGGGCAGGCGGCACCTATGTAGTCAGCTAGGGGTACGTAAAGCCATTGGGAAAGTTTCTAAGTGAAGCTAAGTGGGATGAATCTTTAGGGTGACTGGTGTGGTGCAGTATAGTGTTTATCCTTTAGTATTTAGGAGCGCCTATAACGTTGCCTTTAGCGATTGTCTATGTCCTTAATCTGCTCTTCATAGACATTTTCTTGTTTTCCAGCTTATGCCTTAGTCCAGTTATTTTGGTAATAGTATTGTAGAATTATCATATTCACCAGACTTTATGTCTGACCCCCTCTTTTCCATCCTTTTTCTCCCTTCAGGTCCGCAGGTTGGGCCAAGTTCTAGTGGAGTCTAGTTGGATCGCTTATCTTCTGGAAAGCTTGGACTGCTGAAGTAAAGTCCAGCTTGTTATCTTTCTTTTTAATGGCTATTCATGTAATGGGATTATGTACTTGTTTTATCAAGATAGATATTGTACTTGACATTGAATATGGTGTTATGATGTAATCAAACATGTTTTGACTTCTGCTACAATGAAATAAAGTTTTTGAATTTCCAAGTACTATTTTATATCTGTCTTGTTGTAATTTTACTGTTCTATATTCACTTAAAACCTCCATGGAAGTTAATGCATTCCCTTTGTGAGTGACATTAATGGACGTGGGGTGTTACAAATTACATAATATTCAACCTTTACCTAAACTTTTCCCCAACGTTCCCACGTCGTTCGTACGTATAGTTCATGTGATACATTAGGCTCGCAATTAGCCCAACTCATAAAAAAAAGAAAAAGGGAAGAAACACATGACATCATAACTGGCATATACAATATAGACCTAAGATGGCATAAATCTAGTAAACATATAAAGTAGATCCAATCAACAATTGAGTGCGAACTAGCATGTATCTAAACATAAACTTGCACGGATTTAAACATATGAACGTATAAATTTAAACATATGGACTAATATAGATCTAATCATATAAACATGTAGATCTAAACATATGAACATATAGTTCTAAACATATGGACTGATATGGATCTAATCATATAAACATGTAGATCTAAACATATGAACATATAGTTCTAAACATATGGACTGATATGGATCTAATCATATAAACATGAACATATATAAAATATGATCTTACATGCATGAACATGAATTGCATATAATCAGGCATAACTTGCATAGATCGAGCAAACTTGCATACGTAATTAGGCATATGAATTAATATAGAACATAACTTGCATATAATGAATCAAATCAAGCATAAATCAAAACATAGTTTGCAGAGACACAAACTTTATATGATTTACAAACATTTTCATACAGTCCAATTCATAACTCATCACAATTACGTTTAAACAATTATCTTGTGAAAGTAACTACACTCATAGAAAACAGATCTTGAATTCTGGGATCTGATTTCTGAAGTTGTTAAGCTAATCCATTGATGTAGGCGTTGATTCGTTCGTTGTTGTTCTAGAATTCCTTTTCGCAATTCCTAGGTTTTGAATCTTAATCTCTTATCTTTTTATCTTTAATCTAGAATTTGATTTGTTATGTTGGTAGCTAGGTTAGTTTGTAGATGAACAACATGACAGCTTCATAAAATAGGATTATAGGGTTCAGGGTTAAGGTTTGAGGTGATTATATAGAAGTATAGGATTAGTTAGAGCCATTAGATCAACATAGGATCCATCCAAACCATCCAGTCCAAGAGAATGAGCCATTAGGCCAATCAGAAGTCGCCACGTAGCCCTAGGACCCAGAAAATCGTCACTGCCACGTCAGCCAAGTACAAAACGAAATATTTCTCCCAGATCAGGAGGGGGTGGGGGGAGGGTCGACACCGGGGTCGACACCCGTATAGGGGGTCGATACCCTCTAGCGGGAGTTTTCCCGCCCAGCCTGTTTTGGCTGATTTTGAATTTCGCACCCATTTTTGACTTTCTGGACCTATTTCTGAAGTACTGATCCCAATATATATATATATATATATATATATATATATATATATATATATATATATATATATTCTTCCTGCGCGTATACAAACTTTAATCCTTAATAACTTCTTCATACGGTGTCTGATTCATGCAAACTCGGACTGTATCCCAAGAAGAATTCCGAGACTAACGCAATGGCGTAACCTGTTTCACCTAATTCTTCTTCTAAAAATTAAATGTCCTTAAATTTGTTAATTTTAATGTTTTTAAAATTACGGGGTGTTACAAAGCTTGTCAACATTTCAGGTTCCTGGTCTGAAATCAAATCCAACCAAATACTCATGACTCTTCCATTTTGAAAACATCGCTATTAAACTTGTGTGTCTTAGACTCACGCGTTCGTTACTGCATTATCTTTACCAGGAGTATAGGCTATACCAAAATCATATGATGCGAGAAACTCTAACCGCCGTTGCTTCCGTAGATTCAAATCTTTTTGGGAGAAAGGATACCTAAACGATTCGTGATCCGTAAACAACTTGAATCGAACCCCCAACAGGTAGTGTCTCCTCATCTTCAGAGAAAACATGATCACTGCCAACTCTAAATCATGAGTCGGATAATTCCTTTATGCGTCTTTAGATGCTGACTCGCGTAGGACACAACTTTATCCTTCTGCATCAACACTGCTCCAAGTCCAGTACAACATGCATCGATGTATACCACCATCTCTTCATTCCCACTCGGAATGGTCAAAACAGGAGCACTCGTCAATCTCTCTTTCAGGACTCAAAAATCTTGCTCACACTTCACATTCCATGTGAACACTTGGTTCTTCTTCGTCAATCATGTTAATGGTGCGGCTATCTTGGAGAAATCCTTGATAAAACGACGATAATATTCCATCAACCCAAGGAAAATCCTTACGTCCGTCGCATTCTTAGGTTTATCCCGGTCCTGGATTGCTGCCACCTTAGTGGGGTCAACCGCTATTCCATTTCCAAAAACAACATGGCCTAAGAATCTCACTTCACTCTTCCAAAAGTGACACTTCGAAAACTTAGCTTTCACCTGATGCTTTCGCAAGATCTCCAAAACAACTAGCAAGTGTATCTTCAGCTCTTCCTCATTCCGAGAGTAAACCAGAATATCATCCACAAACACAAGCACGAACTTGTTCAACCGATTTCTGAAAACTCTATACATAAGATCCACGAAATACGCTAGCGCATTAGTCAACCAAAATGGCATTACCAATCATTCGAAGAAACCGGATAGTGCCCTAAAAGTAGTCTTTGGCACACTATTCTTTGCCACCCTCAACTGGTGAAATCCCATTGCCAAATCCATCTGAAAAAACATTTTAGCCACGTAAAGTTGATCGAATCCTCGGTAATGGATACTTGTTCTTCTTAGTCACCTTGTACATCTCACGATAATCCACATACAATCTTAACGAGCAATTGACCTTGGTTGCAAACAAAACTGGTGCAACCCATTCTGATACAGTTCGCTGAATGAATCCTTTTCCTAAAAGGTCATGAACTTGCGCCTCTAATTCTCACTATTCCTTAGGCGCCATCCGCCTAAGAGGCATAACGATAGGTCTAGCACCCTCGACCAAATCAGTTCTAAACTCAATCTCACGATGTAGTTGCAAACCTTTGACTTCCTCAAAGACATCCTAGAACTCATTAGCGATCAGCACATATGACAAGTCTTCTTGTGGAACCACAAGCGAATATAAATAGCTCACAAAGGCACCATCTTTGAGCTAACATCGAATCAAAACCTTTCTCCCTTCCACATCCCTGACTCTCACCTCAAGCTTCTCGTAATTTACTCTTGCCGCATACCTTTTGAGCCAATCCACACCCAATATAACCCCAAGCCCAACGAAGTTCAAAACAAAACAATCACATACAAAAGAGAAACCATGACTCGACAACACAAGACCATGACAAAGCATACAAAGGCTGGACGAACCCCCAATTGGATTAGTCACAACCAAGGGTCTATCACAAATCTCGGGTTCTAAACCCAAACGGCACACAAGCTCATTACAAACGAATGAATGCGACGCTCCAGTATCAAACAACACACGAACCGAAACACCTCTAACTGAAAGAGTACCTTGAACAACGGAACCCTTCCCTTTCTCCTTTGCAGTAGGAGCCCTTGAAGAATATGGCACAACCTCCAAAGCATATGCCTTCACAGTCTGCTTCCTTTTCGCTAGTTCCGGACAATCCTTCTTGTCATGCCCAGGCTTTCCACACTTAAAGCACTTCTTTTCAGCTTTTGGATTCTTACAATCCTTGGAATAATGGCCCTTTTACCAGTAGTTTTAGCAACTCACTTCGCCTTTCCACCTCTTTTGGCCATTTTTTCCTTTCTATTGTTGTTGCTTCCTCTTCTTGTTGTTATTACCACCTTGTTGTGGTCTTAGGGCTTCCTTGGCTGCGACAACAGCTTCTTCTTTAGGAAACAAGCTTTCATGTCTCACATCTTTTTCCACAATCTTCTTATATGGATCATCAAGATGATCCACCAATGGATTCCCAATATAGGCATCCAAATCCATTACAAACTTCTCGTTCTTCTGATAAGGAGAGTCAATATACGAAAGGGCATACTTAGACAAGGCCTCAAAATACGAAACATAATCAAACACTGATCGACTATTCTGTTTCATCTCCACAAACTTTTTAAACAAAACTAATTTCTTAGCAGTAGAGATAAACTTCGTCTCGAACTTGACTTGGAACAGTTCCTAAGTTATCTCATCTTTCGGAGTCTCAAGCGTAACAGAATTCGACCAATCGATGGCCCTGCCTTGCAATTGTCTTGATGTAAGCTTTCTCTTTGTTGCATCGTTAATGCACAAGTCTCCAAAAATACGAATACAAGCACCTAACCACCTTTGAACCTCTTCAGTCGGCTTTGTACCTTTAAACTGCTTTCCTCCTAGAGATGCGAAGTCTTTACACAGCTTCGCGAAATCCACAACCCTAGGCACCTGCACCCCTACATCTACTGTGGTTACCACTAGAGCGGGTGCCCTTCTCATGAATGCTTCCATCATGGCTTCAAACATGGCTGGGTAATCTGGTGTACCGCCATTTCCCCTCAGGCACAACCCCCTCCCTAGTTGTATGTCTTGAAGTTTGTCGACTCATTCTAAATCCGCAATATAGAATGATTAGCCACTTATAAGAAAACTGCTAACGGAGTTCAAACGCTACTGTAGTATGTACTATATAGTATACATCCATTTGGAATCTACAAATACGTCACTCATACATAATTACGTCTTTGAACTTTGGCTAAAAATTGATAACCAAAGCTCTGATATCAAATGTGACAACCACCCTTAAGTCCTGCACTTAACAAGGGGAATAATGCGCTGAAAGACGTGCATGATAACTATGGACGATCATCGGGATATGAAACACGCGGAACCTGTCATATAACTCACAACGCAAGGATAAAATATAATAGAACATATAAAGCAGGCAATAATAGTGAAGCATATTTGAGCAGAAACTTTAGTTTTCATAACAACTAGAAAGAATATCCGTACACCCCTGGATTATCACATAAATGTCTACACAAATTTGCCTCACTACAACACTCAGATTCAAACATCAAATAGCAGAAATAACAAATACTAGATAGTAGAAAATAATACGCCAGCCTCCTGCCCGCCACTGCTCAGCATCATCCTCCTCACCAAGATTAATCACCTGTAACCTGCTACTCAGTCTGCCCATCCAAAACCGGACGAACGACCCAAGGTAATAAGAAAGAAACATAAAAACTTGAGTTAGACAACAGTCTTAGTGAGTGATAAAACAACTATCTAACATCATCAATACAATATATGAGAATAGGTAGATTAACAATCCAAACTACGACAACACCAAAGAAGAACTCAACCCTAACTTCCCCACATCAAACAGTGATAGCCTTTACAAACAAGCATTTCAATCATACATCCACGACAACCAGAACAACCATTCACTAATGACAGTCAAAAGTAACCAAGAAACAGTAATCATGGCAACTAATTATTTATCTCACGTAAACCATCTTAATCGAGTTCAATATCCCTCAAGCACAAGCCCCTGAGGCTTAAACCAATATCAGACAAGCTCCCAAGAAACATCTCCTTCGATGTCAGACAATTTACGTGAGACAGTACAAGAAAAACAATCACATTCATGACTGACTCTGGCTATCACCGCCAATCCTTCTTTGAAACCATTGTTAATCGTAAGACCGGCCAAACACTTTGCCATCAATTGTCAGGGGCTAATTGAAAACCCCGGGTCGAGCAAAAACTACATAGGCCATACGAAACGTAACTAAGCCTGTTCGAGCTGCACAGGGTACTCAACCATACAATGAAATTGTGTAACCCCTTCTTTGAGTCTGCTAGAACCTACGACAATGGTTATTCCTTGGCCTTCAATATATCTAATCGTCGTCACTGGCGACCATCCAACCATTATTAACGAACTCAAAACACCCTTGAGTCATCTTCACATTCGTTGCATTACGATGATCAACAAACTCATCATAGCACTTCGAACATTCTTTCCTGAATCCACTTCGAAGCAAACCAACATTGAGCCAAAAACATACATCATTTGGTCAATATTTGATTTGTTAGGGACTGCTAAATGGATCGTTCAGGCAAGGCAAACACTAAGAAGGGGGTGAATAGTGTTTGTATGAATTAAAATAAAACTAAAAAATAGAGAGAACTACGGGATGAATCAAACACCACAAACACAATCACAGACACAGATTCAAACAAAGAAGCAAAATAAACAGAAATAAAAATGCAGAAAAGGAAAGAACACACCAGATCTAATACTGGTTTGGATCACTCCTACGTCCAGTCCCGCACAACGCTGGATAATGCAGAGTTTTATTACTATTTCCAATAGTCAAATACAACCTCCTTGATTTCACGGCTCAACAAGGAGACGCGACTCCTATCCCTTGATTTCATGGCTCAACAAGGGGACACCGACTCCTATTCCTTGATTTCACGGCTACAAGGATACACTGATATTCCTTGTAACTACTAGCTTCCCATGCAAAAATTATTGGAACCTAGAGTTTAGGTGTTGGAAAAATAAACTCTAGGTCAGTCATGGTACTGGCATGAGAACTCAAAACTGTTGTTTTTAGGCTTTATTTTAAAGTTAGGTAATTCATTGGACCACGCCGCTAACGCAGAGTGTGTTTACTCCATGTGAATACCCATGCATAAAAATTCGCAACGACTTGTTGAAAAATAAAGTCATCATAAGCTCGTCCCACATCACACAATGCAAGCGCACACCAGATGGACGAGTTTTGCCTTATGATAACCAAAAATGCCTTCATACGTGAAAATCCTCTTTCATATTATTATTAGTGCATTGTGTGGAAAACTATTTCGCAAATAAATTTATTAATCTAGCCAGCATAATTGCAACAACCTGCATTTTACGTATCGGAGGATCGTAAAATATTTTTATTTTTATTCCCTAAGGGTTGGATCATTCTCGTATTTTTACATATTGGTTATGGAGGTGTGAGACATGTCCATAGTTTTTACCAATTTTATTTGTTATCATTTTCCCATGTCAGTCTTGTACAGGGAATAACTCTTAACTAGGATCGAATGAGGTGTTGTGATCAGTCTCATTGGAAAAGAAACGGTGTTGCCAATTCCGTAGAGTGGCTACATTAAAGATTTGGTTCAGCGGTTTGGGAGAAATCACTATTTTAGTGTTTTACAATTTTTTTTAGATTTGGCTAGTCATAATGGGCTATTTTGGAATGGCTCGTTAGTGGGCGGTGGGAGGCTATAAATAGGGGGTTATAGGCATGAAGAATAGTTTACTTTCTTCGCTCTCTCATTTGGTTGAGCTCGTGATCCTCCTTGCTCAGTCAAATACACTTTCCACCATTAAAATTCTAGATATACATAAGAGAATCGATTGTTTGAAGCTAGATCTATGTCGAGTGAAGAGAGATGCATCAAAGCAAGAGGTTTGAAGCATATTGTTCGCTGTCTGGGTTAGGAATTTAGCGATTTCGAGTTAATTCGAAGAATTGGTGAGTGATAAGCATCTCTCATGTGGATTCGATCAAGTATATGGGTTGTTTCATCTTGTTTCCATCAATTTAAGTCGTTTTCATCTAGATCTACATTATGATAAGTACATTTTTATATGAATCACCATAAGATCTAATCTAGCAACATAAAACTGTTAATTTCTATGTTAATCATATGTTTATGCAACTTAGATCCATCATTTTAGTTTATTCATTGATTTATTATGATTTACTAAATTTTATATGAATGTCGATGATAATTGTCATTTTGATGTTGTTGATTTCATGAAGTGTTTATGGTAGAATTGGGTGATCTAGGTGAGTCGATTTCATCAAAGTTGTCATTTGGTGAAGATTTGGTCAAATTTGGAGTTAATTTGGTCAGATCTAGAGTCGGGTAATTTTTTTAGGTCAGGTCGTTTTCTTGTCCTCCAAGAAATAGAGCCAGGTCGTCCTTGAAGCTCAGGTCATTAATTGGATTTGGGTCGTGGGTCATTGGTCATAGGTCGGGTCATCGAAGAGCATGGTTCGTTCGTGTTCATAAAGCATGGGTCGTCTGAAACATGTTGAAGCTACGGCTCGTTCGGAGATAGATCAAGTTGCAGGAGCTTCTATGGGATAGGGTCGTTGGTGTGACCCGAAAGTTAGGTCGTTGTGTGACCCGAAAGTTAGGTCGTTGGGTCAACCGAAAGTTAGGTCATTGGGTGACCAAAAAGTTAGGTCAAACTTTGATATTCCTTGTAACTTTGATGTAATGTTATTGTAATGAAATGAAAAGTTATGTTAATTTTGAGCAAATATGTAAGTACCCATTACAATCTGTCTTTATGAATGGTTTAAGTTGGTTTAATTACCTGCGAGAACCAGACAAAAAGGCGGGTCATTACTTTATCTCTTGCAAATTGAGACTTAATTTTTTTTATTAAAGGTACTCTTAATAAGTTATTGACGTGCTTTTCTTTCCCATAAATCTTGCATTTCCTATATGAGTTATTTTTGTGACGTTGTCATTTCCCATATGTAAATGTTTCATATCTTTATACTCTGAACTTCCCAAGTTTACTTTGTATAGATTATTTATAATGTGGTTAATTGCACCAGAATCAGGATACCACATTTCGTCATGTATATCTTCCAGTCTGGTAGAGTCGGCACTTGTCATTTCAATTTGACTTTTGTTTTCTTTAGAACTGGTTGCCACATTAGCACTGGCTGATAATTTCTTGCACTACTGTTGTTTGCCTGTGCTGGTGTGTAACTAGAGTCGAATCTGAAATAGCATTTGTTTGCTGAGTGTCCAAATTTTTCGCAATTTTGGCATCTTTTTCATGCCCCACCCCAAGACCCACCCTAAAAAAGAGCATTACTAGGTAGTACAGTATATTAGAGCAGAGAATAAGGTTGGTTAGGGGTAACCACTCGTAGATTTGCATCAACAAATATTAAGTACGTCGGTAAAATGATCTCTATTTTTTTCACGTGGCTCAACATACTTAATACTTACATGATACAATTCTATGGTGGGCACAATATCAACTCAAAGCACAACACATATAAACACACAATCAAAGTTCATAGAACAACTACATAATATTACATCGACAGAGTTCAAAGAATATACGTGTTGCAGTATAAATGGTCACATAACAAATACTTATACGACAAGATACAACAAAAGAATAGAAAGCTCGACTACAATCGATTGGAAGCAGCTACAAAAAAGATAATCCATCAATATACTGCTAACCCCAAGCATAACTACTACACCTGAAACATCTTAGTATGATCTGAGGAATACAAACACGGGTCGGTCTAGCTTAAAAATCAATATAAGAGTAAATAAGCACAAGATATACAACTTTTAACCCAAGAGTTAAGAGTATGACAACATAAAAGGGTTAACAAGATTATGCCCACCCATCATGGTACAAGGTTATACACAAAACTCTTGGACACCCTCTAGGCTAGGTACAACTTTATTCTCAATAATAAGATGAACACAACACTAAAATCCTCAAAACATCACACACACACTCATACACTCTCACACACACACACACGTATATATATATATATACATATACATATATATATATATATATCTCAAGAGAGAGTTAAAACATCATAAAAGGAGTACTTCACTCTAATTCATCAAAGTCCCAAATTACAAGTGGTTTAGAATCTCAAATGACTTCGCAAATGCATGATCATCCCGATCAAGTTAAAATCATCAAATCTCAAATCATAAAAAATGAGATCATCATAAATAATGTGCACGTGCGGTCATAATATAACCCACTTCGAGCTATTGCCCACTTTGGGATTTAATACGGCCCACTTCGAGCTTAGTCAAGTACTTATACTTATTCAAATTAGGCACCCATTACTGCGACCACTTCGGTCGAGTATATCTTGACCACTTCGATCAAGTGAACACGTATACGTGACTCTCCCGAGCCTCGGCTTCCCCTGAAGCTAGTACTGGCTCATTCCCCTCAATATGCGTCATTGACTCTCAATCAGTAACCTAAACAGTGATAACGGTGCTTCCCTTATCGCATGTTCTCACTGTTTGGTTTACTACTCGCTTGTCAATCAGAAATATTTACTTATATGTCGAAAACTAGTTTAAAACCGTGAATGTGTACCCAAAGTCATCAAAAGCTCATCAAGAATCTCATCAATGAATCAATTTAAATTTTCCCAAAAATCCCGAGTTCATATTGTTTAAGATATGAGCTTGGTTTCCCAAGTTAATAAGGTAGTAAAACAAGTCGCCAAACAACATAAAGTCACTTGAAAATCAAGTATCAAGGCATTAAAATGCACCTCGAAATCAACTCTGGTTGCAACTTTGAGGTAAGTTTCGAATGATCGAACGATATCCGATTGGTCTAAGATTTGACATGCACAAACTAGAATAACTTGTCTTCCAATTGAAGAAGGAATCACTAAATTCTAACATTATATGAAAAAGATACGAAGCCTCAAACTTGGACCGCGTCCTGAATTTTGACTTGGTCTGAAACCACTTCCAGGTACAACTTTGAGATCTGGTTTGAATGGAAAAAAATACCTCTGATTATCCTAAAAATTTGCAGACATGGATAAAGTTCCAAGATTTACAATGCAAAAAGAATCATCCAAAATGGATCAATATTGAGAGAGATACAGTGCCCCAAAGTTGGACTTGGATGTTGTTTTTCACACCACAGGTCACCAAGAAATACAACGCTCATGCCTTTCATAGGGGTTGACCACTAGGGCCGACCACCTATAGGCATTAGGTCAACCTCTTCAGCCTAGCGTCAATCACTCCATGGAATTAGGCATAGGAAGGTACGAGAAAGCTATAGGGTGCAATCTAACTCAAGTCTCAACTTCCATATAGAATTTCGATGGCCTAGCGACATCGGATTGAAATGAAATTTGACATGCATGTTCGTAAAATGTTCTACTACAACAGAAAAAAGAATTACCCCCAAAATATCAAAGATCAAAAAATTATAACATCCCAAAGTAGGACTTTGGTTGTGATTTCAGCAGTAGGAACAAGATGAATAACCCACAGAAAGCTACATATTTTCATTCAGCAGAACATAATCTTATACTGAAAACATGAAAATAAGGTAAACCATAAAGAGTGAGTCTATCAACTCACCTTGATTGGATTTTAGTCTAGATTTCCATTAATTTGAAGCTGTAGAAGGGCAACAAAAAGCATGAAACATGAAGGAAGAACATGAAACAACTTTCTTTTTACTGTAACTTCTTATTTTCTAATTTCCAATAACTGGAGATGGTTTTGAACTTGATCTAGGCTAAGCAATGAAGAGAGAGCAAGCTTTTTTCAATTAGAAGTTAGGATTGAAACATGCATGGCTTATAGAGGGAGAAAGAGGAGGAGGCCATTATTATTTTGCTATGTTTTCACCAGGATGAAGAAAAAGAGGGAAGGAGGCAAATATGTTGTACCCTTTTCTCCATACCACTAGAAATAATTGCTACAACATCGGTTTCCGGCCGATATTTATGTGTTTTACGACCGATGTTTTTGCGAGTATAGAGAAAGGTCATGACTTTAGACATCGTTTTTTAGCTTATGTATTATACCATCTTTTACATCAGTTTCTTTTAACCAACTGATGTAATAGATGGTCTATTACATCATTTTTTTTGGACGTCTGATATAATAGGCTCCTTATTACATCAGTTTGTTTAAACATAACTGATATTGATATTGAATAACAATATTGGCGCACATAATTTAAATATTTAAACAATATTTTCTATTCAATAAAATATTTTATTTCAATATTCAAAATAGTACAACTTTTAGAACTCACTATTGTATATTACACTATTATTCATACTTTCTATTTTATACAGATAATGTCTCTCACTACAATACACTCATTGTCACTCAGTTTGTACACAAATTCATATACACACTCATTGACACATTGAATCTTCATTCTCTTCCAGTTCAGTCCAGCCACTTGTATACCTGTCACGGAAGTGCACACAGTAAAATGGAACAAAAATATATTTAACTGTAAGCGAATATAAATTTAATTTTAAGTTTTATTTGCCTCAGATTTCTAGTGTGTAGACTTGGTCAAATATTTATTTATTTAAGTCAAGACTACTTGTGATATTCACAGTGATTCACAATAAATATCACAAGGCAGACTGAATATTAGTGCTCGCAGATCAGTCTCAATATAACTATAATGGTATGTTGATCAAGACCAGCAACAACTCACAGATATGGTCTGCTGATCTAACCAGCCACATCACAACATATAGTTGGTCTGCTGAATCAAATATAAAACAAATATATGCACATGTATACAGTTAGCATGACACGTAAGCATGGAATTAGTTTGTACAAAAATGTATTGAAATGAAGCAAATGAGTGAGAATGGACAAAGTGCAATACAAACAGCCAAACAACTCAGGTACAAAATTATGAACGTAACCAAGTATGTGTAGCAACAATCAAAAACACAAGTGCACCAAATTTCAAAAGCATGCACACAAGAAAATCATACTCAAGACACATGTTAGAGCTAAGAGTACAACACGGTCAAAACACAAAGCTCAGAGGATCGGATATATAGCAAATGCAAACATGTCAAGTGCATGTCAAAGAAAAAGGCACAAAGACCAAGAATGTCCAAATACAAGTGCAAAAGCAACTCAGGCCCATCAAGTACACCATCCATGACCAATGGAGAATAAATGAAAACAACTATAGGTCATGACCAAAAGCCAAGGTTTTGCAGGACAAAGATGTGTAACATGAAGTTGATGTACAAGACACAAGCAATGTTCAAGCTGTATGATTAGCACAGCCAAAGTGAAAAGCAACAATGCCAAACTGGGTAAAGTCAAGTACAACTACAGGCCAAGCACTAGTAAATGCTTATGTGCCAGCAAGATATAATAAGTCAGTGTCAAAGAGCAATAAAAATGGTCAAGTAAAACTGCATAAAAAAATATGCAACAAAGTGCACAAGCATGAACATCTCAGGGCATCAAGTAAAACAAGCCAATATAGTGCACATGTACAAAACAACAAAGGCCACAAAGCTGAAACATAATCAAACCTCAAGTAAA
The DNA here is from genome assembly GCA_030737875.1 of Allium sativum. NCBI lineage: Eukaryota > Viridiplantae > Streptophyta > Magnoliopsida > Asparagales > Amaryllidaceae > Allium > Allium sativum. Next base: position 388,368,784 of record CM060920.1, on the reverse strand, counting down.
TGACAGACCAACTACAATGGCCAGCAAGTGATAGTGAATTACAATAATCATGGCATGTGCACCAGCAAGTAACATTGCAAACAAGACAGTGCAAAGCTACGAGTCATATGCAAATGCAAACAAGTAAAAGAGAAGGTCAAATGAAAAAAACAAGTGAGAATGGACAACAATCACAGTGAACAACAAGTATAGCAGCGAAATCAGGCCAGTCCATCAAATAAAAGGGGCAATGACCAACAAGACACAAGCATATGGTCAAGAACACAAGTCAGTTCAAGTGGGAGTGCACAAGTACAAAACTAGTGAAACAAAGACATAAAGACCATGGTCAGTTCAATTTCAGAAATGCAAATGCAACAAGAGTTTCAAGTCTCAGCAAACCAACAATGCAAACTTGGTATGAAATTCTACTCTTGTTGCAGTCTAAACTGCTTGTGATATTCACATTGATACGCTGTAAATACCACAAGGCAAACTGATCTCTAGAGCTCACAGATCAGCCCCGACACAACTATACTGGTTTGTTAATCAAGACCAGCCTTGACTCACATTTGTAGTCTAATGATCTTGAACAACCACAACACTGATATAGTGGTCTACTGAATTTTATTGTACATTCACAAAATATTTTTCTCAAAAGCAGCAAGGAAACTATGTACAGAACAAAAGGACCCAAAGTACAAGTTCAAAAGTCAAATTCTATTGCAGCAAACATAACAAATGTACATGCAAGAGGGTGGTGATTCAAGAAATATATGCAAAACATGGCAACTTAAGTTACAAGTCATGGTGCAACAACAAAGATGGTGAAAGCCAAGCAAATAACAGTGTACAACAACAAGCATCATCAAATACAATGTAATGGTGTGCAAGACTGTAAGGAAAGTGCACAACAAGTGCAGCAATACAAGTGCACAAAGAACGCAAACAATCAAACCACAAGCATGGCACATTAGAATACAACAGGCCAAAGTGATGCACAATGAAGTGGAGTAAAACTGAGTATAGTAGAGAGTAAAAGGCAGTGAAGAAACCAAGTACCAAACCATTCAGGTTGCAAATACATCAGTAAAATGTCATAAAGCAGCAAAGCCAATGAAGAGAAAAAATGAAGTAATAGCAAGCAACACAATGATCAGACCGGGTTCAAGATGAATGCACATGTATAAAACAACAACGTCACAATTTTAGCAAACAAGGCAATATAAATACATTGGGTTTGACTGCATGAATATATACAAGTCCAGCAAGTCTAAGGCGAAGTTAATCTCTACAAGGACATAAAACATGACCAAATGATCAAGTCCAGCAAGTAATTAGAATAGAACAATTGAAGTATACAGCGAAAAAAAGCAAGAAGGAACTTAAACATTTGATGGGGTACAGCGAGTACACAACAATAACTGAAAAAGTCAATCTTTTATTTTGAAAAGTTTATAAATAGCAACCGAATATTTGGTAGAAGAATTTTTCAAATACGCAAGTGGTTAATCTCGGCAACAAATATGATATTTTCAGAAAATTCAATCGAACAGAAACCTAGAATTCAATAATTATATTCATGCCAATATCACAACCAAGTTTATAGGAAATCAGAGAGGTTTAGGGTTACGAATACCCTATATATACACACACACACACATATATAACATATCATCATAGGCAAAGGCATCAAAACGAAGAACAATTTACAAGCATAAGCAAAATCGAAAATCAGAAAAAAGTTCACAAATCTTTGGCGTTTCGATCAACATTCAAAACTTTTGTCTACAAATCAAATCGTGTGAAGCATGGAAATTTTTAACCCTGCTTCTAACACGATTCAGAAAACGATGGTCCGGACACGCCTCAAAATGTATGAGCACTAACCTAATCGTGCACAAGACGGACAAGCTCTATACAGTCGCGCAATACGACTCGGTCGTGTACGTCGACTCCGTGACGCACTACAACTCGCTCACACGCCACATCTCAGTCACACTACATCTCAGTCGTACAATACATTTGCTCAACCGAGTATATCGGCTCCATGATCGATCACATATGTTCGACCAAGTCGCTCAGCACACACACGACAAGACTGACGTGAAGATTTCAGCGTTTAAGCCATGAGTGCAGTCTTCATATGTCCATAGATTAGCTCCTTGTCTTGGCAAAGAATATATTGTACATATTTACACAACATACTTGCGAGGATCAGCTCATATTTGGTTATATACAAATATGCTTGCATTAATATAGATGGGTTCACTAAAAATGATGTTCCAAATGGCGCCACAACATATATAAAGACACGAAAGAGTCGTTCATTTCAGTACATAGGCCAGCCATGAATGTTATTAACATGGGTCGGTTTTCAATTTTGTATGGGTCGGTGCTCTTCTACATGGATCGTTAAAGCCTTCCCATGCAAGATGACGTGGCAACATAAATCTTGTCACAAGTGTGAATACAGCAATGAGTCCATAAGAATGACAAGTTTATATTAATATTCATGTTGCATAATGTAAAGCGTATCTGCTTGGTTGAACATGTCCTGCCACGTGGAATCTTTATGTAAAGGTCATCTACGGTATGATAGTATGACACATGGGGCAAGTACTTTATGAAAAGGAGCAAACATGCAAATATGACAACGTATCCGAAGTTTACAGGGTCAGTCCTGTAATAAATTAAGTGTTCAGTCAGCAGCATAAATGGTTTAGGGTTGCTCGCTCACGAATGTGAGGGACACTCGCACATAAGTCCTCGTCGAGCAAAGCAAAGAAGTGGTGGTCGTGCAAGTTTCTCCAAATATGGTAAAGCATCGCCTCTCCACACTAGGGTCGAGAAAATCGTGACACTGGGAAGAGCAGGCATTATATAACATGAAACATTGGTGCCAAAATGAATGGCAATTGTGTAATATTTGTACCCCAATTGGTACGGTAGAAATATACAAAGAACGATGGAAAAAGTGTAAGTACTGATCCTATTTTTCACTAGAAGACAAAGCATGTGAAGAATAGAAGTCTCCCATGCGTTGGTGACAACAAAGTTGCTCGTTCCAGTAAATTCAGGGTCGCTCGTTCATTCCATTTTCTGGCCAGTCATTCAACAATTCAGTACGGCTGTTGCCGGCTAGCTCCAGCTGTCTAGTGGCAGTTCTGTACATATATCAGCATGCGATCCAAAACCTGAACACCTTAATTTTAGAATTGCCACCTGGTCCAAACATTTCCTATAAATACCCCCTTTCACAACCATTCAAAGGACCAATTCTTCCACCCTGAAGAGCTGCCCAAATCACTTCTCCACCGTTCTCAAGCACTCTAAGTTCTCTCCAAACTCCATTGATGGCCGCCAAAGCTCACTTCTTCTTCCTCCATCACCAAATGGACCAAGTCTCCTCCTTCCTACATTAGAGGTTTCTCCGATCTCTCCAACTACCTTCAGGCTCCATTCACGCAATCTCCAAGCCTAGATCCGCCATTCTACTTCTCTCCAAATCTCCATTAATCCCCTTCCGAGCTTCGACTCACATCTCAACCATTATGGACTCGTCGTTGATCCCCTAAGTGCTTAAATCGTGGAACAAACACTCTCACGCTCATCGCATTCAAAGGATCCAACCACTTCCATAACAGATAATAGATAATCAAGTCATTAAAGAGAGGAAAATTGTTGTAAAAAGGGAGAATGGGCCAAAATATGAAATGGCTTCCAAAGTGGACGTAGATCTACTATAGATCGAACCACTACAAAAATCCTTGTGCATTTACTTACTTTTTCCCACTTATTTTGTGATTATGGCTCTTTTTAATCTCTAACCATATTGGTGAAGTACAGTTTATGTACCTTTGGTGTTGAACTATTTTCTGGTTTAAACATTTTGGCGCCCGCCGTGGGGCCACGTTTGCACTTCTCTCAATCTTAAGAGCCTACTTCTACCATAGATTCCGCAACTCTACGACCTAGACCAAACGACGTACTCTCCTCCAAATTCAAGTCCTTATCCAAAATAATGGTTAAATCTAAGAAGATTACTAGCAAAGCCGTGGAAGAAAACGACAACGTTAATAACAGCAAAACTACTCCACTCACCAACCACTTTGAAGTTAGAGAAAATTCAATGGCCAAAGCCGGAGTGGCTAAAGCTGAATTAGATGCCATCGTCTCTAACTTGAGTCAACGCATGGAAGCTTCCAATAAAGCCTTAATCGATGCTAACAAAATTCTGTTGGATACTAATCAAGCTTTAATGGATAAAATGAGTGCTCTCCTAAACGTTCAAGCAAATCCTGCTCTTCCTCCGAAAATCCATATCAACCTTGAAGAGAATGCAAATTCATCAGCCTCGATCATCATAATGACAACTTGGAAGGACTTGTTGACAAAGACGACGCTAATATCGAAGACTCAAAGTTGAAAGCTAAAAACCATTCCGAATGAAATAACCGATGAGTTGCAAGTCCCATCAAGGGGATACCTTCCCATAGTGGAAGTAAAAGACCTAAATCTTCTAAATGCGATTGCTCGCCACGACGAGCATCCGGAAAAGAGATCGAAGTCCGCTCTCCGGAACGACCCAACTCAAAGGAATATATCGCAGATATGGTAAAGCAAATCATGAAAGATACATGCCTCGCAAGGATAGTGGAAGGGAATGGGACTTCTCCCTTGGCAAAAATCCATTCACAAAAAGGATCCGCAAAGCTGAATTCCCTAAGAAATTTACTCATCCTATTCTTCCTCCATACAACGGGACTTCTGATCTGAATCACTTCTTATATAAATATGAATGGCACATGAATGTAGCCAAGGCAACAGATGAGATCAAATGCTTGTGTTTCCCTCTCTATCTAAAGGGTGTCGCGTCATTATGGTTCACAAAACTGCCACCAAAATCCATTGACTGATTTGGTGATTTGACTCTGAAATTTGAAGATCAGTTCAGGTTGCAAGCTACAAAGGCTAAGGACGTTATTTCTCTTAGATCAATGAGGAAGAATCCAGGAGAATCTGTCAAAGCCTTCCTCAAAAGAATTAATGTTGTTGCGTCCAAAGTAGGGAATCCCTAGCCCCGAATGATCTTAATGTCTCTAATCGGCGCCATAGATGAGAAGAGAAAATTTGGTAAATGGATTAAAATGAAAGAGCCAAGCACGCTTGAGAAATTCTATAAAAAGGCTGAGGAATACATGAGATTGGACAATAATCTTGTGCCTCTTCAGATGATTGATGTTAATCAACCTCTTGAATCTCCCAAAGATGCTGCTACTCAGTATAATCAGAAGAATACTCAGGGGCAAAAACGCACCAGCAATGGAAAGGACAACAAAGATTATAAGAAAATCGCATTTTCAACCCATCAGAGCTAATGCCTTTGAATGACACCCCTGAAAATATCTATCTGGCAATAAAGAATTCTGAAGAATATACGGAACCAAGGCCGACAAGGATAGGTGTAACACCCCGTAATTTTGTAACATTAAGTTTCACAAATTAAAGAATAATTAAATTTTAGAAGAAGAATTAAGGGAAACGGGTTACGCCATTGCGTTCGTCTCGAAATTCTTCTTGAGATAGAGTCCGAGTTTGCGTAAATTGGACTACGTATGAAAAAGATATCCTTAAACTAAATATTACAGCAAAACATGAAAAAAGAGGAATAAGAAAAGAATAATGTTTAGCATTGTTCTAACTTTCGTAAGCAAAAGACTTAGTAGCTTATTTGGTTGGAACACATGACTTGCATACAAGAGGTACAGAGTTCGATCCCCGCCAGCGCCCTATTTTTGTTTTAGGGGAATAGCTTAAAATAGCCTAGTGTGAACGTAGTTCAAAAAGTAGTTTAGTGTGAAAATGGGTAATTGGGAAGATAGATAAAAAGAAAAAAATGAATATATATATATATATATATATATATGACGTGTACGCATCATGTAGCGTACGTTGCGCATTTTTGGTTGTCAAGGATTGTTTTTTTTAAATGGCCTTCCCCAATTGGATTTATGACAAATTAAAAGTAAGAAAAGATTTATTCATATATATATACATAAATATTTATATATGGGTAATTAATGTAAACGATAAAGGGAAAATGTATCTATTAAATACGTATTTACGTTTGAATTGATTGACAATAAATAATAAAAAGAAAAGATGAACATTAGAATATCACTTTTGTTATGTTAACATTAGAATAACATTTCGTTAAGAAATGTATATCTAGATTAAAATGTTTATTCAGATTAAATTGACATTTCAGTTAAGAAATGTTCATTTAGCTAATGTTTTGTTAAAAATAAAAAAATGTCATTTTGGTTATGATATGTTAGGAAAGAACCAATGTGTCATTTATGAAAAAAATGAACATTTAATATGCTGAGTCAATGCTGATCATTTCTGACTCGTTGCTGAGTCAATAGGATAATTTTATCTTGACTGAACGGTTGTGGTCATTTCTAGGGTTAATCAAACGGCCTAAATTAATCCTAAAATTCTATATATACAACCTAGCTCTTAACCTAATTCACACAATTAAACTTGGAGCCGTCACGCTACTGTAAGATAGCTTGGAATGGCTGCCGCCTAAAGCTTAAAGGCAAACAAAGCTAGAACAAATCTAATTCAAAACTAAGAATCAAAACAACGTCTACCCAAAGGAACGCATCTCAATTTCAGAACCTCAGATCTCAGAAAAACAAGACCATCTTGCGTTGTAAGTATAGTGGCTCTATAGATGGGAATGCGATTAAGACATGATTTGATGTAAATTGTAATATGGAATTATATCAGTGTTGATGATGTTGTTTTATATTTGTTAATTTTGATAATTTGAATGTTGTGGTGATTGAATCTTTTATGTATTGTGAATCAAACAATCAACACCTTATGCGAATTGTATGTATACAGTTAGATCTAAATATATGCTAATGCAAGTTATAGGTTGCAAGTTAGATTTACACAAATATTTATATGATTCATGTAGGCTCTATGTATATATGTTTTAAACCAATTGTGCCTACATGACTAGAATAGATCTATATTCACATGTTCTTATGCAAGTGAGAACTTATAATCGGATCTATGTCAAGATCCGTTTAGGATTGATATGAAAGTTTATTGTTAGATCTATGTTTATACATATGTGTTGCAAGTTCACACCCTTAAGTGGTTGTCAAAGTTATACATATAGTTTTGTCTTACGCCAGTTTTATGTTTGAGGTTATGCCTAGACCTATGCATTAACACGTTATACCATGTTGTAGTGGATTCATATGACACCTATTAGGTTATACTATGTTATACCTTTATGTTAGGCTAAAACTATATGATTCATGTGACACCTATTTAACAAGGTCCAATATTTATATGCAAGTTTGTGACATGTTATGCAATGTTACGATATTCATGTCGATTATTTTGCAAGTTCACACCTATGATGTTCGTATTGATTATGTCGAGAATGCCAAGTTTACACCTATGACATGTTTATGTTAATGAGTTATTTTTATGCCAATTTTGTGTACGCTAAATTAGGCTAAGTTTTTAGCCTAATATTATATGTCAAAATCATGCAGACGGAAAATTAGGCTAAGATTGTTAGCCTAATATTTAGACGGGGTAACGTTGGGTAAAATTGGTAATTATAGGAAACTTGACATAAATTGGTTAAAAATCACATAAGTGATTTATGGCATAAAATGGTATTAATTAGATACCTAAACTAATGAGATTGATTGGAAACAAATTTGGCAGTAACTTGAATTTGAATAATTTACATAACTAAAATGTAAATTAGAAAATACGAATATGCTTACCCGATGTTGGATTGCGTTGTGATGTAAACCTGCGCGGACCCGCCCGGCTGTCCAGTAATCACAACAATACCTATCCAATGTGAGAGGTTAAGGCATTGGGCCCAATAAAGACCCGAGGTTAGACTGAGTTATGGCGTAAGACTGCCCGGAACCGACCGGCATACAGGCAGCCACAACAATACCTGTCTAATGTGAGTGGTTGGTGCTTTAATAAGACAATTAAAGCTAAGTTAGGATTGGTAGGGTTAAGTTAATCTGAACACTTAACCAACTTAACATGTTAACAAGACAAGACTTGTAGGGGCTAAGTAACTAAGAAAACACTTAGCCAATTTAACATGTTAACTAGACTAGAAGGTGAGGTTAAGTAAAGTTAATACACTTAACCAATTTAACATATTAACTAGACTAGAGAGTGAGGTTAAGTAAATTCAGGACACTTAACCGTTATAACCTGATAATTAGATAAGTGGGTGAGGTTAAGTAAATTTAGAATACTTAACCATTATAACACGTTAGCTAGATAAGTGGGCAAGGTTAAGTAAATACACTTAGCCAATTTAATATGTTAGCTGGACTAGAGGGTGGGGTTAAGTAAACTTAGAACATTTAACCATCATAGTGTGATAAATTGAACAGGGTTAAGTTGAAACATGAAGGGACAATACTTAACCATTAGAACATGTTAATTAAAAAGATGTTAGGGTTAAGTTAACTAAGGGAACACTTAACCGTTATAACATGTTAGTTAAAACAGATGGGCAATGTTAGGTTAAAAGGGACACTTAACCAATACAAGGTGAATGGGTAGGGTTAAGTAATAAGAAATACTTAACCAATATAACTTGGTTTGTTATAAGGTTAAGTCAACGTGAATTACTGATAACACTTAACCAGTTTAACATGAAAAATGAATGGGTTAAGTTAACTTGTATCGACTAATGACACTTAACCAATCCAACTTGACGAGAAAGAGAACTAAGTAGTAAACCTAAGTTGAAAGGGGCTAAGTAGTAAACCTTAGTTAAGAAAACGACGATTCAGGAAACTAAGTGGTAAACATTAGTTAGGAAAACTAAGTAGTAATCCTTAGTATAACACGAGGAGGAGCGAACGTCCATCTGATCTTAAAGAAGGCTCCAACGAATTGGGTTACGAAGCCCTAGGCTTCGAGGGACGTGAGGGTACTCTTGGTATCCCTCTGTGAGAATGCAGATGATCCGCCTGGGCTCACAGAGGTTAAGGTCTGCGTTAGAAGAACCAAGGGGATGCCTTGGTTGCAATATAAGGCAACCTAAAGATGAGGATGGACCAGCGTGATTCGGCGGGACAAATGGCCCTGTGATAGCGACCCGTCGTCTACCTACCATCTTGAGTCAGTCGACATACGCATGCGGAAGGACAGAGAACCCCCAACAGACCATATACTTGCTATCTAGTTATGGGTGAGGTTGGCCAATAGGAAAGTGGCGCATAGGTGGCAGGAGTATAGTTCTCGTGCTTGATTTTCTTAGATTGCCTTTCATTAGTTGAGGGAGGGGTCAGGTGGGACCATAGCCACTGAAAAAACAGACCTTAGCATCTGCATCGGCAGATATCTGAAAGCTCCCGACCGAGTTTCGTGTTTCTAGAATAGCCCTGCCTTGGGACTCGGGTCGCACATTTCAGGACATGTGCATTTAGACAGCGATAAACGATTCGCGACACATACGTGGGGAAAGTCTAGGAAAATATACCACTCTAGGTAGTCTGTCCTAGACTAGGGGCATCGTTCGACAGGTAGCATAATCCCTAGTTGAATCTAGGTGGCATAAATCCTGAATCCGAGAAGTATTAGATAAGTCGCATAAACCCTAGTTGAATATAGGAAGCGCTCGATAAGAAAACCCTAGATTAGATCTAGGTAATAAATAATAGATGTACATCTAAAGGCAACCGCAATTACAGGGATTGGGATCACGTTATCATATTTATACAGATTACTAGTTGGGATACTAGTTAGGTGGTGCAAAGATATAGAATGGGGTGTGATGGTATATTCGGTTTAAACTGTCTTGCTTTGGTTTATATTAGTCTGTTATTCTGGTACTGTCCCATTTTCCAGTTTACTCCTGTCATGAACTTTATCCTGTTCACATGCTAAAAGCCACTAGACTTACTCAGGCTTTATGTCTGACTCTGTTTTTCTTTCGTCTTCTTTTCTTCCGATCTCCCCCCCCCCCCCGGTAGTCAGGGAGGGAATAACTCTGCTTAGTATGGACAGTTACTCTTTCCAAGCTTAAAGACTCTTGGATATATCGCTTCAGACTCTCTTTTCTGCTGCTATGGCTGGCTTATGCTACATTGGGGAATATAAATGTTATTTTATGCTTCTTTATTTTGTAAGACAAATGATACTCTGGTATTGGAAAGCAATTGTTGTACAAACTATTTTATCAATAAAGTAAAGTTTTATTTTCCGCTGTTTTAATTTTGTCTGTCTTGTAATTTATCTGCATCTTTTACCTTAAATGCTCCACAGAACTTAGTGCATTCCCTTTGTGAGTGACACTAACGGATGTGGGGTGTTACACGTGGTATCAGAGTTGAAGGTTACCGGATCAGATAAAAGATCTGAAAAATTATTTTCAAAACGGTTTAAAAAAAAGAAGCATTTTCAAAAGAAAAGATTTGGTTTAAAGGCATATTCCCCAAAGCCATACGCACTATCTTCTGATTCTCTGCTTGAATTCTTGTCCCCTTCTTTCTTGAGTCTTTGGGGCTCCTGGCTTTCTGGGAGGTAACCTCATCGCAGCATGGTTCCGTAAGCTTGATAAGACTACGATACCTATCGAAGGGCGAATCAGTGCCCGACTTCCATCTATAGTCGCGGTAGTTTCACCTGCGGCTAATTTTCTTCCAAGCTTTGTAGGGTTCTTTGTGCGATAGAGGTAGCTTTAGAGAGAATTGTAAACATGTTACACAAGGATGGTAAAGGTGGGAGATGAATAATTGTGGCAGGTGCCCTAGGTAGGAAGAAAGACTGACCTTAAGAGAGGTAAAAAGTACATAGCAACCTTTAGCTTTAGACCCTCAGATTTGTAACATGATGGATAAGCTAAGTAGAGGAGAGATCTCTAATCATCTTAGTATATACACTAGTATCAAGGTTAACATCTGTTTATCTTGGAAATGGAGGTGAAGAAGCTTTGCAATCATGAAGTTAAATTAGATAAGGTACCGTATAGTGAAGCTCAAGAAGGTGCGACATATAAGACTGGAGACTAGACACGAGCATCATACCCTTTTTCTTAAGGGTATATCCCTGATCTCTTTTTCTAGGAATTTTATGCATACTTTCTAGCTTTTAAGGTATATCCTCTAAGACGTATCATCGATCCTTAGGTAGAAGCCAATGGATGTAAACATGTATTTGAAACATGTTATGATTGATGGTTGCAAGTGGTTGCTCGTGAATGCATATACACACCATAGGCGCTAGAAAAACTCAGTCACTTTCATATTGCATTCGCATATATGTATTTGTTTACAGATTGAACTCAATGTGTTATCATACAGATGTTGCATTTGAGTGAATGATTGTGCACTCATATAGAAATGATATGTATTATTAGGATTGCATACATGATTGGACGCATGGCACTGACATAATTCACATTAAGGAGGTCGACTGAATCAGTAGACCGCCTGATTTTGCATTAGATAAAGACATATACACACACTATGCATATAAATATGAAAGCATTTACAAATCTTTTTAAGGACAATGAACGCCTGTGATTGAATGGTTGAGTAGATGGGTGATTGGATGGTAGGACACATTCTTCCTAACTTGAAGATTTCGGGGGCGAAATCCTTTTAAGAAGGGGAGAATGTAACACCCCGTAATTCTGTAACATTAAGTTTCACAAATTAAAGTATAATTAAATTTTAAAAGAAGAATTAAGGGAAATAGGTTACGCCATTGCGTTCGTCTCGAAATTCTGCTTGAGATAGAGTCCGAGTTTGCGTAAATTGGACTCCGTATGAAAAAGATATCATTAAATTAAATATTGCAGCAAAACATGAAAAAAGAGGAATGAGAAAATAATAATGTTTAGCATTTTTCTAACTTTTGTAAGCAAAAGACTTAGTAGCTTATTTGGTTGGAACACATGACTTGCATACATGAGGTACAGAGTTCGATTCCCGCCAGCGCCCTATTTTTGTTTTAGGGGAATGGCTTAAAATAGCCTAGTGTGAACGCAGTTCAAAATGTGGTTTAGTTTGAAAATGGGTAATTGGGAAGATAGATAAAAAGAAAAAAAATGAATATATATATATATATAATATATATACGCATATATATATATATATATATATATATGACGTGTACGCATCATGTAGCGTACGTTGCGCATTTTTGGTTGTCAAGGATTGTTTTTTTAAATGGCCTTCCCCAATTGGATTTATGACAAATTAAAAGTAAGAAAAAATTTATTCATATATATATATATATAAATATTTATATATGGGTAATTAATGTAAATAGTAAAGGGAAAATGCATCTATTAAATACGTATTTACGTTTGAATTGATTGACAATAAATAATAAAAAGAAAAGATGAACATTAGAATATCACTTTTGTTATGTTAACATTAGAATAACATTTCGTTAAGAAATGTATATTTAGATTAAAATATTTATTCAGATTAAATTGACATTTCAGTTAAGAAATGTTCATTTAGCTAATGCTTTGTTAAAAATAAAAAAATGTCCTTTTGGTTATGATATATTAGGAAAGAACCAATGTGTCATTTATGAAAAAAATGAACATTTAATATGCTGAGCCAATGCTGAGTCATTTCTGACTCATTGCTGAGACAATAGGATAATTCTATCTTGACTGAACGGTTGTGGTCATTTCAAGGGTTAATCAAACGGCCTAAATTAATCCTAAAATTCAATATATACAACCTAGCTCTTAACCTAATTCACACAATTAAACTTGGAGCCGTCACGCTGTTGTAAGATAGCTTGGAGTGGCCGCCGCCTAAAGCTTAAAGACAAACAAAGCTAGAACAAATCTAATTCAAAACTAAGAATCAAAACAACGTCTACCCAAAGGAACGCATCTCAATTTCAGAACCTCAGATCTCAGAAAAATAAGACCCCTCTTGCGTTGTAAGTATAATGGCTCTTTATATGGGAAAGCGATTAAGACATGATTTGATGTAAATTGTAATATGGAATTATATCAGTGTTGATGATGTTGTTTTATATTTGTTATTTATGATAATTTGGAAGTTGTGGTGATTGAATCTTTTATGTATTATGAATCAAACAATCAACACCTTATGCGAATTGTATGAATACAGTTAGATCTAAATATATGCTTATGCAAGTTATAGCTTGCAAGTTAGATTTACACAAATATTTATATGATTCATGTAGGCTATATGTATATATGTTTTAAACCAATTGTTCCTACATGACTAGAATAGATCTATATTCACATGTTCTTATGCAAGTGAGAACTTATAATCGGATCCATGTCAAGATCCGTTTAGGATTGATATGAAAGTTTATTGTTAGATCTATGTTTATACATATATGTTGCAAGTTCACACCCTTAAGTGGTTGTCAAAGTTATACATATAGTTTTGTCTTACGCCAGTTTTATGTCTGAGGTTATGCCTAGACCTATGCATTAACATGTTATACCATGTTGTAGTGGATTCATATGACTCCTATTAGGTTATACTATGTTATACCTTTATGTTAGGCTAAAACTATATGATTCATATGACACCTATTTAACTAGGCCCAATATTTATATGAAAGTTTGTGGTATGTTATGCAATGTTATGATATTCATGTCGATTATTTTGCAAGTTCACACTTATGATGTTCATATTGACTATGCCGAGAATGCCAAGTTTACACCTGTGACATGTTTATGTTAATGAATTGTTTTTATGCCAATTTTGTGTACGCTAAATTAGGCGAAGTTTTTAGCCTAATATTATATGTCAAAATCATGCGGACGGGAAATTAGGCTAAGATTGTTAGCCTAATATTTAGACGGGGTAACGTTGGGTAAAATTGGTAATTATATGAAACTTGACATAAATTGGTTAAAAATCACATAAGTGATTCATGGCATAAAATGGTATTAATTATATACCTAAACTAATGAGATTGATTGGAAACAAATTTGGCAGTAACTTGAATTTGAATAATTTACATAATTAAAATGTAAATTAGAAAATACGAATATGCATAACCCGAGGTTGGATTGAGTTGTGATGTAAACCTGCACGGACCCGCCCGGCTGTCCAGTAATCACAACAATACCTATCCAATGTGAGAGATTAAGGCATTGGGCCCAATAAAGACCCGAGGTTAGACTGAGTTGTGGTGTAAGACTGCCCGGAACCGACCGGCATACAGGCAGCCACAACAATACCTGTCTAATGTGAGTGGTTGGTGCTTTAATAAGACAATTAAAGCTAAGTTAGGATTGGTAGGGTTAAGTTAATCTGAACACTTAACCAACTTAACATGTTAACAAGACAAGAATTGTAGGGGCTAAGTAACTAAGAAAACACTTAGCCAATTTAACATGTTAACTAGACTAGAAGGTGAGGTTAAGTAAAGTTAATACACTTAACCAATTTAACATATTAACTAGACTAGAGGATGAGGTTAAGCAAATTCAGGACACTTAACCGTTATAACCTGATGATTAGATAAGTGAGCGAGGTTAAGTAAATTTAGAATACTTAACCATTATAACACGTTAGCTAGATAAGTGGGCAAGGTTAAGTAAATACACTTAGCCAAATTAATATGTTAGCTGGACTAGAGGGTGGGGTTAAGTAAACTTAGAACACTTAACCATCATAGTGTGATAAATTGAACAGGGTTAAGTTGAAACATGAAGGGACAATACTTAAACATTAGAACATGTTAATTAAACATATGTTAGGGTTAAGTTAACTAAGGGAACACTTAACCATTATAACATGTTAGTTAAAACAGATGGGCAAGGTTAGGTTAAAAGGGACACTTAACCAATACAAGGTGAATGGGTAGGGTTAAGTAATAAGAAATACTTAACCAATACAACTTGGTTTGTGATAAGGTTAAGTCAACGTGAATTACTGATAACACTTAACCAGTTTAACATGACAAATGAATGGGTTAAGTTAACTTGTATCGACTAATGACACTTAACCAATCCAACTTGACGAGAAAGAGAACTAAGTAGTAAACCTTAGTTGAAAGGGGCTAAGTAGTAAACCTTAGTTAAGAAAACGACGATTCAGGAAACTAAGTGGTAAACCTTAGTTAGGAAAACTAAGTAGTAATCCTTAGTATAACACGAGGAGGAGCGAACGTCCATCTAATCTTAAAGAAGGCTCCAACGAATTGGGTTACGAAGCCCGAGACTTTGAGGGGACGTGAGGGTACTCTTGGTATCCCTCTGTGAGAATGCAGATGATCCGCCTGGGCTCACAGAGGTTAAGGTCTGCGTTAGAAGAACCAAGGGTATGCCTTGGTTGCAATATAAGGCAACCTAAAGACTAGAATGGACCAACGTGATTCGGCGGGACAAATGGCCCTGTGATAGCAACCCGTCGTCTACCTACCATCTTGAGTCAGTCGAGATACGCATGCGGAAAGGCAGAGAACTCCCAACAGACCATATACTTGTTATGGGTAAGGCTGACCAATAGGAAAGTGGAGCATAGGTGGCAGGAGTATAGTTCTCGTACTTGATTTTCTTGGATTGCCTTTCATTAGTTGAGGGAGGGGTCAGGTGGGACCATAGCCACTGGAAAAATAGACCTTAGCATCTGCATCGGCAGATATCTGAAAGCTCCCGACCGAGTTCCGTGTTTCTAGAATAGCCCTGCCACGGGACTCGGGTCGCACATTTCAGGACATGTTCATCTAGACAGCGATAAACGATTCGCGACACATACGTGGGGAAAGTCTAGGAACATATACCACTCTAGGTAGTGTGTCCTAGACTAGGGGCATCGTTCGACAGGTAGCATAATCCCTAGTTGGACCTAGGTGGCATAAATCCTGAATCCGAGAAGTATTAGATAAGTCGCATAAACCCTAGTTGAATCTAGGAAGCGCTCGATAAGAAAACCCTAGATTAGATCTAGGTAATAAATAATAGATGTACACCTAAAAGCAACCGCAATTACAGGGATTGGGATCACGTTATCATCTTTATACAGATTACTAGTTGGGATACTAGTTAGGTGGTGCAGAGATATAGAATGGGGTGTGATAGTATATTCGGTTTAAACTGTCTTGCTTTGGTTTATATTAGTCTGTTATTCTGGTACTGTCCCATTTTCCAGTTTACTCCTGTCATGAACTTTATCCTGTTCACATGCTAAAAGCCACTAGACTTACTCAGGCTTTATGTCTGACTCTGTTCTTCTTTCGTCTTCTTTTCTTCCATCCCCCCCCCCAAGGTAGTCAGGGAGGGAATAGCTCTGCTTAGTATGAACTGTTACTCTTTCCAAGCTTTAAGACTCTTGGATATATCGCTTCAGACTCTCTTTTCTGCTGCTATGGTTGGCTTATGCTACATTGGGGAATATAAATGTTATTTTATGCTTCTTTATTTTGTAAGACAGATGATACTCTGGTATTGGAAAGCAATTGTTGTACAAACTATTTTATCAATAAAGTAAAGTTTTATTTTCCGCTGTTTTAATTTTGTCTGTCTTGTAATTTATCTGCATCTTTTACCTTAAATGCTCCACAGAACTTAGTGCATTACCTTTGTGAGTGACACTAACGGATGTGGGTGTTACAATAGGTGAGAAGGCAGCAGACTCGGGAAAGATTTGTAGGTTCCACAACCAACCCGGTCATACTGCAAATGAATGTAGGCACCTCAAAAGCTTGATTGAGGAGTTGATTCAGAAAAACAGACTGCAACAATATGTGAAGAATCCTCAAGCTGTAGATCCTTCTGCAACTCCCGAGGGGCAAGGGCATCAAATGATCAGTCCAATCCAAACAACAAGGCTCCTGCTCAAACCGATCCAAGGTCAATAATCAACTAAGAATCAATGATTGGTGCTCCAATTTCAATGACTCAGAATAAGCGATCAACATCGCTACCGCCCTATTTCCTGCTTTATTTCATGCTTTACTTCGTATTTTACTTTCTGTTATATTCAAAACTTCTTGTAAACAGTCTGTAATAATCTAAAAGTAAGATACTGAACATTTTCTTTGTAACTAACAACACATTTCATCATATTTGCCTGAGTAAATCTCTTACTTGCAGTATTCTTGATAATTCAAAATTTGCTAAAAGACGATTTCTTACTAACAGGCTATCCGACAAACGCTAGCTTTCTTGAAACCCGATGCGATGTGGCAACCCTAATAACACCAACTCAAGCGGCGAGTGCAAAAAACATCAGCATGCATAAATGTAACGATTGAAAGCGCCACCTTGGAAAGTGAACGAGAGGTGTTGCCAAAGGTCAAACGGTGGAGAGTTTGGCAAGCGGATCCAAGGTTGCAAGTTCCAGTCATCCTGCATCCAACTGCAATCACTTTCCATAGTCAAGTGCATCTAGCCGGGAATCAATGTTCGCTCCATAGACTAACGCAAACCCTTGCAAATCCCAAAGGGTCATAACCTCTCAGTCCGGCTGCGATCGCTTACCATAGTTAAGCGTATCCGACATGATGATTGATGGGCAACTTGTGGAACTGCACAAATAAAAGTCCCTCCATAGCAAGGGCACCCTCCATATCAAGGGTAGAAGTCCCTCCATAGCAAGGGCGCCCTCCATAGCAAAGGTAAAAGACCCTCCATAGCAAGGGTAAGTCAAAAGTCCTCCCATAGCAGAGGCAAAATGAAGTCCATCCACAATAAAGGCAAGTTTAAAATTTTGTCCTCCCATAAGAAGAGGCAAAATTGAAAATCCCAAAGACCTCTACAGGGGCACCCAATTGATTGTCAGTATCAGGAAGCACCTGATCTGATTACGACAAACATTGGGCTGCAACCAAAGTGCTCCTTGAGGGCATTCCTTCAGAGCCTATCAACGCTTGGATTAATCGGTAGAATTGAGTGACGAAAGCCTCCAATGCCTGAATTTACCAAGCTAACTGTAGACGAAGTTCAGATCTTAACCAATTAACTTGCGTAGTGTCTGAATATACCAGATGCGACAAGTGTTAGATTTTAGCTGAAGCGGGTGCACGAAATCCAAAATACTTCCCACAGTGAAGACTAATGACAACCTCCTAAGCGGGGGCATGAATATCTAAAACTTCGCTGAGAGAAGCAGAGAATAAATTATAGATGCATATTTCAAAAATGTGGAATAATGTATATCATTATATAAATCATTAAAATAACGAGTTTTGAAATGCACAGTTGACTTTAGTCTATTAGTTGATTTTAAGCGTTAATGCGAATTCGAATTCGAATATCATATTTGTGCAAATAATACTCAATGATTTTTAAACCATTGAGTAAAGCAATCATGTACAAACACTTTATTCAATTCAAAATAAAATTCGCTATAATTCATTTTTAATGATTAACTAATCCACTATCGATATGGACAGTCGATGGTGAGTATGCGTCCAGAATTATATAATTGCTTGTTTTAATTACATAACAGGTGAAATGAAGCATATGAATTCATCGTATGATCTGCTATACCAAACAAAAGGCTATAACTGAATCTCAATGCAGAATGTGTTCATTTCGAAGCCTGCATTTCTCGCAAGTAAAAAAATAAAAGCTTCGAGAGGCAAATGTAAACCACGCTTCTAACACAGTTCAGAAAACGATGGTCCGGACAGATCTCAAAATGCGCGAGCAGTAACTTGATCAAGCATAATACGGACAATCTCTATACGGTCGCGCAATACGACTCGGTCGCGTACTTCGACTCGGTCGCGCGCTACAACTCTATCACATGCCGCATATCGGTCACACTGCATCTCGGTCGCGCATTACATTTGCTCGACCAAGTACATCGGCTCCATGATCGATCACATCTGTTCGACCAAGTTACTCAGCACACACATGACAGGATTGACTTGAAGATTTCAGCGTTTAAGCCATAAGTACAGTCTTCGTATGTCCATAGATCAACTCTTTGTGTTCTGAAAAAATATATTGTACATATTTACACATCATACTTGCGAGGATCAGCTCATATTTGGTTATATACAAATATGCTTGAATTAATACAGATGGGTTCACTAAAAATGATGTTCCAAATGGCGCCATAACATATATAAAGACACACAAGAGTCATTTATTTCAGTACATAGGCCAGCCATGAATGTTATTAACACGGGTCGATCTTCAATTTTGTATGGGTCGGTTCTCTCCTACATGGATCGTTAAAGCCTTCCCATGCAAGATGACGTGGCAACATGAATCTTGTCACAAGTGTGAATATAGCAACGAGTCCATAAAAATGATAAGTCTATATTGATATTCATGTTGCATAATGTAAAGCATATCTGCTTGGTTAAACATGTCTTGACATGTGGAATCTTTATGTAAGGGTCGTCCATGGCCTGATAGTATGACACGCGGGGCAAGCACTTTATGAAAAGGAGCAGACATGCAAATATGACAATGTATCCGAAGTTTACAGGGTCAGTCCTGTAATAAATTAAGTGTTCAGTCAGCAACATAATTGGTTTAGGGTTGCTTGCTCACGAATGTAAGGGACACTCGCACATAAGTCCTAGTCGAGCAAAGCAAAGAAGTGGTGGTCGTGCAAGCTTCTCCAAATATGGTAAAGCATCGCCTCTCCACACTTGGGTCAAGCAAACCATGATACTGGGACGAGCAGGCATTATATAATGTGAAACACTGGTGCCAAAATGAATGGCAATTGTGTAATATTTGTACCCTAAATGGTACAGTATAAATATACAAAGAACGATGGCAAAAGTGTGAATACTGTGACGGCAAGGAATCTCGCTCGGTCCGAACCAGTCGCTAAACCGACCCAGACCGGTCGAAATGCCCTATCGTTTTGAGAACACGACAAAATAGAACGTATACAAAAGAACATTTCACTGTATATTACAACAATGCATCAGATTACAAGAATATACAGAGTATAAATGAATATTACACAGAAATATCAGAGATTTAAATTACATTTAAATACATAGCAGCGGAAAATAATACTATACACAACTAGAAGAGATATACGGATACAAAGCTTTCCGGATATCGTTCCAGCTGTAAACCGGGATCCTGTGAATATAAATCTGCAAAACCAAAACTACTAGCTGCCCGTGTCGAAAAATAGGGGCACCCAGAGTTTAGGTTAAAACAATAAACTTCAGGTCAGTCATGTGACTGGTGTGAGAACTAAAGCAGTTATTTATCTTTATTTTTAAAGTTAGGTAAATCAAGGGACCACGCCGTATAACACGGAACGGGTTTCCTCCCAAGAATACCGGTGCATAAAACAAACAGCGCAATGCTAAATAAAGAAAAATGAAGCTATTATAAGACCCAGTTCCCATCACACAATGCAACGCAAGCCGGAGGATAGGGTTTTTACCTTATAATAGCCAAGAATGCTTGATACGTTTAAAACAAATCGTTTGATACTATTGTAAGTGCATAGTGTATAAAACAACTTCAAATCATAAGTATCAATCATAGGCGGAGAAGAGCAGGAGGGGGTCGCGGGTTTCTAGTGGATCGGAGGGGCTCGTCGATCGAGAAGGAGGGGATCGTCGTTCAAAGGGGGGGTCTGGCGGTGGCGGCGTTCTGAGGGTGGGCGGCGGTGGCGTGCGGTGACAGGGGGGCGGCGCGAGGGTGATTTCGACTCTTAGGGTTTTTATTTTATTTTATTTTATTTTAATCTGAATCGAATGAACGGGGGGGGGGGGGGTAAAGGAGAAAAGAAGGGTTTTTTTTTATTATTATATTTTATTTACTTTATTTTCAAAAAGTAATCTTTTTTATTCAATCTCCTAACGAGACCCAACGACCGCCGCTCCTAGCTAATTACCCCCATTCCGAACACAATGGGATATGTATCGTAAGCTGATTCGATCGTTTGAATCAGTTTCCGTCAAAATCTACATATAACTCTATATATTGAATTTGAAGGCGCATTTCAATTTACCGGGGTCACATACTGACTAGAAAAATTCCGGAAAAATATTTTCTAGCTTCGTATTGACGATACGGTCCTAACAAAACTAGTTTCGTCGAATTCTGAGACCGTTGGAAAAATGGCCAATTTCAAGTCGATTAAAATCAACTGAAACTGGTCAAACGCGTTTTCCTTTGCCACGCTCACATATTGATTCGAAAAATTATGAAATTTGGAATCTAGCAATAACTTTACATCACGGACCCAACAAAACTGGTTTCGTCGAAATCCGAGGTCGTTTGCAAAATTGCTATTTTTAAGGGCCTTATATATATAAAAATATATATAAATTCCACAGCGACTATTTCTAATTTTAAACTGGACATATCTTATCATTTCTAAGATGAAATCTCAGTTTGTTAACTTCGTTACAAAGATATAGTTATACAGATTTAAATATTTCTTGTTTCGTTCAATTCTGACTTATATTGAATTCTGTATATTCATTTGAAATTAGAAATCGAATTTTCGAACTACCGCGCCATTTTCAATTCCTTTTATAATTATATATAATTATTATATATTCTAACGACGACGTATATAATATATACGTTCTAATTATATTCAAAATAAATTTCTCGTCGATATTATTTAAAATAATTCATTTTAAATATCCAAATTCGCTAAAATTGCCAAAATAAAATTTTTAAACTGGCCCAGATTTTCCGGGTTATTACAAATACTGATCCCATTTTTCACTAGAAGACAAAGCACGTGAAGAATAGAAGTCTCCCATGTGTTGTTGACAGCAGAGTCGGTTGTTCCAGCAAATTCAAGGTCGCTCGTTCATTCCACTTTCTGGCCGGTCGTTCAACAATTCAGTACAGATGTTTCCAGCTAGCTCCAACTGTCCGGTGGCAGTTCTGTAAATACATCGGCATGCGACCCAAAACCTGAACACCATAATTACAGAATTGCCACCTGGTCCAAACTTTTCCTATAAATACCCCCTTTCACAACCATTCAAAGGACCTATCCTTCCACCCTAAAGGGATGCCCAAATCACTTCTCCACTGTTCTCAAGCACACTAAGCTCTCTCCAAACTCCATTAATGGCCACCAAAGCCCACTTCATCTTCCTCCATCACCAAATGAACCAAGTCCCCCCTTCCTCCATTAGAGGTTTCTCCGATCTCTCCAACTGCCTTCAAGCTCCATTCACGCCATCTACAAGCCTAGATCCGCCATCTCTAGTCCTAGATCTGCCATTCTACTTCTCTCCCAACCTCCACTAATCCCCTTCTGAGCTTCGATTCACATCTCAACCGCTATGGACCCATCGTTGATCCACTAAGTGCTCAAATCGTAGAACAAACACTCTCATGCTCATCGCATTCAAAGGATCCAATCACTTCCATAACGGATTAGAGAGAATCAAGTCATTAAAGAGAGGAAAATTATTGTAAAAAGGGAGAATGGTCCAAAATGAGATATATGAGATGATGAACTTTGTAAATCTCTCACATGATAATGAAATGGCTTCCAAAGTGGACGTAGGTCTACTATAGATCAAACAACTATGAAAATCTTTGTGTATATACTTACTTTTTCCTGCTTGTTTGGGATTGTGACTCCTTTTAACCTCTAACCATATTAGTGAAGTACGGTTTACGTACCTTTGGTGTTGAAACATTTTTTGGTTTAAACAGATTTGAAGGACCAAAATCAGTCAATGCCTCGAGTTAATCATCATCATTAGAGAGAGTTTATGCCGCGATTTGAAGAAGAATGGAACCTTAATTTTGGATTTCACATAGGCCCTTAATACAAGAGGAGGCAAATCTAATTTTATGTGGTTGAGTACAAAGAAAAGGGGATAGAGGAAATGACGGAGGGTTTCGTCTGCCATTTTTTGTTTTTACTTTTTAAAGAAGAGAAGGCACGAGAAATGATTTTGGGAGAAGCGTTTTTTCGTGATTGAAGATAATACGTATATTTTTTTAAAAGGTGGACATCGGTTGTTTTAACAACCGATGTTTAAAGAAACATGTAAAAGATAGACATCGGTGGTTTTACCAACTGATGTTAAAAGGTGATGTCTAAAGTTTTTTTTATAACAGAGCAATAGACATCAGCTATTTTAATAAGTGATGTCTATGAAAACTTTTAACATCGATAAAAAAATATCGATATTAAAAATTCCTTTAACATCGGTGGTTTTAGTAATCGATGATTAAACACCGATGTTGTAGCCACTATTCTTAGTAATGCAAGCTAACCATTCAAAAATAATCAAGGGAGCTAAATGGGCTAAACACCCCAACTCAAGCCCAAAACTAAGTTATTAGTATTAATTAAACATAAATTTACTATTTTAAGAATTAAACACTTGTTAGACACTTAATTAAACACTACTAATTTCACTAAAAATCTGTAACGAACCAGAAAATTCGATGCTAAATTTTTTGACATAACTACAACCTGTGTCCAAAACTCGAGTACCAAAAATCCAGAACGTTAAAGAAAGAAGTTAGGGGGTGAGATAAGAAAGAAAGAAAGATTAGAATAGAAGAAAAAGGAGAACTAAACACAATACACAATCTCACATCGCAGCGGAATAAAATATAATATAGAAATAACTCTTTATTGAAACTTGAAATAACACTTACAATTTGTCAGAGTACAACGGACAGTCAATTCATCTGGATAGTTATAAGTCTGTCCTCATTTACAACACACAGTGGAATACTATATATATATATATATCATACGTTTGATCTCCTTCAGCTCGTCTCCCGGAATCTGTATCATCTTACCCTGAACCTGTACAACTCGGTCTGACCCAACTGGGTCTAACCCGAGCATTACAAACGCCACAGGTCGGTCTGGTGAACTAGCATGAGAAAAATCCACTAAATTATTGGTATCATCCATCTTGATTTTATAATTAAAAATTCTTTCGAAAGAAAATGATAATCATAAGATCAATCCACACATAAACATGGACGGTTTTTACCTTACGATAACCCAAAATAGTTTTTGAAATCATAATTATTCTAATATTATGATAGTGTCTAAATACAAATAAATATCAATCTAGCAGAACGCTTGCATCTCACGCTCTACATATATAGTATACAATCAAAACCGTGGGCGCTTATTGGAGATTGGATTTCCAGCTATGACAAGGTATGGAACCACCTTCCGATAGTGTATCTCTAGTGGGGAATACACTGAGTTCAACAAGAACATCTTGCAACCCGGACCACACTTGACCGACCACTCATTTCTCTTGAGTGTATCGAATATATTATCACCTATGGTTGGTACCAACATAACCGTTCCCGCGAGATATAGAAGCGAAAAGAGTAACAAATGTGAATATTCTCTAGATAGTGACAAAACACCCTAATGGGGCGACCCACATAGCCATGTTGCCTGCCCGATTTCTGTCATTTCCCAGTTGTGAGGCTTGAGGTTATAATCGTATTTCTAGATCATCTGGCCACCATTCACTTTGAATGCCACATCGTCCATCGGAAAATCACTAATTGATTTCCCCAAAATTACTCAGATTGTTAGGCTAAAGAAGTTTCCCTTCTTTGCCACCAACTTCGTACGTTTGGAGAAATCAACGTACGTAATCCCTTTGGAAATACTCTGTCAGACATTCATCCAAACAAGTTGCCCTGGGACTGGGCAAACCGAATGCACTCTCCTACTGCATCCTAGGAATCAGCCCCTGGATCAGTAGCGAGTAGTCCTTGCCATCCGCCGATTTCGACCACGGCATGATCACCATCAAAATATCTCCGGGCGCGACTCCAGAGAATTCGACCAGTAGTCCTTTCGCTTATGAAGATCTACGGTCTTCACTGCTCCATCTCAATCCGTATATTCTACATTTACGTATCAGTTAGTTCGGAATGGTTTTCGAATAAATTCGATCCCGATCTTTCCGTACTAACCATCGTATATGCCAGATTTAATAGTCGGTTATTTAACTATCAAATAAAACAACCATTCATTCATAAAAGAAAATTGAATTCACTGATTTAATATCCATTACCATTTTAGCCACTTTTCGATTAATCATTCATTTATTCAAAACTTCTCCATTTTTTTGATAATTGAAATACTCATTTCTCTTTTATATATGTATATATAAGCATATTCAAAAGCCCCTTTCATTTTAAAATACTTTTTAGCACGTATTTCTCAACTCGTTCATTATTCTCTAACCGTAAACTAGTAAGAGAATAATCCCCTAAATCTCAACCCCGAAGGCCGAAACTAACATTAGATCGACACTCAGAAAATCATTCTACTCACTAATCCCCAGTCAGTTATAATTTCCTAAACTCCATTTCTTAATTTCTAATGAATAAAAATTCCAGTTATTCATTATCACTTTAAATGAGACATTTATCTCAACTTATCATCTTTCAAATATTTTACTTACAAATCATATTTACAAAATCATTATCGAATATTCCATAAATATTCTTTATAATTACCTTGATAATTTTATTATAACTCATCTCCTTTATGTTAATAACTCATTCCATAAAAATATTCGTATATAAATATCATCTGCCAATCTTTACTATTCATAATTATTATTTATGAATCTTAGATAAAATTCTTTAATATAATCTTTTTATATTCCAATTTGGTTCGACTTGTATTCCATTAAAATTTATAAATTTAAAACAACTCTTACTTTTAATGATTCTCATTTTCAAAATATTTTGCTTTCCCCTTATTTGTCTTAATCGTTAACAATATCTCTTAATACAAGTTCACACTTGAGTCTTGTGGTCAATCTGAATTCATACTTGCAAATTTCAAGTTTTATTTCTATTTATAACTTCTATTGAGTTATTTTATAAAATCTCCTTTATATTTCCGTTGTAATTGGAAAATTTTAATCCATTTCAAATGTTAGTTTCAAACCACATTTCCACTTCCTTTATCGAATCCACGCTCAAATTATAACATTCTCAAAATACTTCCAATATATGGTTTTCACTTTTTATAAATGTCACTTATATAAAATCGAGTTCTCATATTATTTGTTAAAACAACATTTACTTTTCAATTCTATTTAGTTTGGTTTCTAAATAAACATTTCTATTTGGAAATAAATATTTTCTTTTAAGTTCTTTTTATATTTCAATTCTATTTTGAAGTCCATATTTTCCAAATTCTCAAACGGTAATCGTTCATTCCTTTATAAACATTGTTTATAAAATTGCCTCACTAACATATTTATGTAAACAAATCTTTTCCTTTAAACCGTATATATAATTCGAATTTCAAATGAACATTTCTATTTAAAAATAGAAATTTTCCCTTGAGACAATTTCAGTTTATTCTAAAATAACGGTTTATTTTACGATTCCCATTTCTTTTCCAATTTCATACACACTTCACTTTTTTCTCAGATTGCCAAAATAATAATACCACTTCTCATAATGTCGTCTATAAAATCACTTCTTCACGATAGTTATTTAAACAAATATTTGCTTTTAAATCCTATTTAATTTGGATTCTAACTAACCATTTTCATTTGAAATAAATAATTTAAAATTCTTTTTATATTCCAATTACTGTTTTGAAATCCATATATTATTATTTAGGAAATTTAAAATATCCCAAAATCAACCATCAGTGTTACTAACATATCCAAGTATACTACAACTGTCACAGGTTATAAAAACATCATATATGAGCATATATGTGAAAAACAAATAAATAAATGTTGAGGAATCCAGTTGGATCCCTCCAACCAGTTTTTCCTGCATCCATAGAAGTTAGTCAACAATAATAATACTCATCCTGCTTCGAGTCAGGATATCGTGGTATGGAAGGTCATCCACTATATATATATTGTGGGGCGCATAGAGAAATCATCCGCTAATGGTATCGCGGGCATCCGCTAATGATACTGCGGGAATTATCCAATCACCAATCACCAATATTATTTATGTATATTATTATTATATACTATAATTACTTTATATTAATCAATCTAGCAGCCAACAAGCAAAAAAATAAATTTGAAATTTTAAAAGTAGTTCCCAATAATTAACCGAGTGAGTTTAACTCACCTCGGTTTTGCATGTCGAATATCCAATTAATTTCTGAAATGTCTCAGCTACTTATCTACTTCCTTGTCTCGAATAAATTTATCGCCTACAATTATTTTATTCATCGATTAAAGATTTATTTTATTTTAAATTAACTACTAACAAATAAATAAATTAATTACTCTATGTATTTTTAATTTTGTAAAAACGTTTACCTGCTGCCTTGCACTAGCTCGTTCAACTACGAATGATCTTTAACAGCTCCAAAGTTGCGATCAGCCCCAAAACTTGTCATCAATTCACTTTGACTTTTCATCGAACAACTTATAAACAATTCCCATTTCTTTCTTTTTTCATAGATGGCACTGTCGACTGCTGCAATCATACCACCAAATTCAACTCACCTTTCACTGCAATGCCTCAAACCTCTTCAGACTAGATGACCACACAGTCTACTCCATCATACAGTCTCATCCATGTCATCCCATTTACCCAAAATCAAAGACCAAACTTTCGCATGCACCGTCCAAAATCACTCAGACCTCCTACTATCCTCCATCACCATTTCCCCAACATCCCGCACCAAACAGGACTGCCAAGCCACTGCCAAGCTTGCGGTTCACCATTCAAGACAAATCATACTCCTCGCCTTCAACCCAGACATTGTACCATCCCTCCCAAAACATCAATCGCATTCCCCAAAGTAATACAACGTCGAACTTCCCCCAGTTTACACAGTTTCACCATTAATTGTTAATCCTCCAACCATCACGTCCATCCTTATTTACCTCGCTTAACTTTAATCCACAAACTTCGCCATCCCCCAAATATCTATTTTAACACTGCATCCATTACCAAAAATAGCGATTGCACTCCAGCATCCCCTTCATACATTGATCGCACTCAAGGTAATTTACCACATTCCAATACAGATCGCACGCTCCTCAAATCACCAAATTCGCACTGCTCACTTCAATTGACTCCAGTATATCCGCACCTGTATTCCATCTTCCAGAAATCACTGTTGCAACCAAAAAAACAAGATCGATCTCCATTTTAAATCTGTCAGTGTCTCTTACCTGAATCGCAGTACCACATCACACATCACCATCTCGATGTCGAGCTCAGGGAACAATCGCGATTTTAACTGCGAGCATTTCAAGAAATTACGGTTGTCTTCGAGTTTGGTTTGAGCTTCAGAATTCATCGTGGTTTCTAATCGTGTTGAACGAAAACTTCGATTCCCCTTTTAACTATGATTTTCGATTTTTATTTTTATAGAGGAAAGATTTACGAATTGATTTGAGAAGGAAACAAGGTGAAAAGGTTTGAATTGGTCTGATTTAATTTCCAGTGGATCGATTGAATTAATAAAAGAAGAAAAGCATGGCAAAGGACTGAATGTCATAGTGCGTTTTGGAATGAAGAGAAAATACAAGGCGATTGGCTTTTTATAGAAGCCAAGGGGGAACGATAAGGATGGTGTCTTTCAGTAGGGCATGGCTTCAGTGTACGTTGATGTGAAGCTTCAGCGAGAAGGAAGAAATTCGGATGACGAAGAGGGAGGTTGTAGATTCACAGTAGGTCGTCCCCTATATTTCAATTTATTTTACTTAAATTTGTTTTATTTATTTTTAACAGATATGCCTTAAACAAAAATATCTGGTGATTTCGAACCCCTATTTCAGCGCAACAAACATCGCTCTTAGGGTTATACCACCATTTTGAACATACTGAAACAGTCTCCACAGTCTAATTCGATTGTACGGGGAAGGTATAGGATTTTAACTGACAATTTAAAGTTAAATTCAATTAATATAAACTAATTCAAAATTAACAAATCTATTTAAATTAAATTATCATTAGATATCCACAAACTGAATTTATATAAATTCCATAATACACTGACTTAAATTTTAAACCCAATATTGGTTAAACCAATATTCAATTTATTTAAAATCGATTTATTTTATTAAATAAATCGTTATGGTTTATATACTATTCCATAGCGACTATTTGAAAATTTGATTTGGCCATAACTCTCAATATAAAATACGAAATTCTGATTTTTCTCTTTCATTACAAAATTATAGTTCAACAGATTCAAACATTTCTTGTTTCAGCGAATTCCGATTTATAAAGAATCTCGTACACTCAACTGAAGTTCAAATCGTAAATTACGAACTATCGCACCATTTCGAGCTCGTTTATATTATATATTTATACGTTTTCAAACTTCATTTTAATTAATATAAAAAATCATTTATATAACCAATTCAATATTTAAACAAATTTAAATAATCAAATATAAACCGATATAAATGCGGGACGTTACATTTTTTCCCCTTAATAGAATTTTGTCCCCGAAATTACTAAGTAGAAAATGCAGTTATACCTTATTAATTTCCCACAATCTACCCATGCAACTCGACACTTACCTTAATATCCTTACTATTCGACCAACTTGCTAGTTCCCAATTCCACTAAAAAATCCTTAACTTCAATTAACTTTTTGTTAAAAAAATTTCAAAACTGTTAGAAAACTTTTCTAACTCCCTAAAATATTTAGCCAGCACCTCCTTTGCACGGACTAATCGGTACAACTACAAAATGCCTCTCTGGGCCTTCCCCAATCAAAAAATAAATAAAAAAGCCAACTGGCTTGCCGATTCGACGCATAAAATCTCATATTGAATTAAACATGTACTTTTTTGTCGGGCATCTCATATCTATTCTCTACACTTGGTTCCATCCAATAAACCTGTATAATCACATGCATATCCATTCCTATCCGATCATAATCCATTTAACATTTTACTTCCACTTTGCCAACTTATCCATTAATTGGTTTTCTCGCTTAGCTCGTTATTGTTTAAACAAATATGTATACATTTTGCTTATGAACATGTCAAGTTCCATTTATAACTTAAGTTCCAGGTTAATTTTCGATTCACAAGTTCATTTAGTTTCCACTTGAGTTCAAAGTTTTATTTACAGATCCATATAAATATTGAGTTCAAATTTCAATCTCTATCAAACTTAATTCGATTTATACTTCATTCATTTCTATTCAACTTAAGTTTATCATCCAAGTTTAATATTCATTATTCAATATACACATATTCAGTTCCATTTCACAACTCAATTTCATCGTCTAACTCAATTGGATAATATTTTAAGTCACATTTAGTTATTACTACCCTCATAGGATTTATTTAAATTCACTTCTTATTTCAACCATCACATTTAAACTGTATGCATCGAGCTCTTTTTAGATTATCAATATTCAATTAATTGGTAGTTCAACTTTAATTCAAGCAATTTCATTCCATAACGATTCAATAATCCATTTTAGTTTAATATGATTTTAATTTGAATCCAAATTTGTTTAACTTACCCTCAATTCAAGTTTCACTCCATTCAATTCATATTGGAATTTGTTTTCCTTAGTTTCAAATTTATACCCAAATTTTGATTTTTATTCCAAGAATCATTCATTTTATCTTTGGGTTAAAAACCATCTTAATTCCATAATTCCATTTGAATCAATCAAGCAACCAAATACCAACAAAATTTAAGAAAACTATTTCTTTTATATACAAAAATAAATTTGGGCAAAATTATTTCATTTACCCACTTTAGAAAATAATATTGTATCGTTTCCCAGTTCAAAATTGAACCGATCAAGTGACACAATATAGAACATTTTTTATAAAATATACAAATACACGCTTATATATACTCTCAACTCAATATAGGTACTACTAACCCCATCTCTATCGAGTTACGCCACAGGGCCAAGGTTATTCCTAAACCATTGCTCTGATACCGCTGTAACGAACCAGAAAATTCGATGCTCGAATTTTCGACACAACTACAACCTGTGTCCAAAACTCGAGTAACAAAAATCCAGAACGTTAAAGAAAGAAGTTAGGGGGTGAGATAAGAAAGAAAGATTAGAATAGAAGAAAAAGGAGGACTAAACACAATACAAAATCTCACATCGCAGCAGAATAAAATATAATACAGAAATGACTCTTTATTGAAACATGAGATAACACTTACAATTTGTCAGAGTACAGCGGACAGTCAATTCATCTGGACAGTTATAAGTCTGTCCTCATTTACAACACACAGTGGAATACTATATATATTATATGTCTAATCTCCTCCAGCTCGTCTCATGGAATCTGTATCATCTTACCCTGAACCTGTACAACTCGGTCTGACCCAACTGGGTCTGACCCGAGCATTACAAATGCCACAGGTCAGTCTAGTGAACTAGCGTGGGGAAAAACCCACTAAATAATTGGTATCATCCATCTTGATATTATAATTAAAAATCCTTTCGAAAGAAAAGGATAATCGTAAGACCAATCCACACATAAACACGGATGGTTTTTACCTTACGATAACCCAAAACAGTTTTTGAAATCATAATTATTCTGATATTATGATAGTGTCTAAATACAAATAAATATCAATCTAGCAGAACGCTTGCATCTCACGCTCTACATATATAGTATACAATCAAAACCGCGAGCGCTTATTGCAGATTGGATTTCCAACTATAACAAGGTATGGAACCACCTTTCGATAGTGTATCTCTAGAGGAGAAGACACTGGGTTCAGCAAGAACATCTTGCAACCCGGACCACACATGACCGACCACTCATTTCTCTTGAGTGTATCGAATGTATTGTCACTTACGGTTAGCACCAACATAACCATTCCCGGGAGATACAGAAGCGAAAAGAAGTAACAAATGTGAATATTCTCTAGATAGTGACAATACACCCTAATGGGGGTGACCCACATAGCCATGTTGTCTGCCCGATTTCTGTCATTTCTCGGTTGTGAGGCTTGAGGTTATAATCGTATTTCTAGATCATCTGGTCACCATTCACTTTGAATTACACATCGTCGGATCCATCAGAAAATCACTAATTGACCCCAAAATTACTCAGATTGTTAGGCTAAAGAAGTTTCCCTTCTTTGCCACCAACTTCGTACGTTTGGAGAAATCAACGTACATAATCCCTTTGGAAATACTCTGTCAGACATTCATCCAAACAAGATGCCCTGGGACTGGACAAACCGAAGGCACTTTCCTACTACATCCTAGGAATCACCCTCTGGATCAGTAGCGAGTAGTCCTTGCCATCCGTCGATTTCAACCACGACAGGATCACCATCAAAATATCTCTAGGCACGACTCCAGAGAATTCGACCAGTAGTCCTTTCACTTATGAAGATCTACGGTCTTCGCTGCTCCATCTCAATCCGTATATTCTACGTTTACGTATTAGTTAGTTCGGAATGGTTTTCGAATAAATTCGATCCCGGTCTTTCCGTACTAACCATCGTATAGGCCAGATTTGATAGTCGGTTATTTAACTATCAAATAAAACAACCATTCATCCATAAAAGAAAATTGAATTCACTGATTTAATATCCATTACCATTTTAGCCACTTTTCGATTAATCATTCATTTATTCAAAACTTCTCCATTTTTTCGATAATTGAAATACTCATTTCTCTTTTATATATGTATATATAAGCATGTTCAAAAGCCCCTTTCATTTTAAAATCCTTTTTAGCACGTATTTCTCAACTCGGTCATTATTCTCTAACCGTAAACTAGTAAGAGAATAATCCCCTAAATGTCAACCCCGAAGGCCGAAACCAACATCAGATCGACACTCAGAAAATCATTCAACTCGCTAATCCCCGGTCAGTTATAATTTCCTCCCATTTCTTAATTTCTAATGAATAAAAATTCCAGTTATTCATTATCACTTTAAATGAGACATTTATCTAACTTATCATCTTTCAAATATTTTACTTACAAATCATATTTACAAAATCATTATCGAATATTCCATAAATATTCTTTATAATTACATTGATAATTTTATTATAACTTATCTCCTTTATGTTAATAACTCATTCCATAAAAATATTCGTATATAAATATCATCTGCCAATCTTTACTATTCATAATTATTATTTATGAATCTTAGATAAAATTCTTTAATATAATCTTTTTATATTCCAATTTGGTTCGACTTGTATTCCATTAAAATTTATAAATTTAAAACAACTCTTACTTTTAATGATTCTCATTTTCAAAATATTTTGCTTTCCCCTTATTTGTCTCAATCGTCAACAATATCTCTTAATACAAGTTCACACTTGAGTCTTGTGGTCAATCTGAATTCATACTTGCAAATTTCAAGTTTCATTTCTATTTATAACTTCTATTGAGTTATTTTATAAAATCTCCTTTATATTTCCCTTGCAAGTGGAAAATTTTAATCCATTTCAAATGTTAGTTTCAAACCACATTTCCACTTCCTTTTCCGAATCCACGCTCAAATTATAACATTCTCAAAATACTTCCAATATATGGTTTTCACTTTTTATAAATGTCACTTATATAAAATTGAGTTCTCATGTTATTTGTTAAAACAACATTTACTTTTCAATTCCAATTAGTTTGGTTTCTAAATAAACATTTTTGTTTGGAAATAAATATTTTCTTTTAAGTTCTTTTTATATTTCAATTCTATTTTGAAGTCCATATTTTCCAAATTCTCAAATGGTAATCGTTCATTCCTTTATAAACATTGTTTATAAAATCGCCTCATTAACATATTTGTTTAAATAAATCTTTTCCTTTAAACCGTATTTATAATTCGGATTTCAAATGAACATTTCTATTTAAGAATAGAAATTTTCCCTTGAGACAATTTTAATTTATTCTAAAATAATGGTTTATTTTACGATTCCCATTTCTTTTCCAATTTCATACACACTTCACTTTTTTCTCAAATTGCCAAAATAATAATTCCACTTCTCATAATGTCGTCTATAAAATCATTTCTTCACGATATTTATTTAAACAAATATTTTCTTTTAAATCCTATTTAATTTGGATTCTGACTAACCATTTTCATTTGAAATAAATAATTTAATTTTTTTTATATTCCAATTTCTGTTTTGAAATCCATATATTATTATTTAGGATATTTAAAATATCCCAAAATCAACCATCAACATTACTAACACATCCAAGTATACTACAACTGTCACAGGTTATAAAAACATCATATATGAGCATATATGTGAAAAACAAATAAATAAATGTTGAGGAATCCAGTTGGATCCCTCCAACCAGTTTTTCCTGCATCCACAGATGTTAGTCAACAATAATAATACCCATCCTGCTTCGAGGTAGGATATCGTAGTATGGAAGATCATCCACTATATATATTGTGGGGCATATAGGGAAATCATCCGCTAATGGTACTGCGGGCATCCGCTATTGATACTGCGGGAATCATCCAATCACCAATATTATTTTTATATATTATTATTATTATATACTATAATTACTTTATATCAATCAATCTAGCAGCCAACAAGCCAAAAAATAAATTTGAACTTTTAAAAATAGTTCCCAATAATTAACTGAGTGAGTTTAACTCACCTCCGTTTTTCATGTCGAATATCGAATTAATTTATGAAATGTCTCAGCTACTCATCTACTTCCTTGTCTCGAATAAATTTATCGCCTACAATTATTTTATTCATCGATTAAATGTTTATTTTATTTTAAATTAACTACTAACGAATAAATAAATTAATTCCTCTATGTATTTTTAATTTTGTAAAAATGTTCACCTGCTGCTTTGCATCTACGAATGATCTTTAACAGCTCCAAAGTTGCGATCAACCCTAAAACTTGCCATCAATTCACTTCGAATTTTCATCGAACAACTTATAGACAATTCTCATTTCTTTCTTTTTTCATAGACGACATTGTCGACTGCTGCAATTATACCACCAAATTCAACTCACCCTTCACTGCAATGCCTCAAACCTCTTCAGACTAAATGACCAGCTCCATCATACAGTCTCACTCTCATCCATGTCATCCCATTTACCCAAAAACAAAGACCAAACTTTCGCATGCATTGTCCAAAATCACTCAGACCTACTATCTTCCATCACATTTCCCCAACATCCCGCACCAAATAGGACTACCAAGCCACTGCCAAGCTTGTGGTTCACCATTCAAGACAAATCATACTCCTTACCTTCAACCCAGACATTGTACTGTCCCTCCCAAAACATCAATCGCATTCCCCAAAGTAATACACCGTCGAACTTCCCCCAGTTTACACAGTTCCACCCTTATCTGTTAATCCTCCAACCATCACGTCCATCCTTATTCACCTCGTTTAACTTTAATCCACAAACTTCGCCATCCCCCAAATATCTATTTTAACACTGCATCCATTACCAAAAACAATGATCGCACTTTAGCATCCCCTTCATACATTGATCGCACTCAAGGTAATTTACCACACTTCAATACAGATCGCACACTCCTCAATACAACATCACCAAATTCGCACTGCTCACTTCAATTGACTCCAGTATATCTGCACCAGTATTCCATCTTCCAGAAATCACCGTTGCAACCAAAAAAACAAGATCGATCTCCATTTTAAATCTCAACAATGTCAGCGTCTCTTTCCTGAATCGCAGCAGCACATCACGCATCACCATCTCGATGTCGAGCTCAGGGAACGATCGCGATTTCAACTGCGAGCACTTCAAGAAATTACGGTTGTCTTCGAGTTGGGTTTGAGCTTCAGAATTCATCGTGGTTTCTAATCGTGTTAAACAAAAACTTCGATTCCCCTTTTTACTGTGATTTTCGATTTTTATTTTTATAGAGGAAAGATTTACGAATTGATTTGAGAAGGAAACCAGGAGAAAAGGTTTGAATTGGTTTGATTTAATTTCCAGTGGAATGATTGAATTAATAAAAGAAGAAAAGCTTGGCAGAGGACTGAATGTCATAGTGTGTTTTGGAATGAAGAGAAAATACAAGGCGATTGGCTTTTTATAGAAGCCAAAGGGGAACGATAAGGATGGTGTCTTTCAGTAGGTGTTAGGATAGGCATGCTTCAGTGCACGTGGATGTGAAGCTTGAGCGAGAAGGAAGAAATTTGGATGTGAAATAACGAAGAGGGAGGCTCTAGATTCATAGTAGGTCGTCCCCTATATTACAATTTATTTTACTTAAATTTGTTTTATTTATTTTTAACCAATATGCCTTAAACAAAAATATCTGGTGATTTCGAACCCCTATTTCAACGCAACAAACATTGCTCTTAGGGTTATACCACCATTTTGAACATACTAAAATAGTCTCCAAAGTCTAACTCGATTGTACGGGGAATGTATAAAATTTTAACTGACAATTTAAAATTAAATTAAATTTAATATAAACTAATTCAAAATTAACAAATCTATTTAAATAAATTATCATTAGATATCCACAAACTCAATTTTTATAAATTCTAGAATACACTAACTTAAATTTTAAACCCAATATTGGTTAAACCAATATTCAATTCATTTAAAATCGATTTATTTTATTAAATTAATCGTTA
The DNA here is from genome assembly GCA_030737875.1 of Allium sativum. Taxonomy (NCBI): domain Eukaryota; kingdom Viridiplantae; phylum Streptophyta; class Magnoliopsida; order Asparagales; family Amaryllidaceae; genus Allium; species Allium sativum. The sequence goes on along the minus strand of CM060920.1, from coordinate 388,332,288 downwards.
TGGTTTATATACTATTCCATAGCGACTATTTGAATATTTGATTTGGCCATAACTCTCAATATTAAATACGAAATTATGATTTTTCTCTTTCATTACAAAATTATAGTTCAACAGATTTAAATATTTCTTGTTTCAGCGAATTCCAATTTATAATGAATCTCTTACACTCAACTGAAGTTCAAATTGTAAATTACGAACTATCGCACCATTTCAAGCTCGTTTATATTATATTATATTATATATATATATACACGTTTTCAAACTTCATTTTAATTAATATTAAAATTCATTTATATAACCAATTCAATATTTAAACAAATTTAAATAATCAAGTATAAACCGATATAAATGCGGGACGTTACAAAATCACTTGACACACACATAACACAAACAGTAATCAAGTTGTAATAATTTTTATGGCCAACACACAATTAAACATACAAAACATGTTTGTACCTGATGCTTAAATATCAAATTCAACATAATACACCAAAATAAATGTGTTTGATAAAATATCTTTATTTATACTTGTGCAATCTCTACAACACAACAAAATAAATATAACCAGTGACTCATTTTAACAAAATAGATTATTAAATATGTCAAAACACATATTTTATTATTATTAAATACAATTACGATTTTAGCTCTTAAGGTTTACATAGCAATATATAATATAGACCAAAATTACAATAATTGCTTTGTTATATTTACAATTATTGTTATCAAACCATAATACAACGATTTTAGCTCAATGATTACCACATAAAATTATTTTTACTCTTTTTGTTTCAATACTACGGTACACACACACACATGTGTGTGTGTGTGTGTATAATTGGTATTCAAAAATACAAACTTCCCAATTTATTTATACAACAATGTTGTTGTACACTTTATTGACTCAACAATTGAATATTATTATCAACGATAATAACATAAATTCTATAAATATTGATTCACTGTCAATATTTATATTTTCATACAAACAACAAACCAATTAATTCACCGATTATCATAAATAGCCACATATTCACTTTAAATTCAATAACGTAGTTTAGAACATCATTCCTCAATTATTATTATTATTACATGACAAGAATACAACTTGTATTTAAAACCGCAAATTAGTAATTTAATAATTATTTCACCATCAGATCATCTTTAATATTGAAAAAATATTTTTCTCCTAAATATTGATTCCCAGTTAATATTATATATTTTCAATATCCACAAAATCATTTTACTATAATCTTATGATTATAGGTTGGAATAAACCTTTTGATATATGTATATATATATATATGTGTGTGTGTGTGTGTGTGTGTGTGTATGTGTGTGTGTGTGTATGAGTGTGTGTATATATAACAAGGCTACACGATTTATTGTAAATACTCAAATTAGAAATGCTCAAATGAGTCAAATCTCTATTTTCTTATTTGAACATTATATGAGTTGGTCTCACAAACTCGTATCACCAACATATTATCTTAAGAATCACAAAAGACAATAAATCAGTACTTCCCAGTTACTCGAAGATCCGGGTTGTTACAATCTTATTCGATTGTTGCTGTTGTAACGACCACCTCTGCCTCTTCCTCTGCCAGTAGAAGTACCCCTTTGACCATGAAAATGTTTACTGTCAGCATTGTTTCTTTCTTGATTTTTGTTTGTGTTGTAGTTGGTATGGTTGATAGAGAATTCATTTGCAGTTGAATTCTTATGCTCTATTCTTCCTTCATGAGAGAGAAGAATAGAGTGAATTCTCTGTAAATTAGATGTGTTTTCATTCGAGGATATAACAACTACGATTGGCTCATATTCTTCGTCTAAACCACTTAGTATACATGGTACTTGGTCTGAATCTAGTACTTTGTGACCAACAGAGGCTAACTGATCACACAACACTTCGATCTTGGCAAGATATTCAAGCATTGGTAAGTTTTCTTTCTTCATATTATGAAGCTGTCTTTTGTAATTCATGGTTCTGGCTGCACATTGCATGCTTAATGTTTGTTCCATAGCACACCATATTTCATGAGCACTTTCACAACCTATGAGTTCAAATTATAGATTTGCACCAATAGTAGGTAATAACCACGAGCTTATTAGACTATCTTGTCCCTGAAAAGCAATAAAGTTCCGATTGCTAACCAATCTTCCTTCTTCTATTGTGTTTTTAGATGGGATTATCATGGTTCCAAGAACGTATTGTTCGAGGCCATACCCCTTGATGGAAGTTTCGATTTGAAACACAACAGACAATTATCTTCGTCCAAAGTGATGTTGATCGATTGGCTCTGTGGTTTGATGACTTTGATTAAATTGTGAGCATTTCTTGAAGTGCTTTGATATATGCAGTTCTTACAACTGAGGTGGCAGATGCATTCGTGTCTCCTTCAGCCATGGATTATCAGATATATGTTCCAAGAAATTCAAGAAGAGATCAACTGCAGCTCAGTCACTTGGATGATGATGCTAAAATCAGTCAAGTGCACCTGTGGCAGTGGATCATAGAGGAAACACAAGATAGAAACAGATGCAAAACTGGCCGACAGAAGTATGACCCATGGGAATATCGGATGGTGAGAATTGATAAATCTCTGATGGTAGGGAGGATGCAACCAGCCTCTGTGATAAAGACATTTAACTGATGTAGAACTGAGAGGTTGATGAGGTGACACTTCCTTTCTTGACGCTGTTAAGCGTAAGCAGCTCTGATACCATAATGAATTTGATAGAGTGATGATATTATGTAAGATGATGAAAAGAAGTAATAGAATTTGATGTTAGGATTTGCAGAAAGAAGAAAATGAACTTGTATAGATTGTTTATAGAAAGGCGTAACCTCTATTTATATTACAGAACTGTAAATGGGCCAAGCCCAAATATAATAACTTGAGGCTTGAGCCTATCAGGCCAATGCTTAAACATAACGCGTGTAACCCGAAAGTTATTTCATTTTCTCGTGTGTAATGTATATACAAGGAAATGCAAAATCGTTGAGCGTAGAATGTAACAAGAGAGTGCAGCCCTTCATCCTATTATACACAATTCCGTACGTACATCTTTATTTTAGCTTCTTTATTCATTCCTAAATAACAAAAACAGGCTGATTGATTCCTTATACATTTCCTACATATCTCACTGCTCGCAAGAAAGAATCTGTCTTTATAAGAAGCACCATACACAAAAACTAAAGCAAACGTCTTTACAACAAAGCATTCTTGCCAAAAGCTTACAAATATCATGCTAACTACAAGTGAAAGCATCACTGTTTGCTCACTTTGCCTTTATTCCTACATTCACATACAAGTCTTCATCCTTCCTATTAAATAATTTTTTCCTTCTTCTTTAGAACTTCTAAGTCATCAACAAAAAAATGGCGAGGGCAGCAGCAATTCTAATCTGCATATCCATCATAGTCATCGATGTAGTTGCCGGTGTACTCGGAATTGAAGCTGAAAATGCACAGAGTAAGGTATGCACCATATCGCTAAGCCAGACCTAAACCCATTAAAAATTTCTTCCATGTTATAGCATTGACGTTATAAGTAAACAGGGTAAACACTTGAGAGTGTTTTTCGTGGAATGCAAGGAACCAGTTCACCAGGCATACCAATTAGGCCTGGCCGCAGCAATTCTCCTTGGAATAAGCCATCTTATCGTAATCATATTTGGTGGTTGTGTTTGCATTTGTTCGAGCAATGATTTCACCAACTCTTCCGTAAATAAGCGAATTGCCTCCGTAGTTCTACTCGTATCATGGTAATTCAAATATCCATTTTGTGTGTGTGTGTGTGTGTGTATATATATATATATATATATATATATATATATATATATATATATATATATATATGAAATGCAGTGCATGTTTTGTCTGTAATAATCAGTTAATTGTTATTGTTTTATTAGGATAATACTTGCGGTAGGATTCACGATGCTGATTGTAGGGGCGATGTCGAATAGAAAATCAAGAGTTTCATGTGGTCTTGATCAGCATAGCTTTTTGTCAAAGGGTGGCATTTTGTGCTTTGTGCATGGGTTTGTTTGTGTTGTTTATTATGTTACTGCCACAGGTGCATATGAAGTAGAAGGGAAAGTGAGAAGAAATGCTGGTATTTGAAGTTTGCAATTTTAGAGTCTTGTAATATTATTATTTTTTCCCCTTGCACTGATTATTTTGTTATTCCAACATATTTTCTTCATACTGCTGGTAAGAAAAATAGTAGTGCTTCAATTATTGTTTGTGTATGGCATTTTGTTTCACCCAGCAAGTTTAAAGTGTTTCTTATTAAGAATCAGCAAATTTAGAGCTGATTTTTGGCATAGCTGATTCAAGAGGTGGCAGGTTTGAATCATATTCTAATCTATGCATTGTCCTATTTCATATTTGGTTCTGATCATGTGGTGAATTTTTGTTATGACTTTGTTTTATAACTGTAATGGTAATGTAAATGGGGCTGCAATATATTCTTGAACTCTCATGGAAATTGCATATAATTTATAATTCATAGGAGATAAGGTGCATATAGAATGAGTTCTGAAGCCTAAGAATGTTGGGAAATAACAAAAATGTATGCTGAATTGGTAATCTACTTTAGCAAGCACTACTCTAAGGTGATGCCGCACTTAGCGTTCTATTTCACCGTGGGGATAGCGTACCATCGGTTGTTTACAAAATTCGGCTGCCGACCATAATATAATCTTCATTTTTAATTCAAGGGTGGGACTTGATATTGAGGCACAAAGTTATACTTATAATGGAAATAAGAAAGATATTTTCTTGCATAAAAATCCACAACTTTTCAATAAGTTCATTAGATTAACGACTAAATTACAACGCATGTTAGAAGAATATACTCGTTTTAAAAGTTTTTGAATAATGGGTGTTCAATTTTAAGGGGCTTTCATAACAAAATATAATTACTAAGTGATATCTTGCTTTTAAATTAATGGTATAAAAACTGCCCTCGTTATTTACATTTGGTTGCAAAAAAACACACGGGGTAAAAATTTAAACTTGTGCGCGCCTAGGGTTTCCAAAATCAACATCGCCGACTGCTCTTAGCTAAGTGACGTAGGTCGAAAGCAGAAGTACTGCATCACCATAGTTCGGTACAAGAAAACACAGAGGAAGATGACTGAAACCATAAACAAAGAGCAAAGGTACGGACTAATTCGAATTTGGGGTTGTGGTTTACTTTTTTGTTTAATACGAAAGTTGCTTTGGAGTTTTTAGAAAGGGTTAGCGTTAGTCGATAATTAGTGGTTAGGAAAGGTTTCGTAGTTTTTGAATGTCATTGTTAGCTGGGGAAGATGACAAAAACGGCTGTTAGAGGTCGAACAAAATAGAGGGAGTTGGTAAGTAACGGCTGATTTTTTAAAAAAAATAAAATTGATTGCACCTTAAAACGGCCATTATTTGCCGATATAATAGTATTATTTCGACCGGTAACCACCGTTTATTAAGCATTATATAGCATGTGAAAAACGGTTGGTAGTTGCCGTTTAATTTACTCGTGTATTATGTTTGAATGTGAGTGAAAAAGGTAGTGTTGTGCCGGAAATTGAATATGTAAACGGCAGATCGTTGTCGTAAAACTATAGCTAGTGGGCTAAAATGATGAAATAGTTTTCGGTAGTATCCTACCGTTTTTATTGTTTTTTTGGGCACTTTCTAACAGTTATTTATTTACTTTGCTTTTTTGCTACTTGCAGTACACAAAAGTACATCTGCGCTTGGCCATGTGCCTCCCATGGCATCAAACTGACAGAGATTAGCTTTGGAAAGACAGAAAATGTTGCAACAGCAAAAGGGAAAGATGATATCAGGAACTGAACCTGATGATAATGAGAACAAGGAAAGTTCTACTACTAGAAATCTGCGATTTTCTATCGTGCATTTGGCGTCGCTAAAATTTTTTTAGCAACGTCATACCGACGTCATATGCGCGACAGAAAAACAAGCGTCACTAAATTACACGGCGTCACTAAGACGTCACATAATGGACGTCGTTGGGGGTCGCTAAAACTTAGCGACGCCATTGCGATGCCTATTGCCTATTAGGAAATGATTGTCCTTATGGCACCGCTAATTTTTTAAAAACGTCATAGCGACGCATTTTGTTTATTTAAAATTATCGTGGTTATTGCATCACTAAATTCTAGTGACAACATCCTAATGCTAATACTCTATAAAAATTTGTCACAGATACATCTCTAAAATTTAACTATGTCTTTGCAACAACAAACTTCTTGCCATTGCGACGCTTAGACGCAACTAGATTACAAAACATATTGTTGCATCTATTAAAATTAGCTTATGCAAGTTACGGTTGTGTTCAAATATGAAATATAACATTTAAATGACATTTCATTTGATCTGTAATTTTCAAAACATACAATCATCAGATTCAAATAACAAATTTTATAATAAACAGTCATGTATCTTACAAGAGTACACAACATTCTTACATCAAATAAGTCGCACATAATTCCATTAACCAATTTGAAATTACAATACACCATAAACAAATATGCCAAATGTTGTGCGCGGACTTCCTTGAAAGCTGCAAGCAAAAGCAACAACAACAGCATACCTTATTGACATAAATTCTAATGAAAAGGCCTATATAAAGTAAAACAGGGAAAGGTCCACGTTGAGATAAGCAATGCATGCAACAAAAAATAAGAAGAATACTGATACTAGCATCAAGGTGTCAACAAGCATTTGAAGTTGTAATAAACCTGAAACAAAGACATGAAAATTAAATATCACCATACTATTTAGAAAATTGGACAACTGCTTTAAATGGATAACAAATTAAGCATTTATAATCTAGTTATCCAACATGTCTTAATAACACCTATGTTCCATCTTTAAGTCCTAGAGAATCCAAATACCTTTCTGCAAAAAACAAAAAAAAATCCTATTTTACTTTTACTTTTTTTTTTCAACAATTACTCCAGTGCTCCAAAAATATCAAACTAATTTCTACTATTGTGATGTATGTTTTCATTCGTTTGGGTAAGAGAAATGCTAGTGGCACACACACAAAAAAAACTTTTGTTAAGCCCTAACTCAGTACTGAATTCACAAAATCGAAGAATAGTTTCTTGATTTGAGAGTTGTACCCATATAGCAACCACAGATACTGTCATAGGAGCACTATTATCTACTTAAAATTGTAAATAGGCCATGTGTATGTTTGTGGAACAGAATAAATTAAATAATCTAATTATTGTTAAAATGTTTGCTTACGAGGCAATCGTTCATCGAGGTTTGTTGCATCATCATCATCATCAAAATCTAGAAGATAAAAATCTGGTGGGACCTACACACAAGTTATGAACATAATAATGTTTTGGCATTCATTTTCTATCCATGCGCACCACCTTTACCTTGTCTTGTTAAACAAAGAGGACAATGCTCTCGTACATGAATTGGAATGTGTATTCAAGCTTAATCTAATGTTAAAAAAGGAGGGGAAAACATTAGACTAAAATAACTAAAGCAATCGACAATGGTATCTGCTTCATCATCTGATCTGAGCATGATTTTTTTGTTTTGTTTCATAGCTCCAAAAATATGGTTTCAAATCAAGAAGTTAGAACTAGCGTCTAATAACTAATTCATTCCAAATTAAATTTTCAAATATTAATTAAAGTGCTTAACACAAGGAGCCATGTTCTAAATGCCGAGTTCGTAAATCAATTTGATGCACTTTTCAAATGCTAAGTAAACATCCAGATGTACCGAATTTTCAGGTGACATGTCCTATTTTTTGGTAATATATCAAAGCTAAAGATACTTGCACCAAAACATTTGGGAATAGGCTTTACTTCACTCGTTTTTCATTTTTGTAATATGGTTTGGAATAATTTTGACTAAAACATTTTAAACCACTATTTACCATTAATGGTTTAGACTATCTTTATCATTTTTAGTTTCAGACTCAGGAAGGAAGCACTTACAATACAGGAAATTTACAAAAAATGAATATACTATCTATTTTCTTTGAGCTTCATTTTAACAGATAGTTTACTTTTTAAAAAAAATGGGGCACTTAGATGGTAGTAGCACTTTAACTGCGCCAGCATCGTGGTGCTATTGCAAAAAAATTGATTCATGATTTGGGCTTGTGACAACAACATACAACAAAATATGCTTTAATTAGTGTAATAGAATCATTGAAATGATATTATACAAGTCAGTCAGATGTTAAAATGAATCAAACCATTCCTATTCGACTGCAAACAACATCCATTCTTATTAGGCTGATGACGTGTTCAGATTCCCTATATTATCATTACTGGCAATCAACAATTCACATGAAACTTAAGCGAAAATAAAATTGCAGAAGATATATGACTTAAAATAGTAGCATGAAACCTTGCATCTTAAACGGTAGTGACCAACATAGTAACGAATCACCATTTATGTACAATCTGGTAATATGTGAAATGAATGCAACAATAGATGACGTTTCCATGATCAAAAGATTACGAAATCGGAAAAGAATCATTAGAGAGATCCCCATCAAGACTTACTCGTCAAAAGCGATCTACTTCTAATGAGCTGTTAGTGTCCATTTACCAAACAAGGACAGTAAGGATATCAATTCTGTTTTATAGGTCCTACACATGTTCCGCTCAATGCACATACAACCGCAATAAAAAAAAGTAAGTTGAAGATGGTATTAAAGGTACCCCAAAAATAAAATATTTTTTCTTATGATAAAACGCCATAGTCAATCCAAAACTTAGTGGAGAGGGGTGTATACTATTTGCTACGTAAAGTTGCAACACTTTAGTTTAGTTGATGTAAACTTATTCTCTTTAGTCAAAGTTACATCATGATACCACATGCCTAATCATACTACTTGTGAATGGATTGTGCAACATGTAGTGAATGGCTTATGCATAAGTACCCGCCTTAATATTGATCCAGTAATAAATGTAAAAAGTGTGTAGTTTCTTGCAAAATGGATTTTGCAATAACGATGAGCTTACGGAATGCCTCCTCATTTGTATAATAGGAAACAATCATGTAATTTGTTTACTAACAAAATTCAACAAATGATAGTACAGCTGACTATCCTACTACTACATCATGCTAAAACTACATAACAAATTTATGCTTCATTTCCATAATCAACTGTTGGAGTTTTCCTAAAAATTCCTTACAGTAAAAGCATCTGCAATAATAATTAAACAAAATTAGGAACTTCAGGAACATGAAACAAATGAATGATCTTTGTTTTATCTCTAGAAATTTTAATCATTCAACGCTATATTAAGCGAAATGAATAAAGCCTAAGTGACTATAATCAATGATAATCCGCAAATTAATAAACAATGTAAGAAAAAGTGGATAATTATTTAATTCTTACCAGATACTGTGAGACAGAGTCATTATTGTAATAAAGCGATGGCGAACAACAGAGCACAAGCCATGGTGGTGAACAATATACCAACGATGGTGCAGCGTAGATCGATTAAGCTTGGTCGATAAAAATCGCTACAGACGCATTCCTTTAGAGACGCAACCCTTTACAGACCCAACCCTTTATAGATTGCCAACAACAGTCGAGTTCTTCAATGACAGTTGCTTCTGCTTTGGCCGCGTATTTAAACCTTGATCTGATTCCCATACGCCCTTCAGACACATCATATCCTTTTGCGATCACAGCCGCGAAAGACATGCTGCAATGTTTAATTTGGTAACTTTGAAAATTAGGGTTGGTGGAGGTAGTATTGGGAAAGTTACACGAGAAGAGAAGGCGTATTTAGGGAGGTTATTGTAACACCCCACGTCCATTAATGTCACTCATTAAGAGAATGCATTAAGTTTCATGAAGCGTTATAGGTAAACAGAAACATAAACATTACAAGATATATATAAAATAACAGCGGAATTAAAAAAATTATTAATCATAAAGCATCGTGGTTCAAATTACATCATAAGTCAGAAAATACATAAACCCGGTACATCATTAAAACTTGTGTCTTGTACTTAAAATATCAGGGTACAATAATAAAGAAAGCATAATCCCCAAAACATAATCCATAGTAGAGAAAGATATGAAACCAACATTACATCTAAGCATCTCCAAGCAAGATGAAAGCAGAATCCTGATTAAGCTTGAGTGTTCCCACCCTGAGAACCTGGAGGGAGGGGGGAGGGGAAATGGAAGAGAAAGAAGAGGAAAAAATGGGTCAGACATAAAGTCTAGCGAGTCCAATTACTTTTAGCATATGAATAAGTAAAAGTATCATAACAGGCATATAAAATGGATGAAAGAGATAACAACATATAAGGCAGGTATGACAAGGTAAACATGATAGAGTGTATACGCTTCTCTAATGATTACTCTGCACCGATACTAGTATAACCAGAATGAGATGATCCCAACAACTCTAAGATGGTAGACTTAGGCGTACTTCCAGTGAGAGGTTTTCACCCCCATACAATCAACAGGAAGCCCAACGTTCCGGAGTTACCCCTATGGATAATAACGGGCTCCTAAACATACCGAAGTCTAAGTGTACCCTAATTACTACCGTAATTGATCGGCTCCCTACTCTGTTGATACCCTGTGCTGGCCCCATAATAGGATGTATTACTTCCTAAAGTGGCAACCCTTCATTTTTATGATGTGCACAACCATATCTACAGGTGTCACGGTCGTCTTATCCCCCTCTGCCCGGACCATGCACGCACATGACCCCGGTCGGCTTGCGCTGCCTACACCATCCTCCACGTTTGGATCTCTTACAATCATCCCAGTAAGCGTGCCCCGACTCCGACCTAGGGCGGAGTACACGTTTGATACCGTTATATGGGTTACTAATTGAAACGGGTCCCACACACAAGATGATGCAAGCTCTCTCCTTTGTCTTGCATCCCCACTAGGATTTCAATAGGTTATAATTGCCTAACAGTGTCTTTAATTGCAAAACCCTAACATTTCCACAGGTTATGCTTACCTAACGGTATCTTTAATTACATATCCCCAACCGGTTAAGTTTTATGGGCCTATATATAAATATTACCCACCCCACCCAGATATGCTTAACCCTCCCACTGTTTCAACCAAGTTCACTCAACCCCTACACAAGTTAACATGTTCATAAAATCCCTATGGATTCAAATAGGTTAAGTATTACAAACTAACATGTTAACCCCATTCACATTGACTTCTTTTCACTTGCCAAAATTCCACTTGCTTGTTAATTTCATATAAATATAATTTAATCCATTTAAGTTTATTAATAAGCCCCATTACATGTTATTCTTTATATTGTAATTAATGGAAGAAATCTTACAATCTTTCACCCCTGGATTGTAATATAACAGAAGTAATCTTACAATCCCTTTATATTATTCATAGTCTAATTCCATAGTTACAATAACATGTTTTACTTAATATGTAATTAAGTATACTTCATCTCAGTTCACCCATTTTCTGTTTAACATATAACTACAACTTGACGTTGTTTAGTTATTAACTTAGTTTTCCTAACTAAGGTTTACTAATAAGCTTTCTATCTTTCATTATAACCTATGTTATAATTTCCACTTATCGTTAGGACAAGACTACCCATTATATAACATTCTCATTAAAGTAATTAATTATAATAGGTTACTATCCATTTATGGTCATAATGTTCTAGACCTACCACATTAAGCCTACAACTTGTGGATGCTCGATATGGCGGGCGGTTCCAGACAGACTTATTCCATAAATCAGACTTAACCTCGTGTCTTAGCACATCACGTGTTTATGCACTTATACCTCTCACATTAGATTCACCACTTGGGGTCGCTGGTTATGCCGGGCGGTTCCGGGCAGACTTCCACCACAAGTGTAATATAACCTCGTGTCTAAGCACGATTACAATTTCAGTTATTGTAATTCTAGGTATTTCAATTATTAACCAATTTTACCTATGTTGTTATAGGTTTTCATTCCCCTCTATCAAATTATGTTCATAATGTACCATATGCCCCAAATTCATATTCATACATTTTATTCAGGTTATGCCCAAATTCCCAATTACAAGTTATGCCCAATTTCAATGTTTTTTCCCTCGTTCCTCGTTTAACGCGTTCACATATTTCAGCGGCAAGTAGCTAGGCTATATAAAATAAAAAGGGAAAGATGACATAAATGATCATACTAACTAGATTGACATATAGTGGCATAAACATATAGTGGCATAATGACAAGATAGGCACAGATCTGATGAACATATGATAATAGAACTGTTTTTTACATAATAGGGATGTCATAACAGGCATGATAAGATCTAAATAATGGTTTAGATATCCAACTAATAACAGATCCAATTTAACCACAAACATGACAGGGACAAGTATAAGGTGATCTAAACAGTGAAACAATGGAAGATCTGACATGACAAATAGGTGAAGGTTTAGATCTAAGTCATAATCATGTCAGAATAACTAAGATAAACAAGTCATAACAGATCTGACGTGATTCAAATGGCCATAGGCATAGATCCAAGTTAATGTCATATCAAGTTTTACTTTTAATTATTCAGATCTAAAATTAACATGGACATATAGTGTTTGGATTTAGAAAGAAAGATTGCAGATATCAGATCTAAACTTGAATGACCTGATTGCTGAAGAAGAAAGAGACTTGATTTGATATGGGCAACGGCAGCATCTAGTTCTCCATTATTTTCAATGTGAAGAAACTAGAGAAATGAGGCCAAATTTATAGCCAAAAAACCACTGAAATCCTACTCTGCTCAGTCTACCGCAAGGAGGTCGACCCCCCTTGAGGGCTCAACCCATGGGTCGATACCCCCTTAAGGCGTCGACACCCCTGGGCGAGATATTTGCCGCTCACCAAATTTTAAATTTTAAACTAAGTTCTGGATAGGTTTGAATTGTTATGTATGTATATAGTTATCTTACGTGTATACAAAATTCAAATCTTAATAACTTTTTCATACGGTGTCCGTTTTACGCAAACCAAGTGTTTATCTTGACCACAATTTCGAGACGGATGCAATGACGCAGTCCGTTTCCCTTAATTTTGAATATTAAATTAATTATTCTTTAATTTATCATCTTTAGTGTTGTTAAAATTACGGGGTGTTACATTCTCCTCTACTTAAAGGATTTCGTCCCCGAAATCTCCAAGTTAAGAAGAATGTATATCCTGCCATCCACATCCATCTACTCATCCACCAAACACAGGCATCCATTGTCCTTAAAGACTTCCAATGCTTATATGAACATATGCAAAAGTGTGTGTATATGTCCCAATACTAATGTGAAGATCAGGCAGTCTACTGATTCAGTCGACCTCCTTAATGCAATGTATGTTGGTGCCATGAATCCAACATTAATGCAATAATCCTATTATAACATGTAAGTTCTATATGGGTGCACAATCATCCATCCAAATGCAACATCCATATAATGATACATCCATTTCCATCCATTAAAAGAAGAAAAATGCACGTACATCCATATGCAGTATGAGAGTGATTGAGCCGATTTAGTACCTAATGTGTGTGTATATGCATCCACGAGTAACCACTAGCAAACACTTGCATCCATCAAACATAACATGTCTCAAACACATGTTTACATCCATGGTATTCCTACTTAAAGGTCGAAGATTCGATCGATAGGACATACTTAGATGATAGAAACAAGCATAAATAAAAGCTTTGGAAAGGAAGTTAAGAACATACCCTCGAAAAGAAAAGGGTACGAAGCACGAATCTTGTCTTCGGTCTCCTAAGTCGCATCCCCTGGGTTATCTCCCCACTGAACTTTCATCAACTTGACTTCTCTATAGCGTAGCTTCTTGACTTATGATCCAAGAATACGGGTAGGAACTCGTCTGACTGTCGCCTCTCGTTCCACCTTTACTTCTTCTGCGGTATCATGCAGGCACTTCCACAAATGAGAAACGTGTAAAATATCATGAATGCCAGATAGCCTCTCTGGTAGCTTTACTCTATAGGCTGTTTGACCAATCCTTTCTATTATGGGAAATGGCCCTACAAATCTTGGTGCCAATTTCCCTACAGATCCGAAGCGAACCACATTCCTCAAATGTGACACCTTAATGAAAACCATGTCTCCTACTTCGCACTCAATGTTAGTCCTTCTCTTGTCGGTGTTGGATTTCTGCCTATCTTGAGTGGTCTTCATTCGCCATCTAATAAGATCAATCTTCTCGGACATTTCTCTAACCATATCTGGTTCAAGTAGTAGCCTTTCTGTAGATTCCCACTAACAAGTTGGTGACCTACAGGGTCGTCTGTACAATTCTTCGAAGGGTGCCATGCCAATGCTAGCTTGATAACTGTTATTGTAGGCGAACTCTACTAAAGGAAGATGCACTTACCAAGTCCCTCTGAAGTCTAGGATACACAGCCTTAAAAGATCCTCAAGAATTCTGTTCACCCTTTCCGTCTGTCCATCTGTTTGTGGGTGATAAGCGGTGCTCAAACATAACTGTGTACCTAATACTTCTTGCAAGCTTCTCTAAAATTTTCTGGTGAAAATGGGTCACGATCACTTACGATACTGGAAGGTACTCCATGAAAACAGGCTATCTCATGAACGTATACTGTTGCCAACCATGAAGCCGTCCTCTTACTCTTGATTGAAATGAAATGAGCGCTCTTAGTAAGTCCATCCACTACAACCCAAATACTGGTGTTGCCTTTCTTTGATCTAGACAAATCATCGATGAAATCCATCGAGATGCTCTCCCACTTCCACGGTGGGACTTCCAAAGGATGAAGTAAACCACCGGGCTTCTTTTGCTCAGTTATGACTTGCTGACAAATCAAATATTGAGAAACAAACTTCGTTACATCTTTCTTCATTCCAGCCCAAAAGAAAACCCTTTCTCAAGTACCTTCTCTACTTGCTTGCTGAAATCCCTTCTTCACCTTGGAGCCATATGGCGCACAGGTAATGCAATCTGGCTTTGCATTGTCCACTAAGTATATACAGAAATCAATCTCGCGCCTCGGAGGTAAGCCCCAAACTTTATCAAAATATCTGAATACTCACATATTACTGGTACAGATCGCAGGTCATCGATAGATGCATCAAGTGACTCTAGGAAACTAAACATGTCAGACCCTTTAGGGTCACAAGAAATCTTGAGGGTCCTCCTATGACAAGTCAAAAGTCTAACAACCCTCCTCTCATAATCTAGAATGGCACCATACGTGGCTAGCCAATCCATCCCTAGAATCAAACCGTAGCCCACAAAACCGAGCACATACGCGTCACACTCAAACTCGATGCCCAACACAGATATTCTCAAACCCCGTCAAATCATAGATAGATGAGTTGTACCCCCAATGGAGTTTGAGCCAACAACGGGATCCACAGCCATACTAGTACTAAGGTGTAGAGACTCAACCACAAAATCAGATACAAACGAATGTGAAGCGCCAAAATCAAAAAGAGTTTTAACTAGATGATTGGAAAGAGAAATCAAACCTACAACAAAAAAATTCCTACCTCTGTCTGGCGCAATGGCCATGAAAGCATGCACCTGCCCTTCCGAAAATCATGCCCTTTGACCTTGTCCTTGCTTCTTCGGGCACTCCTTAGAAAGTGTCTGACCTCTTCACAATGGAAACAAACGTTCTTCCTTCTTCTGTATTACTTGACCAAATGATCCAAGTGCTCAAGACATTTCTTCAAGCCTTTATTCAAACTTTATCTATTTTCCTTTCTTGAGCCATCATTTTTCTCATCCTTGGGCTATGCTCCTTAGCCCTAACTCCCTTATTCTCCTTTTTACCATTCTTTTGTAACAAGTTAACAAGTCCCTCGAAAGCTCAATCACACGGAAATCCTTATGAAACTCAAAAAAATTAGTTATAGGTGAAACTACTGCGGCTACAAATGGAGGTTAGGCACTTCATAGCCCTTTGGCATGTGCCGTAATTTTAACATGCCTACAGAATCATGCCGCAATGAGGACACCTTTCGAGAAGAATCAGTTCCCCAAACAAAAAGGAATCAAGCGGAGAATCGAGAGATATTACATGTCTTTGGGGAATATGTTTTTCAAAACAGACTTTTATTTTGAAAATGCTTTCCTTTAAAACCTTTTTGAAAATAGTTTTTAAAAACTTTTATCTACTCTGGTAACCATCAGCTCTGATACCAAGTATGACACCCCACGTCCGTTAATGTCACTCATTAAGAGAATGCATTAAGTTTCGTGAAGTGTTATAGGTAAACAGAAACATTACAAACAAATATAAAATAGTAGCGGAATTAAAAACTTTATTAATCATAAAGCATCGTGGTTCAAATTACATCATAAGTCTGAAAATACATAAACTCAGTACATCATTAAAACTTGTGTCTTGTACTTAAAATATCAGGGTACAATAATAAAGAAAGCATATTCCCCAAAACATAAGCCATAATAGAGAAAGATATGAAACCAGCAGTACATCTAAGCAGCTCCAAGCAAGATGAAAGCACAATCCTGATTAAGCTTGAGCATTCCCACCCTAAGAACCTGGGGGGAGGGGAAATGGAAGAGAAAGAAGAAGAAACAAAATGGGTCAGACATAAAGTCTGGCGAGTCCAATTACTTTTAGCAAATAAATAAGTAAAAGTATCATGACAGACATATAAAATGGATGAGAGAGATAACAACATATAAGGCACGTATGACAAGGTAAACATGATAGAGTGTATACGCTTCTCTAATGAAAACTCTACATCGATACTAGTATAACCAGAATGAGATGATCCCAACAACTATAAGATGGTAGACTTAGGCATACTTCCAGTGAGAGGTTTTCACCCCATACGATCAACAGGCAGCCCAACGTTTCGGAGTTACCCCTATGGATGATAACGGGCTCCTAAACATACCGGAGTCTAAGTGTACCCTAATTGATTGGCTCCCTACTCCGTAGATACCCTGTGCTGGCCCCACAGTAGGATGTATCACTTCCTAAAGTGGTAACCCTTTGTTTTTATGATGTGCACAACCAAATCTACAGGTGTCACGGTCGTCTTATCCCCCTCTACCCGGACAATGCACGCACATGACCCCGGTCGGTTTGCACCACCCACACCGTCCTCCACGTTTGGATCTCTGACAATCAGCCCAGTAAGCGTTCCCTAACTCCGACCTAGGGTAGAGTACTCGTTTGATACCGTTATATGGGTTACTGACTGAAACAGGTCCCACACATAAGATGATGCAAGCTCTCCCCTTTGTCTTGCATCCCCACTAGGATTTCCACAGGTTATGCTTACCGAACGGTGTCTTTAATTACATAACTTCATCATTTCCACAGGTTATGCTTACCTAACGGTGTCTTTAATTACATAACCCCAACCGATAAAGTTTTGTGGGCCTATATATAAATATTACCCACCCTACCCAGATATACTTAACCCTTCCACTGTTTCAACCAAGTTTACTCAACCAGTACTTAAGTTAACATGGTCATACAATCCCTATGGATTCAACAAGGTTAAGTACTATAGACTAATAGGTTATCCCCATTCACATTGACTTCTTTTCACTTGCCAAAATTTCACTTGCTTATTAGTTTCATATAAATATTACTTAATCCATTTAAGTTTATTAATAAGCCCCATTACATATTATTCTTTAGATTGTAATTAACAGAAGAAATTTTACAATCTTTCACCCCTGGATTGTAATTAACAGAAGTAATCTTACAATCCCTTTATATTATTTATTGTCTGATTCCATAGTTACAGTAACATGTTTTACTTAATATGTAATTACGTATACTTCATCTCAGTTCACCCATTTTCTATTTAATGTATCACTACAACTTGACGTTGTTTACTTATTAACTTGGTTTTCTTAACTAAGGTTTACTAATAAGCTTTCTTTCCTTTTATTATAACCTATGTTATAATTTCCACTTACCGCTAGGACAAGACTACCCATTATATAACATTCTCATTAAAGTAATTAATTATAATAGGTTACTATCATTCCTTGTTTATTCCAATTCATTACTATATATCCATTTATGGTCGTAATGCACTAGACCTCCCACATTAAGCCTACAACTTGTGGATGCTCAATATGCCGGACGGTTCCGGGCAGACTTATTCCACAAATCAGACTTAACCTCATGTCTTAGCACGTCATGTGTTTATGTACTTAGATCCCTCACATTAGATTCACCACTTGTGGTCGCAGGTTATGCGGGAAGTTCCGAGTAGACTTCCACCATAAGTGTAATCTAACCTCGTGTATAAGCATGATTACAATTTCAGTTATTGTAATTCTGGGTATTTCAATTATTAACCAATTTTACCTATATCGTTATACGTTTTCATGCCCCTCTCCCAAATTATGTTCATAATGAACCATATGCCCCAAATTCATATTCATACATTTTATTCAGACTATGCCCAAATCCCAATTACAAGTTATGCCCAATTTCAATGTTTTTCCTCTCGTTCCCCATTTAAGGCGTTTGCATACTTCAGCGGCATGTCTAGGCTCGAAAGTGGCCAGGCTATATAAAAATAAAAAGGGAAAGATGAAGGGAAGATGACAGAACTGATCATACTAACTAGATTGACATATAATGGCATAAACAGATAGTGGCATAATGACAAGATAGGCACATAGGAATAGATATGATGAACATATGATAATATAACTGATTTTTACATGATAAGGATGTCATAACAGGCATGATAAGATCTAAACAATGGTTTAGATATCCAACTAATAACAGATCCAATTTAACCACAAACATGATAGGGGCAAGTATAAGGTGATCTAAACAACGAAACAATGGCAGATCTGACATGATAAATAGGTGAAGGTTTAGATCAAGTCATAGTCATGTCAGAATAACTAAGATAAACAAGTTATAACAGATCTGATTTGATTCAAATGGTCATAGGAATAGATCCAAGTTAATGTCATATCAAGTTTTACTTTTAATTATTCAGATCTAAAATTAACATGGACTCACAGTGTTTGGATCTAGAAAGAAAGATTGCAGATATCAGATCTAATTTTGAATGACTTGATTACTGAAGAAGAGAGAGACTTGATTTGATCTGGGCAGCGGCAGCATCTAGTTCTCCATTATTTTCAGTGTGAAGAAGCTAAAGAAATGAGGCCATATTTATAGCCAAAAAAACCCCGAAACCCCAATCTGCCCAGTCTGCCGCGGAGGGGGAGGGGGCAAACCCCTTGAGGGGTCGACACCCCTAGGCGGGATATTTTCCGCTCACCAAATTTTAAATTTCAAACTAATTTATGGATATGTTTGAATTGTTATGTATGTATATAATTATCTTACGCATATACAAACTTCAAACCTTAATAACTTCTTTATATGGTGTCTGTTTTACACAAACCAAGTATCTATCTTGATCAGAATTTCGAGATGGACGCAATGGCGCAGCCCGTTTCCCTTAATTCCGAATATTAAATTTATTATTCTTTAATTTATCATCTTTAGTGTTGTTAAAATTACGGGGTGTTACAGTTACTGAATATATCTGATCTAGGGAAGTTCCTAGAGGAAGCACTGAATATTTTTACAACTGATTAAAATAGAGTACATGGATCTCTCATGTGAATCGTTGATTCTAAAAATAATGAACGGGTGGATTTTAATTTGACTGGTTTTGTTGGATCAGTACTTTAACTTAGCATCGGTGAATTCTCTTGGATTCGCTAAGTTGTAACAGATTCTGAATGCATTTGCGATGCCAAAATAAAAATATATCAATATTTATGGCGTCACTGACGCGTATCTAATAGCGATGTCTATGTGATATCGTAGTGACGTCGTTTTGACGAAATTAAGTTTAACTACGCCGCATTGACGCCAGGCCATTGTGGCATCACTAATTTACGTCAGAAAATAGTCATTTCTCTTGTAGGGTTCAAGTCACAGTTCTGATAAGGCTAAGAAAAATGTCAATCGCCAAGTCGATGAAGACGACGAGGGTAATGTAGGTGAGGAGGGTGATAATGGTGATGAGGATAATGATAACGATGAAGAAGTGGATGATGACGGTGATGAAAAGGATGATAATGCATATGAGGAGGATGATAATGCAGATGAGGAGGAAGATGAAGAACGAAAACAAAGTAATGAGGATGAGTCAGTTGCAGAAGGAAGAATATATTGTTGAAGATGAAAGACCGAGAAGTAGTATTAAAAAGAAAACAAGCAAACATTGCCCAATCTGAATGCGAAGAGAGTCAAAAGGAGTTGGTGACTGAAGTGGAAGTGAGAAGTAAAAAGAAGACATGCAAACGAGCAAAAAAGGAAGCATCGCCTCAACCATCAGAAGTTGAAGTTCAACCATCATTATTGTTTGGATTCAAATACCACATCGCTAGTAAACTATGGAACTCGATTGTATGTTTTCTAAATTTCATATCAATACACTATAAATAAAAATATTATGTATGTATATTTATTATTGTATTTGTATCACATAAAAACCACGAGGAGAAAGTAGAATCGTAAAAGTTCACAGCCATGTTGGTACACAAACATTGTGGGACTATAGAAATGAATGTTCGTTTGTAAAAAATGTTGTAGTTTAGTTAGGATTACATCGATTGGTGCTGCATGTTCATGAAAAACTCGATAAAGTTCTTATCAATGCATTTGTGGAAAGGTTCCATCCAGAAAAAAAACACTTATCATCTTTTATTTGGAGAAATAGGAATAACACTCGATGAAGTTGTGCACATTACTAGCCTTCCAGCCGAAGAAAAAGCATTCACAGGATCGCTTGGGGGGTCAAGGGGGATTACCTATCATGATGTGTATAAGCTATTAGACGAGTGTCTAGGGAATGACAAACCTACTGTTGTTCTTGTGTTGGTTGGTGATAAAAAAATTAGACTGGAATGGTTACGAACTCATTATGAAGGATCGAAGGAGTCAGATGATGATGAACAAAAGATACATTGTGCTACAAGTTTCCTTCTTTATACGATTGGTTGTTTAGTTTGATGCGATAAGTCTGGCAATAAAGTGTTTGCTCATTTTCTTCAATGTCTTAAAGATTTATAAGAATTTAGCAATTATTCTTGGACAATCGCATGTTTGAGTTGGTTATTGCATGCTTTAGGTCAAGCTAGTTGGAAAAATGTACACCAAATGACTGGTTACATGACGTTACTACAAGTACTTACTTAATACAATCATAATACACAAAAACCGTGTATTGTAACTGTTAACATATTCATCTGTATCATGGTTGTAGATGTGGATATATAAGCATTTTTTAGTTCTACGACAACATAATCGTTGTGCTGGTGTAGATGATGGTGAAGTAGTGCAACTTTCTATTTTGCAAAGGAAATGGGTACGCAGCTAGCTTCCGATCTTAAGCGACAATCTGACAACAAAAGAAGTTGTTTATCCGGGGGAGTGTGATGAAATCTACTTGGATTGGTATAAAAATGCATCTCATCCACTTGTTGCAAATCCAAAGAATAGAATAACGGTACCTGTGAATGCAAATGACCATAACTCGCTTCTTGTTCGCATTGTAAGTATGATCATGCTAGTTGTTTATTAATGTAGTCTTGGACACTTTGCTACTATGTTACATTGATTTCAATTTTTTAATTTTCAGAAACGTCAATTAGGAGACATTGCTAATTTTATCTATTCTTGTGCCCCCACTAGTAACTTTCTCAAGTGTTAGAACATGTTGAAAAAATTGAGGAACCAGAACCATCAGAGCTGTTTGGCGAGAACACGAAAGTAGAACAAATTGATGAAGCTTCAAAAACGAACACAGGCAGTGGAAAAGGAAGGCGTACGAAGAAAGTAAAAGTTTCCAACAAGCAACTGCAAGTAAGAAAAGTAGATTTGACATAGTGGGTGATTTATTTTGGGATGGTTTATTAGTGGGGTTTGGTTAAATGTTTATTTTGGTGTGTTATTTTGGTACTTTTGATAGTAGTTGCTATTGAACTTTTGTTGTATATTTGATGTTGTACTGCTATGATATGGTATGCTATCGTATGGTATGGTATGGAATGCAATTCTATGGTGTTGTACTGCTATTCTTGGTATTGTGTGGTATGGATAATATATACATTTGGTGTTGTACTGCTATGCTATTGTACTTTTTTGTGTTAACTATATTGCTGCATGTTTACTCATGGATAGACATGCCATAACATGCATATTGCATAATAGGTGGATCGCTACCATATTTTTTTGTCGAAAATCAATGAAATGTGGTCGTTTATGATTATGTTATGAAGTTAGTTTGGAGATCGATGGGGTTTCAACGTATCTGAAATCAAATAACGCCGATAATGTTCAAAAACTTTCGGTATAAATTTTTTCCTCGGGCGGCAAAGGTCTAACAGCTATATAATATAAAAACAGTCAGTGGTAGCCATGTGAATATGAACTAAAAAAAATTAGTTTTGATACGTCAGGTTTTCGTCGTTTTGGAGCAAACAACACGGCCATATGATTTCGAAAACTTTCGGGAAAATAAGATAGCATTGTCTTCAAATAAGGTGGCGTTCACCTACCAATTTACAATGATATAAACGGTGGTATATGGCCGTATTGTTTTACATTATATTTTTTCAAGAAAAACGGTAGGTATCAGCCGTTTTAAAAATGATTAAACGGTTCCCCTGGGTCACAAATTTTCGGTATAATGAGGGATCATTGTCCCCTGTCCAAGCAGCGTAAACTTGCCAATTTTAGTAAGTTATAACGGTCACGTTTGGCCGTTTAAAGCATTCTTTATGGAAAACGGTTGTCTTGTGATGTATTTTAATTATATAAACGACATGCTTTGTTCGTAAAAGTTCGGGAAAATGAGGGAGAATAGTCCAAACTTCTGCAGGCGGCTTTACCACGCCGGTTTTAGTTGGTTAAAACGATACACTTATGCCATTTTTTGATGACATACCGTTCCCCATGGGAAACGGTGTGTTTCTGACATTTGAATATGATTTTAACGGCAATCAAGGTTTGAATAGTTTCAGGAAAGTGAGATAATGCAACCAAACATAGGTTTTCAAACAACTAATACATCAAACTTTTGTTAATACGTAGACAAAGCAACCGAACATAGGCGTTCAAACAACTATTACATTAAACTTTGTCAAAATAGTAGACCTAATACATTAAACAATTAACGATTTACATTGTGCTTTAACCATAGACGAAGCGTACTGCAGCTTAGCTAACTTAAATTTATTGTGTCTTCCTCCTCACGATCATCTGTCAAGGCTACGTACTTCTTCATTCTTTCCGCCTAGGGTCTTATCTAATCTTCTTCATTGATGTTGTACATTCGTTGAAAGTATAAAAACTGAGGTGTGGGTGGCAAAGGAGAGTCAGACTTTAGTTTAATACCAACAAAATGAGAGTTGTTTACGTGATCCATAACTACCATCATGTCATTGTTAACATGCTTACCCGGACTGTTGTGGGTATAAATATACAACTCATATGCTCATTTAACAAAACTATGACAACGCCAAATGTTTCCGCAACAATAAATCAAGATTCTGACATTTGCATCCATTCGCTTAAACCAACCGCATTATCATATTGTATCATACTGAAACCACATTCATCCCACATTTTTTGTACATATCTGATTAAAGCAACAATTTGTCAGCTATCGACTCCCATACAAACTTGCATGGATTATCCGGTCTTCGACTATGGAGATTCAGTTTCTTAACCACAAACCCAATAACCACAATTTCCATCACTAGGCATGTCTTCTATTTCGATTACGTATGATCGCATACATTTTGGCATTTATGACAAATTATTCTCGTCTACTTGATTGGTCACATTCGCCTTAGTTTTGATTCCAAGTCTCTTTAGGTAGTGACTAACCGAAGTTAGATTTGAGCTACAAGACTAGGACGCTTCGACATGTTCAAAGTATGAAGGATCTCGTTTAGTCAACCTATCTTTTTTCAAAGGCCTACCTTTGGTATGAACGACGAATGGTAGTTCTAAAATAGTGGTTGTTTGAGGGAAGACAAGTACTCTTAACTTTTGTTGCATCACAATTCGAACGTTATCCGGAGATTCATCATATATAACTTTCAAAAAATGTATTTCGGGTAGGTCTAGAAATTCAATAGTGGCACGACGTAATGTTGGTGGAATGCACGATAATTGCTTCCAATAAGAGTTTATAACATTTAGAGATATGAAACCATATGAATGTCTGAAATCAACAAGCATATTTGCACATGTTAGTCTGTTAACTTGCCATAAAACACAACCACAATTCTCTATACTCAAGACGGCATTTGAAATACTGCTCAATTCATTCTGCAGTCAATCTAATGCTTTATGAAAAACAAATCCCAAAAGTTCCTTAAACATTGGTTCCGTTCGAAATCTATGCATTGTCTGTGATGCGCGTTTCAAACGCATGTTCTATTGCTACTAATTCATTCTCACAACAAAAATGTGCACTTGTCCAACATTGTACAAAACTACCTGCATCGGAGTCAAAGTATAATTTCAAACGATGATGTGCAATTTCAACTATGCTTATCGACATATTGTCAAAGTGTTTTATTTTATTGGTCCAAGCCAACGCAAACATTTCCTTATATTTATTGAGCCAATTTTTCGTTACATAAGTGAATGATTTTTTTTGCTTCCCAGCCCATGCATCACGAAACGAGTTCAAGTTCCTATGGTATTCTTCTTCGGACGACGAATTTATAACATCTACTCAACCATCCCAAAATAGTTTGTACTCCTTTTTTCCTTCCTCATCCTCTAGTAACACCTATTTATCTCCAATCATCACTCGTTTTTTAAATAAAATTCGATTTGCAATTTTCTTGAACGTTCTTCGAAATATGCCATGCACAAAGAATGTGTCGTGCCGATGGAAAGACAACAGTCGCTACATTTGTAGGCGCAATTTCGGCATCCATGATGATTACTCTTGGAGTTTCTTTATCTAGATAACATTTCCTGACACATTTGAAGGCCCAGATATATGATTTCGTTGTCCCTCGATTGATAGAAGCTAACAATATTTTCTGACACATCAGCAAGACAACTTATGTTGATTAGTCTTAAACGTGCAATCCAAGAACAATATTTGATGAAAACATTGTGCATGAAAAACACATCTAGGGTGACTGAAGAATAAGTAAGAAACTTCGTTTGTTGAATCATCAACTCTATGGTACACTGAATAATGATGACTAGTAGCCATTTTCATGAACTGCTGCATAGTAGATCTACCTTCCTTAATTTGTTGGATTTTGAGCTTCGCTTTCGCGTTGTAAATCGTTTTTATGGTAGATTGGATCTACGAATGGTCTATTTTAATAGTTGTTAGAATATTGCGTGGCCTAACACCACCATTTGACATTGTTTCCGCGGTCTTAACTTCAGCATCTTTCAACCTCACCACATATGGATTCCCGGTTAATACATTAGGGAGCATGTGATTGTGTCGTCTATTCTTGACTTTCAACGCCCATCTTCCTTCATTACAACAATGTGCGCTTCACGCAAATGGATATACACACTTCCAACTTTCCATTTGTCGCCTTTTTTGTTGAGTTTTAGGAACATGGTTCTTTGCCTTATGATCGATGTACTTTCTGTTTCTTTCACATGCAAGCACCATCCACGATCCTTTTCCATTAGTTTGCATATTTCTCATTCTTGTTCTTTTAATAATAATAATACAATTTGAACTAATTCCACGACTCATGCACCAGTGTCTTAAGGTATCTTTTGAACCAAACAACTGCATCATCAAACAATAATATTTTGCTGCAAAGATTAACATAATTCGAAACATTTATTATATATTACTTACTATATCAAAAATTTAAACATACCTCATCGGTAGTAATTTGAGAAGTCAAATGGTGATAATCGCTATATGGCATGTCCACATTCTCATTTTAACTGTCGTTATCATCATCGTTTTCCAAATCATTGCAATCACCTTCAACGTTTTTTGCTTCATTGCCATCACCTTCAACGTTTTCAGTTTCATTGCCACCACCTTCAACGTTTTTAGTATCGTTGTCATCATCTTCATCAAACTCTAAGCAATACTCATTTTCATATGTCTGCTTACCTGATTCAGTCCCCAAAATCTATACAAAAAAGTAAAAAAGAATCCATTAAAACGACAATATAAAACCGGAATATAATACAATAAACGACTCATGTCCACCGTATTTACCGATTTAATTTGGTGAAGTTTCACCGTATAGACTCAAATACTATTTTTGTGTCATACACATATTTAACATCGGCACCGACCATAACAGAGGAAAACGACCATATGTTTCCGTTGTTAGGTGGGACGTGACATTCCCTACTTCGGCAGGACGGATGTGCAAATAAAATAAAAAAAATAAAAAATTCAATACAAACCTCGGCAATTGTTGATTGATCATACGATACAACACGTTCACTCTCTTGAGTGCAAATCAGGTTGTCTACTATCTTCTTCAAAGAATTAGGGTTTGATTCCTCCACAAATTTCAATAAGGGTTTTAATTATTATTTACAGCAATAATTAACTCACAATAAAAAAAACTAGGAAAATAATCACAAGGACAAAATTAAGGGCTTTTTAATTCATAAGGACAACCCACTAAAATTTTACTCAGAAGGACAATACACTAATACATTTTAATTTCCTAAATCACGTGCTCCGTTTCTTCTCCGTCGCTTCTATCTCGCGTGCTTTTTTTCCTAGTTCAATTTTTCTCCAGCGCGAGTTTAACTACATGATTTGATTTTCAAACATCTCTCTTGTTCGATCATCTTCAGAATCGTTCGAGCTCCTCAATTTATTCGATTTGCCCTAATTTTATCGTGTGAAAAGCTTCGTTGATTCATAAGGACACGCGGATTTTGATTCGATAGGCTGTAAAGATGATCTCGTGATTTTGATTTTGTGAATTCGTTGTAGAAAATCGACCGAGAGATAGGAGCGACGGAGATGAATGACGGAAGTTACTTTTTTGGATGGTGAATTTAGTAGCAGTTTGTAGGTATCATTTTTCTATTTTTTAAGGTATCATTTTTCTTGTAATAACAGTGTTATGCTGTTTTAATTTATTTTCTTGATAAATTAGTTTTGTACTTGTACTGTTGCATTAACTTTGCAACTCAATCGAAATTATGTCATTTTAATCAATCAAAGTGGGATGTAAACATTTTTATTCATTAGTTTTAATTTAAAATATTAAAGCAGTTTTTAGGTATCATTTTTATATTTTTTTAGGTATCATTTTTATTTTTTCTAGTTGAATTTACATCATACCAGTTTTTAGGTATCATTTTTATATTTTTTTTAGGTATCAATTTTATATTTTCAACATGAATGTACATCATAGCAGTTTTTAGTTATCATTTTTATATTTTTTTAGTTATCATTTTTATTTTTTCTAATTGAATTTACATCATAGCAGTTTTTAGGTATCATTTTTATATTTTTTTAGGTATCATTTTTATTTTTTCTAGTTGAATTTACATCATAGCAGTTTTTAGGTATCATTTTTATATTTTTTTAGGTATTAGTTTTATATTTTCAACATGAATGTACATCATAGCAGTTTTTAGGTATCATTTTTATATTTCTTTTAGGTATCAGTTTTGTATTTTTTAGTTGAATTTCCAGTATTATGTTGGTATAAGTTTTGATTGTGTATGAAATACTTGCAGATACTGCATGTTGCTGGAGATTACTTGGATTCAAGACTGGATTGCGTGCAAGTAAATGCATGAATGCATGCTTGGAATGGGGAGCAGTGTTCTATGTACTTAGATTGTGTAGGAAAAAAATGTATTCCATTAAATCAGTTATGTATCATTGTAGGTATCATATGATACAAGTGGGTATTATTGTGTATTACTGAGAATAATCTCATTTTTGTGACAATTGAATTGAATTGATTGCTATTTTTTTTTAATTAGTAGGTATTATTGCGAATAAATATTATTTTTGTGAGATTTGAATTGAGTAGGTGGGTGTTATTTTTTTTATTAGTGGTTATCAGTTAGAATTAATGTTGTGTATCAAAAAAAGTCAATTGCCAAAGCAAACAACACAAATCTACCTAAAAGCTGCTATGATGTAAATTCAACTAGAAAATATAAATCTGATAACTAAAAAAATATAAAAATGATACTTAAAAACAGCTACAATGTAAATTCAACTAGAAAATATAAAACTGATACCTTAAAAAATATAAAATGATAATTAAAAACTGCTTTAATATTTTAACGACAAAAGTAATACAGAAAATGTTTGAATCACAATTTGGTTGTTTAAAATGAAATAAATTCGTTTGAGTAGCAAATCTGATGCAACAGTACAAGAACAAAATTAATACAACAACAAGAAGTAACAACAAAAAAACATAGCACAGTGAATACAGTAAAAATGATACCCAAAAAAATAATAAAAATGATACCTAGAAACTGATGTATTGTTTAAAAAAAAAAAGTAAAACAAAAATTACTTACATCATCGTTTGGTTGATTATAACGAAATAATTTCGACTGTAATACATAGATAGTGCAACAGTACAACTACAAAATAAATACAACATTAAAAACATAACAAACGAATATAAAACAGTGTTAAATAAACAAAAATGATACCTAAAAAAAATATAAAAATGATACCCACGCGCTGAAAAGTTGAACATTAAAATTGCAAAAAAAAAAAAAAAAAATCACGAATCACCTTGCGAAATAACCCTAAAACTAATCGGCAGAAATTATCATTAAATTATAATGATTATAGCAACAAATAAAAATCCAATCGAGGTTGATTTTTGAGATCGATTTCATTTCCTAAATTTTTGCTGTTTCGATTGATGATTGAGATTCGACTGTAAGATATAGGCGGATTTGATTTGATTCGATTTCAGGTTGAGGTGATTTCGTTAATTTTGATTTGCTGATTTCGTGGAAGAAGAAATCGGAGAAGAAGAGAAAAAGGAGCGGAAGAAGAAATCAGAGAGGAGAGAAAGGGCGACGGAGATTTTTAAGGTTATGTCCTTTTGGATAAAATTTTAAACGCGTATCCTTATGAATAAAATATTAATACTAGGCTCCATCTATTCTCACCCCACAATTTGCTCTTCCCACCCCGGTAATTTAAAAAAATAATCTTCTCCCCAGTTTTTTCTTTTTCCACCCCGTTTATTCCTTAACTACCCTTGTTTCTTCCATTGTCTATTTATTTTCTTTCTTTTTACTTCCTTTACGGTTTACGTTTCTCCATCAAAACCTTAGCAACTTTACATTCTACAATCTGTAATGAAAAAGATGCAAACACTAAGGGAACAAATATATGAAAAGAATATCTAAACGGAGGTATTATAACAGTTTGATCTACTTTCTCATTTTGGTCGAAATTAAATAATGATTTTGCTGAGTTGCATTCAACGATAAGGTTGACTAAATTAACTCGCTTTTAAAATTTTGATTGATTTCGATCAATGTCACGGTGGATGGCAATTAGAATTATTAATTACATTTAATGAAATTTGTAATTAATAATTTAAGGGTAAAATTGGAATTATCAATTTAATATGTTGAACGGGGGGTGAAGAGTAATTAGTGGGGTGCTAATAGACGCAACCTTAATACTATTTGTCCTTCTAAATTAATTACCCTAAAAAAACATGTTAGAGGTACTTTAGTCTTTCAATAATTAATTTTTTTAAGAGGCGACAAACTTTAATAGTCCACCTCTTAACAAAAAACCCAAAAGAAATTTGAAGACGCCCCGCCCCTTAATCAAAAAACCGAGGTGCATAACGAAACACTACTTAGCATCACCTATGGTTTTTAAACTAGAAAAATCCCACTTTAAACGTCTACCACGATCAACTAAGCAAATAACAACAAATTATAGGGAAAGATCTACTCTACATTGCTGCTTTCAATTTGAAAATTTGCGCGTATGCATTTCTTTCTCATGTAGATTCATTTTTAATCATTGAACACAAATCCCATATCAAATTGTCACCAATTTAAGTTCAAAAAAATAATTTTGAATTAAGCATGATTTTACTACTAGATTTCAAAATGATAGATATTCGTGGAAAACTAGTATGAAGTGGGTGAGATTAATGATTTGAAAATTGCTGTCCCTGTTTATTATATTGATTTCGAAGTAAGTTTTTTCCCTCGGAACAATGATTAATGGCTCCCTCTTTCCTCAATCTACTCTCACAATGCCCCATTCAACCTTTTCTAAGGATCGCCTGCAATCCACTTCAAATTTTCCAAGTCCATGCACAGTCCTTCACCAATCCAAAATTTTCTCACCCATCTAACTCAAGCTGCCTCCTTTACGCTCTTACTCAACTCTCCAGTCCATGCCTATTCTATTCATATGTTAATCTAGTTTTCTCACAGATCGAATCACCGGATACTTTCTTATACAACACCATCATTAGATTTTATTCTAAGACCTCGAAACCTTCTCTTTCCATAGATTTTTTCACACATATGCGTAGACATGGATTAAAGACTGATAATTATACCTACCCATTCGCTCTTAAAGCTTCTAGTTCAATTTGCAATGAGAAAACAGTAATGGTGATTCATTGTGATGCGTTGAAAAATGGGTTTGGAAACGATATGTTTGTAAGCAATGGCTTGATTAGTTCTTACAGTAAAAGTGGACGGACTTCTTTAGCTAGGCGGATTTTTGATATGTTTATGCACAAAGATTCCGTGTCATGGAATTCTATGATGGATGGCTATGTAAATTGTGGAAATTTAGCAGAGGCTCAAAATCTGTTTGATAAAATGCCTAAAAGAGATGCTTTTTCTTGGGCAATCATGATTGATGCGTATTGTAAGATAGGTAACAACGTTAGTCGTGCACGAGAGTTGTTCGATCAGGCCGGTGAAAAAGATCAGGTTTGCTGGAACTCAATGATTGATGCATACTCAAAAATTGGTGATATGAGCTCTTCTCAGGAACTGTTTGAGGCAATGCCTTACAAGAACGTGATATCGTGGAGCATTATGATCGATGGTTACGTTCGCCACGGAAATCCTAAATTGTCGTTAGAGTTATTTTATCGTATGTTACAGCATGTAAGACCAGATAGAGTATCTGTTATTGGTGCAATTACTGCATGTGCACAACTAGGTGCACTAGATCAGGGCCAGTGGATACATTCATACCTGAAAAGGCACAAAATCCCTATGGATATTGTAGTCTCAACTGCTTTGATTGACATGTACATGAAATGCGGTAATTTAGACATGGCAAGAAAGCTTTTTGAGGGAATGAGAGAAAAAAGCATCGTTTCTTGGAATGTTATGATTGTCGGATTAGGGACCAATGGACATGGATTGGAAGCTGTCAATGTCTTCTATCAAATGGTGGAAGAAGGGGCTCTAATGGATGATCTTACTTTTCTTGCTGCACTGAGTGCTTGTACACATTGTGGCCTCGTTGCCCAAGGTTTGCATATCTTCGACAAAATGAAGAATGTCTACAGGATCGATCCTAAAGTCGAGCACTATGGCTGTGTGGTCGATCTACTTGGTCGAGCGGGTAGACTGGAAGAAGCAAGGAAATTGCTAGAGACTATGCCAATGGACCCTACAGCTGCTTTGTTGGGGTCTCTTCTTGCTTCATGCAGGACTCATAGGTCGATAGACTTAGCGGAGTACATGGTTGAAAGACTCGCGTGTACTGGAGCTGACGACAGCGGAGTTTATGTATTAATGTCTAATATATACGCAGATGCAGGAATGTGGGAGTATGTGTCAAAGACGAGGAAGCTGGTTAGAGAAAAAGGGATGATGAAGGAGACAGGTAAAAGCGTAATTGAGGTGAATGGAATTGTGCATGAATTTGTGAACAGGGACTGCATGCATTGTTGTAAAGAGATGATTTATGCCACTGTTTGGAATTTGTCTACAGAAATGGTATCTTCTTAATTCTTGTTATGGCTTGTTAGTAAAGAGAAGGGTGGCTAGGCTCCCAGGCAAGTAGAAGGGTAGCACTTATGTGAATGCGATTCCGTGGGCTCGCCATTTGAAGCTATCTTTTCCTGGGGTTATCATATAAAGTACAGTCTATTATTTATAATAGAAAGTAGAATAATCAAAATGGTGATGTGGAACACTTTGTTTTTCTACATATCCAACGTGACAATGTTTCACGTCACCTCTCAATTGCCGAGTTACTCAAACCCAGCGCTATCCAAGAAAAAAAAACTGCCCTTCTACAATCAAAGTAACAGCCGACGGTTTTCTCACCTCTAACCCTGAATCGAATTGTCCATTTTTATTTCCCAACTTCAAAATTTAAGATGATATGTTGAAGTTCGACGTTGAGTCTCTTTGTCGCCCCCAATGAGATTGAGATGCTTGAGTCGTCCATCTGTATTTCTGCTGTCTTAGATTAATATGTTCGGCGAAAGAGAATACCTCATAACAGTAAGAACTGTGTCCTTTTCCCTATTTGTTAAAAACTATTTATCGTGTTTGTCATCTATGTTCAAAGTCAGGCTTTACCGCTGAATGCTGTGCCCTATATACGGAACAATTGCTCATCCATCATCTGGGCCTAATTTGATGTCCAATGAATTTCAGTTTGTAAGGTATTACCTTTCAATGAAATGGTATAACGAAATTTCAATTTGCAATGTTTCATGTTGATATTAGACGCAGTTCCTTTATTTTCATGACTGGCTTAAGAAAATCCGGCTTCACAAGCTTATGTTGATCATCACCTTCTATCATTCTTTCCTCTCTTGGTCTTATTTCTGTAAGCATTTGTAGAAGTACTATTCCATTTATGTATATACCGCGATGAGTCGATATTTTCTACTCGTTCTATGATGTTATTATTTACTGAGTGAAAAAATCTTACAGTCTGAAAATTGTGGTAGCTAGATTACCAAAGCTGACCTTTTTACACCATGTTTGATAAGCTTGACTAAAACAAACTGCATCTTGTAGAAAAAGAAAAATATGCAGGAGTGATTTCAAGTTGCCTTAGTGTTATTAATCTATGTTTTTGACAAACATTAATGTTCATACTTTGTACTTTGAACTATAAAAAAAGTGAATAATTTACGGTCCTCATATGAAACTGAGCGCTCTCGGTGCTTTGTGCTCTGCTCGCCTCTGTACATGCGTATAAAAGCTATTGTGTATGCTCGATAAAAGGAACCGTATGAAAGACTCTTTAATTATGAAAATTGAGAACTTTGATTGTATGAACAATGTCGTCCAAGTTTATGAGTTTCCATTGGTCTCAATAAACGTTTTCTGGATGGGTGTATAATCATTCAGTTAACCCATAGGTGTAGCATCTTAAAACCATACCGTATTGTAATGTTTAATTTTTTTATTTATTTTACTCAAATCATGGAATACAATTTCTTTAACTTTAGAATAATATAAGTGTTGTAGGTTACTTTTTCATAGGTAAAAATAAACTGTTTTGAAGCAATTCATAGCTGTAGCAGAATATCCAACTATGACTTGCACTCCCATTGAACTATTAGATGACGAATTTTTCTAATCCAACATCACCGACTTTATCGTTTATGCCAGCATCAACAATAACATTACTGGGCTTCAAATTAGAATGAATGATTGGCATCAGACCATGGTGATTTCGAAAATAATCCATTACATTGTAGCCATATTTAGTCTTTGCTATAGGCTTATTTTTTCATCTTTTGTTTGTAGCCATTCTTCAAATTTTTCCAGATATTACCTTTCATTGATATGTTATCACGTATGCATGGAGGCTTAAGGTAACACAAATATATGTCGTCGGTATTGTCTTTGTAAACTCGCATAACTGAAATTATTAATTAACAGGTGAATGGGTTCCACACATTCTGCTTATCTGATCACTGCCACTTTTTTACATGACTTCATCACAGAAATCAAATCCAATGGCATGTGTGATGTTGTGCTTTGTACATAAAAGTAAGTTTATATTTTCGAGGCAAATACCCGGTAGACTATAATAGAGGAAGTTTACATACCTATAAATTCAAGTCAAGTTGTAGAAGGAGATGCATATTTATATGTCTTTTGCAGATTTGAATATTGAGCAAAGAAGGAGACTTAAAGGTTGTTGAAGGTTTGAAAAATCTAATTTAATTTAAGCTTTATACGTTTCTAAGCTATGTTTTCTGATTTTATAGTACATGCTATGACTTCTGTACTAGAATTCCGACCTTTGTTAAAGAACATAATCAAACAAGTGGTCTTCCCATATGCATGTGTGATAATAATAATAATAATAATTAATGTATCCTTTTTATTTTATTTTTATTTTTGACTCGGTTTAGTGTTAACTGGCAAATTAAATACACTGGCAATCCATCTTCTACCTCAATAGTGGGTCTTCTTCCTTTCAGATAATAGATAGTCGAGTTTATGCAATTTGATGTTAGTGTTTTATAATAGATAACAGTTATGCACTGCTAGTTTTCGTTTCCTCTTCTTTTTTTAGTTTAAACTTGATGGATTTAGGGCTATAGACAGACTTCCCCTTCTAACTTCCAGGCTGTGATTATTTTTACTTAATCATCTTGTGCAGTTTAGTATGCATTATTTATAAATAAATTTCATCCAAAGATACTCCATCAATATATGTGAGCGCGGATGATTGATTAGGATATGTAAATTTATTGTCAGTGCCACGTTATTATCTACCTAGAAGTATGTTAGAAGATAAGCTGTCAGCATCCCTATTAGTAAGACGAAAATATAGTTTAAAAGAAATTCAACTTGAGAATGTTGGGGTCATGCTCATGGTCACTGTCATTGTTTTTATTACACTGTATACATAGTCGATTAAATATTAATTTTAAATTTATAGCCAGTTTCACGTACATTATCTACACAAAGAGATGTTAAAATATAATATTTTTCTGCTGGCAACCCCATTTGTACAACGTAAATATAAAGGAAACCCAAATTCAGAATGATTGATTCATGCTCATGTCCATTGACATTGTTTGTATTGCTAAAATTGAGATTGACAATAGAAAAATATGCAAACTTAAAGGAAAGTCTTCACCTCATAGATCTTCTTGCCACGTTAGTCAGCTGTGCCAATGAAGGCAAGTGTAAACGAATTAAAAATGGCTCTACTTCGTCGCATACAATTTTACATAACAATGTTGCCGGGTGAAGACAAGTGCCATGTGTGTGTCTATATATGTATGTATGTATTTGTGTGTGTGTGTGTAACATCTCTTCACATTAGCCATGAGATTCTATTTAAATATTTCTTTTCTCCTTCCTACCAAATGGATTAACTATTTAATTTATATAAACATGTACTTGGTATTGAAGGCTACAAATGATGGTAAATAAAAGGCTCTTCCTCCTTGAAGCTTACGGTTTCCAGAAGGTATTATCATTTGTTTCTCAAGTAGTCAAGATGGTTAAGTTCGCAACAGTAGAGCTTAGAAGGATTATGGATTTGAAACACAACATCCGGAATATATGTCTTATTGCTGATGTTGATCATGTAAAATATACTCTCACGGATTCTCTTGTGGCTGCTACGGGTATTATTGCCCAAGGGGTTGCTGGAAAATCTACTCTCATGGATTCATCTCCCAACGCCTGCTACTGCACAGAAGTACCATGTCGAAAATATATATGAAGGCCCATTGGATGACATATATGTTTCTGCCATTAGAAATTGTGAACCTGAAGGCCCACTCATGCGTTATGTATCCAAAATGATTCCAGCCTCAGACAAA
Organism: Allium sativum; assembly: GCA_030737875.1. Classification (NCBI taxonomy): domain Eukaryota; kingdom Viridiplantae; phylum Streptophyta; class Magnoliopsida; order Asparagales; family Amaryllidaceae; genus Allium; species Allium sativum. The sequence continues at coordinate 388,296,466 of CM060920.1, read as the reverse complement.
GGTCGGTTTTTAGCATTTAGGCGTGTCTTTTTAGAAATAATTTCTACTGGAATGAAAGTGCAAATCATGGGAACCAACTATGTAATTGGCCAAAAGAAAGATTTGTATGTGAAGATTCTGCAGAGAACTGTTATTTGGATGGGTAAAAAACAAGTCGGTGGAAGATGTTCCCTGTGGTAACACGGTTGCTATGGTTGGACTGGATAAATTTATCACCAAAAATGCAACTTTAACAAATGAGAAAGAAGCAGATGCACGCCCAATTCGCGCCATGAAATTTTCTATGTCACCTGTTGTCCGTGTTGCTGTTCAGTGCAAAGTTGGTCTGAGCTGCCCAAGTTGGTTGAAGGTCTAAAACGTCTTGCAAAATCAGATCATATGGTTGTGTGCAAATTTGAAGAGAGGAGTAGGAGCACATTATTTCCGGGGCAGGTAAGCTCAATTTGGAAATTCGTCTCAAGGATCTGCAAAAGGATTTCATGGGTGGTGCAGAAGTCATAGTTTCCGATCCCATGGTTTCTTTCCGTGAAACGGTGCTTGAAAAGTCATGTTGTACTGTGATGAGCAAATCACTGAACAAGCACACGATCATCTCTACATGGAAGCTCGACCCCTTGAAGAAGGGCTTCTGGAAGCTATTGATGAAGGCAGTATCGGCCCTCGGGATAATCCTAAGAATCGAAAAAAGATGTTATCTGAATAGTTTGGCTGAGACAAGGACATTACAAAGAAAATTTGGTGTTTTGGACCTGTAACAACTGGGCTTAACATGGTTGTTGACATGTGTAATGGGGTGCAGTACTTGAACGATGTCAAAGATTTAGTTGTTGCTGGTTTACAGTGCGCTTCCAAGGAAGGAACTTTGGCTGAAGAGAACATGCTGTCTTCCCATGTAGTTTTTTCTTACTAATTTGATGTAGTATTCCTAGCTCTTACACATGCTGTCTTTTTTTACTTTCACGTTCATATATAGAGGGTGAAAAAAGCCACTGGTTGCTCATTATAGTTTTGCTTTTTAATGTTTTTTACGAATTAATTCCATCATAATACTATTTAACTATCATTCTGAAGTTAATTTCTTCCCACGAACCTGCATTTCTAACTTCAATTCTACTAACTTTATTTGATATACAATAACTTTATTTGTAGAAGTTATGTATTGTATAATGCTTCTTGGATATGATGCAATAAATTCGACGCACTGACATTAGCTGCATGTACTAATATTTACTGCTTTACGATACATATTATTTAACATAGGAATATCCTGTACTATAAATTGATCAGTTTACTGCTTCTAATCTGGACATCATTGGTACTTCTCAATACATTAGACCTACTTGTTTTTCTTGGCATACCTTTTTGCAGTTATACATAAGACCATTACGCAACTGATGTCACAACTGCTTTTATTTGATCCTCAAGAATAATGATTATATGCAGTTCTAAACTATTGATTTATTGAATGAGCTTTGTTATTGACACTCCAAAAATGATTAAAAAGGGACACGGGTGAAATTCGGTAAGTCTTTTGCCGTATTTATTCATGAAATTCAACGGGAACGCAATTGAAATTCACTCTTAAATTTGATAAAAGACAGCCAAAAACGAGAAAAAAACGAAAAATGATGGGTGTATACCAATAAACAAGTAATTGGTCTTCCAAGTCATCCTGCTTCGAAGGCCATTAAAGGGAAAAGATCACACCATATCCGCATTGCTTCCTGAAAGTATGCAAAGCAAAGGTGAAGTGCTTTGAACAAGAAGTCCTAAGATCAATATAGATGCTTCAATTCGATCGGAAAGGAGGAAATATCGGAAGTAAGCTGCTTTGCTCCGGGAAGATCGAAGTAAAGAAGCATCCACTCTTATCAATATATTGCTTTGATAGGGTCAAGGCTACAAGGAAATACTTTGATCAGACAAGTGTATTCCTAATACACAAATGCTTAGCTTGCAATGCTCAAGGGAATGGATGATGGATCCACATCACAATATGCTTTCTGCTTTGATTGCTTCAAATCACTTTTAAAAAAAAATAAGTTTCCACTTCGATCGTCCTAAATTCAAAGCAGTTCCTTTCACTTCAAAACAAAAGCAAGGTTGAAACAACCATCTTAGCATCACAAAACATACAGATTTAGGAAATGGCTTCGCATTAGGAAAGACTTTGCATTGCAGTTTTCTTTATGATCCTTCAAAGTTTCATAGCAAGCCACATTTATCATGCTATCGTTGTTTCGAGTTACTTGGACAACAGAAGCTCTTTTCTTTGATCGACTTAAAGTCGAAGCAACCCCTTTTCCTTTGAAGCCGAGTTAAAGCCAACATAACGAAGTCGTAGCTCAAAGAAAATTCTTTTAAGTAGATCAAGGCATCAAATCAAATCTAGGTCCTCCTATGCAAAGCAACACGAAACCTTCACCAAAAAATAGCAGTGGAGTGGCGCTATGATGGAAGCCCATTTTTTCACTATCTCCACTTCTTACTATTTCTTTTGTTTTAACAGTGAATCGTTTTGAGGAATAATCTCAATTTGGACATTGTAACTGAGTTACGGTAACGACAATTTGAACTTTGCCTTTGCCTATCCATGTATTTTTGTGTAAAGAATCCATATTGTACTTATGTGTTGGCCTTGTATGACTTGAACGAAAATCCTTCTTTCTCACACTTCATAATCCACAATTACCCACGTGCGAAGCGCGAGTTCCATTCTAGTTACCAACAAAAGTAAAAGTAAAATAGAAAATCTTTTACGCAGCAGCTTCGCAGGAAAGGTGCATTGATTCTCATTTTCGTTCATGGAAGAGAAATGTTAAACCCTTTCCTTTTTTTTTTCTTTTCCATATATATATATATATATATATATATATATATATATATATATATATATATATATATATATCAAAAACAGAGAAAAACTGTCTTTCTTTCATGGCCCACAAAAACAATACATCGAAATGGGATGCGCTTTTGGGGCTTACTACCAACACACATAACCAACAACCAAAAAATACTGACTGACAAAATGCAGACCAGCATAGAGATACAAAAAAAAATAAACAATCAAAAACTTACCCACCCATACAACACAACCGAAATAGCAACACTATAAACCAGAACACCATCAAAACAGGATCAGACGAAAAGCAACAAACTTGCCAATTAATAGAAAATCAAGAACCCACAATTCGTAACCCAGTAGCAAGCACCTATCTGAGTTGCTCCGAAGACCAGCCAATTAGCAGTCAAGGTCCTGAATATCTGAGATCTCTGCAAGAAGCCACACCAGTCAACAGCCAGTGTTGGGGATTTTGTGGTTTGAGATGCTTTTGGAGGAGTAGAAATTACCGTACTTCTGACTTCAAGGATTTGCGGAGCAAATTCTTTCAGACAATAGTTCAACCCACCAGGTACAAACGAGTTAACAAACTATCGACTTCAGGATTCAATGAAGCCTTGAAACAACGTAATCGGATTCAAAATTTGTACGATTTTGATTCGACCAAGAACACTCTGAAATTTGATTGCTAATGATGCAATTTAGAACATAGAATTGAAGAGTAAGAAGAAGATAGTAATTCTGCAACACTTTCAGAATTGAAACACTTTAGAAGTGTTTCGGACAGAATTGTTTTGCAACACTCTAACGACGTTGCAAAATTTTAGAGGAAGAAGAAGATTTAATTCAGATTATTTCTCACGATTCTGACCGTGCCTATTTATATATGTAGAGGGAGGAGACCGTTCATCTAAGCGTTGCGACTGTTATTTGCAACAGTTGTTTCTGTTCGTATTCGAACAGATGCATTCTTTCCGCCCTGCAACGCTTCAAAGCGTTGCAAATCTAAAAAAACCCGACAGAGGTCGACCGCTAAAATTTCATCGGTCGACCGTTTTTAACTAAAGGCTAAAACAGTCGACCGGTTGAGATTTGACCTGTCGACTGGTTGGTTTCTGAGCGGTTTTTCTTGGCCCAATGGATCACGAGACCCCAAGAGCCCCAAGACCCATCTTTTGACCTTTTAAATATCAAGATCCATGTCATGTTCATGCATTGCCTTATTTCTCCCTTTTCATTCTTTTGATATGATACTTCATTTCATTACATATATAGAGATATGCCCCTCATTATTCTATAATATGGGACAAATCAATTTTCCATTTCTTCTTCCTTCTTACTTCTCTCTTCAAAAACAAACCCATACCCAAAACTAATTTGAAAATTTACAACAATCTCCCCCAATTTTCAAAATAATAAATAAAGTGGACGGCTGAATCACTGATGTGACTTCCTACATACCCAAGTGGGATCAAGCCTATGTAGTTTTAAGATCAATTTTTTGCATCATCGTGGAAACAACACATAAATAGAAGTATCTTTTGGATTTGAACTTTTACTTAGTGTAAACTGTTCAAAGCTCTATCGAGATTCTATGGTGAACGAATCTTGAACCAAGTATCCCTTAATGATAAAACCGGAACCATCACACATGTTATATTCCTTAGTTAGATTGTTCTGTATTGCTCAGCACGTTAATGGCCATGTTCTAAATCCTGGTTCATGAGTCTACTTAGAAAGCGGTCTTACTTTCCTAGGAAACAACCTGATTTCCATACTCATATTGGTAAGTCACTTAAGGTGTTTCTGCAAGAAACCTTTTAGGGTTTCTAGACTTATTAAGGATATTTATCCATCCTTTGTTCATGCAGAATCCAACACTAAACATTATGGGATTATTGATTTAGTGTTCCATAATCATTTCCTTAACTTGTTGGTACCCATTGAACTTTGTCTATCCTTTTCAAGACACAAGTTGGGTTTCTGTTAAGGATGATCAATCTTCATTCACAGACCTTAGTCCCATTTCTTTAGATTTTATAGAAACCATAGCCTTTGGAAAACCTTTTGTAAGTGGGTCAACCAAGTTTTTATTCGTTTCTTTGTAGTCAACAGTTATAACTCCACCTTTGAGTAAATGTCTCACCATTTGATGTCTTAGACTTACATGTCTATATTTTCCATTATATGTCTTATTAGAGACATTATATATAGTTGCTTGATTATCACAATTAATCAAGACTGCTGGAGATGGCTTCTTCCATAATGGGATTTCTACTAATAAATTTCTAAGCCATTCTGCTTCCTTACATGCATATTCTAATGCAATCAATTCTGATAACATAGTTGAATCAGATATACAGGTCTGATTCTTGGAAGCCCAAGACACAGCAGCGCCTCCTAATGTAAATATCCAACCAGTCGTAGACTTGGATTTGGATTTTACATTGTTCCAGGTTGCATCACTATATCCTTCTATTACAACAGGATATCTTTTATAAGATAAACCATAGTATATGGTTCCTTTCGAATAAGCTAATACTCTAGAAATGGCTTTCCAATGTTCGAAACCTAGATTACTCGTAAATCGACACAATACACTTATAGCATGTGCGATGTCTGCTCTCGTGCAATGCATAGCATACATAAGACTTCCAATAATAATGGAATATTCCAATTCAGAAACTGTACGTCTAGTGTTCTTTTCTAATTTTATACTTGGATCTAAAGGAGTTGGTGCTGGTTTGTCATTGTAATGATCATACTTCTTTAGGAACTTCTCAATGTAATGAGATTGAGTTAGTAATAACTCCCCCTTTTCCTAATGATTTTAATTTCTAAAATTACATCAGCCTCTCCCAGATCTTTCATATCAAATTTAGAAGATAGAAACTTCTTAGTTTCATTCATACAGGATATATTGGAACCAAATATCATCATGTCATCAACGTATAAACATATTATAACATAACCGATGTTATCCGATTTGCTATAGATACATTTACCTGCATCATTAACACTGAATCCAAATGACAGTGCAACTTTATCAAACTTCTAATGCCATTGCATGGGAGCTTGCTTCAGGCCATAAAGAGATTTAACTAATTTACAAACTTTCTTTTCTTGGCATAGGGTTATGAAACCACCTTCAGGTTGTTCCATGTATATCTCTTCTTCTAAATCTCCATTTAGAAAAGCTGTCTTTACATCCATTTGATGTATGACCAAGTTATGAATTGATGCAAGTGCTATTAAACAGCGTATCGAATATATGCGAGCCACCGGAGCATATGTATCAAAATAATCAACTCCTTGTCTTTATTTATATCCCTTAGCAACTAATCTGGCTTTAAATTTATCAATGGATCCATTTGTATTCAACTTTTTCTTGAATATCCGTTTACATCCTATAGGTTTAGCACCAGGAGGTAAATCATTTAATACTCAAGTTTGATTTAACATTATGGAATTCATTTCATCATTGATGGCTTCTTTCCAAAAATTAGAATCTCTAGAATTCATAGCCTAAGAATAAGTTTTGGGATCATCATCGACGTTCATTACATATCTTGTTACATTAAGGACTTCGTCCTTATTGCCTTCTACAAAATATGTTATGAAATCAGGACCATAGTCTTTCTCTATTCTTGCTCTTTTACTTCTCCTGTGTTCAGTGCTATCATCTGGTACTGACACTTCCTTGCTATTTTGAGCAAGAGCATATTCATTATCATTTGTATCATTGGTCTGAGTTGGTTCTGGACTAGATAATCTCAATGGATTCTCAATAGTTTGATTTTCAAAAAATTCTACATCTACAGATTCGATGGCTTCTAAGGTATCAAGAATCATAAATCTATAAGTTATACTAGTAAGAGAATATCCTATGAAAACACACTTAAAAGCTTTATTACCTAACTTTGGTCGTTTAGGGTCTGGTTTTCTAACATATGCTAAACAACCCTAAACTTTAAGTCTAGTAAGGTTAGATTTTCTATTAAACCATAATTCATACGGGGAAATATTATTCTTTTTAAGTGGTACTCTATTTAAAATGTAACATGCAGATAACATAACATCACCCCATAGGTTGTAAGGTAAATTAGAACTTATGAGCATGGCGTTAACCATTTCAACTAAAGTTCTATTTTTCCTTTCAGCAACACCATTTTGTTGTGGTGTATAAGGGGCAGTACATTGGTGAACAATACCATTTTGTTTGCAAAACAAAGTAAACTCATTTGAATAATATTCATCACCACGATCTGAATGTAACACTTTAATTTTAATTCCTAATTGTGTTTCGAATTCTGCTTTGTAAATTTTGAATTTATCAAAGGCTTCATCTTTAGATTTCATTAGATATGCATATGCATATCTAGAATAATCATCAATAAATGTTATATAGTATTGATTACCACCATAGGTGATATAACTCCTTAAGTCACCCAAATCACTATATACCAAATCAAGCAAACCAGTTTTACTTTCAACAGATTTAAAGGATTTCGGTGTATTTTTGCTTAAACACATATTTCGCATTTATAAATAGATTCGAAATCAATTTCAGAGATTAATCCTAATTTATGCATATTCCTAAGAGACTTATAATTAACATGTCCTAATCTACCATGCCATAAATTAATAGAATCAAAAATATAAATAGAATATTTGTTCATTAGATTCAACTTAATCATGTCGTTACAAGACTATCCCTATCGAATAAATTTTCTGTTCTTAGACAACACTAACTTATCAGACTCATACACCATAATGATTCCTCCTTTGTTAAGAAGGTATCCAGAAATCAAATTCTTACACATATCGGGTAAATAAAATACATTGACTAAAGTAAGAACTTTCCTAGAGGTGAATGTCAATTCAATAGTGCATTTTCCCAGAACTTTGCTTGCAACTTTGTTTGCGCCAGTTACTTCGCTGGATTCTCCATTATTCTCATCGTAAGTCTTGAACAGATTACGGTCTTTGCAAATATGAATAGTCGCTCCAATATCGAGCCACCAATCATTCTCAATGCCACTAAACGGAGTTCGCATCTTGTACGACAGCCATAAGCTTTTCTTCGACCACATTCGCTTTTTGTTGTTTCTTCCGAAGACGACAATCTCAGGCATAGTGGTCGGGTTTGTGACAATAGTAACAGTCACCCTTCTTCTTGTTCTTGGAACTATTACCTTTCTTTTTAAACTGTGTCTCATTCTTAGGCTTCAACTTATCGTTAATTTCAACGTTATTTGCCTTAGATTGAGACTCAGTTTGCGGATTATCATCTAGTTCGCGTTTATGAAAATCCTCTTCAATACGAAGATGACACTGTAAACTGTCTAAATCATAATCCGTTTCCACATGTTTTAATTTTTTCTTATAATTATTCCAAGAATTCGGGAGTCTCGAAATAATAACTCCAACAACAAACGATTCAGGGAGATCAATACCGGCATCCTTAAGTTGATTTACCAACAGTAGGATTTCACTTACTTGTCCAATAATGGACTTGTTGGTGACCATTTTGAAATCCATAAAATTGCATGTAAGAAATTTTTTATTACTTGCCTCAGAGATGTGATATTTGCTTTCTAGCGCAGTTTAGAGTGCCTTCGCAGTGTCCAAGGTCCTGTGAGCATTGTATATCGGAGTAGACAGTGCATTCAAAATGTGGACTCTGCATAGAAAATCTTCCTCTTTGTGCTTTGCCCTTTTAGCTTTTAGTTCCGCACTATCCTTATCGGTTTCCTCCGGTATTTTCTCCAATCCATCTTCGAGAATATGAAATAATTTGACCATGATCAGGGAGAATTTCATGGTCTCTTGCCAATGAGTGATGTTCTCACCATCAAATCGCTCTAATTTCGTCAAATGTTGATTCATCACTTGCAATGCGCTCAAACCTTCCATGGTTGAAAATATTGTCTAAATATTTGTTGGGGATTTTGTGGTTTGAGACGCTTTTGGAGGAGTAGAAATTGCCGTACTTCTGACTTTAAGGATTTGCAGAGCAAATTCTTTTAGACAATAGTTTAACCCACCAGGTAAAAATGGGTTAATGAACTATTGACTTCAGGATTCAATGAAGCCTTGAAACAGCGTAATCGGATTCAAAATTTGTATGATTTTGATCCGACCAAGAACACTCTGAAATTTGATTACTGATGATGCAATTTAGAATATAGAATTGAAGAGTAAGAAGAAGATAGCAATTCTGCAACACTTTCAGAATTGAAACACTTTAGAAGTGTTTCGGACAGAACTGTTTTGCAATAGTCTAACGGCGTTGCAGAATTTTAGAGGAAGAAGAAGATTTAATTCGGATTATTTCTCACGATTCCGACCGTGCCTATTTATATATGTAGAATGAGATGACTGTTCATCTAAGCGTTGCGACTATTATTTGCAACAGTCGTTTCTGTTCGAATTCGAACAGATGCATTCTTTCCGCCTTGCAACGCTTTAAAGCGTTGTGAATATGAAAAAACCCGACAGCGGCCGACCGCTAGAATTTCATCGGTCGACCGTTTTTAACCAGAGGCTAAAACAGTCGACCACTTGAGATTTGACCTGTCGACTGGTTGGTTTCTGAGCGGTTTATCTTGGCCTAATGGATCGCGAGACCCCAAGAGCCCCAAGGCCCATCTTTTGACCTTTTAAATATCAAGATCCATGTCATGTTCATGCATTGCCTTGTTTCTCCCTTTTCATTCTTTTGATATGATACTTCATTTCATTACATATATAGAGATATGCCCCTCAATATTCTATAATGTGGGACAAATCAATTTTCCATTTTTTCTTCCTTCTTACTTCTCTCTTCAAAAACAAACCCATACCCAAAACTAATTTGAAAATTTACAACAGCCAGCAGTGTTATCCCAAGCCTTCCTTAACACGATTATTTCAATAATCCTAAGAAGAGGAAAAAAAATTCATCCCTGTTGCTCACGCGGGCGAGCTCCACGTGTGACAGGGAAAACACACGCCAAGGAAGCCGAAAGAGGATTCAGGTTACCCAAGAAGGACCTATCCCGAAAAGCAATGAACACATCATTCGAGATCTTGCAAATGGTTGACGAGACCACCATCGGAGTCTCGTTAAAAATAGCCTTATTTTCTAGTTTACCCAGCATATTCTATTTTAAAACCTAGAATTTGCTGAGTTCACCCAACAAATTCGTAAAAACGGGAGGAACTCAACATTTTTCTTAGTTTACCCGTGTATAATTAAAAAAACAATTTTAGCCTTCCTCGTAAGGGCTATACGAGGTTCCCTTAAAGCACCTTGTAGGGCCTCTACGTGGTGCCTCTAGAGCACCTCGTACGACCACTACATGGTGTCTTTAGAACACCTCGTAGAGCTCATACGAGGTGCCATAAAGGCATCTCGTAGGCTCTACGACATATGCTTAAAATTATATATATATATATATGTATGTATATATGTGTATATACATACATACATATATAAAGAAAAACAGTGGTAGTTTTGTCATTTAATTTCTTGGGTCAACTCAACAATTTCTAGGGTTTAAATAGAATTTGCCCTCATTTAAATATTAGAGTTAGTGGGAATAGATAAACAAATTTATTTAGATAGGGAAATGTGGTGGAAGTACGATGAAAAATGGGAAATGCTGCACTATTTGCTACAGCATGAAACATGTGTGTGTGTATGTGTATATGTGTGCGTGATTTATGTTTTGCTGCACCCCTATCGCATCGGGAGCTGCACCATTTCAAACTTAACAAAATTTTATAAATGTTTGATCCACATGTAGGAGATCATCTGTGTAAAATGCGAACTAATTTTGACATTTGCGGCCTCCTATCAACTGCATTCAATTTGGAATGAATTTTAGTGATCATCACCTATCCATGGGACCACCATCGATCCTTAGGATCACTATGATTCCCAATCCGAGTTGTAATTTTGTTAATGTTTCAACTATTTAAAAATCAAACATTCATACATACATCATATATAAGCATTAATAACGACCAAACATCCAACCATATCCATTTTAAGAAATTTAAATATTAGGTGAAAGTTCGGGAACACGTTTTAGCAAATCGAGTCCAAATCATCTAAAATTTATATGTATATATATAGTTTATCGTGGTCTTGAACATTTTCAGTATTTTTGAATAATTTTTGAAACACATCTTAGCGTGTATAATGCCCTATTTAAGAAATCTAACCACTTGTCAATACCCAGATTTACCACTTTTCCCTTTGAATTCGAATAGGACAGCAAGAAACCGAACTTCCAAGCACAAAAATTCTATATTAAAGATCCCTCTTCACTATTTGCAAGAAAATGTGAATGTTTTGAAGGAAATATGAGAACATGAGGTTTGAAGATGTTTTGTGAAGATGAAAAGTGAATCATCTAAGTACCAGTACCCCATTCAAACTCTAAAATATGAAATGGGATAATATAGGCTTGGTTCGGCTTAACTACCCATATAGTTGCCCGAAAGCCCTCAAAACTTAAAAAGAAACATCTCTTAAACAATAAGTCTGTTTTCTATCATATTCACTCCATGGAAAAAGAGACCATCATCCTGAAGCATTAAGTTGTTTTTAACCCTAAATCATCTTCTATTAGAAGTTATAGGTCATACAAGATTTTCAAGGTCAAAATAGCCACAAAGAAATTTGATAAAAATCATATATATGGAAAATGTCCCTAATTGTCATTTACAAAGATATCGGAGTAGTAAGACATCATATGAAATAAATAACAATATTTTGTGGTCTTGTGATATATAAAATACTAGTCTTGCACTCTACCCTTTAGGAATCTCGTTGCTGAAGTACCAAACTATGTAGGAATAGTTAACTGAGGCTACCCCACATGTCTAATACCAATTAGCAATTAACAGTAACAAACACCTCAAGCAAGCAACCATGCAATTAATAATATAGACATGGCTACTCTGGCAAATACTAAACTATCCTATATAATATCGAAGATGAAAGAAAATGTGAAAAGCAATGGACCTTACCAAGTTAAAAGTTTTGCATATGAGGCCATCATAATTTCCTTGGTTTCTTATGTGCAACCATTGTCACTTTCACCTAACCAAACCTTCGTAAACTTCAAAATGCATCATCTACAACCTTAATGCTAGAATACAAGATATCACCATGCATACTAGTGCAAATGAACTAAGCTCCCTATACTCTACCATGTCTCCAAAAATAATCTGCTCACTATACAGATGTGATAGGCACTCCTTACATGGATATACTCCAAAAAGGACCCTATTTATGCATGGGTCTTTCACTTTCTTCTTAAGTCCTTGCTCTTTGGTACTTCCCTTCTCAAGGACATAGCTTTAGTCTTAGGTCGATGCAGAACTCAATCCTTTTACACATCAGTAGTTTGACCACATTTAGATGTTTCGCCCACATAGGAAATGACGAATCCTCATACAAGTTCCCAAGTGAACACACCAAGCTATATTTATAATTATACCTTCTTATGTGCACAGTCTAACTCTTTCATTTGTTCTCCTCATGTCCCAGTCATTGCCTTTAGCTCTTCTTCCATCACCATCTCTATGCCCCTTTTCCCAGTTGACCCTAAATGATATTGAACCTAAACAAATCGATCACAAATAATAAATATCCATGATTACTTTATGTCCCAATGGACCACACTTAAGTTCTATCACCAAGTCACATCAGTCCATTACCCCATAGGTCGACCCTGAAGTTGCCTAAAGGCTAACTTCATCTTCATCACATTTTTTAATTCTAAGCCCACAAGGATTCACTGTAGGTATCCAGCTAGTCCTGCACTTCTGTAGTCAAGTATGTCTTGTGCAGTAGTCATTGTTAACTTGGCAAAACCAATTATGGGTACTTGCATCAGAGCAACATCACCACCGATAACAATATGAGCAACATTGTAGGTGCTTTGCAACAAGCTCCACATCATCTCTGTGAACATGGTTTGTAACCGCAGTTAATCCCACACATCCTTTCAGTCCTAATGCAGAGTTTCTCATGAGATTTCTTGTATGCTGACTTATTCTTAATTCGTAACAAGAACGATTGGTCCCCTACATATTAAGTATGCTCTGTAGTTTACACTTTCAATCCTGTTTTGGATGATAACTCCTTTCTAATTCTATTGGATCACATAATCAACTTAGGTCGGTTATGTAACCTAAGCCATGATACAAAATATGATAACCGTTCTTTACCTTCGTTGCTCATATAATTGAATAACGCACTGTTATACATTCGACCATTGTAAGATCATTGTTAAGGGAATGATTAGAGATAAAGAACACAAATAAAAGACATAAAATTGGAAAGAAAACATCAACATTCACAGAACTTGATGAAAATTTACAGTGCATTGAATAAAATTTAATACTGAACATCACAGATAAAAAAGAGGTGAGATGGTAATAACTGAGTGAACTACTAATCAAGTTGCACAGATCCATAAAATTATACAGCATAGCGATAGATTTTATACGAAATGGAAATACACCCAAATAAACGGTCTTTAAGTAAGATAGTTAAATTATAACACCTCTTGATTTTTATAAAATTCATTAATAGGTAATAAACTATAAGAAATAGAAAATTTTCAAATGTTATAATTTGGCTACTAAATTTGTACCAATGAATTCATGGTGGTTTTTGATCAACTTTCATATAATGAACTTTTCAAGTTGTAGTTCAAATGGAAATTTGTTTAGTTTTGAATTTTTGGAGTTGGAAATAAATATATACGTGATTAAGAAAATAATTGGTAATTAGTTTACATACATTAAACATCGTTAGACTTAGCTATTGCAACACTGTAATTATATCGCCTTGGTTAACTAGAATGTCGCATTGATTGATGATGAATGACTTTGTCATCTTAATCATACCAAAAGAATGGTGTCGTCCCTATTGTTTTAAAGAAGCGCGTCGCCCTTCCATGATCAAAGGATTATGTTATCTATTCGTCCAAAGCTGATGTTGTGGCCTCTCTTCATTTAGATGTATAGTGTCACCCATATTTCATTAAATGAGAATATATCAGCTTCGCGGGTCATGAGATTGCACTGCTTTGCTTCCTTTTCACGAGCAAGGTGTATCACCTTCTTGGAATTCCAAAGCTGTTTCACTTGCCAATAATATTGAGAACTGATGCATGATAACACCTCCAATAAGCGTCATTTCTACTAATTCATATATGTGTAGTCTTATTTTAGTAAATAGGGCATGTCATCTCATGATGGAAAAGCTATGTCGCTCCGTTCTTCTCAAATGAACCATATCATCTCACTTTGCAAGAGAAGATGTATCCCCTCACAAAGCGTGAGAAATTGCTTCGCCTCTTGTGAATTATACACATGTACCTCCTTATTTGCACCATAAACTTGTATTGCCTCCATTTGTCTGAAGGGTGTACCCCCTGTCTTCAATTAAGAAGTGTGCCGCTTCATTTTGGATGGTGAGCTTGTGCCACCTTACTTTACTTAGATAATGGGGCTATGTCACCTCCATTCGTTCAAAATTCCTAGATCCTCTTCGACCCAAGAGACCGTATCACCCCTAAAAAAATACAGCCATTTGCTGATAGCCGAAGCTCGTCGATCGACTTTTCCATGTTATATCAAGCTTTAAATAAGACTAACACACGGAAGTCAACATCGTTAGAGGTAGTATGGGATTTGACCTGCACCTATAAATAAAGGTGGATGAAAGCCTATCAAGGGAGAAAATTCTTTTCTCATTCTCCACATTTTAAATTTCTTTGAACCTTAAATATAACCGATGTCAAATTGCCAATTATAATTTTACGACTTTTATTTGGACTTATGTATTTACATAGAATGTTTTTTTCACATAGCCGACCGGTTTTTAAGGTGACCGCAAACACTTTTTATTATAACTAATAATAAAAAATTCAGTATAGTACAGGTGATTATTAGTTGACAATCAGCTACGTGCGGTTTTTAAGGTGGAATGTCCACTGAATACGGAGTTTATAGTGTTCCGTCCACTCATCCTATCAGGCTTAAAGCACTGGAGCTAGCTAAGTTACTAGATTACAATATTACAGCCTTTTATGACTTATCTCTCCACATAGGAAGAGAATGAATACATCACATACTTCGAATTGAAGCGAGTTACATTTTAAATAAAATATATACATAGCATTAGACTGTAAAAAATTAGGCATAGGTATTCAAATAATTGCAAGACATGACAGTTGTAGATACTATTTCTGCTTTGTGCGCACAGTGGCTACGGATAAAAATGACCATACAGCAGCCTGCAGAAGTTTCTTGATCTCCACACCAAAAAAGTATGAAGCAGATTTCATGCACATCTTATTATATGAGCTTTTTGACACAGTGGCCAAAAATGGCAAGAGCCATGAGAGAGGGAGGCAACGATGCTCTCCGAAGAGAACAACAAAGTCGAGAGCAAAAGGGCTTCACCTGTATTATTGTCTTTTCAATGAACAAGCAGTGGACCGGAACGTCTAACTCATGACTGCCCCAATTAAAACCATACCTTACTTACTGATTTACATGGTAAACTGACATATACCACAACACCAAAGAAAACAATCTAAAAACCAAAATGCAACTTAGTCCCATACCACAAATCATACCACGAAATCCAACAAACAAGACGCAATCTTCAAGCCCATTGAATACCCAACATCATAATAGAACCATCACAATCAAAAGAAAAAGTGAATATGCCAAGCTATAACACTGCTACCCACTGAGCTAGGTGATTCAAGCTTCTCAGTAAACAGTGGGCAAGACATGCCAATCAAATTTGATTGAACGCGAGTCTATACACGGTGAAAGGAGTTACTGTGCATCAATGACCCTCCGTGTTTACGGCAATCAACCCTGAACTACAAGCCAAAACCACAAGTTGAAGAGCAAGCCAATTATCACCCATTCAATAGAAAACCACATACCACCAACTACCTGACTCCATCAGACTAACGTGGGTCGTTAATCGTTGGGCAATGAAGCACGAATTTGCCTGGATACCACACACAACACATTATAGGAAGGGATATATGATTTTGTACAACAGTGTGAAAAGAAGTCTTGCAATTGCCTAAATTGGCCACTACACAGTTAAGGGTGAGAGAGCTGATGAGGGGGTGAGTAAAATTGACGTTATTGGTGGATTGAAGAAAATAGGGCGAAGTGGCAAAGCTTAGATCTGGCAAAGAAAAATGCTTCTCAGTTGGGCTTCCACACTTGGCAAAAGCAAGGTTGAAGTAGAGAAGTAGCGAACGAGGAAAGGAGTGAGAAGAAGCGATTAGAATAAAGATGGAGAGTGAAGAAAATGAAACCTTGTCACCATTTACAGTCAGCTAAACAAAGAAGAAGCTTTTTTGATATGTTCTTTTCATTTTTTTATGACATAGAATATTTTGAACAATGAAGAACAATTGGAATGAACTTTCACGTTTTGATCATTTTTATGTGAATTACTTCGAAACAAGTGTACCAGCTTTGACTTATACTTGGTTTCGACTTTGCTTTATACTAGGAAGTTCGAACTTGTGACAAGGCTCTTGGCTCGATATCTTGAGCCTACTTCTTTGAGTTAGCATCATATTTCAACATCTCAGCCTCATACAAGCTATTTGATGTGTTAAAAAAATTATTAATAATTTTAGCGCTACAAGGAGAGATCAAACCACTGTTCCTATGGAACTACTCTAATTTGCATAAATACGAGTTAACGTACTTACCCATCCATGTGTATCCTCACTTCTTTCCAAATTCTAACCTAACCTTCTAGAAATATGATTCGTTCTGAACAAGGGTCATCTGAACTGAAGAAAATTTACTCCACATTCCTATGTACAAAAGGAATCCAGAAATACAAAGATCAAGTGATCAGGACAACAACATTACACATCAAGGAAAACAACATGAGGCATGTATGTTCTTACAGTCCTAATAAAGTAGACCATTGATCCTTTTCACATTAAATCATCTCCAATCTTTAATCTAGAAAGGAGATAGAACAAAGATGACTCTTTTCTAAGGATAAGAAGGGAAATTCAACTGGAAGTAAAAGAAACGCTCTTTGAAAGGAATCTAGAGAGGAACTTCGAAAATTCTTCTATAAATTGGAAAAACGCCCTTGACCAACCATGTACGTCTCTCAACTCATTGGAAAGAAAGGCCATCAATGATTATCTTAGTAATAGTTCTAAAGACCCAACTACCCTTTAAAGAAATTCTGCATCAAAAGGTCTCAGCTCTCAAGAAAATTTTTCTTGACCACTTCTTATGAGAGCTTCTATCTTCTGACCAAAGAATACCTTTAGTATTTGGTTTCAAAAAAGAAAAGATTGAATAATGAAAAGACTCATGGAGATATGACTGTTATTACCATCTAGCTAAGGGGTCTAACACTAATCTATGCCAAGTGCTCGAAGACATAATAAACTACTTCATATGACAAAGAAAAATCAAAGAATTTTTAGAAAGAGAAGAAGCAATGAAAATATTAAATCTTCGGTTAATGTCATTGCTTTAGACAAAGGAAATGAGCTTCATGCAAAGTCCCTAGCACTTTCGAGGCAATTCTTAGAGAGAGAAAAGTCTATGGCACATCCAAAGCACTAATTCATTGGCACTTCTGAGGCTTCAACTTGAGGAGGGAAAAGCCCTTGATCTATTTTAAGGCCCTAAGCCTTTAGTGTTAGCCATACTGTAACGACCCATAATTTTTAACCAATTTAAAATTGGAATTTTTATTACTTAATTTGAATTTGACATAAATATATTTAGAATATTTAATAATTTTGATAAGTTATATGATAGATTTTACTTGAATTATAAATGATAATGATTATTAATAAGTTTTGATTTAATGATACTATTTGTCGTTCGATCGGATTTGTCAAACTATAACATGAATTAGTAGCATTAGAACTAAGTGTTATCCTTAGTTTTCATAGCATTTTAAAGGAAATGCTACCAAAAGATCATTTTCTCTCCTTAAGACAAGTGTAAGGACACTTGTATTTTTGTATGCCTCCTTTCATGCATGTTTCACACTTTCCCCCTTATGTGTCATTACCTCCTTAACCCTCCATTCCTATATAAGGAGGCATTTTCTTCATTTTTTAACCATTCCACTCCATTTTCTCCTTTTCATCTTCTTCTTAGAGCTTTTGGCCATGGTTTCCATGGCATAAGTCTTCTTCTTTTCCATCATCACCTTGCCGAAGTTCGTCGTCATCCTCCTCCTCCTTTTATGAAAGAGAGAGAGAGATTAGTGTGTATATATATATATTGGTGAAGAAGACGTTGCGCCGAAATACTGTCTGACGGTTCGCTCAGCTAGGATCGCCTACTAGGAAATTTGGAAAGCTGTTTGGTGAGAACTCTTTAACCACGGTTATATATTTAATTAGTAGTTAGACTAATTTAAATATAGTGATGAATTATTAGTGATTAATGATGATTGATGTTTGTTGTGATGGATGATGGATGCGTAGTTTAGAACACACACTATTAAGCGCTAGTGTTATAATGCTTGTGCAAAGTTATGATTTATTTAATTATGTTGATGATGGTTGCTATGGATGTTTATAATAGTTGCTGATGTTGTTGCGCACACACTATGACACAACAATTATGGTATCACATTGGTAATCGACAAATCTCATTCATAATTAGAAGCAATTTTATTATTGAAATTGAAGGTTAATAATTAGAAAAAACACATATGTATAAATTCATATACATTGATAAAGTTTCTTGAAATGAATAAATAAGTACCAGAACATTCTAGGATGACAGAGAGGATAGTGTCTAGGCTTGGGTTTGAAAATAAAGTTTCCTGCTCTCCCGGGCTATCCCTAACTGATCTGACGAATTGAATGGTTAATTTGAAGTTATTTGAATTTAGAAATGAATTGGAATTTGATTTATTAAGTAAAAAAATAAAAGTTGAATTTGAACCCAAAATAATTTGGAAGGTCAATGTAAATTACTTTAAATGATTTTAAAACGTTTATTTAAGTATATAATGGTTTTCTAAGGTATTTTGATTTCTATTTTGGTCAAAATAGAGCTTGTCTTATAATGGTAAATTCGCTTGTTTTAGTTACAGGATTTTCATGAAATAAAAAATGTTTAATTTGCACTAACAAGAGCTTTCAAATGAGTGAAAGCAGATTTTAAATTCGAGTTATAATTTTCAAGTTATATTTGAAATCGTTTTGGAAAAGGTCGATGTAAGAACAATTGTTGACCATAACTTTAAACAGCTATTTTTAAATGTTTAAATATGGAAAAAAAATTGTAAAATCATTACGAATTATGAAAAGGTGTTTTGAATTGTAAAGTTTAAGTTTTGGCTAAGATAAACGATATTTTGATCAAAATAGTTAAGATAACAGTTTTGTAACGCTTTTGTAACACTTTTGAAATGCTATTGTAACGCTTTCTTCGAAAACAATCTATTTTGAAGTTTTAACCCGTAAACTATTTTACGAACTATAAGTAATGATTTGTGGAATGTTTTCAAAGGTTTAAAGGTATTAAAAATATTTTATATGGAATTTAAATTGATATTAACTAATACGGGTTTCCAATTTTAATTAATTGGATATTGTTGGAGATAAATCTTCGGATATTTGATATTAATTCGGTAGATGATGACTCTTACTATATGAGGAATTTTAAAGGTAGTTCACTGTTATTCCGCTTATAGTGTGAGTTGGATATAGAGACTAATATTGAGGATAAATTGATGGTATTTCTATCCAGATCTAATGTCAAAGAGTTGGATAAATCTTTTAATTAAGATAGGTTTTCCCAACTGGATTGAGATAAGTTGGATAGAAATAATCTTCGGATATTTAATATGAAATTCAGTGGTGTAAACGTATACTATTTGTAGAATTTGGAAGATATCATTATTTAACTTATAGTATTCATTGATTATGAGAATTGATATTGAAACACCCCACCTTCGTTAAGGTCACTCACAAAGGGAATGCCTTAACTTCGGTGGAGCATTATAGGTAAAAGATACAGATAATTTACAAGACAAACATATAAACAGCGGAAAAACTAAATTTATTTCATAAGTACGTGGTTCAGTCAAAACATTACAACAACTGTCTCAAACCAACTTCCAAATTATTACAACAAAATCTCTGTCTTGAATTAAAACATAAAGAAGCATTAAAATAACAGTAAGGCAGCATACATCCCCAATAAGAGAGTATCCAAAGCCATAGCCCAAGGAAAGAGAATCCAAGCAATACATCTACTCTCTTCAAACTGGAAATGGTCCAAACTAAGCTGAAGTATTCCCTCCCTGCGGACCTTGGGGGGGGGGGGGGGACGGAAGAAAAGAAGACGAAAGAAAATAGGTCAGACATGAGTCTGGTAAGTCCAGTGATTATTTAGCATGTAAACAAGAAAAGGATTATGACATGAATAAACTGAACCTAGGACAGTACCCTAAAAATAAGATAATAAAACTGAATATGCTATCGCGCTCATTTCTATTTCTCTGCACCCACTTACAAGTGTTTCAACTAGCTCCATATGTTCAAGATAAATGATCCCCTTTATCGATCGGCTCCTATTCGTATACGTTTTTCACTTGTGTCATTCGGCCCCGCTTGATTCTAGATACCTGTGCTGGTCCCACCATGGGGTGATCAAATCCTATGGTGGTACCCCGACACAATTCAAGATGCACAGTGTATAACTATTGATGCACAGTACCTGCTTTTTCCACTCCGGAGTACATGCACCCCCGCACACCGTCGGAACCTACACTGACACACCACCCGTCGTTGTTTTGACCGCTTATAATCAGTCCAGTAATCGTGCCCCACCCTTCCTAGTTCAGGGTATCATGATACATCTATGTGGGTTACTGCTGAAATGGGTCCCCGTTACTAGGGTTTCCTAATCAACATGTTAAAATGGTTAAGTGTTCTCAAATTAACCTAACCCCACCCATCAGTTTAGTTAACATGTTGTATTGGTTAAGTGTTGCTTTAATTAACTTAACCCTACCATTCATGTCTTAGCTTTAATTTACTCATCAAAGCACCAACCACTCACATTAGATTGTATTGTTGCGGTCGCTGGATGTGTTGGTCGGTTCCGGGCAGTTTTACACCGCAACTCGATCTAACCTCGGGTTCTTTTGGGCTTAATGCGCTAACCTCTCACATTAGATCTATATTGTCATGGTTGCTAGATGTGTCGGGCGGTTCCAGGCAGTCTTACACTGTAACTCAATCTAACCTCGGGTTAGGCATATTCGTCTTTTACTTAATTTACATATTTACCTTTCATATTTATATGTAAATTATCCACAATTATTGCCATTCAAGTCATGCTCCATTTACCCACTAAATCATGTTCATAAATTTTAGGTATATAAGTTATACCAATTTATGCCATAAATCATTTATATGATTATGGGCTAAACTATGCCAATAATTTGAAATTTAAGGTTTTTCCTAACGTTACCCCCGTCATAAGTTCGCAAAATTCACATAGAATGTTAGGCTCGCAACTTAGCCTAACTTATATACAAAAGGGAAAAGAAAGGAGCATGTACAATTCATACAACATAATAAGGATCTAACTAAACATGTGTCATATAAATTAGTCATAAACAATGAACTTGCATTTTTGGATCCAATTAACATGAATCTTAAGCATATAGAATTACAAAAATCCAACTAGGCATGTAAACATGAACTTTTATTTTGGATCCAATAAGCATGAATCTTAAGCATATGAAAGGGGACTTACATAGAATTACACAAATCCAACTAGGCATGTAAATGTAAACTTTTATTTTGGATCCAATTTTCATAGATCTAAACATATGAGAATGTAGATCTAAACATATACATGACTTAGCCTAAAAACTTGCATGTAACATAACATGAAAAAGTCACCAAATTCACATAATACACGATTGGTTTAACATACAACATAATAAGTCCAATAAACCACAATAGTCTCATAAGCATATATGATAGAATCGTTACAAGAATAGACATGAATCAGCATTACCATTATCTTACAACTAGGGATAACTATAGTTTTCACTTTATTACAAATCATAACTTTTAATCGTTCACATCTAAATAATAATAGGACTTATAAACAAAAGAAAGCCTTGTTTTCTGGGATCTTTTTTTTGAAATTGAAAAGCAATCCCTTGACGTAGACTATCGATTCTCAAATTTAGATTAGAATCGTAGCTTCTAACTTGCTTTCTAGTTTGAGAAGAAATGTTGGCTAGGCTAGGACGATCATGGACAGCATGGTGGCTCCTTGGAATGAAATTGTGTGATTTAGGGTTGAGGTCTAGGGTTGCTTTTATAGAGGTTTAAACTTATGTAAGCCGTTAGATCCTTCTAGGAGCGATCACAACCGTCCAGACTAGATAGAGTTATCTAGAAATTACCACCTATACCCTAATGACTCAGCAACAAGTCAGAAAAGACTTAGCAACAAGTCAGAAAATCGTCACTGTTTGGATCTGGGCGAGGGGATCGACCCCTATAGGGGGGTCGACATCCCAGTCGACACCCCTCTTGGGGGTCGACACCTCTGTCGACCCCCCTGGGGAGAGTTGACCCCTATGGGCAGGAATTTTCCTGCCCAGCCGAGCCACGTGATTTTTGAAATTCGAACTGTCTTTTTTATTAAATTATTTAATTATATAATTTTTTTGTTTAAACATGAAATCTTCTGAACTCCATAACTTCTTCATACGGAGTCTGATTCATGCAAACTCGGACTCTATCTCAAGTAGAATTCCGAGACGAACGTAATGGCGTAACCCATTTCCCTTAGTTCTCACTTTTGCAGTTAAGTATTCTTTAATTCGTTTAATAAACATAGAAAATACAGGGTGTTACATTCTCCCCTCCTTAAAGGATTTCGTCCCTGAAATCTTCAAGTCACGAAGAATATATGTCCTACCAACCAATCATCCATCTACTCAACCACCGACATCCATTGTCCTTAAAATATTTCTAATGCTTTCATGATTGTATGCGTAGTGTGTGTATATGTTCTTATCTAATGCAAAATCAGGCGGTCTACTGATTCAGTTGACCTCCTTAATGCAAATTATGTCAGTGCCATGAGTCCATTATGCATGCAATTATTCCTAATCATACTTTCTACATAAGTGCACAATCATCCATACAAATGCAACGTCCATATGATAACATTCCAAGTTTCAATCCATATACAAATACATATATGCATATGCAATATGAAAGTGACTGAGCCGATCTAACACCTAATGTGTGTGTAGATGCATCCACTTGCAACCACTCGCAACCATCAATCATAACATGTTTCAAATACATGTTTACATCCATTAATTTCTACCTAAGGATAAAGAATAGGACCGAGGAGATATACTTAAAAAGATAGATATAAGCATGCATAAACTTATGGAAAAAGAGATCAAGGAGGTACCTTCAAAAAGAAAAGGGTAGGCTGCGCGTATTTTTCTCTCAGTTTCCCAAGTCGCGCCTTCCTCAACGTCACTCCATTGAACTTTAACAAGCCTAACTTCACGGTTGCGTAACTTTTTGACTTCCGTACCCAAGATACGAGTTGGAACTCTTCTCATAGTCGCTTCTCGTTCCACTTCTACTTCGTCTAGTATACTCGGCTCCACAACTTCCGCAGACTCATGTAAGAACTTTAATAGTTGAGAAACATGAAAAACATTATGAACTCCAGTCAGTCTTTCAGGTAGCTCTACTCTGTAAGCCATCGTCCCAAACCTTTCAATGATAGGAAATGGTCCTACAAATCTTGGTGCCAACTTTCCTATGGACCCAAAGCGAATGACATTCCTCAAAGGAGATACTTTAAGGAACACCCTATCTCCAACCTCAAACTCAAGGTCGGTCCTTCTTTTGTCTGCGTAGGATTATGTCTATCTTGTGCAGTCTTCATCCATCTTCTTATCAAGTCCACCTTTTTTGAAGTTTCTTTAATCATGTCTGGCCCAAGTACGAGCTTATCTGTAGACTCCCACCAACAAGTTGGTGATCGGCATGGTCTTCCATATAAAGCCTTGAAGGGTGCCATGCCTATGGTGGCTTGGTAGCTATTATTGTAGGTGAATTCCACCAAAGGAAGATGATCCTCCCATATTCCTCCAAAGTCAAGAATGCACAATCTCAAGAGGTCTTCCAATACTCTATTCACCCTTTCCGTCTGACCATCGGTTTGGGGGTGATAGGCCATGCTTAAGCATAGTTGTGTGCCTACAGCCTCTTGCAAACTCTTCCAAAACTCGCTCGTAAAGATAGGATCTCGATCACTCACTATGCTGGAGGGTATCCCATGGAGTCGAACTATCTCTTTAAGATAAACGGATGCTAAGGACGAGGCAGTCCTTCTACTCTTAACAAGTATAAAGTGAGCACTTTTAGTGAGCCTATTCACTATTACCCAAATATTGGTATTGCCCCTTCTTGACCTAGGCAACCCATCAACAAAGTCCATCGAAATGTTATCCCATTTCCACTATGGGACCTCTAGAGGATGAAGTAGACCACCAGGCTTCTTCTGCTTCGCTTTGACTTGCTGGCATATTAAGCGCTTAGCAACGAACTTAGCTACATCCCCCTTCATGCCATTCCAAAAGAAAACCCTTTTTATGTCTTTATACATCTTGTCTCCACCTGAGTGTATGGTCAGCTTAGAATGGTGTGCTTCTTCGAGAACCACCTTCACCAAATCCCTTGCTTGTGGGACGCATAGCCTTTCATCCCGTCTCAACCAACCCTTATCATCGATGGAGTATCTATTGAGGTGACTAGAAGTCTCACCCCTAATTAGCTTATCCATCATATCAACTAGCTGAGGGTCTTCACGTTGCGTGTTTCCTATTGAGTCCAAAAGAGTAGGCTACACCTCTAGCGATGCTAACAAACCAGGTACAAATTCAGAGGAGGGTCTAAAGTCAAAGTTTGCTATGTACTCCAAGCTTTGCCTTTCTACAAAGAGAGGACTTAAGGTCAGCTTCTTTCTACTCAAGGCATCTGCTACTACATTGCCCTTGCCAGGGGTATAGGAAATCTCACAATTATATGAGGCCAAAAATTCCGTCCACCTTTTTTGTCTTAAGTTAAGATCTTTTTGTGAGGAAAGGTACTTTAATGATTTATGGTCAGTAAACAATTCAAATCTTTCTCCTAGTAGATAATGACGCCATGACTTAAGAGCGAAAACAATGACAGCTAGCTCCAAATCATGAGTTGGGTAGTTCTTATCATGTACCTTAAACTGCCTTCCCCCATAATAAACTACCTTGCCTTATTGCATTAAGGCAGCGCCTAATCCTGTACCGCATGCGTCTGTGTATACGGTAAACATTTTGCTCCCACCAGGCAATGTCAGAACTGGGGCTGTTGTCAGAGCCTTTCTCAAACGTTGGAAAGCAACATCACAATCCAAATCCCAAACGAAAGTTAGGCTCTTATTTTTCAATCTTGTGAGTGGGGATGAGATTTTTGCAAAGTCCTTAATGAACTTTTGGTAAAAGCCCGCTAGACCGAGAAAGCTTCGGACTTCGGGTTGCATTCCGTGAAACTTTCCAATCTTGCACCGCAACTACTTTTGCGGGGGCCACAGCTATCCCCTCTTTGGACACCACATGTCCAAGAAACCTCACTTCTTCTCTCCAGAAATGACATTTGGAGAATTTGGCTTTCAGCTGATGTGCACGAAGAGTATCCATGACTTCCCTTAAATGCAAAGCATGCTCTTCTTCATTCTTCGAGAAAATCAAAATGTCATCCACGAAGAACACCACAAACTTATTAAGGAACTCCCTGAACACCCTGCTCATCAAGTCAACGAAAAAAGCGGGTGCGTTTGTCAAGCCGAAAGGCATGACAAGCCATTCGAAGAAACCATCCGGGGTTCTGAATGCGGTCTTATCAATGCTGTCTTCAACCACTCTTAACTGATGAAACCCGGTAGCCAGATCTAGTTGGGAGAAAACCGATGCACCTACAAGCTGATCAAACAAGTTGTCTATTCTTGGAAGTGAGTGCCTATTCTTCTTGGTCAGCTTGTTTAGCTCCCTATAGTCAACGCATAGGCGAAGTGAACCATCCGCTTTGGTTGTGAACACTAATGGAGCACACCATTCAGAAATACTCCGCCTTATAAACCCCTTTTCGAGTAGCTCTTTAACTTGCTTGCTAAGCTCTTTCCTCTCCCTTGGAGCCATGTGTCTAACGGGTAGAGCTACGAGTTTTGCATTATCAACAAGGTACATGCGGAAGTCTATCTCCCGCTTCGGAGGTAAGCCCTTCACCTCTTTAAATACATCTGAGTATTCACGGACTACTCTAACAGACTGCAAGTTTTCAACAGACGCATCAAGAGATTCTAGGTAGCTAAGCATAACAGAATTCATGGGATTACAAGAGATTTCGAGAGTGTTACTGAGGCGAGTCATAAGTCCAACCACTCTCTTTTCACAATCGAGGATGGCACCATTACTGGATAACCAATCCATGCCTAGAATCAACCCATAGCTCGTGAAGCCCAAAACATAGGCATTACATCTAAACCCAATGCTTAGTATAGAAATTTCTAAATCCAAACAAATCATTGACAAATAAGCCGAGCCCCCAATTGGATTTGAAACAACCAAGGGATCCTCTACTATACTGGTGTCTAGGTGCAGAGATTCAACTTAAGAAGTAGATATAAAAGAGTGCGATGCGCCACAATCAAAGAGTGTACGAACAGGATGATCAAAAAGATAAACTAACCTCTCAATAGAAATATTTCTACCTCGTTCTTGCGGAGGTGCTATGAGAGCATGAACCTGCCCTCCAGAAGTAGATCCAGTCCTCTGCCCTTGCCCTTGCTTACTTGGGCAGTCCTTAGCCATGTGTTCTGTCTCGCCGCAATGAAAACAACCACCCATCTTCCTCTTTTTCTTTCTGCAGTCCTTAATCAGATGTCCAGGAATGCCACAAAAATTACACTTCCTATTATCACGGGGTTTGTTGTTCTTCCCGCCCTTCTTTGAATCTGTCTTTTTATTCTGCGATCCCTCCACTTTCTTATCTTGAGGTACCCTCCACCTTTGCCTCTTTCTTTCCATCCTTGTCTTCCTCCTGTAACAGTACCTTGTCCACCAGTCTCTCATAAGTTGCACCTATAGGTATATGGGACATAGTTAGGCTTTGCAGTGGCTCATTCAACCCTTTGACAAAACAGAGAGCCTTCTTATGGTGAGTGTTTACTAAATCCAGTCCAAATCTAGCCAGCAGGTTGAATTGGTTGACGTATTCCTTGACCGACATACTTCCCTGTTTAAGAGCTAAGAACTTCTCCATCTGTAGGCTACGTTCAGCTTGTGAGAGGAATTTCATTTCAAACCTCATTTTGAAATCCTCCCAAGTTTCAACTGATCTCTCAGCAATAATAACTTCCCACCAATAAGAGGCTTCGTCTTTAAGCAACCATACGGCGAACTGTATCTTCTGCCTATCGTCCACTTCGAAGATAACAAACAAGTCTTCGGTTTCTTTAAGCCAGTTCCTTGCTTCTACAAATGACTCAGTCCCATTAAAGTCCTTTCCACCCATGGCTCGAAAATCTCTACATATCTTTGAGAAAACATTTGCACGAGGAGGAGGAGGAGGAACGGCTGCAACTGGGGGAGGAGGAACATCTGCTGGGCCTGCATCATTAGCCCTAGCCTCTAGGTACCTACTGAACCAGCCAGGTACCGGTACGCCCTTTGGAAGGTTAAAATCCCCAGACATGCTGAAACGAAAAGGAAAAGATTCAAACAAAGGATAGAAAGATAGTGCATATGGCTTTGGGGATTATGCCATTTAAAATAAAAACAACACTTTTTTTTGAAAATGGTTCTTTAAACTTCTTTTTGAAAATTAGTTTCCAAAATTTTTATCTGATCTGACAACCATCAGCTCTGATACCAAGTGAAACACCCCACCTTCGTTAAGGTCACTCACAAAGGGAATGCCTTAACTTCGGTGGAGCATTATAGGTAAAAGATATAGATAATTTACAAGACAGACAGATAAACAGCGGAAAAACTAAATTTATTTCATAAGTACGTGGTTCAGTTAAAACATTACAACGACTGTCTCAAACTAACTTCCAAATTATTACAATAAAATCTTTGTCTTCAATTAAAACATAAAGAAGCATTAAAATAACAGTAAGGCAACATAAATCCCAATAAGAGAGTATCCAAAACCATATCCCAAGGAAAGAGAATCCAAGCAATACATCTACTCTTTTCAAGCTGGAATTGGTCCGAGCTAAACTAAAGTATTCCCTCCCTGCGGACCTGGGGGTGGGGGGGGGGGGGACGGAAGAAAAGAAGACGAAAGAAAATGGGTCAGACATGAGTCTAGTAAGTCCAGTGATTATTTAGCATGCAAACAAGAAAAGGATTATGACATGAATAAACTGAATCTAGGACAATACCCTAGAAATAAGATAATAAAACCGAATATGCTATCGCACTCATTTCTATTTCTCTGCACCCACTTACAAGTGTTTCAACTAACACCATGTATTCAAGATAAATGATCCCCTTTATCGATCGGCTCCTATTCGTATACGTTTTCCACTTGTATCATTCGGCCCCGCTTGATTCTGGATACTTGTGCTGGTCCCACCATGGGGTGTATCAAATCCTATGCTGGCAACCCGATACAATTCAAGATGCATAGTGTATAACTACTGATGCCTAATGCTTGCTTTTTCCACTCCGGAGTACGTGCACGCCCGCACTCCGTCGGAACCTACACTGACGCACCACCCGCCGTTGTTTTGATCGCTTATAATCAGCCCAGTAATCGTGCCCCACCCTGCCTAGTTCCGGGTACCATGATACATCTATGTGGGTTACCGCTGTAATGTGACCCCATTACTAGGGTTTCCTAACCAACATGTTGAAATGGTTAAGTGTTCTCAAATTAACCTAACCCCACCCATCAGTTTAGT